>JAJOHN010000003.1:1200000-1813698 GCA_030271015.1 Didymella glomerata | reverse complement strand
CCTAACCCTAACCCTAACCCTAACCCTAACCCTAACCCTAACCCTAACCCTAACCCTAACCCTAACCCTAACCCTAACCCTAACCCTAACCCTAACCCTAACTCTACGTATTTAAGACAATTTCCCTTCAGCAACGCTATAACCTGCTATAACGCCTTAGGAGCATGCTTGCGCCTAGCGGTCGCATCATCATAACCGTATCTGCGCGCTTTACAGACGAGACTATCGTTAGGCCAGAGCTTAGTCTTCTAATCTAGTTCAGATCAATACTGTATACTAAGGCTCCTAGCAGTATTCTTATTACAGCGCTCTTACAGGATCGCCTTAAGACAACTGCTAATAGTGCTATAGTCCTAGCGCGGGTTCCTTGCTGCATTGTGCAGACTGCGCCGCACTGCTTGTAGAATACTGCGACTAAACAGGCCTAGGCTGCTGCACAACACGCTAGACTACGCTGTGTATAGACTGCTCAACTTAGTGTTTACAACTTCAACCTACTGCAATGTAAGGACCTTCTCTTGTCTTGTTAAACAAGGACTATAACAGTATCTTAGATAACTAGCTAGATAAATCAGCAGTCTTTAACTAGCTGCTAGTACTAGGGTGAGCTGTTTGAAGCGTTAGCCTGTTAGTTAACGCAGGGATAGATTAGTATAGCTAAAGAGCGCTGTGATTACGCTATAGTTAATGCTATGCAACAGTTTGTTGCTGGACTCTGTGGTAGGATGCAGGAGCTGGCAATAGAGAGGCTTAGGGCAGGCTAGAAAGGCTGTAATATAGCTGCACACAACTAGTTAGCTGTACTAGCTAAGCTGCGTGCGTAAAGACAACATCTATATGTCTTAACTTAGTTTAACTTTGTTAAGTAGCTACTTCTATTGTTGTTGTTGGTGTAGACATGCTTATCAATACGCATCCCCAAACGTTAACAAACATTATTACCTAAACCTTAGCGTTAGGTTCCTTGCGCATACTATGTGTGTCCTATCTACAAATTACATACACAATTCAAATTAACTTAATGCACGTTATGCGAAAGTTGCATCAAAATTCAAGCACAGGAACAGCAAACGAATATGCAATAAAAAAGCAAACAAATACACTTGAGTGTCCGTGCACGCGCTAATTGTTATATAGGCAAAGCAAACGAATACACGTATATTCGTACGTATAATAATGTGAGTCTTGTTTTTTGCAGGGTTACCCGTATAGACAGTCTAAAAGGAGACTGCAGAGGCGCTGTTAAGAGGTGCGCTCTCTCCTAGATTGCCTACGTATACTGTCTAGTAGGACATAGCACTGCTGCCTTATTAGCAGCACTGCACAATTTATTGACTAGGCTGTGATTTTACAGAATTGACGTAGACAGGTATATAACATCAACAGGGGAAATAGATAGCAGAGGCAAGACGCAGAGCCTGCTACATGTGCAGTGTTACTAAACATACACGTCCACGCAGTGCAGAGCTAAACTAGAATAGGTTATAAAAAGGGGTCGACTCTAGACTAAGGCTAAAAGGGGGCGATTTAGAGCCAAAATCGTGCACTATACCGAATTAGGCACAAATTAAGCCTATATTATAGCAGTCGCGTGGAGATAGATCACTATTTTATCCGTACCTCAAATAAGTACTCATAACCTTAAAGTTTATAATCAAGACATTATCTTGATACCTGTTGTAACAACGTGATGTATGTATAGCTGATTTTGTGACTTTGCCTGTAGCTAAATTGAAACATGTGTAGACACGACTAGCGGCTGATGATCAGATGGCCACTTGCTGACGCTCTTCACTAAACCGAGTAAACAAGTTTTTCTCCACTAATTCGCTTTTCTCTCAGCTCGGTCAATCCATCCAAAATTCCATCAAGTCCGTTGGGTCGGTGTGCATTCGGGTGCGGCTTCAACTTTCTTTCCGCTAGTAGTACTTCGCAGATGTCGAAAAATCTGGATGCATACACATAGTCCTCTAATTTGGCGGGAAATTCGTGTCCGAACTTTGCGAAGGCTTCTCCATATGCGGTGTATGCAAATACCATGGATACAGCGATATCTTTCCTCGGACATTCTGCAGTCGGTGGTACAAGGGAAGAATACTTTCCGCCAGACTTCCCCATAGCCTCAAAGCAGAAACTCGGAGAGTTGTTTTCGCCAATGCAATCGAAGATTAGGCCTAGTTGGTCATCGGTGGCGGTTTTGATATCTTGAACGGCACTTGGGCTGTTATAGTCGAAGACCATGTCAGCTCCACGTGATCTGACAAGCTCAAAGTTGCTGGGTGAGCAAGTTGCGAGCACCCGGAGGCCGGAGCTATCATTGATTAGATCGTGTGTAACTCCAGCAAGGACTACTTACAGCTTAGCTAGTTGAACGGCAATAGTACCAGTGGCTGTACTGGCACCGTAGATAAGCACCGTTAGAGGTGAGGAGGTAGGGCTGTTCGGAAGCGGGAGACCTAGTTGCTGATACAGGCCCTGGCCACAGGATATAACTCCAGCACCTAAGGTTGAGCCTTCTTCAAAGGACACCGATTCGGGCAGCCTAAGGGCCACACCGGTTCGACTGACTGTCTGCGCCTGTTAACCATTATACTATAACAACAGCTTATGTTCGCCCAATTTTTCGGAGAGGATAGACGGTCAAACTCACCCATTCCGCGAAAGTCCCATCGGCATGGAAACCGGGATTTCCTATAGAGTCTTGTGAGAAGGTTTTTCGTTTACGGACTGAGGTTAAACTACTTACCCCCGTGTACGGATCCTGCAACACGATCTCCTTTCTTCCATTTCTTGGTGCTATCTCCATCAGCCACCCTCTCCACGACACCAGCGTAATCTACCCCGAGTCCACATCCTTTCGTATCTGGCTCCCCATCTAGGGGCTTCCAGTCTGCTGCCCTCCAGTCTGTAGGGTTGAGAGCGACCGCTTTGACTTTCACCAGCATACAGTCATGCCTTAGTGGTGCAATGCCACGACCTGAAACTACCTTAACCACTCCAGGACCATCAATGATCACTGCTCTTTGAGTTGCCATTCTCTCCCTGGGTTTAGCAAGTGTCTTCAATCGGTATCAGCGGATTTTCTTATCGATGTATACAAATGTGTTTCTGCTGCTGTTATATAGGTGTCAGCATGCCTAGGGCTGAACAATTTCGATGGAAACAATGTTTAGTCTTGCTGACCAGTTTGACTCCAGGCCTCGGTACGTATGACGACACTAAGCTGCGGGACCCGCAACGTATCGGAAGCGTCCGCCAACTTTAGGGTTTGATGAGTATCTTACTACGCTAGGCACGCCCCGCTCTTCCGCCCCACTCTGATTACAGAATGATTAGTATAGAGGTACTACCGAGTTCATGCACTCAATGCACGCGATCGCGAATTCGTCCCAACCTCGCACCCCCACAACTCCACTTCACGATGGCTATGAACGAACCTCTTACATAGCTAGATACTCTTGACCCTAGCGAAAAATTTTGCTGCGTGACAATAGCTAAAGGACATGGTGTACTAGCTTATCGTTATCGCGCAAGCACCAAAGTGTCAGCGGCACAGTTGTCAACAAACAAATCAAGTCCAAATCCACCTATAGACTTAATTTACTTGCTCTCAACGGCGATGGGAGCATTTGATTTGGAGGCCTTGGCGGCACTCTATACTTAATTTAAAAATCTGATTTGCAAGTCAAACGCTAAGACGCAAAAGGGGTAGACAATACTGTAAGATCCTGTAAGATCCTGTGAAGATCACGTGTAAGTCACGTGTAGATTATATGCACATATTGCATGACTTAGAACTGTAGGTGTCTCTACTGTAGCCCGCCCTTAATATCCCTTCTGCAACACTACTATCAAATCTATCAAATCTCCATATCAAATCTTCATTGCGGATTTGATTTGCTGTAAAATCTCTACGCCAAAGACTTGATTTGTTTGAAGTGAGGATTTGGCATTCAAAAGGTGAGATTTGGAAATACATTTGATTGTTGACTACTGTGGTCAGCGGGTCGTGTGCGGAGGCAGGTTTAGCACTTCGCAATCTTCAAACAGAACAGAACGGGAGGAACAGCTAGTGACGTGTATAGAGAGAGGCTGACTGAGCAAAACCTACCTCCTGCAAGAAATACAATGCGTAATCACGCGCCTGAAATTGCTCGACATCCTGGCTCTAGAAGCTAGGTTACTCGCTTCGTCCACCGACACCAAGATGAGCTTACACCACAATGAGCACTTCAATAGACTGCTATCGCCACGCTGCTGACTCTGATGATAAGTAAAAGGTGGATTACAAGCGGGCGCCAGTAAAACCGATTTCTACGAATTAGAGCCTGAGCATAAGAGCAATGTGGACAAGAAAGGCTTTGTTATTGGAGCCGTTGGCAGAGAGAAGCAGATCTTCAGCAAGAGACTATTTAAGAAGAGTCTGTTCAGACAGATCCTTCAGCATAGCAATTGTGAATACAGAAGCCTGTTGGCGTGTATGTGCGCTGATGGAACAGCTTTGCCGTCAACTCTCATATATGCAGAACATACAAGACACCCAGGTTAAAGGTGTAAACGTGGAAGAACATATAGGGTGGGCCGAGCGGTGCGTGCCGGGAAATAGGTAGAATGGACGGCAGCACAGTCAGGGAAGCGCATAAGGCAGCTAATACAGTTCCTTAAAACCGTGCATAGCCGGGCACGTCCTTAGCCTATGTAGCCTACTTGATTACTCTATCTCCATCATTACCATCACCAGGGAGGAGGACTGAAACCCCGTCGGTGACCAACTTTCATCCCCCAATCTTCATGGTTCTGATATGACGACGCTACTATCAAGTCCTGTCCACGTAACGTAAGTCCCAGTCCGCCCTGGTCTTGTCCCTATCGTACTCCTTCCCTGCCCAGGGAGTACCACAAACGTGCAAATGGGCGTACGGCGTTTTGTCAAACATCACCCAAGCACCCTGATCGCGAACTGTATGTGGAAAACCATCACGTTCCGCGTCGAAAGGCCACAGGATCATGTAGTGTGGGCCGATGGGAATGGCTGGACTTGTTCTGTCTTCTGGCGTCGTGGTGGTGTGCTGATTTGCTCCACACAACATGTATATGAGACCTGGCGCAGTGTTCGTGGGTACCGGGTTGCCGGCATAAGCATCTCTGATCCATTGAAGACCCATGGGGTCGGCGCACATCGGAACATTCCCAACAGTGTTCTCGTTCCCAGGGAAGGCTGTCCAGTGATTTGTCCCCTCACGTAGTATGACTAATGTTCGATCAGGGCCCCAGTGGCTCCAGTCTGCAATGGTGGCATTCTTGGTGATAGATATGGGTCCAGAGGCAAGAGCACGGTTTATCTTGCAAGCGAACGATTCTTCTTCTGGGGTGGGTAATTCTCCCTCTCCTCGAGGGGTCAATGGATTGGGTACGCAGCACTGAAATGCGCTATTGTATACGACAGACGCCATTTGCAGTTGTTGAAGAGATTACACATTCCCTTATCGTGCCGTGGGGCTATATTGACTTATACAGTCACTAAGAGTGGGGAAGGTGTAGGGCAAAATTCTAGTGAGTAATCATTGATTAGTGATCGCGCACGAATGCACGTGTTTATGAGCAAGTGACCTCGGATCCAAGTGCGACAAGTGGAGACCGCCATTGTCGAGAATTTATCATTACTACGACGCCTCGGGTTCCGGTGCATGCATGGCAATGCAAATCCTCTGACAAGTTTGGGTCACACGGAAATACATACGTCATGCCGCATGCGTATGCGAAGGCCACATTTGTTTGTAAGCCAATAGCGATAGAGCCCTACCCAAACTTCCGCTCACAACATGCACTAGATAGAATAGTCGCTCATAGAGTTCTGCTGTCATCTCACACTTGGAGTATAGAAGTTCATTATCTAGATCCTAAATTTTGCGAACACTAGCATGTAGCTCAGCGATGATCGTTAGGAAGGCGTGATGGACTAACACAGACATCAAACGCGTCTTGTAGCGCCGGCTTCTAGTACGAATGACCATTAGACGTAAGGTAAATTGCCTTTGGCAGTTCTTATCAGATCAGCGTTACCCTGGGAATTGGCTACTTTGGTCTCAACACTCTAGACTATTCCGGATTACTGATCGACAGCTCCTTAGTAGCGTGACGCAAACGGCGCTTTGAAGCTACCTACCTATTTCCAATGCATCACCCGTAGCCTCACCTTTTCTTGCCCGTTCCAAATTGAGACTCGTTCTCCTCTCCTTTCTGTCTCGGCTCAAGCCGTCTGTTGCACAACCTCATTTCCACACTCAACAGATTGATATCGAACAGCCATCAGTCATGGCCACCACCAAGCCCATCGTCATCATCGCCGGCGTCGGCTCCGGCACTGGCGCCGCCCTCGCCCACCGTTTCGCACAATCCTATCCCGTCGTTCTTCTGGCGCGCAATCCATCCAACTTCGATGCCCTCGCCGACGAAATCAACCAGTCTGGCGGTGAAGCTGTTGGTGTCTCTACGGACGTCAGCAGCGAGGAGAGTGTGAAGAACGCTTTTGTGAAGATCAAGCAAATTTACGGTGGTGCACCGGTTGCGGCGGTAATTTTCAACGCAAGCGCAAGGCCGTCAAGGAAACCATTTCTAGAGTCAACGGCAGAAGAATTTGGGCTTGGTTATGAAGTTGGCGTGTATGTTCTTGCGACCAGACTCTTGTTCCGTTTCACTCTCAAACGTACAAAACACTAACCAACCTCGAACCATCTAGGAAAGGAGCTTTCCTCCTTTCTCAACACACCATCCCCCTGCTCCTTAAATACGTACAGCCCAACCCTCCTAGCGGCACCTATCCACCGACCCTAATCTTCACGGGTGCTACGGCCAGCGTAAAATCGAACGCCCAGATGTCCTCCTTCTCGACCGCAAAATTCGCCTTACGTGCGTTATCCCTAAGTCTTGCTAAGGAATTTGGTCCGCAGGGCGTGCACGTCGCGCACGCGGTCGTTGATGGCGTGATAGATACCGAGTTTACGAAGGAATGGTTGAAAGGGCAATCAGCGGAGGCGAGTATTGGAAGTAATGATATTGCGGAAGTGTATTGGGGATTACATACCCAGGGACGCAGGGGATGGGCCAATGAGATTGATTTGAGGCCAATGCTGGAGAAATGGTAGAGGGGAATAGTAGGACTAACAACAAAGAGCAGATAGGGTCTGTGGAGCAACGTGTTTTACAAGCGAGCAGCGCACCTTACAGACTTTGATCACCTTTCTCCTCTCAAGAGACACTGGCTCAACGCAATGTCACTCAAGTACTCGTGAATGGAGCCGACATTCAGCTTTACGCATGCCAATAGCCTGTCCGTGTCAGAGGCGTTCAATCAGATAGCCTACAGGTACTAGACTGCCTTGCTAACGGTATTTTAGTTATATCTGCTCATGCAACTGCTGCACCTAATCTAAATAGGTGTTGCGTGTGTTGAAGTCGTACTTTAAGCAAGCTCGTAAGCACGGTTCTATTGGTTCTCGGGGATGAGCGCGGTTTCTGGATCGGTAGGATAAGCTGCCTGGGTGCAACACCTGACGACAACTAAGGGGTAACGATGAGTAGTATAGAGTAGACTATCTAGCTCGAAGGTTGAGTCGAGATTCCAAAGACAAACTTGATTGACGAGGTTGAACACGAACCATAATGGTTGTGTTCCTACATGCTATATACTTGAAGATGTTCCATGTTTGTTCCATTGTTCCAGTGTTGTGCCAAACTGGAACACATTGGAACATCGTGAGATTCTTTGGAACAACACGTGACATGTTCCATTGTGGCGTTCCGCCAAGACTTTGGAACAGGAGCGGTCACGTCGACATCGGTCCTGAATGCTGACCTTGAAGACCTTCGGGTTGTCCCCGAGTGTCATCAATCCTCCTCTTTCTTATCTTCTGCCGTGCCCCCTTTTAAGGTTCGTAAGACTATCCTCCCCCTCCAACCTTCATGTCCTCGTGAACTGACCCCATGGTTTTCAGAAGTACCGCGTATCGTCATTCCGTCGGCGACCGCATGAATCGCATCGGACACAAGCAATGATGTCCTGTCAGTACTGCGCAAAGAAGGGTCTCGAGTGTCGAATGTCGTCGTTGAAGAAGGAGTGCGGTAACTGCTACCGTGTTGGTGGTCAGCGGTGCGTTCCGGTCGAGGTTCCGATTCTGAACTTTGAACGGATTGATCGGGAAATGAGCCGCTTGGAGCAGCAAGAGGCTGAGGCGGACGAAGCTGAGTCTGCAGCGCTCCAGGCTATACTGGCAGCGCGCGAAGAAAGATCGAATTCGCAAACAAAAGAAAATGTTGCAGCGTCGTGAGCAACAGTGGGTGGACGAAGCCGGACAGTATGTCGAGGATATCGAGGCCCTTGAAGCCGTTGAAGGCATCAACCGGGACGTCGCTCAGCTGGAGGAAGGCCTGATGCCTGGTTCTCTAGCTCTCGACTGGAGTGCCTTTACGCCGTCCGCTCTGGAGGGCGATCCGGACTTCCCTTCCTTTGACAATACTGCGACAGGAGCTGTTGGCAGTTCGTAAGGTTCGTTGTTGGCTCCTGAATGTTCTACTAGATACTCAGTTCCTCGTCCTTTCCTCCGATGTGTTATTATTTTTTCGACTTCCCATTAGTCCTGGCCGTCTGCCTGGTAGTAGAAGTCTTGCTGAATTGGCCTTCTAGGGTTAGTTGGATCCAACAGCGAGATGTGGAACACAGGATAGATCTTTGCATCCTTAGGCAGTGCAAGTTAATAGTTAACCAGGCTAATTTGTTAAGAAATAAAAAATAGTCTAACCTTAACCTTGTCTAGTTTTTTCGTTAGTTGTCGTGTGCGTAGGTTTTTTATAAGGAGATACACTTTACCCCCTTCCTTTAGCAGAGGCGCCATTTCTCATTTCTTATTAACATAAGAGATGCTACGTGCTTAAGCTTTGGCTATGTTTTCAAGCAATCTTTAGTGTATTTCCTTCAGTACTTTAACTAAGGCTATCACTAATCCTGTCTAAATGTTGCTATCTAACAATCTTGTAAAGAGATTTAGGTGTCTCCTATAGTTCGCGAAGTGCAGCGTCACGCCTGTAGCTTCCAAAAGCTTGTTATTGTACGCAATCTGTGCCATAGGTAACAGCAAAACTGAGTTGTCTTACTGCTAGTTGCTGTGTATCCATAGGTATGTTTCTATAGTCTAATTCGTACGTTCAGTCTGTCTATCTGTCTGCAGGTGGTAGGCTATAGAGAGCTTCTTCTTCGTACCAATTGCTGCTGTAAGCGTGGTCCCGTAGTTTGACGTGAAGAGCTTGTCTCTATCGCTAATGATTGACTCAGGGTACCATGGTAGCGGATGATCCTATCAAAGAATACTCGTGCGAGTTGTTTTGTAGTGTAACTGTGTCTAAACAGTATCATCTCGGCGTACTTAGTAAATTAGTCTACTACGACGAAGATCGAGTCGTAGGTGTAGCCTGTAACAGGGTCCTTAGAGATTGGTAGTTAAGCGACGAATTCTATCGTGATGTTCGTCTATGGTGCCGTTGGTGGCTCTATTGCTTGTGCTTCTCTGTACCTAGTCTGTGTGCTGTGTTTGTTCTGCTAACAGCGGACACAGTTCTTAATAAACTTAGTGACCTTGTCTTTTATATTCGGGAACTCGTAGTGTGTCTTAATGAGTTCCATAGTTCTAGTGATACCAGGGTGACTGTGTAGCGGGTCATCGTGGTGACTGCTTATCACTTCCTCTTGCAGTTCTTCCGGTACCTAAGCTGGTACTTGTTCGTCGAGTCTAACCTCCATAAGGTTGTTGAGCTGCTGTGATGGTCCTAGGGAGCCGTCTCTGTTGACTCCAAGAATGGCGGCTTTGTTGGTTGTCTTTTCGCCTGCGAGGTCGTGTCGGCGACTGAGAGCGTCTGCTCTACCGTTGTCCACGATAGAGAGTGATGTCACCGGCATATAGACCACACATGTTCATTTAAGCGGACCATAGATCCTAGAAGCATTGCTATAATACGCACCCGCAGGAGGAATGGTAGGAGACGCTGAAACGGGTCGAAATGCAATCGTCAGGTAGCTTCTGAGGGTATTAGGGTGGTTTTCGAAGGGAGTTGGCCCGAGCGCGAGCATAATCTCCCAAAAGGGTTTAGTTTTGGAGTAGAGTGTGTTCCCTGTCGCCATACCTGAGTAGGCTGGGCAAAATGCCGTATCTACACTCTTTGCAGATTGCCAACGCGTACTCGACCAAATGTTCGAAATACGCGCCTGCAACGCTATCGTCTGTCATGATCGCTGTTGAACGGTAAGCTGTGGATGAATGCTGACGATTGGCGACAAGGGGCTGTGCTGGAACACTGCGGGTTACTGATAATTGTTTGCGTTCCACTACATCTGACTACGGTCTGCATGTTATTATGAATTGCGTTGTGGACGCGTCTTACCTCTTCTATACGTGATACAACTACACGCGTGGTTGACGTTTGTGATCGCTGGTCGTTATCTCAGAACGTCTCCGAACCTGGTTGCTTGGGTTCTCCCAACCTCACCAACCTTACCCCAACCTCCAACACGAAACCCTGAAGCACTTGACCACGCATACTACGGGGACCAAATCTCGCTGGAACACACATTCCAATGCGCTGATCAACATACTCAAATTTGGGGTTGATTGACCAGCGAAAACCTAAATGGACCAGTTGCTTTAAGTTTTTTGGAGTCAGCAATACGTGATGTAGTCTACGCCGTAAAAATGAACATTCTGGCACGTTGAAAACTGGAGGAAGCACTGCCTCCACTTGCAGCCCTGGGATAGAGCGTCTGCAATAATGGTCACATAACTTGCATGGCTTAAACGGCCATCTTGCTGGTGGTTTATGTTGAAGTCTATAACACAGAGCAAAGTCTACGAACCTAATCAAACAAATCACAAGATGCTTAATAGATCAAGATGTTGTTGTGGTCGTAAACAGCATGATATCAAAGTTAGTATTGCGGTACAAAGGGTCTCGCTACAGTTAGATCCACTTTAGAGTCGCTGCTCTCAAATCTGTATTGATACAGGTACAAGAAATAATAGAAATAAGTGCAGCAGCTGCTGCTGTATGGTCCGGAGTATGCGCCTGGTCACGGCTGCGCTAAGCGTGGATAGGCTATAAGAAAGAGCTGTTTCGTGACTAGCGCGAATCGGGGGGCGACTCGGCCCCCAAGTCGTGGACTAGTCCAGATTAGGGGCGAGTCGGACCCTAATTGTGGCGGTCGCGTGGAGGTAGGTCAAACTTCTAGAGGTGGGAATGAGAATAAGTCTTCATCAGAGTAGAAGCCGAGGTCTATCTGCAGCGTAAGAAGCTTGGTCTAGAGGGAAATAATTTTATCGGCGTGAAACGGCTCGGAAGAAGACATATTTGAGCTCAGACAGCCAAGATTGAGCGATGAGACATGGGCGTAGAAAAGATACGGCCGAACTTAAGAAGGTCGCACGAGACACAGGGCAGTAGTAGGTATTGACGCTAGCTACATTAGCTGAGTAGGCAAAAGATAGATTGTAACACGCCTTTGTGTGTGTGCTATATCTAGAATAATATTGAGGACATTGCATGTTTGCTATTGGCTGCTCGAACAGTATGGTTTTGACTGTAGTCAAAATGACGTTGTAATAACTGTCTATTCTCCTCCGTTCGTAACCCACCAGTCCGTGCAACAGAGATAACTAGTAGTATATAATGTTTCTAAGCGTTCTCTAGAATGACCTCGTAAGCTTTGCGCGACATCGTAAACGTTGGACCATTCGGCATGGCACCAGGCACCCTCGGGAAGACCGAAGCATCGACCACACGAAGGCCGTCCACACCGTGAACTCGGAACTTTGAGTCCACGCAGGAGCCCCGATCGCCTACAGGACCCATGCGACAACTGCTGGACGCATGGTGACTGAACGCTTCGTCCATGAGCGCCTGATGCATGTCGACATTGGGGTTGGGCGCGACCACCGTGTAAGGCAGTCCGGTATCATCGTACCCGCGCATTAGGAGCTGGACGCCCTCAGTAAGAGCTTGCAGATCCGTTTCCGCATTCTCAGCGAAGAAGTTGAAGTTGATCTCTGGGGCCTGTCGGGGATCCTTGGACCGGAGACGTATCGTTCCAGAGGGGTTTGCAGTCTGCATCTTCACGATCGAGGTCCCCCACATCTCTGGGACTAGTTGTCTGCGAGAGAAACCAGGATAGAAACCGGAGTCACCCCAGCCGGCAGCGCTGAGGTAGAAGAGATCGGCGTCTTTGTCCCAGCTGACGCTGCTGCGCCAGAGCAGGAAGAACGTGCCAAGGGATAATGAGTAGGGGCCAGTTCCGTTCGTTTCCCATTGTACGAAGCAGGGGTCTGATACGTTGAAGGTCCTGGTGCAAGATACGTTCACAGCGTCCTGCCAAGGGACTTCGGCCCGTACGTGGACGGGTGCCTCGTAGTTGTCCTGCATGAAGTTACCCTAGGTGATGTGAGCTGTAGCATGACAGGTGGGAGGTGTATTTAAGACTCACCACCGCCGGCAAGTCGACTATAACCGGTATGTCAAACTCCTCCAGCTCGTCGCGAGGCCCAATGCCACTCAGCTTCAGAATCTGTGGAGTGTTGAAAGTGCCTCCTGCTACGATCACTTCCTTCTTTGCGCGGACAGTTCGCAGACCTTCTGGTTGCTGCGATGCATTGTATCTGGTATCGGCCGAATAGAGTCCTTCTCCAACCATGTACTCGGCGCCAATAGCTTTCGGCTTTCCGTCGCATTCCTCAAAGAGAACCTTGGTTGCCAGTGAATGAAGACTGATCGTCAAAGGATATCCAGCCTCCACTACTTTGTTAATATGCTTCGCAATGCTGCTTCGGCTACCGGTAGTCGGGGAGATGGCCAGTGGCAGCGAGGTAGACTTGTTACTTGAATAGCGATCGGGATTCACACTATTCATGTCACGGACGAGCAAGTCGGCCAGTTGCTGGACTTCTGTTGCTTCAAGGCCCTCGGTCTCGCGGATGATAGATGACACGAAGCGACGAACGTTCTCCGATGTAATACCGGACGTGATCAATGGGTCCATCACACTGGACTGTGGGTTTCACAACGATCAGCGAGGTTGTAAGCGCCTACAACAACATACTCACCTCGATATAGCCATCGAATCCATGTCCGGGAGTACCCTGGGGAACGTATGTACAATTCTCGAGCTTAGTCAAGTATCGTCGCATGTTCTCATGACCCCACGACTCATCTCCAGTGAGGTTGGCGATATAGTCCCACTCGTTATCAGGCGCCCAGGCGAAGTTCATGGCATTGACTTGCGAGCTGCCACCAAGAGTAGCGCCCCGCGGATAGAGAATTCCCAGCCTGTCATCACCAGCGCGTTAGCATATATCAACCAGACGCTCTATTCGGATCTTTCACTTACGGCTGCGCATCTTCCGGAGGTTCAAGGCCCACGTAGTACGAGCCGTTGCTTCTCACATATGCGTATTTTGGATCGCGATGAGCTTGAGTCTCATTTGCGAAATGTTCAACGAAGAAGCTCCAGGAATGGGGAGGGCTCTCGGCAGCAACGGAGTTCCTTTGTCAACTATCAGCATCTACTAGTTAATGATCCGTAAAGGGAACTCACAAGGAAGGGATCTCCTGGCGAAAGTCAGTCGAGTTGTCGCCACCTGCTTCGATGAGGAAGACCGAGTGACCGCTTGTTGCTAGATTGGCACTGCACGATTCTTTAGCACCGTCCGTCCGTTGCTTCACGTTGAGCCGACTTGATGACTTACGCGAGAGATCCGCCGCCCGGCCCTGAACCTATGATCACATAGTCGTACTCCTTGGCATCTGTCACTGCTGCGGAAGCGCCGACCGCCAACGCAGCAGACATCAACAGATTTGGAATCATTGGCACTGCAGAGTTTGAGACTCGTAGTTGCAAGCTGAGGAACTAAGGAATGAGAAACAGAGGATTGAAATGCAGTTGATGAGATATGGAAATTGTCTGAGAAGGTGTCTTTGACAACTCCCTTTCGACGCATCTTAAGTACTCTCTGGCTCCATCTCACCATGACTGCACTCGTACAAGTTGCAACGCATATGGCCAGAGGAGCGACAGCAGTCAGAGCCGCAGTCGGTTGTAAGCTCCGGGACTCCACAGGATACCCTTCACCTGTCGGCGTCTGCGGAGCCATGGGCTCGTACTCGGATCAGGTCTGACGTGTGTCATGGCTTACGCCGTGTGCCTCTTTTCGACCGAGTGATCTCTACAATTAATTGTGAGTTCCGACGTGGTAGGTTCATGGACGGGAGTAAGATTCGTTTATCCTGCTTCGTGAAGGGCTGGACAAGCGAGCCTTGGCAGCGTCCACGCTTCCGCAGGCTTGGACAAGCCTCAGCCTCGCTGATCTATCTTACACGCATCACGGATTACACTCATGCGATGATCAAGTTTCGCTTTCGCAACGATCAATCCCTGCACTAAGAAACACATGGATCCGATCCCCAATGCGCATACGAATATGACTGATATCACTGGCGTTCTTGATATTCTCTGGCAAAACAACATCAGTCCGGATAATTATTAGGTTCACCCTGACCCTAGGACTGCAGCATGGTTGTCGCAGTACCCATCAGTCGTGCAAAACATCTCATACTGTTTAGTCTAATCCAGACCCCTTCACCTGCGGGCAGACGCCTCTCTTACAGCCTTCACACAGTGCAGATTCGTGTGGTGGGCCCTTCTTCCGTTCGAACGGAGGCTGCTCCATCTCCACTCCGGCCCACTTCTTGAGTCTGTAAGCAACGCGCTCAACGTAGCAATCTTGGTCCAATCTGAGGTCTCCCAGGCAGTCACAAGATCGACACCTCTGATTATATACCACCGCGCTGTAACTGCTACGGGTGTGTTCTTTGATCCAGATTGCGACTATCTTGCTCCCCCATGACTGATTCCTGCACGCAGCGTTGTTACACAGGAATTTACCCATGACTTTAGTAGAGTGCTCCCTATGATGTCTCGTGTTCGATTGGCTCTCGTAGGACCATGGTGTGGATGTTCGCAGAGCGACGGCCTCCGCGACACTGGGATGGAGTTCGGGAAACGTGAAAAACTCTCTCGTCTCTGTTTCCTGCTTGCGTGACTTCTGCCTTGGGGGCGTGACGGTGGAAAGTGCCGAGTCCCTTCGGGCACGATCGACGCCTCGAGCGTGATATTCGGTCTCTCGATTCCGGCTTTCGGACGTTCGAGTCGATGTAGAGTCGAGATCGGTATTGAACGAAGTTGGCGAAGCGGTTGTGTGGATTGGGGAGTCGCGCTCGTGCTGTCTTACAGCGCTTGCGTTACCAAAAGAGCGGTTGCAAGCCTTGCATTCGAAAACTTCTGGGTGCGCAGGAGCGTCCCGACGGTGTTGCTCAAGTGCTTGTTGGCTACCGAATGTACGATCACACACCTTGCATTGTGTTGGATTTGTGTGCGTAGATGAATTTTTCCGATGCTGTTTGAGTGCTGATTTGCTGCCAAACGAACGATCGCAGTCTGAACAAGGGTACATTGTAAGTATCGTCCACGTCGACTTGGATGACCGTTGTGGATCAGGGCTAACACATCAATAATAAGGAATCAAATCTCGGAGGCGCTTTAGTGTTCTGGTTGCTACCTCGAAGCGATAAGTGGCAATGCCTATTAATGCGACAACGCATGTTCGCTAAGATAACTGCATGCGTGATGACTTGTCAACGAAGGATTCGAGCTTCGAACTCGATTCGTCCAGGAGCTTATGCTAGACTGTTCCAGAGCTCTGGGTGCTTTATCAGGCACCAAATGAGTCTTCGCGCATGGATTCTAGCATTCCAGGCTTTCTTATCGTACGGATCCATTCGTTGTAGACGCATAACTTAGGCTTCTCCGACCAATAATTTGTTGGGAACTCGTCCCAAGCAATCAGGTTGGGACTGATGTTATACCAAGGTGGCGTGATACTGATCAGCCTCTGCCCCGCCCCTCCGCTGGCTACGCCGCACTCCCACGGACGTCAGTAGTTTAGACTTGACCATCGATCACAACCCATTTTCCTCTAGAAACACAATCCAATCAAGCGACTTGAGCTTGTCAAGCCGGTTGAATAGATTCGAGAGAAAGCTACGTACACAGACGGTTCCAATCGCGAAAGCGAACAGACAACTGTACACCAACAAGGTGAGATATGCAGTGATAGACTCTCCAACACACACCCCTTCCCGAAACGACGGTCCATACTTTCGTGCTGCAGGTTCATTATCGATGCGAGGGCGCAGGTGTACCCGTCCCCAGCCGCCACTCTCCCACCATTGTTCGCAACAAGATCTAGAGAAAAAGCATCAACAGTCTTTATTACTTCCACTGCTCAAACCAAGCCACCACCAATCTAGGGCTCGCCAGCGCTCCCTCAGTCCGCGATCAACAAATCCCCTGCGCACCTGGAACTGGTATTCGGCATCGGTGACACTTTCGTACACTCCGTCAAGTTATCAATGTTATTCACCCCCAACAGCGACAGCTTAATGTAGGTGCATGCGTAGTCCTCGTCCCAGTGCTCCCTTCCTCCCCACGGCGCTCGTCCGCGGATCGCTCGCCAGCACAACGTCGCTG
Organism: Didymella glomerata; assembly: GCA_030271015.1. Lineage (NCBI taxonomy): Eukaryota > Fungi > Ascomycota > Dothideomycetes > Pleosporales > Didymellaceae > Didymella > Didymella glomerata. The sequence continues at coordinate 1,797,080 of JAJOHN010000003.1, read as the reverse complement.
GGAACCGCAACACGGCTTTGTGCGTCGGACATTGGCCGAGTGTGTGATTGAAGAACAAGATATCTCAGACTAAACTCCAGGCATCGCATGCCGGCAGTGTAGTCGGGAGCTCTCAGGAGCAGACTGACCTCTGGGCATGCCATCCTGCGGCGATGGATTTGCGTGTCGGTGCCGTGCTGCTGTGTTTGATATCGCCGATTAAGATCGAGAGGTCTTTTGCTGCATTCTCGGACATTCGACGTCGATGGGGTCTTCGACTTCGTTCGGATCTCCAGCCTCATGGGAGTCTACAGTCTCATTGGGATGTGCGGGTTCGGCCGTCTGTCGTCGGGTAGTTGATGGCAGTCTTCGGTATCCAGTTGCTTGCTGCCTTGTTTGTATTCTTTGCTCGATCTCTGGTACTGTAGCACCCATGCCAGGATACGCATATGTGCACTCGAACACGGCTAGCGCGCCGAGTCCGCCAACAACGATTGGCGCCAACTTCATGTTGTAAGGAGTGAGGTAAATGATTCTGATGAGCTGTGCTGACGCAACTTGATGGACACAAGACTTAACTCCTCGCAATTGCGAGCTCCAGCTTTTAAGACGTTTCATCTGGCTGGACGAGTTCTCAGGCTGCTCCAGCTCGCTGCCTCGCCGTGTACTCATCTTGGCGCGCATCTAGATCTAGATACCCCAGACTTTACGTATAGAAAGGCTGTTTAGCGGACAACCCGCCGGAGCCGCCATGCTTCTTGCACGAGACCTGCATCCAGGGCCCGTTCGGGGTCCGGATTGAGGAGATGGAGTCCCAGAAAGAGTACGTCCACGAGGTTTTCTTTGTCTCCGGCGGGTAGCCGGACAGCGTGGCTGGCGGCGCGAACCACCAAATGATTCCGATTAGCGAGAGACCAGATCGTTGCTATTTTCGAATGCCATCTTGCCTGAACGGGACGGCGGGCCTAGGGGCAGTGGCTTTTGTAGCCTCGTAATACTTCGTGTGGGTAGTGAAGATCGCATGCTTGAGGGTCTCAGGCGGTTGCTAGTAGCAATTGAACTCTCGCCGCAACGTCTGCGACTTATTGCCCGTGTTACTAGGGGGTTGACTGCGCGATGAACGAGACCATCGTCCTGCAGAGCGAGGAAGGCTAGAAGCGGAACACGTTCTGCATTATTGAGGTCGTCCGCTGCGCGTGCGTGCCCAAGCCCTGACTGTCGAAATGCGGACGTGAAGTCGAGGGTAAGGACTGATTAGAGCAGCGGACAAAGGAAGCCGTTGTCTGCTGTCAGGGTCCAGTATAAAGTCTAGATGTCGACTGCACGTGATGGCCGGAAATGGATCTGCGGGACTCGGAGCTACGAAGTGTGAAACCTCCGAACCTGTTTGAAACACGTCAATCATATCAACGCGAAACCAAGGACCATACGCAAATGTCGGAATCAACAGCAGGCTAGACGATGATCCAAAAATCAATTTTGCTGCGGGATTCGGCCGCTCTGAGACGTCGAAGACCCCGTACGCTCCAAGACTGCCATACAACCTATCAACTCCATGACCCATCTAGAGCCGTTTTGTAGTGGACCGCCCTTACAATAGTGATACAAGAAGATGTCGACATGTCGGTACGTGTGCGCGCATGTCGTATTACAATGAATCCCAAGCGCCGTGCAATGCAAGTCCGTGAGGTGTCGTTCTTTACTCGTGGTAGTAGGTCTCGAATGTGTAGATGATGCCGAAGAGCAGGAAAGCGATTGCGCCGCCGAGTGTGACTGGGAGGTGTTAGGTTCACGTTCAGTAGAGTTGGGAAGAATTGCTCACCATTACGCATGCTGATCTTGCCGGCAATAGCGCGACCACCAATGACAGCGCCAGCGGTGCAGATGGCGTGTCCGACAGTAGCACCAGCAGTAACCCACCAGTAGTCAGAGCCTGCGGCCATGGCGACGGTAGCAATCTGACTGCGGTCGCCCCACTCTCCGAGGAATGTCATAACGAAGGTCTGCACCCATGCGGGGCTGAGCAGCAGAGAGAGCAGGTTGTTGATGCCGCTGAGAGCACCGGCGAGGGAGGAGCCGCGGGGCGAAGGAGATCGGTCGGGCGAGGTCGAGGGGCTGCGGGCGGGTGCGGGCAGCCTGGAGCTGGAGCGAGAGCGTCGCACGCGGCCAGACTCGAGGGCGTAAGGCGAGATGGACGAGCGGCGGCGACCCTTGGAGCGCGCAAGCTGCTCCTTCTCCTCCAGCTCCTCCTCGACCTCGCGCATCTCCTCGCCAACGCCGTCGTCCGGGCTCATGGCAAGACCCTCACGCAGCAGCTTCACGCCAAAGACGAGGAAAAGGATCGCAGCAGCCAAGTGCGTGAAGCGCTCAGACAGGAAAGCCGGCACAGCGTGGCCGAGCACAGCAGAAAGGACCGTCATGACAGCCAGGGCGGAGAAAGCGGCGGAGAAGACGACGAGGCGGGGGTGACGCATGGCCATCAGAGCGGCTACGAGGAAGGTCTTGTCGCCGATCTCCGAGAAGATGATCATGGTGAAGGAGAGCACGAAGGAGTGGAAGGGCTGGATGACGCCGCCGGCCTCGTCGTCGGGCATGCTGGATGTGGGCGTCTTGGTCTTTGGGGGCGTGGTGTCGAGGGGGTCTTTGCTCGAGAGCGAGTCGGGGACGGGGTGAGGGACGTCGTCGTGCGGTGCGGTTGGCAGGTCGGTGGGTTTCTCAAGGCCCACTGCGCCGGCGAGACGAGTAGACGAGGTCGTGGTCTCTGCAGCAGCAGCTTCCTTCAGATGCGACTGCTCGCCATGGGGCAGCGGCAGGGCTTCCTTGGGCGGCGTCGGCACCTGCTCCTTCTTCGAGCCCGTCTTGTCCTCGTGTGCCAGACGCTCCTTGTCCTTTGCAGAGACGCCGCCCTCGACGCCCGTCTTGCCGGTTGCCAGCTTTCTGTCGGGGTCCTGCATGACGCTCTTGTCGCCATCGAGCACCTCTTTCTCCGCGCCGACCAGCGTGGAGTCCTTGGGGCGCGGGACCGTCTTCTTGCCGGTGCCCAGGTCCTCGACTACGGCGGGCTTCTTGTCGTGCGCGGTGGGTGTGTCGTCGATGTACGGGCCGGCGTGCGGCTTGCCGTCGAAGCCGTCGACTGGCGCGTCTTTTGTGCCCTTGTCTTTTGCGCCCTTGGATGCTCCGGGCGTGACGGCAGCGGGCGATGGGTCGGGGATGGCATTGGTGTAGGCCGGGTCCGCAGCGCGCTTGACGAGCCTCTTGCCATCGACCTCGGCGACTGTGGATCGGGCGAGCACCTGCAGCGCCGGCAGGAGGATGAGCGTTTGTCGCAGCCTCATGGTGCTGGATGTGGAAAATGCGGGCAGGGGTACGCTGTGAGCTCACGAACGCAGGGCGCAAGCAGCGGCAATGGAGTTATCGTAGAGTGTTCAAAACAATTTAGTAAAGGAGCGTCGTGAAAGAGTAGTGGGACAAAACGGCGGCAGGCGTGGTCAGCACCCAGGGCGTGCTTAGCTGTGATTTGGGAGATGTGGCTGCTGTTGGACTTTAGGAGAGACCACTGCCACAGATGCACGCAAGGGGTACGTGCAGAGGCCCACGTAATATGTCCGCGACCTGCGTACTGCAGAGCGCTAAACGAGAAAAGGGTCGCTGTCAAGAGCCTCTCAGACGCCGGCGCGCTGCAACTCCGCGGTGATTTCAAACACTCTCGTATCCTGCTCAGCTTTCTCCTCCTGCATGTCGCCCCTTCTCCTTGCTCGGACACGACCATCCGTGAGGGCTGAGCTAGGCTGGAGGGAGCCAAGCGTCGGGGGCACGTGAGGACGAGGGTCGAACGCGGCAGAGCGGGTCATCGAGCCGGCGCGAACCTCCCCATCACAACAACGCGCGCAACAGCATCATCTGTCTTTGACAGCCATCAAGGCGCGCAATTGACGACGACTTGCACAAGCCTGCCAAAATTTCCATGGCAGATGTTCGAGGCGTGCGCGCCAGCAGCAGGCGCAAGACGCCCACTCCGCAACCGGAAAAGGTGCCTGCACGCGCGCGACGCATGCGCAGCCAAAGTCGCGAGCTTGAAGCATTCCTTGAGCCCCAAAAACCAACACGACGAAGTGCGCGTCAAGGGAGCGTTACCAGTGTCGCGAGTGAAAGTGAGAATGACGGATTGAAAAAGCGCAAAAATCGCAGGCCTGCCAAACAGGCAGCAGGAGGTTGGTGCTTACCCTAGAACCCTTACCCTAACGCACTCTCAACGACCACGATGCAACACCGACACCACATCATCGACTTGCAATTGCTGATGCGACTCCTTCAGAGCTCACAATAGTTGAGGAGAACGACGTCGAAATCCCTCTCGAGGCTCCTGCCACGCCCCAGCGTGTCGATATCCCATTACCTCTAGAGCAGCAAACATTTCGATCACCTGGTGCAGTGTCCGCCATGTCCGGTACGACCGCCATCTCATCATTCTCCATGGTCGAAGCAGAGTACCTGGAGCCTAAGTACATCCAGAAGCATCTGCGCAAGTTGTGCGACTCAACGCTCGAGTTCCTAGACCACCTAGCACCTGCAGGTGGCTCGATGCAGAATGACTTGCGCAATATCCAAGAGATGCAGAAACCCGGCTCAGAATTCGCGGAAGAATACGGCGACTTCGACGATGAGTTCAGACTGCACCTGAAGCACTTCAAAGGCGACGAGAGCAATTACGTCAATCCGCGAGCGATCCATCGTGCCCTGTTCGGTTCATACACCGATAGTGCCGCCATGGATTCCGGCATCAACCTTGTCATCTACCTGGCCAACATCTTGATACTGGCGAAACAGATGATCCATTCCAGTCGCAGCGACAAAGATGTGTGGAACCACCTTCGATTACTGGACACGTCGTTTCCAAGCCCTTTCATGCGCTCCCTGCTGTCGGATGGTTCTCTGACAGCCGCTGGAGACAGTGTCATGTTGGAAGAAACCTTCAAGTTGGCGTTGGAGTTGCGTGTCCAGTTGACCGTTCTGACGCTGGAGCGCTCCGCTGGCGACCCTGGCTTCAACCCTGACGATGCTCTTGAAGGTGTCTTTGTTCACGAAGGTGAAGTTCGCGGCTGGGATGTCGGAGCCCTCGGCGGAGAAGACAAGCGCCTTCCACAAGATTTCACAGAGAGGATTGCGAGTCACTACAACCAGATACGAGCACTGTTCCCCGTTGATACACAGTCACTCGAGGACGGACATGTGGTAGATCTCGACAGCCTAAGCGACAAGTACAAGTGGACAGCGACTATCCTTCTCCTACTTGACTGGGTCCGCGCTCGACGCGACGAACTCGGCGCCTCAATCGATGCGATTGGTGGCCCCGCGACTATACTGTCAAACGTCAAGCAGGCCATTGCAACACCTCGACCAGTTGCCGAAGACACCACAACCACGGCTGTGCCTAGAGATTCCCCACGTAAGAAGCGATCATCCTTTGGTCGGAACCGACGACGCAGCAGTCGGAGATTCGACCCCAATGCACCGGTAGACCTTGGTGCAATCGATGCACTGAAGGCAAGAGAACGAGACTCTGGGGTTCACTTCGATCCCAAGGACCCACATCCAGGCGATGTGTTCGTCGAGGTCGCTGAAGAGGAGGAAGTGGTTGACGGAGACAATGTGCAGCAGACGGCAGAAGCAGAAACTGCGCCTGGAGATGCCGAGGCCGCGCGCGAGTTGAGCGAGGAGGTCAATCAGATTGAGGAGAATACTTGGAACCAGGCTTACCGCGAAGACGACCCACAAGCGGGAGAAGCAACACTCGTAGCCGGCGAAGAAGACTTCACAGACATCGACAAGATCTCAGGTCCGCCGACGAGCACACAAGATATCCTGGCCGCCATGAAGTCAGTCCAACCCACTGGCAAGGAGAACCGCAAGGCTCCTCGATTTGTCGACCGGCAAGCCACAGCCAAACGTGTCGACTTCGGCAACGGCTTCGACGACAGCCAGCCCACACCCGGTCCTTCAACAAGGACTCTGGACAAAGGCAAGCAGCGCGCCGACCCGCCTCCTTCAGTGTCGAGAAAGCGCCAACGAGACCCGTCAGAAGACGAGGACGACTCTGCCTTCGAAGCCGGCCCCCGAACAGACCGCGTACAAGAGCGCCGCCAGAAAGTACCCGTCTCGAAGCGCGCCCGCATCGAACGCTCACCACATTCTTCAGCGCCCGTTCCACCATCACACCAGCCCGAGCACCCCTCCCAACGAGCGCCATCAGAAGAACTCCGCATCCCGCACAGTCGCCAACGCGCGCCCGCTTCCTCAGCGCCTCAGACCGCGCACGAAGACACTCTCTCCGAACCCGACGCGCCCGACATGACCGACCCCCCACCTCCGCGCTCTGGTGCCCTCGACGCCACACGCGACCGCGCCCCTCCTCCCTCGCAGTACAACATCCAGCACTCCCTCGCGCAGGCCAACAGCCGCATCGGCGGCGCCGGCAGCGCACGCCAGCCGCGGCGCGAGTGGACGGCCGACCAGGTTGATGCGTTTGTCGAGTACATGGGCGTTGTGGGCCCGACGTGGGTGCGCATTGCGCAGTACGATCAGGGCGATGAGGGGTACGCTGTGCTGGGCGAGTTTACGCAGGTCAATCTCAAGGATAAGGCGAGGACCATGGCTGTTAATATGATCAAGTGAGTACTTTTGATGGTTGTAGGGAACAGGATTGTGGGAGTTGAAGCTAACGAGTGAGTAGATCTGGCACGGGGTTGAGGCCGGGGTTTGAAAATATTGTTAGGCCGGATACGAAGGATGGGAGAAAGTTGGCTGAGGCTGGATTTACATGGTAAATATCCAGTCCTTGTGGAACGACTGGAAAGGCGAGCACGCTTGGTCTTGGAGAACTTGTGCATCGTTTTGATGAATTCATGCCTGTGGGTGTATTCTTCCACGCTATTCCTCGTCACAGTGCGACTTCTCAAATCTTCTCCCTCCATCGGACACCCCACTCTCCCTTCGCGAAACTCGCTTCCACAACCGCCCCCTTCATGACGGCCTCACACTTCCGCCTTTCACCCTTCTCACCACCCCTCACACCTTCATCACCATCCACCAGGAACCCAAAGGCAACACCCCGTCGCGCCGCCTTGCGCACCATCTCCCTCTCATCCGCGCGCCGCTGCCCCTCAAGACGCCGCTGCTTCGCCTCCTCCGTCTCATGCTGGCGCTCCGCCCATCCCTTCTCGCCACCAATTGAGCCATTGATATCGGACTGGTCCTGCGGTGGGCGGATCTTGCCTCCGCCGTAACCGTACTCGACCGCATCACCCAGCTTTTCTCCGTCCTTCGCGGTGCCGCGCTCGAGCGCGATGCCGCCGTCTTCGGGCTCCGAGTCGGTGTATTCCTCGGCTGACGAGGCTGTGTCTTGTCCTGGGACTGCTGCTGTGGAAGGTTGAGGAGGCGCATCGACCATGTCCACGCTCTTCCAGTCCTCGGGTTTCTCGACTACAAAGCGTGCGCGGCGGTTTTTACGCCGGCCGTAGACTTTCTCGGGGTCTTTCTCGCGGTTGAAGAATAGCTCTTCGACGGCGGTGCAGTCGATTGTCAGTCTGTGGTCGCCCTTTGGGGTGTTCTTAGTTTTGGAAGTTTTCTTTTTGTGTGACTTGTTCTTTCTGCCAAACTTGGAGGATTCGTCTTCAGATGCAGTGTTGTTGTTGTTATTGTCTTTGGCGTTATCTTTGGCGTTATCTTTTTCCAGAGACTTGCGGCTTGTGTCCTTTCCCTCAGCCTTCTCGAGCTTGGCGCGTTCCTGCTCTTCCTTGATTGATTCAGGCGTAGCACCGTCCAGCAGCTTGGCGAAGGTGGCTTCGATCCTACGATCAATGGGTCCAGGCTTTTGGTGTCTGCACCGTGCGGAGCAGTACTTGACCTCCGTTGCGCCAGACGTCTTCTTCCGGTCGCCAATCACGCGGCCGCAGGAATGGCAGTAGGGTACTGAGTCGCCGATAGTGAGGTAGAGCGGGGGAGGTGTGGCTTGTGACTTCGATGGACGTGACCAGGAGTCCATCCACGACATGTTGGCGGTCGATGTGGAGAACGGCCTGGAGAATGGTTGTTGCAATCTGGTAGTGTGTAGTAACCTGTTGCAAGGTGTGGGTAAAGTGGGTAGATTTGGTCTGACTTGCGCAGTCACGGTCCGGTGGCTGGTCAAGATTTCCCAAAATTGAACAAAGCACTGTAGAGTCTGGTTGGGAAAGGCAGCGTGACTCCTGTGAATTGTGTGTTTGTGGTGATCTACAGGGCGAGGTCTGGATGCACGAAGGAATTGACGAGCACACGACGTCATCGACAACGTCCAGACATGCCTTGCATCTAAAGCTCACCGCGGCTTGCTGCTGAGTGAAGCAATCGGTAAGTGTAGTCGTTAGGCCATGGGTTTCGCAAAAGTGACAGGTAGTCCTTCTTCGAGAAAACTCCATGACGTAGTGCAACAGCTAGAACAGCAGCCACTGCACGTGCGCCGTCTCGAGGGGAGGAGCAGCATCGAGCGTGCCTTTAATTGCGCGTCTTTCACAACTTCCGACTTCTATCGTCCTCGAAAACCATTTTCGTCCAAACATGCTGCTTCGGTACTCCTCTTCAACGCGACGTTGCTCGGCCGATCTTATCTGATCAACCCCACAATCAGCCCCCATAGTCCTCGGCTCCTCCAGTTCACCGTCGACCATGTTGCCGAGCTTAGCAGCACCGTGGATCTCGGGTAGCAGCTCATGCTACAGCGTCCATTGCGCCGAAAAATGATGATGATATATTCTCTGTTGTCGCTGCCACCAGACAGCCAACAGGTTCCCGTAATTTTTCGTTGACCTCCTTGGGCTGCATTCTGCGCAGCACACCACAGAACACCTATCCCGGGCCGCTCACACCAGTTACAAAACGGACAGATGGAAGGGTTATCGCTATCCACTCGGCCAACTTTTCCCTCGCTGACGAGTCAACAACCTCCACACCACGCCCCTTACCAGTTCACCACAAAACGCTCGCAAAGCGCGCGCCATCGAAGGAAGAGGGCAAGGCTGCAGCCAAGACTAGCTTCACCCGCATCCATGTCGCCAGCGCAGGACCCCGCGACGGGAGAAACCGGCAGCGCCGCATCGCGTGCTCGCCATGCGCCCTCGTTGTCAGGTACCATACCGACGCGACCTAGGCGCACGACTGCGCAGAGCGACATTCACGAGACCATACTGCACCCGGGAAATGTAAAGATCAACGTACAGGGCGCCTTCATCGTCGACGAGGAGCAGCCCGGAACCCCGCAGAGCGAAGACTACGAGCACGACCCGAAGGACATCAGACTGCCAAACCACACAGCAGTAGTGAGCCACATCGCAGTTGATGTGAGTGCATCTGGTGTCGCGTGCTCGAATCTACGGGGCACGCGACATCGCCCCTGCAGCTCTGGGCACAGTGCTAACACCTGCGCGCACAGATCGGAGGCTCTCTCGCGAAGCTTGTCTACTTCTCCCGCGAACATGGCGATGACTCGCTTGGCGGCCGGCTGAATTTCCTCAAGTTCGAGACGGACCGGATAGAAACATGCATCGACTTCATGCGCAAGCTGGTCTCTGACCACCGCGACAACGGCACTGCACCGAGCGACATCTGCGTCATGGCGACGGGCGGTGGTGCATACAAGTACTACGACAAGATCACAGAAGCACTGGGCGTCGAGGTCATTCGCGAGGATGAGATGGAGAGTCTGATTACTGGTACGCATTGATGCAGCTTCTGTCCGATCGTTCTGACTGACAATGACAGGTCTGGACTTCTTCATCAACGAGATCCCCAATGAAGTCTTCACGTACAGCGAAGACCAGCCCATGGAGTTCGTCGCGCACCCTCCCGACCCACCAAACATCTACCCCTACCTGCTCGTCAATATTGGCTCTGGTGTGTCCATGGTCAAGGTGTCCGGGCCTCAAAAATTCGAGCGAATTGGCGGTACATCACTAGGAGGCGGAACACTGTGGGGACTGCTGTCCATGCTTACAGGTGCGCGAAGCTTCGACGATATGTTGCGGCTGGCCGAAAAGGGCGACAACTCGACCGTCGACCTACTTGTTGGTGACATCTACGGGCAAGCGTACAACAAGATTGGGCTGAAGAGCACACATATCGCCTCCTCGTTCGGCAAAGTGTACAAGAAGAAGCGCGCAGCAGAGCGAGATGCTGAGGACGGCTGCAACGGCGACTTCAAGCGTCGAGGGGAGGAAGAGCATGTTGAAGGCTCGTCAGAGATGCAGCACTCGCCAAGTGGCTTCGCACCCGAAGACATCTCAAGATCGCTGCTGTACGCTGTGTCGAATAACATCGGTCAAATTGCGTACCTGCATGCTGAGAAGCATGGCTTGGAGCGCATCTACTTCGGTGGTTCATTCATTGGCGGGCACGCGCAGACGATGAACACGCTGTCATATGCCATTCGTTTCTGGTCGAAGAACAGCAAACAGGCCTACTTCCTCCGGCACGAGGGGTATCTTGGCGCTGTTGGTGCTTTCTTGAAGAGACAGCCACGGAACTGGGGAAGGAGAGAGAGTTTCCAGGGCACGAGGCCGATTGTTTGATATCCCGTTGAAGCGCGCATATAGATTCGGCGTTCTTGTAGGAGTATAATACATTGTTGACGCTACATGTCTGGGCTATGTGGAGCGCTACGGAAGAGTTTCGTGTTAATTATTTTCGTTCAGAAAGGCAGTAGTCTCAAACCTGGAAGGACCTGCGGACCCTGGGCATCACGCCCCTGTAGTCACCAATATATGTCGGTGTTCGATGCCCTTCTCGAGCGACCATAGGCTGATGACGTCTCTATATAACTTATTTACCTAAATCCCGTGGCAGAGTCAATTAACTCCTCACATAGAATACAGCAAAGATCATTCGTCAACCGCATCTTTACACACTCGTACCATATTAGGCTAGCCTGCGTATATCCATCTCACAGTCACGTAATTACACATCATACTTGCAATTCCAAACGAATTGTCCCTTAATCCTCTTGTACCTTGTACAGATAAAGTAGAGATGACCTCCCCAATCGCTCTGCCCGTCCAAGCCTCCAACGATGTCCGAGTCACTAGCCCTATTCCGCCCAAATCAGAGCAAAGACCTGAGACAATTGGCAGAGGAGCATTTGCAACATGAGCAAGTCAACCTCGATACCCTTACCTCTGATACAGACTCATGGCATACAGTCTAGACCAAAAGGACCGCGATGTGTTGAAGAAAGCCAGCCGCAAGCTCTCAACACACGTCGGCATGGCGTCCCTGATTGGCGTCGGACTTGGCCTCTACGGCGCATATCGATTACGTGGAATGCGGCTGGCGTACTTCCAGGCGTTCAAAGCCATGGAGAAACCCACCGAGATCCGCTTCGCAGACGGTCGCGCTGGTACGTAATGTCCTTGCCATGTCCACGGGTTTGTAGAGACAGAGATCTGACACGAAGGACTCCAGAGAAGATCCCGGATCTCACGGACAAGCTTGCGCCATCTCGATGGGGTGATGCAGCGACGTTTGCCCTCTTCTCGCTGGGTGGTTTGTTCCTCGGTGGAGAGCTGGGGTTGATCACGGGCACGGCGTCGGCGACGCGGACGATGATGAAGGATCCTGAGAGCAGGGGGAAGATCGAGAGAGCGCTGAGGAATTATAGGATCGATGTGTTGCAGCGCGAGATGCAAAGGCTGCGCGATGCGAAACTGCCGTCAATCATGTAGTCCCCACTATAGTCTCAAAGAAGTTTCGTTTTCATTTTTCTAAGGAAAGATGAGTAGAGTAGATTGAATGTTCGCTTGCATGATTCCGTAACCAGATACCGAATACCTGTTAGCGGTTCGAGTTTCCGCTTTTGAGGACTTCCCCAAATGTTTTTCGCGTCGCTGCAGATCTTGAACGCCGCATGCACAGTCACCATGACGGAAGATGTTAGAGTCGATAGCAAAGCCTTGCCCGGCTTGCGGATCCCGTTACCACTGTATGCGAGGGCTGTAAGTCTCCTGCACAAGTGACGTGCGTGCGCATGCAAGAGGCGAGCTCAACCTGGCATCTTCCAGCTGGAGGCCTCGCGGAGCGAAGGAATGGCGCCGGGGACACGGTTCAGATCCGAGCCATGCTGAGCTGCACGTGCGGGGGTGAAGTGCATGGACGGCAGGGGTGCGCTTCTGAGTCCAATTCAAGGTGCGTAAGCGGAGATCTCCAATCAACGGCCTCGAGACGGTGCAGTCGAAGAGCCTCTGTCCCAATTTGTTTGGTAGCGAAGGCCTCTAGCCTGTTCGATGTCGCGTCTCGATGGAACGGTAGCCTCGTAGTGGTACGATGTTTCTGACGTAAGACCGCGAATGCACGGCACGAACTACAAGGCGCCGGATGCCCAAACCTCGAACATTAATGAGCTCACTGTGGAATACCTGCGGAGAGGCCTAAGTCGTCGAGGGATGACCCCGGCAGTCGAATTCTACGGTCTCGCATTCGCACCGGAGATGGCATATCGAAGCACCAAAGCCTCGAGGTCCCTTCAGCACATAGCGAAACCTACATGGCTGATATATCGCGTGGAGCAGGTCACGAGTATGCTTTTTGTATGACTTGACAAAGTATTGATTATTGGTCGAGATACGCAGTAATCTATGAATCTCGCTGGCATTCCATGACGCAATCATAATTGAGGAACCAGAGATCGTTGTGGTCGCTCGAAGCGGTGTCGTGACCTGCACTAGTCTCGCGCAGCTGAGGACTCAGGGCGGACCCAGTGCCTGCCTTATTCGTCTCGTTGGGCACAAGAGTGGAAAGTGGGATCCTCGCCAAGTCGTTGGGTCGCGCTGACCCTGACAGATCGCCTGCAATGCGTGTGACATATCCGTCAATCATCCACGAACCACATTTGGCATGTTGGAGAACCTCGTGCTTAAGTCTCAGTACTTGCTCGCGTAGCTCAGCCACATCCGCCTTCAAGGCCTCATTCCTCGCGGACAAAGTCGAGTGCTGGATCAGCAGCTTCGAAGTGGACTCCTTCCTTTGACGTCGACATTTATCTGCAGCGGTTCTGTTCTTCTCCAGCTGAGTCATGCGAGCAGATTGGTGGTGCTGTACAGAGGCAATGCCCTTTTGCGGATTCAAATATGGCGGCTCCAATCTAGGCCGTCCACGTTTCCGTTTTACTGCCTCGGTTGGGACAAGAGCGTCAAAGGGGTTCTCGACGTTTCCGGTAGTCTTGCGGGTGGCCTATACGCTAGGTCAGTGGGGTCCTGATGACAGCGGAACGGTCTGTCATACCGGCGTATTTGTCCGTGGCATCCTCGAACTATTAGACCTCTGGCTAGGCCAAGGGACTTCGTTCCCGAGCTGATCGACGGGAATAGACATCTCGCGAACAAAGCTAGGAACCGTTGGGAGGCTGTATTGTTCTCCGGAACATGCAGGTCGCTCGACCGAGAGCTGGGACGGAGCAGATGGGAGCACCATTGGGATACAATCCAGCTCACTGTCGAAAATGTGCCAGTCCCCAAGCTGATGACTTCCGGTTGCATAATTTGGAACAAAGAGTGCCGCGTTATCACACACGAATGGTTGCGAGATGTTGATCGCCATCACGATCAAGCAGCGGTGGCGAATATCCGCAGTCAATGCAGAGTCGCGATGAGCTACTCCCAAACTGCCACTCCCCGCAAGCTTCGAGCAATGGGCTGTCGAAACGCGGCTTCGAGGCTGCAATGGCGTGGTAGGAGACGACTGGTGGCGGGCGCGAAAAAGACGTTTGCGCTCAAAAATGGAGCATTCGGCTGCAAGAAAGATCGGAAAAGCTTCACGGAGTTCAGTTCAGAGGTTTCGGTGAGAATGATAGAGTCTGCCTGGTAAGTGAAAGCAAGATTGACTGGTGCGGCCCAGCAAGACCATCTAAATATCTTCTGCCCAGCCGTATCATGCCTCATCCTCGGTACACTGAAGACGTATCGTACCATGGGATGCTGTAGACCCCTACAAGCAATACCTGTGCCTTACGTCTGCGAAAGACGACGTTCACTTGCTCCACGGAGAAGTTCAAAAAGACCCAAATCATTGCCACGAATTCGCAGTTCCTAACCCTCAACGATCTGACAGATGGCACGTGCTACTTTGCGGAGTCGATGCTGATTCGTCAATGGAACTTCTGCCCGAGGCGTCCCTGCATAGCTGCTCGACGTTAGGCGCGCTCCCCTTGTGGGTACAGAGTGAAGCATCCCGTATCAGCTCTTCGGCTGCACCTCCGTTACATTGGACGGAGCTCCGCCCATTCTGCCATAGCAGATTTGCATACCAGCCAGATTGAACAGCTACCCTACTGAGAAATGTCGGCTCATCGCATCGGCGGGTGCCGATTTTGTACGGCAGATGGGCAGATGCTGGGCATAACTACAGATGGGATACATCTCCACGATTCTCAACGGAGGTATCTCTGTACCAATAGATCAGTGCAGAGAGCCATGACGGGGATTTTAAGGTGGAGACAATATGAGGCCGGCTGATCATAAGGCCGATACATGTAAGGCATGCAGATCCTGAGCCAGCATACCCTTGTTGTAGGGGTGCAGTAGTGGGAACGGCTGGTCTTCCATCTGAGGAGATTGAGGGAAATATGGAAATCATGATTACTTGGAGGCTCTCCTAGCTCTGGTTCTTGAAGTCGGGAGTGAGGCTTCGACGGAAGTCCAAGTCTGGGTCTTTCAACTCGCTTATGGACGTCGGTAAAGTGGATGTGTCATTCCATTGGCAGTTAGGCACCTCTTCGAGACGGCAGGTTGTCAGGTTGGCATGCATGACATGGTGGCGATGTGAGATCTGGATCGCAACTATCCTTGACCTTGGTGAAAGAGTGAGAATTCCGTCAATGATCGAAATTGGCACTCTCGAGCTCAGTGCTAGGTTTCTCTTCATTACCGATTAGAGATTCTCCGTGCTCTTCGATCTTACCACTTGAACTCTTTTCTTAACAGACCAAGAACTCCCACAGTCGCCGCAGCCATCGTAATACCCAGTAAGAGTATGAAGTTGCGCCACTTCCCAGCGCCATAGCCGGGCTGTACCTCTACATCTACCGAATTCTGGAGTACCGCAGCAGCAATGTAGCCAGACACCACGCCTACGACTCCTCGCGTGAACAGCAGCACACCAGATACGAGTAACTGCTCAGCTGGACGGTCCGGATCATTGACTACGATGGCAGCCATGTGGCTTCTTAGAACCATGAAGCTGAATGCGAATGCACCAAATAAGAGCGACACAATGATCATCGTCCAGTAAGCTCTACCGAAGCCCCACACAACCAGTACTGCGAAACTGCTGACAAGCGTACTCAAAAGGAATGGTACAAGAGGTCCGATCGCGTCTCTGCGCAGGAGATATTAGCAACACGATCTCATGTCATAGAGAGGGGTGGACCTACGTCAGTGCTCCGAACGCAACCTGCCCGATGATCCCTGACAACGACAGATATGTGACCAACAATGCTGCTTTGCTAGAATCGACTCCAAGATCAGTAGCGTAACTGGGAAGGTAGTTCGCTGGGAGATTGTTGGCAAGACTCTGAACCGCCATCGAGGCTATGAAAAGCCAGAGATAAGGACTCTTGAAAGGCCGAAGAGTTGGCTTTCGCGTTTGTGCCCCACTATCTGGCCGGAGATCGTCTGCTCGCCGTGGACGAATGCACAAAATTCCGACGGTAATGACCAGAGTGCTGAAGACTGTCCAACCGATGAGCGTTGTGCGTGGCCCAAAACGCCGCAGAAGACGTGCGAAGATTGGTGACAGAGCTGCTGAGGCAATATTCGCAGAGCCAAAACTTAGCGAGTTAGCTCACCCTACGCGGTCTTCTCATGAGTCGACGTTGATGAGCGATGGTTGACTCACAAGACACCATTTGCAAGGCCGCGGCGCGCAACAAACCATTCGTCGACAAAGCTGATGCAAGGGGCGAACAGAAGGCCGCTTGAGAACCCGTACAGCAGACCTTGTGTCATTATCACCTGAAGAGCCTACGTCCAGTGTTAGTCAGATCACCCGGTCTTACAGGTGGTGAGAAGGCCGAAGTCTTTACCGTGGTCGAGAAAGCCGCGCCCAGTGAAGAAGCCACGACCAACACCATGCCGGTCCACATCATGTATACCCTGCAATGAGGATAGCTCCCGATCAGGTGCAGTAGAAAAGGCGAAAGGGACTGCAGAATGCCAACGATGAGCAGCCCGATCGACGCCACAAGTTGATTCCCTTTGAATGGAGGGTTCTTGAAGTAGTATTCGCGAAAGACGCCTTGAGTGGCGCCGAAACCTGTCGCAAGTCTTGACCAGCAGCCCAACACAACCCAATGGCTGAAAACTCACCCCATGTGACCATGGATATTGCCGAGATGGCGGCCAGACATTTCCAGGCAGCTTTGCCACGATCACGAGGCGGAGGACTGTCTCTGTTGTTGGTCTCTGCATCTTCCTGCGCGGTATCGGGTGCTGGTAGCACCGATGTGTCAACTTCCAAAGCCTTCTCAACGTGTGACAAATCTGTTCCTGACGCCATTGTTAGGCACGACAGTGGAAGCAGACACCACCGCTTTTGAGAAAATGACAGTAAGGTTTTGCGATATTCGGGTTGTCCCCGATCTTCCCTTACAGAGTGCAGCGAGTATAAAGCGATGCAGTTGGTACCTTGCGAGGTGCTTTGGATCAGTGGTAATCAAAGAGGTCTTTCAAATATCGGAGAAAACCCGAGATGTAGGACGCCTGGTCTTCTAAGCGAGCTTTGTTTGTGCCAATGAGTTGCTCCTTCCGAATGCATCCTGCACCCAGTCATGAGACTTGGCATAAGCAGCAAGTGTTACACGCGCTTACAAGCGGGTGGCTGTCGTTGAACCGCAATCAACGCCATAACGACGCCTTATACAAGAATCAGACATTTATTAGAGCAATCTACAAACGTCGGGTATATATGTACATACACTCCTACTTCTCCTCCGGGCCAACTACAACATCGGCCTCTCAGCAGCCGGATCCTGTCCCTTCCTGAACTTCACTTCAATGCGCTGCTGCCCCTTCTTCATATACTGCAGCGCGTCTTCATCCGTCAACTCTGTCAACCCACTCTTCACATCCGCCGCACTCCTCTCTAGCGTCTTCGCCTTGATGAACTCCCCATTTGTCTTAACACTTTCCCCACTCTCCACCGCCTCGCGACAAAACTTCGCAAACTCAGCATGATGCACCGGCGCACCCGGGTTGTTCTCAAGCAACATCGCAAAACAATGCGGCATAGCTTCGAACTCCCTCCACACGACCTTAACACCCTGCCTCACCGCGCGCTGCGCGAGCACCGCATCCTCATCTCGTAGCATTTCCTGCCCGAGACTGAAAAACAGCGGCGGCGCGCCTTCCCACGATGGCGCTGCGAGTGGCGACACGAGAGGATGCAGCAACGCGCTGCCTTCGCAGTACAGGTCTGCCCGCGGCGGAGAGGCGGGCCACATGGAGCAGGCGGGGAATTCCCGCGCTTCGGTTTGGGAGGGTGGGGGGAGGTAGTCGTACTTCACGAGTTCCTCGATGGAGGGCAGGCCGCGCGTGATGTCGAGCCAGGGGGAGGTCATTGCGAGGCCGGCTGGGAGGGGGATTTCGACGGATTTGCCGTGGAAGTTGACGGTGGGGAGGGAGTTGGGGTTGGGATTCGAGCGGTGTACTTGGAGGAGGAGTTGCAGGAGCGCGGTGCAACACGTTCCTCCTGCGCTGTCACCCCCGAAAACAATCTCGTTTGCGGGCACGGCGTCATGAGGCGCGCTGGGCGGTGGGTAGAGCAAGGAGAGGTACGCGGTGAAGCAGTCTAGCAGAGCAGCAGGGAAGGGATTCGACGGCGCAAGACGATATCTGACATTGAACACTCGACCGCCAGTCTCCTCTGCTATGCGTGAAGTTGTCGGACGGTAAGTCGCAGGGTCCAGGAGGTACATGGCACCGCCATGGAAGTAAAGCACTGTAACCTTCGAGGTGACTTCTTTCATCAAGCCTGCATATTCGACCTTTTCATCTCGGTCAGCGGGCTGAGGTGCTTTCGGATCCGGAGCTTGAGCGCGGTAGCCGTTCCATTCTGCTTCCAGCGGTCGGCTTTCTGGCTTAGTCCACTGCTCTTCGCCTGTTCCCATGTCGTCAATCGCCTTGAACAGCAGCTGGCGCACATCGTCTTCCTCGGGTACATCAAGCTTTACTTTGCTCACCCACACGTTCCCCTTGATACCTGGGTCCTTGGTCGTCAACTTCTGGATTTTCGAAATGGGCGATGGCTCCGAATTGGGTCCGATCATGTCCCGCAGAATGTTGATGGTGAGTGTAGTCCGGAGATCCCATTTAGAAGACGTCTCGGATTGGCCAATGGAGTGCAAGAGTGCTGTCTTGAGCATGAAAGGGACCTTGGGCACAAGGAGCTTCAGCATCGCCGAAGGTGTGGCGTCCATCGTGGCGTTCGGATGTAGCTAGTCCGCGGAGGTACAAGTTTCTTGGTGTTTGCGATGTTGACACTGTCGTGCTGTCGTGACGGAGGCGAACTGCTACAAACACTCAAACTTCGAGAACAAAGCACAGACTGAACAGAACAAAAAGGAGAAGCCGGTGGCAGAGTAGCGGTGATGTTGACGTCGACTAGTCGCTGAAACACGGCGCGTGAAAAGATGCCGAGGCTGCGTGATTGAAGAGGTTTCATTGGCTGCTCAATACGGTGAATACGGTATTACCTCCGAGTATGATCTTGCGTTTCTTTGCGGGTGGTGACAGAGCATATGGACATGTTGAGCGGACCGCGGAATCGTTGAGTAATTTTATAGCGTACATGAACCTAAAAGAAGGCCAATTCCGCAGAACTTATCAAAGTCGACAGACGATCTCAGGATAGAGAAGTCGCTACGCATGACTGCGTCGATATGAGAACTTGAATGGATGGCAAAGGGTAGTGACGGAGAGAGAAAACAAGAGGCGGTATGCAAGTATCTGTAGTTGAGTGGCATCCCACAGCCTACGCAAGCGGGATGAAGGGACTTTAACGCAGTTAAGCGAGCAGCCAAGTCAAGCCTCTGGAACCTCACGACTCCGTTAGGTTCCCTCTCGCGCAGACCAGCCTCGTTCTTGGATGTTTCTCTGCAGCTGGTAGGTATTCCCCTCGCGCGGCGTAGGGATGCGGCGCAGTGCATCCAAGGCCTTATGCAAGGGGCTCGGATACTGTCGTGGTGGTCAACTTGTATAAGATTTGACTTTCACGCGAGCCTTCACACTTGCTCAAACTCAGAGAAGCCTCTTTATCCGTTTCTTGCTTTTTCACAGGAATGCAAACCAGGTCGCAAACACCGCCAGCCGTCGAAGAAATGGTCAAATCCGTCGAAACCACCCAGCTTATTGTACAGACACCGACGACGATCCAGGCTGTCATGGACAAGATGCAACAAGAAGCTACAGCGCGAGGTCTTCGCAAACCCCTGTGGCTGACCATCGCGATCGCGACCACAAACGCAATCGGCACGCCAAAGACCGTCGCAGCAGTGGCGCGCCACATCATCGCAACAGTCCCTCCAAGTGAAGTCGTTGAAGCGATCGAGTTCGTGCGTGAAGTAGGACTGAGCTGCCTGGTGATGAACGGCGTACAACGGCCCCAATAGTAGACCGAGTCTGCCAATAGCTGACCATCATCGCAGATCCCACGATCGGCGGTGATGCTTATGGCACTCCACTCTTCGCTCCCGCCGCACATTAGGTCCTCCCTCAGCATTACGACGCTGCGGTCCATTGACTCTTCAAATATCCAGTCTATTCAAGCGCGCGGCGCTACGCTCTGGACCTCGATTCATGGCAAGTTTGCAGACGCAGTGGAGCGGAAGTTTGCCGAGGCGCACCCGGTTTTGGGTGCCTTTACCATCGGCACGATGCACGGCGACTGTGTCCGCAGTGGAAGGGTGACCATCAGCGTAGTGGCGATTTCAACCTTGCGTGGCCAGCCGGGATCTGAGCCACACGTTTCTGACCATGTTTTCGGGCTGAAGAATGCGTGGAAGGATGGATCCTGGAGGTTTGAAGAGGGGTATGGACAGGAGGAGGGGGTGAGGTGGCTGCTCGGTGATGAAGGGGCTGCATGGATCTTGGGGAAAGTAGATAAAATGGTGGAAGCGATTACCCATGATGGTCGATGTGGCCTGGTACGGGAGAATTCGAAGTTGTGACTCAGGCGAAGCCAATGCTCCTCTGACCGCTCAAGATACCTCACACGTTGCGCTGCGCTGCGCTGCGTCGAATGTGTCAATATTCATTACCCACTGTCGCGCAAAAGGGTATACGTTTTACATAACTCCTGCCAGACCTCATCAACGCAATGCGCTTGGATCACAGCTCAGCACTTCGGCACAAGTGCGACATAACGCCAGATGTATCGTTATAACGAGACACTCACTAGCTTCTATTCGTAGTCGACGGCGGCCTTCTTCCTGCCCCTGGCATCAAGTTAGTCAATGTCATTGAACAGGCTTTTCGAAATTCCATACCTCTTCTGGGGAGCCTTAGCCGCACCCTTAGCAGCGGCCTTGCCGCGCTTTGGCTTGGGAGCCTCTTCCTCCTCTTCCTCCTCTTCCTCCTCTTCCTCCTCCTCGTCGACCGCATCTTCTTCTTCTGGCTTGTCTTCTGGCGCAGTCTCGTCTTCGCTGTCAGGGGCCTTCTTGGCTTTGCTCTTGTTCTTCTTCTTAATAGGGGCCTCATCCTCGTCATCTTTCTCTTCCTTATACTCGACTTTCTTGCCGCGAGCAGCCCGGGCTTTCTTTGGCGCCGGTGCCTCGTCTTCGTCTTCAGCTTCCTTCTTAACAGGGCGGCCGCGCTTCTTGGGAGCAGGTGCTTCATCCACCTCGTCCTCATCAGCCTTGGCTTTCTTGCCGCGCTTCTTCTTTGGCTTCGCTTCACCGTTGGCATCGGCCTCAGCTTTCTCTTTCTTCTTCAGTTCAGTTTTGTTAAGACGCATGCCCTTGTGGCCGTCACGGTTGGCCTCGAGGTCCTAGACGATCAGTATGTGGTTGTGACACATCGGATTTGTATGGACTTACACCCTTCCAGTCTTCATCAGGCACGTGGCCGTTCTTCAGCGCGAATTCAACTTTCTCTTGGTACTCTTCAGGGAGCTCATCGTAGCCATCGACCATGTCTGTATCGCCTCCAGAGGTCTCGATGAGGTTGTCGATCTGTGCAGGTGTGACGCAGCCCCTGGGTAGGTCAACGCTGGACGTCAACCGACTGAGATGGTTTGCTCACCAGTGCTTGTACTGCCATGACTGATGCTCTTTGATGGTGACTTGGATGGCATAGCGGAACTCGCCCTTCAGGATCTTGACGGCGTTATCCTTGCATTCTTTGTTGATGCAACCAGCACCTGTGATCGAATGTTAGGATGATATGTCAAGCAATTGACGCGTCATTGCCGTGACGTGGGCACTTACGGTTGTTTGGCGACGCTTCGACGCGGTAAACACCCATCTTCGCGTAGCCGTGTATGCAATTGCGTCAGACACGAGTTAAGCAATGGAGCTGGTGATACACGCTGGACGTCGCCGGGCAATGCGCAATTCCTTGGCAAAAATGAGATGGACGGTCACGGTAAGCTTTGAGAATGCGGCAAGCGGCATAGAACGACTTTATAGCAAACAAATAATGGTGTTGCAGCCCCAATGTTTCCAGGCAGATATGTCCAGGGTCAGGCTGCAGACGCGCTACCGACCTACGAACGCGCTTGCTACGGCGGGCGCTAGATCCCCAGTCGTCGGCGTCATGGAAAAAGTTACCAGCCAACGCCTCACGCGCATGCATTCCCTCTCACCATTTCGGCTGTCTCTCCCTCAATGAGCACTGCGCACACATGCTTTCGCAGCGCCCTGACACAGGCATTCCGTCCGTCCAGCCGTGGCCCCGCTGCCTCTCATTCTGTCGCCGCTTTTCTTGTCCCTGCGCTATCTCAAAGCTCCAAACGCCCCTTCACCTCAGGGAAACGTCGATCCAACCCGCAGAGCGCTACACCTCACACATCGACCGAGCGACCGAGCGACCCTCTCGTATACATATATCCTCCAAAACACACCGATGCCCCCTTAGAAACTCGCATTCGCACACCACCACGCAATGAACGGGGCGACATCAAGCTGTGGCTTGCAGCCATTGAGCCTTTTCTTCCAGAAGACGTCAGAGAGAAGACACCGCCCACAGTTCCAGACGTGTCGGCGACGGTGACCACGTTTGACCTGGCTATGTTCGTCAATAAGGCGCAGGATGCAGGACATGACATATTAAGCCATCTTGGCCTAGTCGAAGGACGGTGGCAGGCGACGCTTTGGATAGCAAAGAAGCTTGCAGAGGGAGGAAAGAAGTCGACCGAACCTTCGACACGTTACGACCCTGCCGAAGATGTTACTTATGCTTTTCCTGAGGGTAAATCTCTGGAAGCCTTGACAAACGACTCTGTGCGCCTCGAACGCACACGACCGAGGCGACAGCTCGATATCTCTCTGCACGAGCTGACTGAAGCTCCCGACTCGATCAATCAGCGCCACCTGATTGTGAAACGGGCGCTGGGCCAGTTGTGGAGGAGTTTGGGCACCATGATCCTCGCTGCTCCCGAGCAGGGCAAGACCGGGCAGGACCTGATCATGTCGCGCGTCCTGGAGATAATTGCGTACCTGCATCACATTGGCTTCATGCCCGACTCGGTCTACACGTTCCGCCCACAGAACGATAAGCACGCGCTACACCAACCGCCAACGCTACACATGCTGTCCTCGAAGATCTTGACTGCGTTGTCAGATGCATCTTGGAGAGCACACGAAGCGTCCATCACGGCTGCGAAGAAGGGTGGCAAAGCTTCGTATT
This sequence comes from Didymella glomerata, assembly GCA_030271015.1. Classification (NCBI taxonomy): domain Eukaryota; kingdom Fungi; phylum Ascomycota; class Dothideomycetes; order Pleosporales; family Didymellaceae; genus Didymella; species Didymella glomerata. Next base: position 1,774,185 of record JAJOHN010000003.1, on the reverse strand, counting down.
TTCTGGGCCACGAAGTACCCGGCTCGCGATACAAAGTCGAGATCACCGAGATCGCACCCGAACTGTGGTTGGAACTCGTGCTCTGGTCATGTCTACATGGTGGCTGGGCCAGCGACGGGACCTTTGTTCTTAAGCAATTATCTGCGAGACAGGGCGATCATTCTTGGGGCCTGATCAGTTGGCGTGAGATCCTTGAGGCAGAGCAACAGCGTACGCCATCTGCTTCGGAGGGATGGCGACTCTTCCCGATGCGCGGAGATGCTGCAGCAGGCGCTGAGGATCGTGCACGTACGCGGAGAACCGTGAGCAGCGAGGTTGTCACTGCCTTCATTGATGCCCTCATCAACGAGATGCGCCTGGGGGTCGGAACGCGCGGTACAAACCCAGAGGATCTCATCGATCACATCAAGACCTTGAAAGATTTTCTCGAGGCCAACAACCTCAGTCTTGGGTCAGTAGCTTGGGACTCAGTCATTACACGGCTACTAGAATCAGGCGGTCTTGCTCCTCAGATACGGCCAGAGCTACTGCTCCGCCTCTTCAATCTGGCCGCAGAGTTTGGTACAGAAGTGGGTTCGGCAAATGCCTCGCCGGCAGCCGACGATGAGGTGCCTTATTTCTTCGAGCCCACAACCGCTCCGCTCAGCCTGCTGCATCGGGCTATGAGAGCCTTTATTAGCACCGGAGACGCCCGGGGTACTATGGAGGCTTTCAACATGCTTCAGCAACACGCCGATAACAACAAGCAAAAGTCTTTGCAACAGTTCTTCGAGATGTTGAAAAACGTCCCTCTACGCCAGGCCGAGCCTTTCACTAGTCGGACAGCACCGATCGACTTTCCGTCGTTTGAGACGAACCTTCCGGTGCCTTTGCTTGCGAAGCTGTTGGATCTTTTGACTGATGCCGAGATGTACGAGCTTGGGAACTGGTTCGTCCACTCAAAGGATCTCGATGGTCCACTGATCCACAGAGGCTTGTATGGCCACCGCAATATCGCTCCCTCCCTTGTTCGCTTTGGTACACTGGCGGGCGATAACAACATCGTCTTGAAGATAGTCAAGGACTCAAGCGAGTTCGATCCCAAGCTGAATCAGCAACGTATGCCCAATGAGCTGTTGACGGCGCTGTTCCGCAGCCAAGTCAGACTTCATCGCTGGAAAGCTGTCCGCAGCATGCAGCAGCATGCTCTGAACTTACGCACATGGGTACCACGACCGAGCATCTTGACCACCTTCGCCGCTGAGCTCCTGCGTACATCTGGACGTACTGAGAACGAAGCTGCCGAAGCGAAAAAGGCCTTCTCTGGCATGCTTTTTACTTGGGAGGACCTGATCTTGAGTAATGTTCGCAATGAGCTAAATTGCACGCTTGCCATACTCTCGACTGTCGATGAAGCATGGAAAGCGTACTGCTCGCAGTTTCTGAACTCCTCTTCCCGACACAATATTCGACTTTCTACCGACAACTTCAACCAGATACTAGGTGGCGTACTCGACCGGTATGGCAGCGGGAAAGGAAGAGAGCTTGTCGAGCAATGGTGCTACCCACCCGGCCAAGACTTCGAGTCATTCAGGGCCCCAGGAGGAGTGCCGACCATGCCTCAGCATCGTTATAGCAGAACGGAAGAAGTCGAAGCCCTCCCTGAGAACATAGAGATCGACCAGACCTCGGGTGCAAAACTGGTCTTGCAGGGTCGACTTCTCCCGAATCGACAGACGATCTGGGCCATCTTACGGAAGGTCCAAAGCGAAGTGGAGCAGTGGGGACAGGCAGGAAGAGACACGCCAGCTTCTGCGCGTGACCAAGCGCGCGACACGCTTCGCTGGGCGGCTCGTCTCCTATATTGTCTAGGCAGCGACTATGAGGACATCAAACGTGATCTGGGCAGCCTCGCGAATCTTGCCGAGCTTGAGGCTCCCAAAGTACGCCCTGCCATTGGCCAAACCGAAGCCGCAGGGCACGGTCTGTAAAGGCATTTTGCACGTAGCGCACCAGAGTTGAACATAGCAATTGCGTAATGCCCGTCTGAAGACACTTTTTCACCTTCCTTTTTCAACCTTTTCTTGCTGCTGAGTGCACGTGGTGATTTTGATGAGACAGTGCCCTGAACTGAATGTAACCGAAGTCCCTGATGGCGTTTACACGCATGTTACTTCCCCACTTGCATCTCGACACCTGTCAATTTCCCCAGACCGCTGAGCTTGTGCGACATTGAATCTTTCACTGTTGTTGCTATTCCAGCATCATCGTGCATTGGTCTGCGGATTTTGTACAGATATCCCGGTCATTCACGGCAAATGCTTGCTCTGATGCACGATGCAGCGAATGGGGACGCTTGCCAGGTATGTACAAAAACTTACTAGCCAATGAGAAGGGAGAGGTACGCGGGTTGTCCGAAGATCAGGAGCGGACTCTGGGGAGAAATCGAATCACAGTTGCGAGAACCACTTTTTCAAGAGATCCACCAACGGCTGCATTCTGCGGCTTGAAAAGGAAACGCCTCAGCCTCATCGCTGCTCTGAGGAAGTTTGGCAAAGAAGATTCTGCTTTACGTACGCACATAACGTGGACCACGGTACAGACTCAGCAAAACCGCGCGTAGAGTCGCACCTAACATGCACTTTATCTGGGGATGTCGAACTGCAAGGTCTGGATCCTTTCGTCACACAGCAGCAACGGCCCGCTACCTTTTGCATGGCTTCGTTTTCACTGCAGACCGCCTTTTCACGCGGCGCCAACAGCCCAATGCGTATCGATCTAGCTAGGTGGAGGGGCAGAACATCGACGTCAAGAGCATCCGGAGGGGTCGATCTCAATGCCGTGCTTGCGCAACACGGATGAACAGCCTGATCATCGTCGCAGAGATATTGAGGATATTCAGATGCGACGATTGCAGGACGCTGACGGAGTGCAGCGCGCAGCAGGTGAGCAAGGCAATCTACGCGGGCTGCTGTTCGCTGCAAGGATGCTTGTCGCTCGTACATTGACCAATGGGAGTCCAGTACTATGTGTCTGATACTCTTTCCTAGCCCCGTTGCCTCATCGCTGCGTGTTTTCTGCAACTCAAGGTTTAGCTGCTGTGGGGCATTCCTGCGATGGGCACACGAGCTGCGCAGTGCCTCGTTCACGATTCAACGGAGTCCGTGATGCTTGAGTCGATGTATACCGACAGGACGGTTGCCTACAGATCAGTGAATGCGCTGTCCTTATTCAAGCCCGCTTTATGAGTCTTGCTGCGGCGTGATGCACAGGGGAGTCATCACATTTGGATCGGTCGCTCTTTCCCGACCAGAGTGTTGGACCCCCCGGTCGTTCTTCACCGCTAGCCGCTTGGCGCTAGCAGTCTCCGCCCAAAAAATGTCGTCTGCTCTTGCCCGCCCTTCTCTCCCCGCCTACACCCAAAGTTATACAGGATAACTCCCAAAGACACTTTCCAACACTACATTCATATCTATCTTCGTCGAGACAATGCCGCAGGCAATCGCTGAGTGCTAAATTCCTGGAGGGCTCGTGAAAGTTTGCGGGCCCTTCAGCCAGCTCAGGATACTTCAACCTCAACGAACGATACAACCCACGACTGCGTGAAGCACGAACCGCTCGCAGCCGTCTCAATCCATTGCTATTCGTCCGGCCTGCACTGAAATCATACCGCATTTGTCAGTTCTGCCGGCTCAACCCTAGAACATCGACGAACCCGCAAAGACTCTACATAGTTGAGGAGCCTTGCAAACTACTACAACATATTCGACGCCGTCACACGCTTTTAAATCCTGGGTCTCACCAACCTCCTCTTCCCATCTCATCCGATCCTTCCCACGACCCTCGGACCCCTCTCTCACCTCCCTCGAACGATATCTGTTGAAAGGACTTCTACCTCACGATGGCACACATTGCGAAGACTCGAACCGTCTCGGGCGAGTTTGGTGGGCAGCACCATCAGAATCACAAGCTCGTACCTGAATCTGCCGCTCGGCCCCGGTTCAGCACACAGCGGACCTCCAGCTCAGACGCCACGCCGAAGAGTCTTCACACAACTGAAGGCCGCGGTGACGGGCAAGGCATGGCAGAAGAAGCCTCAGACGAAGATGAGGAGGACGACAGTGCCGCTCTTCAAGACGACGACGAGACCGATGACGATATCCCACTCGCAGCGTACCGCGGTCGTGGCAAAGGAAAAGGCAAGGGCAAAGGTCCCGCAATCCGCATCGAGCCTGTCGACGACGATGAAACCGACAAGGACGATGACGAGACATCCTCGAACGGCACTGGGCTCATTCCCAGCAAGCACCCGGTAAATCAGCTGTTGATGCAAAACAAGAAGCGTACTTTCAGCAATCTCTCAAGCACATCGGTCCTCTTCGGAGATGAACAAACCGATCAAGAAGTATTTCCCAGGCGTAAGATGGCAAGAAAGCTCAGCAACGTGAGCCACAAGCCAATACTAACCTACCAGAGTGACGCAAATGAGCACGCTATTGACAGCGATGATGAAGACTACAGTGGAGTCAACCTGGTTCCTGATGACGATGATCTCGATATCGAGCAACAAGAGGAGAGCTTCATCGCACAAGAGCAGGAGCAACAGGCCACACTTCTCCTCAATCAGTTTCGTGATGCTCGCCGACTCAGCCTTGAGAGTTCTGCGAGCGACGACATCTTCACTGCACCTCTCAGCGAGTCATTCATGGCTGGCCTGGGCGACTATGGCTTTGCCCAGTTCTTCGAACCAGAGGCCGTACCTGCATCACCTGATCTAGCTGCCAAGAGAAAGTACTCAGACAGCTCCACGAAGCGTGTCCGCTTCGATGACGAGGTTCAAGTATCAGAGGACTCCGAGTCCGAGTCTTCAGAACTCGACAGCAGCATGTTTCCCGATCTGTTTCTTGAACAGGACAAATTGCCACCTATCGTGACGCAGCTAATGGAGGCTGAGAACGACGACGGCGACGACGTAGGCTCTCCCATGTCTGATGCTTCCTACTGGGACTTCAACCACGATGAAGGCCGCATCATGCAGGCCGATGACTCTGATGACGAGTCGTCTGCCGGCTCTAGCGGCTATGAAAGTATGATATTGACCTGTATCAGATTTGTCTCCATCACTAACAAACCACCGCAGCCGACGAGGGCGACACTACTGACGAGGAAGACTTTGGCTCCGACGTTCCTCCGCAGACCCCGGTGTCCAAGACGTCTGTACTACAGCAACCGCAGTCAGCTCCAGGTTCTAGAGCAGGTACACCCAAGCCATTCGCACGGAGCAACCGACCCACAGGTCGCCAGATCCCTCCCATGCGAGGTGTCTTCGTACACAAGGAGCCAAACGCAGCGATAGCCATTACCAACAGGGCTACAAAGACTGTCACTTTCTACCGCCCCCGTGTTCAGCAGATCCCGTGGATCCCCATCAATGGTACCCACAGCAGCACGAGCAGTACCGCCAACAACAGCCCTCGAGCTTCGCTCGCCCAGTTCGCCAACGTCTCCGACAGCGAAGCCGAGGCTATGAACAACGCGCTCAGCACCACCGACATCATGCTTACTGGCATCTTTGGATCTGCCCCCGGCAATGGCGAGTTCTTCTTCAGCAATGACAACGTTGGCCCACCTGAGGCTTTTTACCCCTTCGTCACCTTGGGCGCAAATGGCAACATGGACGCTTACGACGACGAAGACTTCGAATCTGAGGATTACGAGGATGATCTCAAGATTGACGACTTCATGGACTTCGGCGACGATTCCGACAACAGCGACATGGAAGACGACGGCGAAGAGACTGACGCCCCAACGACACCTGGCGCCTCTCAGACCAATGGCGGACGGTCCGTCGAGGCAACCCCGATTGAGGAAACTCCTGGCAATCGCAAGAGGACCAAGTCAGATGTCATGCTTGAACACTTCGATCGCGGAGTCGTCACTGCGTTCCGCAATAACCAGAACCGATACCGCGATGTCGCCTCGCTGCCTTCAGACCCGACAGCTCGCAACGCTGTCAACCGTCCTGTCCGGTCTGGCAAGTCTGCTGACGCTCTCATCACACCCCTTCGCAAGCGGTCGAAGTCAAACAGGATGGCGAAGTCCCCGATGGCTCCCATCCCGCAGAGCTCGCCACTCGTCAACAAGACCCAAGGCTCGATGGCGGCGCCCCGCCGCCCACACGGCCCACCACCGAAGATGGGCACCTTTTCTTAGGTGTTTACACACCACGCGTAATCTAATTACACACAACATGGACCGTAGAGAAGCCAGAAGAAGAACGACGAGGATCTACGGAGGATTTGTGGGCGTCTCTCAGCAGACGGCCTAACGACGTTACGATGCCCACGACTGTTTGCCTTCCTGCTACTCCGGCTTTGTTGCCATCACGGGCCGATGCATTTGCATATCTACCAAAAGTTCATCGGCACTGTTCACTCTAGATGGTGTCGATCAAAAGCTGGAAGAGGTCATTTCATTGTTCAGCGAGTTGGTTATTTTCTCCCATTTCCTTCTATGTAGCCTTATTCTCAGGCGTCCGTTCTCTACAGTCGTTTTGCTTTCCGTACATCTCTTCGTCGTCTCTCGAGGTCGACATTGTGTTCTGGATGATACCACTTGTTTTCGACGATCTGACGGGTTTTGCTTCCTCTGGCGTTCAGATCTGCGGCTAGGCAGGCTGCGGGATTAGAGGTTGGGGAATCACTTCCGGGCGTCAGGTCGTAGGTTGCTTGGCCCTTTCTTCTCTGGAGTTCAGGCTGATGGAGGTGCTGTTTTCCGTGTAGGACGATGAGCTGATGATAGTGTCTCTCCGTAGCAATGAAACTGCGTTTCGCACATTGGTTTTCCAAACTGCCTGAAACAACACACGACTGATGACACAGCGCCACGCGGTCCCTAGATGTCTCAGATTGAAGTGATCAGCAGGTGCACAAGCCTCCCGTTCTCGTTCCTGCAGATGGCGTAACGTGTGCTGGGTGAAGAAGGCGCCTGCATTAGCGCGTGCCCTGTGCTTCCGAGGTCGAACACCGACGTCACTCGTCGATCGATTTCATGTGATGCGCGACGTCCTGTCAACACGCCTCACGACATGGAGGTGTCCGCCATGGACGACTCCCAAGAAGGGTATGACGAGCAACAGTCGCTCGTGCAGACAGCCACAGTATGTGGTACACACCATTCTCGACGCTGCAGACGCACCGCGCGCACGAAAGCCTCGAGCACTAACCTTTACAGGACTCACTCCTCTTCCCTCTGCGCGTCGCAATATCCCCACCCCTCCTCCGAACCTACCTGCGCACGCTTCTGCTCTTCATAACCTCAACCCTACTCTTCGCCTTCGCCGTCATCGCATACACATCTTTCTACTACTCGTACATCCCCATCCGCGGCCTCTCGGTGCCCGTGTATCTGCAGTTCGACCACGGCGCCGCGCCCGGAATTCTAGTTCCCAATGCCGAGGGCCAGAAATGGCCGCACGGCGTCGCGGGTCTGCATGGCCTCGTGACGAGACAAAAGTACGACGTCAGCGTTGAAATAAGAGTACCACGGAGCCGCGCGAACCTCGACGCGGGGAACTGGATGCTCGACTTGTCGCTGCGCGCGCCCGCGCCATCGGGGAGTGCGATCAAGAACATCCTTGGCTGGGACGATGAGAGCGCGGAGAGCAGCAACACCGTAGGCAATGGTGATGGCAAGACGAGCCAAAGTCCAAGTAAGACGGTAGCGCACTCCCGCCGCCCAGCCATCCTCACATACCGCTCCTGGCCTACAGAGCACTTGCACCGGTTCCTTCGGCTCCCGCTCTACCTCACGGGCTTCGGCACCGAGAGCGAGACGCTGAGCGTCAGTATGCTGGAGGGCGTGTATTTCCGCGACGCTGCGCCGGCGTCGCTGCGGCTTGAGGTGAGGAGCAAATCGCCGCTGGAAGTGTACGGTGTGCAAGTGGAAATAATCGCAAGGCTCGAGGGGCTCAGGTGGGTCATGTACACGTACCGGCTGGCCAGCGCGTGCGTGTTTGTGGCCGCGTTCTGGGCGACGGAGATGGGTGTGTTGGTGCTGACGTGGGGGGCTGTGGCTCTGCTGTTTGGCTCCGCGTCGCCATCACCCGCAGAACAACAAGACAGTGCCAGACATTCCGGTAGCAAGGCGCGGAAGATCAAAAACGAGCTCGACGATCTCAGCGATACAGACCGCACCTTCCCCACGCTCTCGTCGCAGCCACCCCTGCGCTACAGCTCCCCCGAGTCCAAAGTCAAGAGAGAGGCGGAGCAGAGCTTGGAAGACATCCCCCTCGCCGAAGACGCGGAAGCAGACGACGAGGACGACGACTTCGTTCTCGAGAGCCCGCTGCCGCGGACACTGGATCCCCAGGCTCCGTTCACGGATAGCGGGTTGGGCACGGGCATGGACAGTGAGCGCGACCGCGAGAGGGCACGCGTTCGGCGGAGAGGGAGTGGACGGAGCACACGCGTCAAAGACGAGGAGGGGCGGTAGCAGCGCTGTCCTTGTAAGCGGCGATATTCGACGGGCCGTGTACGTGCTGGCGCGACGGAGAGGCAGGAGACGCAGAGGAGGCACTCGATGTCTTCCATACACGCTGCGGCGCCGGGGGCCCAAGAGCCCCAGCGTCCACGGTTCAAGTTCTGATCAGTCACCAGAGGGTATGATGAGTGTAGAGCACGGAGCAAGCAGCATAATCATAGCACAGCGTGAGCTGAATAGTAATATGTGTACAAATCCAACGCCCGTCTGGAACGTCCTTGCCCCCCCCGGACTCACAGCTTCGTCTGAGCTTCAGCCCCGTTCCAGTCCCACTTGCTCTGCGGCACGCATTTCGTCCCCTGAGACCAGTCCAGCGGAATCTACCACCCTGGACTGTCGTACGAAAACACCACCGTCTCGCATTTCGCGGTCTCGTGCATAGTCTGAGACTCGAAGGCGTTGCACTCGAAGGCCCTCCGCTCCTCGTCGTCTTCCTCCCACCACTCACGCTTCCGCGCATTCTACGAGCTCTCCGCTGCATTCTCCACGGTCCCGCTCGAGCTCGTGTCCTTTGCGCTCTCCTCGCTCTTCTTCGCCGCTGCCATCTGCCACGCCGGAATGGCGGCGCGCCCTTGTGTGCCGCGCCAGGATTGGACGGGCTTGTCGGCAGGAGCTGGTGAGGCGGCAGCTGCAGGCCCGGCAGAAGCTGCGGTCCCGTTTGCGGCGCCTATGCTTGCGCCGCCGGGCATGGCGGGGGCCTGGGTTTCGGTCGAGGCCGAAGCTGGCATGCCGTTGGTCTGCTCTGCAGGCGCAGGCGTGCTGGTCCCGTTCGTCGGCGCAGGCGTCTGGCTCGGAGCGTACGTACCATAGTTCGGCGTCGACGTCGGGCGCGGCGCGGCGGGCGCCGGCGCGCTCATGCGGTTCCCCACCAGCGTCTTGAGGCTCTTCAGCTCGGTGCTGAGCTCGCGGAGCCGCGCGTCGTTTGCTTCTTTCTGCGCGTCGAGCGCCTTGGGGATCAGGTCGCGGAGGCCGCGCACGTCGTCTTCGATGCGGCGGTTGTCGTCGCCCTGGCGCTTGCTGCTCTCTTTCAAGGAGGAGAGCACGGATTCGACTTCGCCGAGCGCGTTGTCCAGGCGCGATGTGCGTGCTTCTTCGCTCTCTTTTAGGGCCTGTGTGTCGGTGTTGAGCTGCTCGAGCAGGTCGAAGGCCCGCTTGAACGAATCGTCGATGGAGGCTTTGTCTTGCTCGAGCTGGGGTGCGGTAGGAGGGGAGATGACGGGCAGGATGTAGCGCTTTGCTGTGAAGTAGAGGCCATAGCCGACGCCGCCCATGACCGTCGCCATGATGAAGTAATCGCGCCAGTCACGCTTCGGCGGTCTGCAGTGTTGTTAGTCTGGAGTCAGTTGTCTTGTTATTGGACTGCTTACTCCGGCGGTGCCTGCTGTGGCCAGTACTGTGGGGGGTAGCCGCTGCCGTAGGCTGGGGCCGTGGGTGGAGGGCGGTATGCATTGCTCGGTGGTGATGAGTACTGCGGTGCTGGCGAGGCCGGCTGGCTGGGATCATCCGATGCGGCACGAGCGAGCGAGACGTCAATCTCTTCTTGTGTGAGGTTCTTCGACTGGAGGAAGGCAATGCGCTTCTCGACCGGTGCACTGGCTACTGACGGGTCCTGGAGAACTATGACATATCAGCGTCGACTCACTGTGATGGAGTGCTGCAACTCACAGGACACCGCCGACGTTATGAGGTCCTCGCGGACCATGCTGGCTGCCTGTTGCGCTGCGCCGCCGTCATACGCAGCTGTGAAAGATAGATGGACGACCGAGAGTCGCGAAACGATGACCGAGAGCTGGAGGCGGGAACTCCGTGCCTCGGCTCTTCCACAGTCGGCGCTTGTGCCATGCCTCACGTGTCGCGGAACCTATTTCCAACTTCGTCTCTGCTACGCGAGCACACGATAGCAGCACTGTTCAGAATTTAATTGACCACATTTTGGTCCGATCTGGGACCGCTCCATAGTGTTCAAGATCCTTATGAACAGATCACAGACTCTGCCCGCGAGGCTGTCCGTGGTGCTACCTAGGCTACCTCTACGCTGACTAGACTAAACTGCGCCGTGGGAACGATTGCAACAAATACAATCCTACAATGACATCAGGACCACAAAGGCGACACACAGTTGACAAGGTCCACACAAAAGCTGGATTGGAAGAGCTTGGAACAGACAGGTATCTCGACTGTGGTTCAAATATGCTGACCTGGGGCACCATGCCTGTGAACCAAGTAACAGCATTGCAGTCTCAGCAACTTATAGGCAGAACTGAAGGGTCCACTGCTGTCCGTGGTTGTCGTTGCTGGACTGACATGGTTCGACATGAAGACCCTGAGGCTTAGTCTCGTAGGCCAATGGACAGTCGAAGGTAAGGCTTCTCCTCACTTACGGTTCAGCTATTGTGTGATTTATTCGCGAACATCGCTGGACTATTTGAGCACAATGTCTTTCTCCTGCTTGAACATTCCCGTTTCACTTACATCGCACTGCAACAATGTCGTCCCAAACAAGCAACTCCCGCTTCCAAACGCCTCAGCAGTCACGCGCTGTGTGCTGCAATCCTTCTCTTTCTTCTCTCGATCACCATAGTCGTAGTTTGCCGCCTGCAAATCATTCTCGCGCACCGAAGAAGATGGCTCCTAGCTACTTTGGAGGATACGGGCTGCGCGTCCCGCTCACTAGAGTCGGGCAAAAACGCTTGCATGCACGATCAGCCAGCGAGCTCACCAGCAAATGCAAGAAGGACCTGTTCAATATCGCCAAAGATATCACCAACGGCCAGGCTTCCAAGTTGAAGTTTCCTTCCAAGAGCGAACTTGCTCTATATATTGAAAAGGTAGAAACACTGGCCCTAGGCCCACACCCCAACACAACACTACCTTGTAAGTTCACTATCGTTGTTTCTGATAGACGCACTAACAGTACGTCAGCAACGAAGAAGGAAGACCTTATTGAGGCGCTTGGTCTTAAGAAGGCGGCACAAAGAGCGAAGTGCAACAAGGTAAAGAAAGATGCACCGCAGCGCAAGCCCGCATCGAAGAAAGCATTACCTCCTCCTCAGAACAAGGTGTTTGCTCAGTCAATCGTGCCCCCCTCGGCACGAGACAAGAAGTCTGAACAGAGATCAACGCCTGTTCAGCAAGCCACACCACCAGCATCCCCACCATGGGGGCGAACTGCACCAAAACCCGTCTCAGTGCAGAGGCAGATCTTGCTCCACGCACCGCTTGAATCTGCTAGGGTCGCGCAAAAGTCGAACAAGCGCAAGTATGACAGCGAGGATCCTGCGCAAACGCCACTCAAGAAAACACGGGTCACCTCAATCCCGTCAGTAAATGCTCCTAGACCTTTCTGGATAAACACAACAGTAGTCACCAAAGCGATGGTCGTCGATGCACCAACCACTCCTCTTGTCTCAACAGAACAAGCGGACCAAGACCGAGTCGATGCTCCCACACCGCCATTACCAACACCGGTAGCAGCACTCAGACGACCAGCCCACGAGGAGCAGAAGGACCTCGATGTCAGTCCAAAGGAAGAGCGCGACTCATTCAGCGCCATTCAAGACTTAGGGGGAGACACTGTCGTCGCGCCCGCAGAGATTACAGACAAGCGAGCCGCGTGCTTTACATCTAAGCCGCACAATACCTTGGAGCTGCCCATAACACACACATGCCATGCTCAAGGCGACCTCCTCTGTCTCTATGACCCTTCATCTGATGAGCAGGCAAGCAAGACAGAGCCAGAACACCCGTTCCTCAAACCCGGCGTCCACGGCCGACGCGGCGACTTCGAGCGTGACCCTGACCGCGCAACAGGAAGGGGGCACCAAGTCGATCCCCGGGATCTCGCACGGAGAAGGGTGTATGATGCGCGGTACTGGGCCTTCAAGAAACAGGTCCCGTTCTTCCCGTGGCTCGATCGGGAGCGTAGACACCTCACTTTTGAGAACGTGAAGGGATTGGAGCAGCTTAGAAGAGACGAGTTGTGGATCAGGGCGTATAGGGAGAAGTATTCGGGGGAGGTTGTGGGGCATCTTTGGGACTGTGGGTGTGAGATGGTTGGGGATGGGGAGGAGAGCGAGGAGGAGTGAGCTGCCTTTGAGTTTGCACATGCACACCAACTCTGTCGTGTTCAACGGGAAGCTGCACGACTACATAGCAGTGTTAAGACACAGTAGCGTGGATTAAATCCAGTCTTAATTTGTTGATGCTCAACACCTGCTCCTGCCTCATACAATGTTGATCTTGCCTTGGCAGCCAAGACCCTTCTTATCACCATCTCAACCCCGCCTTCGTCATGCCCCAACTGTTCCCGCTTTTGCACCGCTCGCCGTCAACGGCGCGCCAGTATGTACGATAGCCAGTACTTGGCAGTCTTGGTGTGATTGATCCGCCTGGCAAGTCACTTGCCATACAACTTCTCGCCATCCAACAAATAGCGAAATGAAGCACAAAAGGCCGTCGGCGGGTACGGATGGCGACCGCTGCAACATTCAAGTTTGCGATGGGACGAAACAAACACTGGGACTCCCATCAAGACTTTTTACATGATCTCAAGGCGTAGGCCAAGCTCCACAACAACTTCGCATGCGCGATAATCCCACGCTATCGGGGCATCTCAGCCGACAACATGACGCTGCTGCCCAGCTTTCATGCAGTAGGGTGAATGTCCAAGCGAGCATCTATTGAGGACTATAAGAGTTGCTCGCTGCTCTTTGATGCCTTGACCTTCAGCGTGTCTTGTAAGGACTTTTCGACCCAGCCACCATGACGAAGTTGATTTCCATTCTCGGGCTCGTCGTCGTCCCTCTCGCATCTGCAGCACCGCAAGCGGCGAGTTCTGCGTCAGCAATTGAGGTATCTTCTTTCGCCCCAGTTTCGACGTCGACTCCTTCATCATATCCTTTGACGACTGAGGATACAGACGCTCTGTATCAGCTCCACGAAGATCTTGTCAACATACCATCTATCTCCGATGACGAGACAGAGTGCGCAGAATGGCTTGAGGAATATCTGGGAGGGAAAGGCTACTACATCGAGAGAGTGCCTGTGACCACTGGAGCTGAAGGTCGCTTCAATGTCTTTGCCTATCCCCAAGCCATCCGAGACAGTGGCGGCTGGCCGGAGGTCTTAGTCACCAGCCATATCGATACCGTGAGCCCGTATTTAGCTTCTCGAGGTTCTGTGCATGCTGACGGTAGCAGGTCCCGCCCTTCATTCCATTCGAAACTCGAGAAGAGAACGGCACTACCTATCACTTTGGTCGAGGCAGCGTGGACGCCAAAGGTCAGATCGCACCTATGATCATCGCGACCGAAAAGTTCTTGGCATCTCGCGACGATACTCCATCGGTCGGGCTTTTGTTCGTAGTCGGTGAAGAGACGGGCGGTGACGGCATGGCAGCCTTCGCAGAGTATGCCTCCAATGCGACCTTCCGCGCCGGCATCTTTGGCGAGCCAACCGAAGGAAAGCTTGCAACAGGACACAAGGGCTCTCTTGGTCTGACGCTGAATGTCACCGGTCGTTCTGCGCATTCGGCGTACCCACAACTCGGTCTCAGTGCGATCCACTACCTGTCTCGGGCCATCGTACTCATGAACACTCTTGAGCCAGCATTGCCCCGTAGTGACCTTCTTGGACCTTCAACCCTAAACATTGGTACAATACGCGGCGGCCTTGCGAGCAATGTCGTCGCACCGAACGCTACAGCCGGTGTCTCGATCCGCATTGCTCGCAGCGAGAACGGGTCGGTAGAGGCAGTGCGCGACATGATCGCCGGTGTCATATCACCACTCATCTCAGAGTTCGTTGCTCAAGGCGGCACGTTCGATGCCACGTTCAGCGAAGCTTTCTATCCTGCGCAGATCCTGGACACTGGTATACCTGGGCTAGAAGAGGCGCCTGTGTTCTATGGTACAGACATTCCGAAGTTGCCAAATGTTGAGCAAAGGTATTTGTTTGGTGCTGGCACGATCGAGGTGGCGCACACACCGAACGAGCAGTTATCGCAGGAAGAACTTGTCAAGGGCGCAGAAGCGTATGGGCTGATTTTGAGGCACCTATTCCCCGAAAGCTGAAGTATAGTACATTGTTCACGGGTATCGTTACAGACCTGACCCTGGAGGTAGTCAACGTGTTAAAATATCAAATACCGTCCTCAGCCCTCGCCTCCTTCAACAGACTCGCCCAATCAACCATCTGCCTACCTCCTCGCTCAATGATCGGAACCTCTTCCACGAAGCCGAGCCCCTCCCTCGTCTTCTCTGTCAAACAAGCTCGCTCGACAGAAACACCATCGCACTCTTCACCATGGATCGGGCATGGTGCAACCCGAACAGGGTGAGCCAAATCACGAGCAGACAGCGCATGATCACCAAGACCGGGCAAATACCCCACGGCCGAAGAAGGGCGAGACGTAGCGTCTCGTACAGGCGCATTAGCTTCGAGATGATTATTGTTGAAGGGGGAGCTGTGACCCTTGATGGCTCCAAGGCGAGCGAGACCGACGTGGCTCGACACTGGGCGAAGGCCCGAAGGCGAGCCAGAGCGGGAAGCCAGACGGCTCCCAGGCGCCGACGCAGCGAGACACGACGCGCCATAGCAGGGCGTAAAGACCCTCCACCCGCTCTCCCGCAGCGCCGCGAGCGAGGCGATGGACCCGTGGAGGTACTCAGCGGGCAGCGTGCAGCGCAGAGCAGGACTCTCCGCACGCCCGGACGGCTCCCGTACTTCAACGACCTCAGGTATCTTCTCACTCGTCTCCCGGGAGACTGCCTCTCTCCTAGCAGCCTCACTTTGCACACTCAACTCCAGCGCCCGCACCTCACCCTCCCCCTGAAGCCCCCGCGCACCAGCATCGTATACCGGCGCTTCCGCGTCCAAAACACCCTGTATTACGATCCCCGTGCGCGTCGAGTACGGGATCGGCTCGATCAGATTGCCCGCCGGGTACGCGTAGATATAGTGCCCGCGGTAGTAGTATGCGAGCCCTGTTTCGAGCGTGTGCACGCCTGTGAGACCGGAGATGTAGACGTAAGTGCTGAGAGCTTTGTGGCGGGCGAGGGCGGTGTTGTTGATAGCCTTTCGGGATTGGGTGGTGGAGGGGTGGGCTGACATTGTGGGGGGTTTGGTGGTGATGGAGAGAACGGTCGGTGTGAGCAGGAGAGTGCGGTGGAGAATGGGTTGGTTGTGAGGGATTGAGATGCAGAGCTGTGGATGGAAAGCTTGATGAGGAGATGAAAGCGACAGTAAAGAGAGGGGGTTGAGTATTGTTCTGTGCGCTGTGTGTGCGGAGGCGAGGTGAAGACGACATCGCGCTGTTGCTAGATGGTTCGGTGCGAGTGCCTTTCACCTACATGGCCCCATGGTCAAGGTGACCCAGAATTGTTACGCATGAGGCCATAGAGACAGGGTTGTTTCAAGAGTAGGAGAGGCAATGTAAATCTGCGGTGGAGGGAATGTGCTAGTGAAATGCTATGTGATCTCAGCAAACAAACTAATACTGCGTGTACCGCGAATGGGGACAAACGGCCAGGGGATACTGTCCAATTGCACAGGACGTATGAAAGGGTCAAGGTAGACTATCGTTAGATCCAAATCTCAATTGGGTCAAACGACATGCAGGCACATTAAAAGAGGACGATATGAATAAGGTATGGAAGTAACTTGTTCAATATGGTATCACAAAAGAGATATCATAAGAAAACGCTCAGATCATAGCACTATGCGCTCAAAATTTACTGACGGCCGGCGGAGGTACCATCATTCCTGTCGACAGCACGCTCAAGGCCCTCATCGTCACCCGGCTCGGTGTAGGTGCCAGACTGCTTTGCAGCACCACGTGTGCGCTCGTTGAGAATGTTTCCCTCATCGATTGCGTCGCGCTCATCGCGCTCTGTGAGGTATCAGCGATTGCATACGTCAGAAGGAAGCAAAGGGCATACCGAGCTGCTGGTCCGAGTCGGCAACCTCGCGGTCGTTGTACTCGGTCCTCTCAACGGGAGCATCGTCCTTCAGGACGCGGATCTCGCTCTGGCCGGTGCTGGTGAGTGTTAGTCGTGTGCTTTGAAGTGCTTCGGCAAAGATAGCGTAGGTCAAAACGACTAGCCCAGGACAGAGGAATGGGGTGATAGACGTACCGGCTCTCGTAGCCCTTCTCCTGCTCAGAACCCATTTTGATTAAGTGGGAAGTTGGCTGTGTAGATTTTAGGTAGTGGGTAGATGTGGACTTGTGAAGTGGAAACTGTAGTTGACTGTGGATGATTCGATGCAGGGTAACAGAAGCCGCAAGCCCAGATTAAGTACTTCACAGCTCACAAAGGTACGTCATGCGTCTCACTGTAGCAGCTACTACGTTGTCAGTGCCTTAGGCCTGCCTATCATGGTTCCCATGGCGATCCAGATCATGACAACATGATGTGTGAAGGGCCGGTGCACCACGCTGACCGTGCAGTATCAGGGACTGCCGCAAGTGGGCAGGCACATGGCGATCTAGCATATGTGATTGTGAGCTAAAGCGGGAGCTATTCGGTAGGCGATCGTGTCTTTGTTTTGCGGAGGTCGGTGCTGCGTCATCGACAGCGTCTGTCACGGCGCTTTGGAGACAACTACAATGAGAGCCTTTCAGAGGTTGTTCACGGTCCAGTGCCCTTTCAGCATTCCTGTCCATATAGGCTGGGTGAGTGTAAGCCTGCAATTATCACTGGCGCTGCTTCGAGCTCGTTCAGGCATCCCCAATTCGTTGTTGAGCTCGTATCGTTGCGTGGCTAGCGTTGTCAAATCGAAAGATTTCTGGCAGACGTCAACACGCGACGTGCAAAGGTTAGCGTCAGGGACATTGTGGGGCGGTCAAGATGGATATTCAGATTGCCGACTTATGCAAGATCGGAATTGTTGATTGCATCGGAGGCCAGGCCGGCAGCCGATGATGCCAGAGAGGCTGAAAGTGCGGTCGAAGGCTGGGATTGACGTTGGTACGACGCGTAAACGCGGTCGCGCGTAGAGTCGTGACGTTGAGGAACCACTTAGACTTCCTCTTTGAGACAATGAGAAAGAGCGCCCTGCATCATGTCGATGTCACCCCTGCGACGCTGCGCAACCTTCCAGGCTTCATTTGAAGTGCAGAAACTATGTCTATTGTGAGCTGACCCTCAAGCCCACTACGTCGTTTGTTCATTGAACGGTGTGTGACCTTGAGCGAGCGAACAGACCTGAGCATCTTGAGTCCAGCACAGCTACACCAGACAGCCCGAATAAGAGGAACGCGCGACAGATACCACTTTCGAGTCGTGATCAGTTATCATGTTGTCCAGCCGTTTAAGATCTCATTCGTGAAGCTTTGGCGTGATGCCGCAGAGGCACTGCTGAGTAAGAACGAGAAGCGTCACCATTGAAGCTGTCTCTCTGCGGTGGCTGCAGACCAGAACACATGATAAGACTTCGATTGGTGAGATTGTGATTGTCCTTTATTCCTTGATGTCTCCTATGTGGATGATATGTTTGATGTTGCAGAAAGATGCAAGGCGCGTGCAGTTCATGCAGCCTCGCCTTGGCAGCCGTTGTTCGATCGCCGCGGAAGAGAGCATGGACAACGTCAACTTTGGGTCCATTCCTTCAACACCACACAACGATACCCCGCTCGCAACCGCATCTTCTAACAACGTATCGCGCTCGTACAGCCATTCTACGCGCAAAGTCTAGGCCCTGCGACTCGGGTAAACAATACACAAGGGCCTTGTATAGGCTGTCAATCTTCCCGTCCGTTGCAAACCGCGTACTTGCGCCTCAAGAGTCTCGGTGATGGTATCAGCAGCAGGGACGCACCAACCAACACGACGTGAGCGCCCACGGCCACCACCACCGGCGGTTGTCGAAGCAGAGCAACAATGGATCTTCCTTGAAGAGGAGCTGGATCGCGCGCCCTCGATCCTGGAGGGAATGCCGGTGGAAGAAGAGCGCATGCTGCGGCGGAAAGGCGTCAACTTCATCCTGCAGGTTGGGATGATGCTCAAACTGCCACAAACCACACTGAGCACAGCTGCTGTGTTCTTCAACCGGTACCTTATGCGGAACAGCCTGAAGCCGAAGCCTGGGTACAAGCCTTTACATCACTACGTAAGTGCTGAAGAAAGGCCACAAGCTTGAACGCGTGCTAATAAGAGTACAGCAAGTCGCAGCCACCGCCCTATTTCTCGCCACAAAAGTCGAAGAGAACTGCCGAAAGATGAAGGAGCTGGTTGTAGCATGCGTACGAGTCGCGCTGAAAGATCCAAACAAGCTGGTCGACGAACAAACAAAGGATTTCTGGAAGTGGCGCGACACGATACTTTACAGTGAAGATGTTCTGCTCGAAAGCTTGTGCTTCGATTTGAATGTTGAATCACCCTACAAAACGATGTACGACATGATGAAGTACTACGGCGTTGAGCACAACAAGAAGCTTCGCAACTCCGCCTGGGCATTTCTGGCCGATTCAGCTCTCACCCAGATGTGCCTGCTGTTCGACTCGCGGACGATCGCCGCTGCATCTCTGTACTGCGGCGCTCGCATGGCAGAAGTCGCCCTGGACGAGGACGACGGTAAGCCATGGTGGGAGATTCAGCACGTCAAGATTCGCGACATTCGACGAGCCTGCAACCTCATGGCCGACATTTACGAGCGGACACCAGACAAGGACGACGAGACGAACAAGTACTCTGGGCTTAGAAGTCCCGAGGACGGTCTCGACTTCGGCAACACGCCAGGCAGCATGGAAGGTGTTCAGATGACAGGGCAAGATTCGAGTCAAAACCAGCCCACAAATGGCAATGCGACAGAGAGGGGGAGCGAAGAGGGCGAGTTGGACGGCTAGGGAGAGCCCACGAGCACCTCTGAGAACAACTCTGCTTCAGCATCTATCCCTCCTGGAGCAATGGATCCAAGAGTCTGCCCGGAATGTGCTGGCGTGGCATTGTGCCACTTTTGGTGCACCTCGACTGGCAGACCGGAGCGCGTCGCCCCTGTCGTGGTGGTAGATTCCACCACTTCTCCTGTGCTTCCTGCATCGACTCGTTCTGAAGATACCGGCGATGTTATTGATTTTGGTTCCGGTGGCTGGCGTTAGGCGAATGAGCACAAAGATACCCTTGGGCCGAGAGGGTTAGGCCATTCATATTGAATTATTCTTTCAATGCATGCGTGCATGCGTGCATGCGTTGCCATAAAAGCTACACTTACTTGTCTGTTAACTATATGATCATCAGAGCAACGCTCCTGTTCATGGCCACGTCAGTATGCCTCACTGCCGTGCTTTGTGGTTAGAAACAATCATGGCGCCAATACATGTGCTGGTTGCCTACAACAGATGTACAACGATTGGATGTCCCCGATTGTCGTTCATTATCGTCTCCGCAAAGTCTAATTCTGGCATAACGTCTCAGCCAAAGATGAGGTCTTCATTTATGACGGTACCTTGCCTTAACGAAGCCTACTGATGAAGCTGACACAGCGGTAGAGGACGGCATGGAGCCGACAAAGCTGAACTTGAAGACCCTTGATATCAATCTCAATTGTTATGCATACAGCAAAGTTCGCCTTCCACTACTTTGTCAAGCAGAACGGGACCACGCCCGAGCCTTCCCATCAGGATACCTGTCTGGTACTTATCGGTTCGGGTGCTGCCTTCCTCGACGTACCCAGGACTCCACAACACTGCGCTGCCAGATAGGGGCATGCTTAGACGAGAGTCTTCTTGGTGAGATAGAGGGCGAGCAGACCATTTCTGCTGGAGCCGAATTGGGCCTATTTGTTGATGAGAAGGATCGATGAGAAGGGTCGACGAAAAGTATTGAGCACAAATCTGGAGTCGACACATGCATATTTTACATCCATGCGGTAGTGGATCCAACGAGTGCAGGTGAAGCAGAGCTGCAAACAAGACGCTTTGGTCCTAATGTAGATCTCCAGCGCCGTACTTACCGTATCTGCTCCAGCACTGACAAAGCCCCGCCTCGAGCACCGGCTCCAAACCTTGTTCCTACCACTTTCTCACCTCTCTCTCTTTTCTTTTTCGTGAAACCCCCTTTCAGCTACTTTGCCATCGCATCACCCTCATCTCAACGCCGTTAGCCAATGGCATGTCGCTCCAACCCAGCAGACCGCGGTTCTCAGCAGCGCTCAGAACGCCCAGCACACAGACAAGTGACAAGCACGCGCCACACCAAGGCAGCTTTCGCCGAGTACTGCCAGCAGGCGAGACGGCACAGGAGCGTTGCGTAACTCGACCTCTCAAGTCGTTTCCGCTGCTTCTGCATCCTCGGTATCCGTGTCGTCCCAAGAGATTCGTACATGCACAACATATAGTCCTTTGATAGCCCCTGTCACCCGCAGTAGGATGCCGTTGGCGAAATGCGGGGGATGCGCGAGTAGAGACGAGTGAATGGGACGGCCGCTAGCGGCAGCCAATCAGCCGGGCAATGAATGCAGAGTGCCAATGCTTGGGGCCTGGGCGGCTGCTGTGCACTCGACGAATTGGTAAATGAGTATTGTTGATGTGTGTAGGGGTGAGTCGAGCAGCAGGTGAGTATAAGATATAGAGAAAGGTGCGTGGGTGCCCCAAACTGTTCTAAACTGCAAAGTCGGAAACATTGTTTGTAGCGGTCCTGTACGCACAACCTACCTTCGACATCTTTACAATTCGACCTTACTCCTACTCGATCGCCCTTTTCCGGTGGAAATTGGCATCATGGCGCCGCTCACCAACATCGACAGCCTCCAGAAGGATGCAGGAGCGATTGAAGTCGAGAAGGTCGCATCTCTCGACGTAGGCAACGTGCCAAAAGACGTGGACACACCTCTCACCGATGAAGAGAAGAAGATCGTGAAACGAGCTACGTACGATCCAGCGTGCTTCCCATGCCAACGCAAGCTCACCACAGCCCAGCCGCAAGACAGACTGGCGTCTCATCCCGATCCTCGGTGCATGCTACTCGATCAGTGCCATTGACCGTATCAATATCAGTGCTGCGCGAATTGCAGGTATGGATGTTGAGCTCGGCTTCCGTGTCGGCGACCGCTACTCCATCGCTCTCCTAGTCTTTTTTATAACCTACTTCATCTTCGAGATCCCTAGCAATGTTGTGCTGCGCAAGGTTGGTGCTGCGAACTGGCTTGCGTTCCTGTGCATGTCGTGGGGCCTGGTGACGTTTGGCGCAGGCTTTGCAAAGAAGTGGACGGATATCGTTGTTTGTCGTCTCCTGCTCGGTTTGTTTGAGGCTGTAAGTCTTGTCCTCGTCATGTTTTTGCCGCCGACTGATGAATTAAGGGCTTCTTCCCAGGATCAGTGTAAGTTGAAAGCTGCTTCATCTTTTGACTCCTAAACTAAGCAGGGCAGATATCTCATCTCCTGCTGGTACACCAGGTTTGAGGTGCAGAAGCGACTCGCGGCGTTCTACAGTATCAATGTGATGGCCAACGGCTTCGGTTCAGTCCTCGCATACGGCTGCATGCAACTCTCCGGCAGAAACGGCTGGCTTGGATGGCGCTGGTTCGTACTCTTTCCAAGGCATCGGGATCTGCTCACAAACACAGGATCTTCATTATCAACGGCGCAATGACCATGCTCCTGGCAGTCCTTGGCCGTATACTCATCGTCGACTTCCCAGACAAAGTCCACAAGAGCCGCTTCCCGTTCCTCAAGCCCGCCGAGGTGGCTTCCATCCAAGCCAAGCTCGAGCGCGATCGCCACGATGCAGAGTACGACGCACTCACCATGAGCAAGTTCCTCTCCGCGTGCGCACGCTGGGAGCTTTGGGTGTTCGCCTTGAAGTTCTTCGCAGTCACGACCATCGTGTATGCACTTGCATTCTTCATCCCAATCATCCTACAAGGCATGGGCTACAGCGTCGGCATGACGTTTCTGCTATCTGCGCCGCCGGCCGTAGCTGCCGTGCCGTGGATCATGCTGTGCTCGTGGGCGGCTGACAAGTACCACCTCCGCTCGCCTTTCATTATCCTGCAGTGTGTCCTGGGTATCGTCGGATTGATGATCGTCGCGTACGCGAAGAACAATGGTGCGAGGTACTTTGGTATCTTCATGGGTCTTGCAGGTGCAAATGCCAATGTGAGTTGACCTAGTAGAGACCTGACTGCAATCTTATGCGCAATAGATTCCTACCGCGCTTGCCTGGCAGGCGAACAACATCCGCGGTCAGTCTCTGCGTATGGTGGCTTCTGGTCTCCAGGTTTGTCTTCCAGTCCTTTTCTGAGAACTGTCGTCTGATCCTGATAGGTCGGCTTTGGTGCCATCGGTGGCATTTACGCCTCAACTGTGTTCATGCAGAAGGAAGCTCCTACCTATAGAACAGGGCTGTGGGCCGTCACCGGGGCCCAGCTCTACCTTGTCGTGTCGACACTTGGCATGAACTACCATTACTGGCGCCAGAACAAGAAGGCTGATCGCGGTGAAGTCGTATTGGAGGGAATGGAGGATTTCAGGTACACCTACTGAGGTACTCCCATCGTACCCATCTGTCAGGGACATCGTGTCAATACCCACGTAGCCACATCATACCAAGCAAGCTCTCAGATTTTCGATGAGGATGGCCCTCGTGTCCACGCCAACTCGGTGCAAACGCCGAACAGGTCAAGTCTTGATACCGAGCCTCAGCATCATGGTGACCGGAAATGCATCATCCCAGCTCCGTCAATCAGGGCGCAGAACCGGGTTGCTCAGCACGCAGCGTAATCTGCCAAAAGTCGGCAAAACACGCACGGTAAAAGTGGCGCGACGTTGTTAAGTGGAGCACACCAAAGGTTACGTCGATGTTATGCGGCAGGGGCGATCTGAGCTTCTGACGTCAGGTGGTGGGGGCAGCTTCTCAATCAAAAGACACGCGGGGCTCGACAACAAAACACCATCTTACCTGCAATCTCTGTACTCCGTCTCAAACTAAATGTATGTCTTCGAACTGAGCGGTGTTTGACGTGCCGTAATAGCTAACATTACCACAGAATCCACCACTCTCCCATCTAAATCTCAACGTACGCGTTCCCACTCATACATCACCGCAACATCATCAACTCTCCACATCAAGCACCCTCAACACCTAGCCACTACCGTACCCTACATCACCGGCTTGACCGAAACACCTCTAACACACTGACAGCCACATCACCATGTCCGCACCCCAGCAAGGCCGCCAGTCCCCCGAGCCCGAGACCCAGTCGGACGCGCAGGCGGGCCAGCAGGCGCAGCCCAACCAGCAGGGCGGCGAGACGGAGACGCAGCAGAAGAGCGACGACTCCAAGAACAACCTGCCCTCGAACCCGGAGCACGTCCTCGCTAAGCACTCTGAGGAGACGACTAGCAAGAAGGTCTAAGCTGCAGACCTGTCGCCGTTGGTGTTCACCGTTGGTGAGCGCTGAGACGAGAATGATGGAGGCATGATGGTTGAAGACCGGCAAGAGCTGGGTATATATCGCATGGTGCTGAATATGCATCGCGAGGAATGAATATAATGGTTTAACGTCATGTCGTGTACTGCATAGCCCGTTGGCATCGACCCTTGAGTAAGCGTGACATGGTGATGTTGAAGCAGCGAACAAAGTGTGTTGAGTTGATAACCGTATGTCTTCCCATCGCTGCGGCTTTGCCTCGTTACCCGGTCAATATATTATTGTGTTGTGAGGCCTGTGTTCAGACCAGTGATCGAAAACACGGCTTAGCTAACCTCACATTGCTTAACGCGCTGCCAACTCTAGAGAACTAATAATAACAAGATGCGTAAACAACGACACCAACATTAACTGATACACATAGCATGTCACATACCATTCGTAAAGCTACATAGATGCACATCAACTCCTCTTCCCCATCTCAACATCCCCCTGCCCCTCCTCATCCTCATCCCACTCACTCCCCTTGAGCCTCCTCCCCGTCCACAACCCCACCGCCGTCAGCGCACTCGCAGCCAGAAACCAGCCCTCAAACCACCTCTCCGTGAAACTCGGCTCCAGCGGGGCCCCCAACGCATCACTAATTGCGCTTTTCATCTCAACCGGCAGATTGCTCCGCAGCAGCAGCGCAGAGCTGATGACATACGTCGCCGCGATCTGGCTAATCAGCAGTGCGAAGTTGGCCTGCGCGTGGTGTAATATGCCCGGCGCGGCACGGCTGAAGAGGTAGAAGGTCTGCAGGACGGCGTTGAAGGAAAGCAGCAGGATGACGCCGGAGAGCAGGAACGAGATACTGCGGCTCCAGGCCAGGCGGTCAAGTGTAGGGTCCCAGTGCTTTGCTAGCAGGGCGAGGAAATTGTTGATTGGGTCCGAGGAGGCGAAGGATGCGGAGGGGGCGCTGAAGCGGCGCAGTGTTGTCAGGCTTGTGGTGCCTATGCGGTATGCGCAGTAGAGCGCGAAGACGAAGGAGAAGGCGTTTAGCACCCGGCCCCATGCGGTGTGCGAACGCAGCTGTGTCTGTCGCCGGTTCTGCAGGATGGATTGCGAGTTTTGGAGGGTGGCGCGCATGGTTTCTAGACCGCGGATCTCGAGCTGCAGCATGTTGCGCTCCTGTAGATCTGGGTTGCCGCGGAAGGTGCCTACGACGCGGCCCATGAGGCCTTCTTGAGGATGGTCGGTAAGCTTGCGTTCGACAGCGCGGAGACGAGACTCTTTGGTGAGTAGCATGTCGTTTGATGCTTGGATGCCGGCTTGTTTGCGGGCGATATCCGAGTCAGATACCTGCGTGAATCAGCAACACTCTGTTGAGAGCAGCAAAGACATGCTTACGGGTCGATGTTTGACACCAAAGGTCTGCCACAGTGATGAGACTGCAGCGAAGCCCGTCAATGATGCCATCATGCTGATTCCAATCACACCGATTCTTTCCAAGCATCCTTCGCTAAACGTGTGATCGTGCACATACGACTCCTCATGCAGATATGTGCCTAATAGCCCGCTACCAAGGTACCAGAATGCTGCGAGCCATGCTGCCAGCCCGCAAGCCTCCAGTATCCATGCAGCCTTTCGCTGACCTCCTTGCAAGCCTCCAGTCTTCAGTCCGGTGCCAGACACGACCGAGTGTATTTCGAGCGCCGGTGTTACAACAACGAGGAGAAACAGTAGCGAGGGAAGCGTGAGCTTGAGTGCCAGGGTGCGAGTCGCGCGATTCCCGGTGCTGGTGATCTCGCAGAAGATGAGCTCAGCGAGGACGGCGGACAGGGCCATGTTGATCGAGAAGATGATCGCTGACAGAGACCGCGCGTTGAATCGCAGTCTCTTGAATAACGAAGCCCGTTCGCGTGTTGTTGCTCCGGGTAATCGTACATCGCTATGGTGCGCTTTGCGGTCGGTGTGCCCGGAGAGAATGGGGAACAGCTTCTGGGAGACACCGAGCGCCACCACCAGGAAGGTGAGGAGAAATGGAAGCGCAGAGACGATTGTCTTCACTGGCCCTCTCGTGACAATGTACTCCGGCACGCACTCATCGCAGTCATCTTCTAGCGGAATCATTGGTACGGTTGTCGCTGGTCGCGGAGAGACGTTCGTGTTGCGAGGTCGCCGTGTCTCTTCTTCGTGTTCGAAAAGGTGGCTTGTACGTCCATAGGACTCGATCGGTGTCTCAGTCGTTGGGATGCATGAATATAAAAGGCGTGCCTCGAAGAGTGAAGCGGTCGTCGTTTGTTAAGAATAGAGTACCTCAAAGGCAGTAGCACTCAGGAACGCGTGTTCTTCGAAACGGAGCTAGAACACGTCATCTGGTCGATCAAACAGGGATGGCACGGCATGTGTAGACGATATCGATACGCAGCTCGGCTCCCCATGGCCTTTGTAAGAATGACAATGCTCTTGGAAAGTAGACTTGATTGCTTCGATATGTTGGCAAACATTACGTTGCGAGAACAACCACGAAAGATACTCAGTTGCACCTCAGTGAGCCAAAAGGCTGCATGGTGGTATATTCGCTACATCGTAAGGCCTTCCACTGTTTGACCATCGTAGTCATTCACCCCTCAAACACCCTCCATGATCCTCTGCGCTGCTGACCTATGGTCTACCTTTTGCTTCGGCTCCGGTGGCTTGTAAGCAGCCTCGAGCTCGTTCGCAGCTGCCCTGCTCGCTGCCAATTCTGCAGCAGACGCAGGCTGGATTGGCTGGAATTGTATGGGTTGGTACGGTTGTGTGCCTACTTGCCCAAGCGCGCTGTTTGCGTCGGTCGCTGTTCCACCTACGGCCTCATCAGAGCCGAAGTTTCTTGTTCGCGTTGAGACACCGCCCTCGCCATCTTCATCATCACTGCTCGAGTCGCTGCTAATGTCGGGGCTATCGAGATTTTGGAGTTCTGGGCTCTTGAGCAGTGATCCGGGACTTCGCAGGTCCTTCTCGAAGTTTTCATCCTCGCTTTCTTCCGCATGGTGTACCTGGGCTAGTGGTGATGGTTCAACAGGCTGTGTGATCTGCGCGTTTTGGGCCTGCAGAGACGCCGTGACCGCAGCAGCCTGCTCGTCGCTTGCAACGAAGCTGCCGCGCGGGCTTGGAGCAGGGCTTGTGGTGACATCGATGAGGCTTTCGCTCTTCGCCAGCATCTCTTGATAGCCGAGTCTATTAGGATCGTTCGCACGTTTGCTGCGTGCCTTATCTCGCTTCGAAGAAGGGCGCACAACGATGACAGGAACCGGCGAGTGCTGCAGGCAATACTTCGACACACTACCCGGAAGCAATCCCTGGAACCCGCCTAGACTTTTACCCCTAGTACCGACGACTAGTATTGCAGGTTCGTACAGATTGATCTAGGTAGCTATTAGCGCAGAATCAACGGCGAAAGCTGAAGAAACATACCATGTCATCGATGACCTTGTTCACCTTGCCGACTGAGAACTCGAGAATCAGGTTGATGGCCTTATTCTCATGGTTCCGGCTTTGTATGTCCTGCATTGTTGCATCCGCCTCCCTCTTGTATCTTCCCGTCTCCACACTACGGTCGCCTGCTATTGTATCTTCTTTCTCTACGACGCGGAGGCATACGATCTCATCGCCGTCATCCACAAGCTCATTGATGAGCCATTGGAGCGCGTATGTCGAGTATTCATTCTCGTCGAAACCACACAGGAATGTCCTAGACCGCTTCGTGTACTCGTAGTCCTTGTGCTTCGCTATCAGGGTAAATGAACTCTCTTCTATGAAATCCGCTGGTTTGTCGAAGGTATCGAACGAGACTCGGGGCTGGAAGTTTCTGTATAATAAGGTCAGCGCCGGTTCTGCAGTACAAGATAAGAAGACTGGCGGGTTCACTGCTTTGTATAGCTTCTGGACGCAGTAGAGGCGGTGTGGAAGGCACCAACTACAGCTTCGCAACCACAAAACAAACGGGCCTTTCATGGTAGCCTGCAGAAGGCAGCCATGTGTAGATGGTCGTTGGGCATGACTTACGGAGGAGGTGGTGGTGATGACAGTCGCCGCCTCTGCTTGGGTTTTGGGCTTCCTCTCGGTAACGACGAGTTCCTGTGCGCGAGGAACTGGATAGACGACCGACGTGGCTCTTCTTGAGAGAGTGAGCCAGCCCGGATAGGCAATAATAGCGGGCTCACACCCTGGCGAGGTGCTGGCGACGCATTACGTGAAGACTGGTCCTTTGGGGACGCACTCATGCTTGCAAGGAGGAGCACGTGTGGTATGCCTGCTGCTGGACCACAAATGAGTGAGAAGTCGGGATCGAGGGCGAGGCTTTTGCTAGCTGCGCGGGCCTTTACGGATACCGGGAGCTCTTGCGACTGCGATCGTGGATTCAGCGCTTGGCGTGGAGGGGGGAGCAAGAGGAAGCGCAGGTGGGGTATACGAGTGGGCACACGAGCGCAGCAATATATCAGGTAGAAATGAGTGCAATTGGTGTTGAGTCGTAAGGCAGTGTCTGATCCGGTGGGCACACTGCTTGGCTCGTTGCAGTCGCGCCTTGGTGATGACGGTGGACGCCGAGACCCTGACCCGCGGGGTCCAGTGGGTCAGTGCCAACTTCACGTGAATATCAAGAATGCCATGTTTTGGGAAGCCATGAATTGATACAACTACAGCCGCTGCAATGCAATTGTCTAGATGTCTATAGCAAAGTCGTGATCATCAAGCAATCAAATCCATCTAAGCCAGAGACTTCGATCCGAGACCCAGACGCTCGTCCTCGGCCTTGAAGATCTCCTTGATCTTGCCAGCATCCTTCTCGCTGTTGAGCTTGCCAGCAAGAGTGGCCAGCTCGGTGTTGTCGATCTTAGCAATGATAGCATCAACGTCGTTGAGGGCGGCATCGACCTGGGAAGCAGGGGCATCGCCGGCGCCGTGGAAGTAGTTGGCATCCTTGACGGCACCACGAACGACACGCTTGTTCTTCTTCGCAGCGTTCTTAGCGGCCTCCTTGGCCTTCTTGCCCTCGGCCTTCTGAGTTTTCTCGGCCTCCTCAGCCTCCTTAGCAAGCCTGGCCTCCTCTTCCTTGGCCTTAGCAGCCTCCTCAGCGAGACGCTTCTGCTCGGCCTCCTTTGCAAAGCGGCGCTTGTTCTTCTCGGCGTGCTCAGCCTGGCGGAAGAGCTTGATACGCTCGTCAAGAGCAAGAGCGTCATCGACCAGGTGCCTGAGACGGGTAGTGTCCTCGGTCTTTCTCTTCTTGCGGGCAGCGTTGTTCTTGCGCTCGGTGTGGCGCTTCTGGTCACGGCTCTCACCGTCATCGGGAACATCCTCGTCGAGGTACTCGAAAGACCTCCAGCTGTCGAAGTTGTACCAGAAGTTGTAGAAGGCCTCGACCTCCTCCTTGGTGCTCTTCGCGTTTCCGAGCTTAGGCACGGGCTGCTTGGTGGAGAAGCGGCCCTCGGCCTCGAAGACTTTGCCCCAGAGCTTGTAGAAGTTGCCCTTCTGGGTATCCTTCTTGGACGGGGGGTCGACCTCAGCAGCCTCGTCGACGGAGTCGAACTGCCTCCTGCGAACGGGGTCGGACAGGACCTCGTGGGCCTTCTGGATGCACTTGAAGAACTGGTCGTCCTCGGTGCCACCAGCGGCAGCTCTCTTGTCGGGGTGGTGCTTGAGGACCTTCCTGCGGTGGGCGCGCTTGATCTGCTCGGGGGTGGCCTTGTAGCGGTAGCGGGTTATGCCGAGAATGGCATAGTGATCCTGCGACTTCCAGTCCTTGGCCTCGCGCAGGAGCATCTGGGGGTCCTCGGGCTCGTCGATGTCGTCGGGGTCGTCCTCCTCGACGCTCTTGACGTTGGCCTGGGCCTGGATGCGCTCATCCTCGGAGAAAGTGCGCTTGTGGCGGACCTAGTCGGGTTGTCAGTAAGCGTGTACATGTGGAGCGTGTCTGTCTAGAGAGCGTACACGGCGGGCGTAAGCCAGGAAGTGAGGGCCGACGGGCTCGATCTTGCGGTCGTTGGTCTTGCTGAGGGAGCCGACGGGCTTGAAGTCCTTCTCGCCAGCCCAGCCCTCGGGCAGGACGGGCAGGGGGAGGTTGATCTCGACGTTGGCGCTCATTGTTGCGGTGCTGTCGATGCTGTTGGCGGGGATGGAAATTTCGAAGGAACTCTTTCACTAGCGCCATGAATCGCTTGACCCTTGATCCTTGCTCGACCATTGCTTTGCCGAAACTCCGGGGTCGATCGTCTTTCGCAACGTGGATGTCAACCGTGGAACGCAGCTACATCCAAGTTATGGAAGTTTGTTAGGGTTTCTTTTTCTTATCTATACCAGGTGCATAGCATACCGCCATCATGTTCCAAGGTTTCCAGGTACACCCACCGCCGCTATGCCTTTATTCGCATGCTTACCAGGACCATGCAGCGCATCCGCGGTGCCATTGACGCACGCATAGCAGAAGAACAAGCAAAGCAGCGCACCACACCGTCCGTCCCGCCACGGGGAGGCGCTGCGCGACAACGGTCGAGTTCGCGAAACCTCTCACCCTCGAAACGGCCGGCCAAGGGCAAGGATGGGGACAGCAAGGCTGCGCCGCCAACAGGAAGAGGGCCTGATCCCTCAGAGTTTGACCCGGAGTTTGTCGTAGGCGAAGCAGACGAACCGCCGAGTCGCACAGGGACTCCGAAGCCAAAAGAGAAGGCACCAGCTGGCGAGTCAACAGCAACGGCTGAAGAGGACAGCGACAAGAAGGAGGACAGCGAAAAGCCCACCAACACCGACGAGAAAGTAGAGAAGGCGCCAGAGATCCCACTCGAAGTACAGACGCGATTGCGTAGATTAGACAAACTCGAGCCCAAATACGCAACACTGCTATCGTCGTACCGCATCGCGCATGCCCGAGTCGGCGCCATCGAGACCTTCGAAGCATCCCTCCGCGAATACACGCCCCTCGCCTCGATCAACGACGCCTCAGCTTTTGTCGAATATCTCGGTCAACTGAATGTCAAGAGTGACATGCTGATGGAGGAACTCAAGAGGGTGTCAAAAGAGCGGGACGGTCTGAACAAGAAGCTTGAAGACGCTGAGAAGCGCGCAAAGGATGCAACTGAAGAAGTGGAAACTCTCAAATCTCAGACCATAGAGAGCCCTGAAGCTACCAAGGACGACTCAACAGAGCAAAGCGAGTCCATTGCACCGTCGACTGCGTCAAAGGCATCCGAGCAGACTGCAACTGATGCGACCGAAGAGTTCTTCTCGTATGACAGCGAGCTTCCGCGACTACAGGAGCAGCTGCAGGAGAGCGAAGAGAAGGTCGTGAAACTCGAGGAAGAGAACAAGTCGCTGAAGAGCGAACTCTCTTCAGCGCAAGACTCGGCCAAATCTTTTATGGAGAACCTCGAAACCACAACCAACGACCTGAACAACTTCAGAGAGACCTCGCAACGTTTCCAAAAAGAGGCAGACGAGCGGGAGAAGATGCTCGACAGCGCCGTTGAAGATCTGAAATCCAAGCTGGCGACGGCCCAACAGGATCTATCGAAACATCAAGAAGGCCAGGGTGAGCACGAAAAGACGATCAACGAGCTAAGAGAGAAGCTGGAAGCCACATCCAGCGAGCTTGAAGAGCTACACGAGTCCCGCGGCGAAGATCTGGTCAACAACGAGGAGGCGGAGACATTGCGCACACAAGTGAAGAAGCTGGAAACTGATCTGGAAGACATGAGGTCAACGCATGCCAAGGGCGAGAAGCGTGGCGAGACCCTCAATGGTCTTTTGACGAACGTTCGCGACAAGCTGAAGGAGACCGAAACCAAGCGAGATGAAGCTCTGGCCGAACTCGAGCAGGTCAAGAAGGAGCTCCAATCGAAGATGGCAGCACAGAAAGAGGAAACCGTAAAGGTAGAGCCAACGCCACAACCTGCAGCTACCCCCGCCGCGGCTCCGGCCCCAGCTAAGACTACAGAGTCTGCATCATCAAAGAAGAAGAACAAGAAAAAGAAGAAGGGTGGAAAGGGTGCAGACACACTCAGCGTCGCGGCTGCGGAGCCAACACCAAGCGAAGACGGCACTGCCAGTGTACAGCCCAGCCCGCGCGAGCCAGAATTCTCGCCAGCTCAGTTGGAGGAAGCACAGCAGTCTGTTGCACAGCTCAAGTCTGATCTCGAAGCCAAGATCGCGGTCATCGAGCGGTTGGAGGGTGAACTCACCGAGAAGGTGGATTCGTTTGAGAGCCTCAAGAAGAAACTCAAGGACCAAGACGACATGCGGGAAGAGATTGAGACCTTGCGACAAGACCTGCTCGACTTTGGCCTGGAGCACACAGAAGCTAAAGACAAGGTCAAGCAGCTACAGGCCGAGAAGATCGCCCTTCAAGACAACCTGGCGAAGCTTGAAAAGGAGATTGCTGATATGAAGACTGGCCAAGCCGCCCAAGAAAGCTCCGAGAAGGACCGCAAGGCTCTCGCAGCGGAGTTCGAGGAGCTCAAGACCAAGTCGGATTCGCTGCAGACTGACCTGTCTGTCGCGGAGCAGCTCGCTGCGACTCGCTTCAAGGATCTCACAGACATGCGGGAGATCTTGCAGAAGGCGCAGCCTGAGTTGACATCTCTGCGCAAAGAGGTTGCTGAACTACGGTCCACTAAAGACGAGCTGGCTACCAACACGAAAGAAGTCCGACGCCTAGAAGGTCGCGAGAAAGACCTAAAGTCGGAGATTGCGACGTACCGCGCACAGCTTTCTGATAAAGAGGGCGACATCAAGTCTCTGAACGAGAAGATCAGGCAAGAAACCAAGCAGAGGCTGGCTCTCGAAGAGACAAACAGCAAAATCCAGCGAGATTTACAGAATTCTGAGAGCGAGCGCAGAGAGGTCACAGACAACCGCGCCAAACTGTCCAGTGATCTATCAAAAGCGCAAGACGATCTCAAGAAGTCCCGTAACAACGTCCATGAGTTGGAGGAGGAAGTCGCGAAGCTCAGACGGGAGACTGGCAGCTTGCGTGACGAGATTCAGCTCAAGACTGCGCAGTACACTAGCGCTCAAGACCTTATGAACAGCATGCAAGACCAGGCTCAGGAAATCAGCACCCAAATGAAGGAGATCAGAGCACGCAGTGAGAGCCTCGAAGAGGAGCTAGCTGATGCGCACCGTCTCCTGAGCGAGCGTGGACGCGAAGCAGAAACTATGAGGAGGCTCTTGGCGGACGCTCAAGGAAGAGCTGATGCTCGAGTGCGCGAGATGCAAGAGCGCCTCGACCTCGCCGTCGAAGAAAGGGAGCGCGCCGAGGAGCAAGCAAGCACATTCAGCCGTCGTCGCGCAAGAGAGCTGGAAGAGCTCAAGCAAAAGGTTCGTGATGCTGAGCGTGCTGTCACACGTGCACAAGAAGACAAGGAAGATATCACCGCCGCAGAGAAGGAGCTGCGCAAGCAGAAAGAAGAGCTCGAGAAGCGTGCTGCGCAGGCAACAGAGGAAGCTTCAGAGATCAGATCTGCCATGGGCCAGCTTCGTGACACGCTCGACGAGACAGAGAAGCAGGCCCGCGACTTGGAGCGCGAGAAGGCAGAGCTTCGGCGCGCGTTCGACGAGACACAGAGTCGACTTGAGAAGCTGCAGAAATCGAGCAAGGTACGTGCATCGATCCATCGTTAAAGTATGGCCACTGACAAGCAACAGACGATGTCTGATGAGCTTCGAACTCTGAAGGCTAAGGGTGTTGACTCGAATCCTCACTCGTCGCGAGCCTCAATCGAGTCTTCGCGTTCACGCATCACTTCTCCTGCGCCCAAGGCCAGTGGGTCGCCGGCTGACATCGACTACGTGTACCTGAAGAACGTACTATTGCAGTTCCTGGAGCAGCGCGACAGGAAGTATCAGCAGCAACTTATTCCCGTTCTGGGCATGCTCCTGCATTTCGACAAGTACGTCCACGTTTGTCTGCATCTGGGCTCAAGCTAACGGATTCGTAGGAAAGATGAGCAGAAGTGGATGGCGGCTGTTTCAGGGCGGTAATTGGGTGGTTGGGCGCGCATTTGCATTCACAGGCGTTGGCTGAGACAGACATACTGTATCAATACCATGTAGGGAGGATATCACTGGGACGACGGCTAGGCACAGGCGTCGAGTGGAGATTTGTATCGCCGGGTGGACATTTGTATAATCGAGTGTCATTGGGCAGTCAGGCATCACTTTGGCCTTGCGTAACCTGAAGCAGAGGCGAGTTACCACAACAAGCATTTTGGGCTCGAAACAGGAACCGCGGGACTGCACTGGCCGCTGCGTGTTCCCGGGCCCATGCCGGCGCAGGCGGAGGCTATTTTCGAGTGGTCGGTGGTGATGCTTTCGGGCATGACATCACGGCTGCAAGTTTGGCTGGCGTGCTTCCCCAAGGCTTCGCTGCACAACGGCCGGCTCGCAGCGCTCTTCACACTCTATCCATCATTGTTCCCGCGTGCCTGCTCAGCGATTGCCGCATCTCCCTGCCATCGCACCCCACGCCGTCACACAGCTGCAGCACCAGCCCCCCACCAATCAGGGGCGCAGTGCCAGGATAGGCCCGAGAGACGAGCGCTAAGGCGATCTCGCAGCAATTGAAGAAATCGCAGACGGTGCGACAGCAGGCATAGCAGGCATATCGCGACGTCCAGCTCGCGGTATCCGACTCCGACAGCACTCTCGACCTTCCGCCGATGAGGTGTTCTAGGGTCAACGACTCGGCCTGATCGCACACCGCACCTCCCCACCCCTCCTCCGACCGTGGGCCAGCGCGTGGCGGGGAAGCCCACGATGAATGGCGCCGACATCAAGAAGGCCGCCATCAACAAGGCGAAGGCGGTCGCGCAGGCGGCCAACGGCAACAGCGGCAAGGCGAAGCGGCGGAAGGGCCAGGACCTGAAGCCGATCATCACGACCGAGGGGCAGGGCGGCGCACAGTACGGGTGAGTCTCCTCCCAGCATCCCTCCTCATACACAGTGACCACGGCCCCCACACTTGGCGCGACACTTTTCAGAGCGCTGCCAGCCCGAGCGAGCCCTGCGCGTCGCCGCCCGCAGCCCGCCCGCACCACCGCCCCGACAGCAGCCTTGCAGTAATATGTGCTAGTGCTAACCCGCCCAGCACCACGGCGTCGCCGCTGCAGCAGCACAAAACGCACGGTAACACCATGAGCCACTCGCCCGACAGCGACAGCAGCTCCGTCGACGAGGCCGACAACACGGCCGACGAGGAGGACAGCGAGGACTACTGCAAGGGCGGCTACCACCCCGTCCAGGTCGGCGAGGAGTACAAGGACGGCAAGTACACCATTGTGCGCAAGCTGGGCTGGGGCCACTTCTCCACCGTCTGGCTGTCGCGCGACAACGCCACCGGCAAGCACGTCGCCCTCAAGGTCGTGCGCTCCGCCGCCCACTACACCGAGACGGCCCTCGACGAGATCAAGCTGCTGAAGAAGGTCGTCGACGCCAAGGAGAACCACCCGGGCCGCGCCCACGTCGTCAGCCTGCTCGACTCGTTCAACCACAAGGGCCCCAATGGCGTCCACGTCTGCATGGTCTTCGAGGTCCTCGGCGAGAACCTGCTCGGCCTGATCAAGCGCTGGAACCACCGCGGCATCCCCATGCCCCTCGTCAAGCAGATCACGAAGCAGGTCCTGCTGGGCCTCGACTACCTGCACCGCGAGTGCGGCATCATCCACACCGACCTGAAGCCCGAGAACGTCCTGATAGAGATTGGCGACGTCGAGCAGATCGTCAAGGCCTACGTCAAGGAGGAGCCCAAGAAGAAGGACTCCGGCGACAGCAGCGATCGCAACGGCAGGCGGAGAAGGCGGACGCTGATCACTGGCAGCCAGCCGCTGCCCAGCCCGCTGAACGCCAGCTTCAACCATGCAGAGCTGGGCAGCTTCCCGGGCAGCGCACAGAGCCTCAACAAAGTCATGAATGAGAGCACAGGTAAAGAGTCCCCCACGACTATTCCGAGTCCAGCTTCTTCACAAGACGGTTTTGTAATGAGTGGTGCTCTAGGCACTTCGTCACAGCCTTCCGGCATGTCCATGGCAGAGCGCCTCGGCCTGAAGCCCACCGCCAGCGAGGATGAGGTGCAGAAGCAGCGCGAGAAGACAGCGTAAGTTCAGGCCCACTCCATGTGGCCATCGCCTCTAACATCTCGTAGCGACCTCCTCACCAAAGAGGTATCCGGCATCAGTCTCGACAAACAGTCCACGTCCTCGAAAGAAAAGTCCACCGAACACACACCCGACCTCGCATTTGAAAAGATCTCCGTAAAAATCGCCGATCTAGGAAACGCTTGTTGGGTCGGCCACCACTTCACAAACGACATCCAGACGCGCCAGTACCGGTCGCCCGAAGTCATCTTGGGCAGCAAATGGGGCGCCAGCACCGACGTCTGGAGCATGGCAGCCATGGTACCGTTTTCCCCACATCTTCCTTCTCCCACATACTCACACACTGCAGACCTTCGAACTCATCACAGGCGACTACCTCTTCGACCCGCAATCCGGCACCAAGTACGGCAAAGACGACGACCACATCGCACAAATCATCGAGCTGCTCGGAACATTCCCCAAATCGCTCTGCCTGAGCGGCAAATGGAGTCAGGAGATTTTTAACCGCAAGGGCGAGCTGCGTAACATTCACCGCCTGCGCCACTGGGCGCTGCCGGACGTGCTGCACGAAAAATACCACTTTGGCAAAGAGGAAAGCAAGGAGATTGCTAGCTTCCTCCTCCCCATGCTAGAACTTCTACCCGTGGATCGAGCGAATGCGGGAGGCATGGCGAGCCACGAGTGGTTGAAAGACACCAAGGGTATGGAGAGCGTGGATCTGGGAATTCCGTGTAGGAGTAAGGGTGAAGGGATTGAGGGTTGGGCGACGGAGATCAAGAAGACGAGGTAGACGGTCGTGTCTAAATATTGGCATGGTTGCAAGTCTGCGTTACGACTTTATGAGGCGGAAGGACTGCTTTGGACATGTGCATGTACGGTCGGTCATTGGCAAAGAGCAGGCGAAGCGGGTTGCTATTAGAGTACGGCGGAAGAGCAGGGTCAGCGAATCGATTCGGCTTGAGTACATTCTTCTTGATATGAGGTTTAGAGAAAGCTAGGCGTTGTCGAAATGGAGCATTCTTACTTCAAGCCGGGAGGCCCTGTTCCGCTTGTGCTCGGTATTGACGGCCGCATTCAAATGCCGCTTGCCAACGATGTCTCCTGAGGCGCAGTGACGATCGAAGTGGCTGGTGATACGAACGGTCAATAGTGCCTTCTATTTCTGGCTCCGGGAATAGACGCAATCCCCACAACGCTATGGTCGAAATATCACTTCGATGCAGACCAGGTGCACAGCCAGACTGTGCATCAACAATACGCAACTACGCCATAAAGGTGGCTGGCAAACAGAGACCTCGCACGTTGTAACTTTGTGCCGCCAGTTTACCACCTCGTAACTCCCGTCTCTTAAACGACAACCCCATCTTCAACGTACGCGTCTTTCCATACGACGTGTAGAAGCTACGAAGAAGAGCTGCGAGTTCCGCGCAACAAGATTCATAATGCTGTCGCAAAACACAAGTAGAGCTCGTGAGGCTTACAAGTGACAGCCACAGTGAGATCTCAGCACACGACGACGAACAGATCGCCACCCCTTTCGGACGTTCCGTCCCCTCCGAACAACAAAGGAGCAATACTCAACAGGCCACAAAGATAACCTGACGCTCACAAGAAATGTCCGACCCCACGACACGGTCGCCATGGAAGCGAACGGTTCAGCCGCATGGACCGAAGTGAGTGCGGGTGGGGCGGCGTCGTCACCCTGCACGCGTCTTAAGCATAACTTGACGTCCACTCACAACAACGGCGTGCCTGGAAATCGCCGCTTTTATAGCGATGTGCGTGCCCATTGCTAGCTCCCGCGTCCGTCGACGAGTTCAGCATGAGTCGTTTATCGATTCCAAGTGTACTTCGCAGGCCATCGCTTCGCTTTGCAGGGCCTCGCTCCGCTCGGTACGAGGCCTACGTACTCATGTGGCTGGTATTAAGGGCACTTCAAGAACGCTCCATCCCCACCGTTGCTTGATTTGATTCCTCCCTCGCATCTTCCTCATATAGGCTGTGTCCCTTGTCTCTTTATCTGTTGCGTAGTGTGGCAAACGAACAAATACCTTTCGCACACCACCTTAGCCATCATGCTTCCTCGATGCACAGCCTGGCTTGCACTGTTCCTCTCAGCATCCACTACTCTCGCCCAAACATCCACACTATGCAACCCCACTGAGAAGAGTCAGCACCTCCCTCAAACGACAATGACAACCGCTAACTCTCCCCCAGCATGCCCAGCCGACACAGGTCTCTCCTCTAGCACCTACACGCACGACTTCACCACCTCCGGAGCTGATGACGACGCCTGGAACATCACCGCAGGCAACGTGAAATACACCTCGTCAGGCGCGGAATTCACAATCAACAAATCCGGCGACCATCCCACCATCCAGTCGAAATGGTACATATTCTTCGGCCGGGTATCGTTTTTCCTGAAAGCCGCGCCGGGGACGGGAATCGTTTCGAGCGCGATCCTCGAGAGTGATGATCTGGATGAGGTGGATTGGGAGTGGCTTGGTGGGAGTGACTACGTGTCGAAAGTGCAGACAAACTACTTCGGTAAGCTCTTCCTCTTCGTGCAGAATCCTGGATTTGCGTCGTATTGTGCACCTCGCATTCACCTTGCGCCGCCTTTATGCTAAACCCACCAATAGGAAAGGGAAACACCACATCCTATGACCGCGCGGCCTGGTCCGCAGTCTCAGACACCCAGAGCACAACGCACAACTACACCATCGCCTGGACCTCGGCTGCAACAACATGGCTCATCGACGGCGTCGCGATCCGCACCCTAAACTACGCCGACGCAGTCGCCGGCAAGAACTACCCCCAAACGCCCATGAACATCCGCATCGGCATCTGGGCGGGCGGCGACAGCAGCAACAACGAGGGCACGATTGAGTGGGCGGGCGGCGCGACGAATTATGCTGATGGGCCGTTTACAATGTATCTTGAGAAAGTCGAGGTGGTGAATGAGAATCCGGGAGGGAGCTATGAGTACGGCGACCTCACGGGAGATTTCTCCAGCATCAAGGTCAACGGCAAGGATGCCTCGAGTTCCAGCTCGTCTTCGGCGTTG
This sequence comes from Didymella glomerata, assembly GCA_030271015.1. NCBI lineage: Eukaryota > Fungi > Ascomycota > Dothideomycetes > Pleosporales > Didymellaceae > Didymella > Didymella glomerata. Next base: position 1,735,125 of record JAJOHN010000003.1, on the reverse strand, counting down.
TCGGGGTCCGAGGGGAGTACGGGAGCTGGGTCTGAGAGTGCGTCGGAGAGCGCGTCGGAGAGCAAGTCGGCGACGGCGACGGTGAAGGCGGTTGCGAGCGGGACGCAGACGGGTATGTGGTGGACGGCGAGTGCGAGTGCGAGCGCGGCATTGAAGCAGGCGGCTGTTAGTCCTGCGCTTAAGCTCAGCGTTCAAGGGTGGCAGTACGTTGCTTGTGGTGCGCTGGTCTTGCTGGCTGTCATGTGATCATAACCTGCCATGGTCTAAGAGCGACTAACTGTCAGTTATGTTAATACATAATATCTAGAATTGTACTTCCAAGAACAACGGGCTGTTCTCCTAGTTTTCGGTGCTATCCGTGGTTGTGCTCGGTGAATGCAAAGCTCAATCTTTGGCACCGGGTGAGAGCATCATGGCAAGAGCTGGTCTTTTAGCAGTGGCCACACGGTCTTGAAAGTAACATCAAAACCATCATACTTGCAGATGCTGGAACATCATGTCGTCAACAGGAACCTAGTTGCTGACACAAGAAACGTGTAGAGTGGCTACCTTCATGAATCAACAACCTGGTCATATCCTACCACACTAAGGTACACTAGCAGCGGCACGGCAATCCGCATGGTGAGATCAACCGACAGAAGCACCAAGACGGCTGCAGGCCTCCACTCTGTATGTACAAGCCGTCAGCATGGCATGATAGGATATGCGAGTCTTGACTGAAGAAGCAGGTCAGGAGATGGCCAAGAGTCGCACGCATAGTGTCTTTTGAACCTCCAGGCACTCTCAATGATCAGTTTGTGACATCCTGCCTTTTCCTTACTTAGTACGGTCTTCTCAATCTTGCAGTATGGCAGGTAAACCAGGCCGTGACGAAGTCATCCGTACTCTTGACTCCATTGACCAATCGTCGTTCGAATCTGACGCTGATCGGTATGCCGCTAAAGAGGCAGCACGTCGTCTGTTGGCGAGACTCGAGACCCCGTTCGAACGAGGCTGGGCTTTGGCCTTCGAAACACCGGTTCTGGTGGCCGGATTGCAGGTGGGCTCAGATCTTGGTGTCTGGACGCAGTGGGCGGATGCTGAGGAGCGGAGCGGAGGAAAGCCAGTGAGCCTTGAGACTATTCTTGGTTGGTGCACCGCGGAAGTGGAGCCAACGTTGTTGCGTGCGTCAATGAAATTGTTGCTGCGATAGGTGCTGATAGTCTACAGGACGGTTCTTGAGACATCTCAGTGCCCTCTATGTGCTGGAGGAGACTGACGTGGACGAGTGGAAGCTCACGCCATACACACGAGCAATGGGCGACGCATCAACTCATGCCAACCAAATCATACAGTGCGGGTAGGTGCAGACCATCTGCATAAGCCCAATCCGAAGGTCTGTGTTGACAAGCGCAGTCTTGACCACACTATCCCAAGCGGTGTCAATCTCGCAAGATTCCTCCATAAACACAACTACCAGAACCCTTTGGATAAGACGAAGCTCGACAATTATGCCGACATGACGGGCGGAGCGGATTTCTTCGCTACATGTGCGAAGAACCCCGAGCGGCTTGGGAGTTCATTCATCGGCCTCATGACCGCGCTGCGCAACCACAAGATGCCCTGGACCGAAGTATACGACACAACTGAGCTAGTCTCCGGTGCGGATCCAAAGCACGGCGCGCCTTTGTTCGTCGACATTGGAGGAGCTCATGGCCTCGATGCGGAACGCCTGCTTGCCAGACATCCTGACTTGCCACCCGATGTCCTGGTGGTCCAGGACACGCCTGAAGTCGTGGCTATGACGCCCGAGGAACTGGATCCGCGCGTCAAGAAGATGGCGTACGACTTTTTCACCCCTCAGCCACTCGTTGGCGCTCGAGCGTACTTCTTCCACGCGGTACCGCACGACTGGCCAGACGCCGATGTGCTTTGCATGCTTGCAAACGTGAAGGATGCCATGAAGCAAGGATATTCCAAGCTGTTGATCTACGAGGTTGTGTTGCCAGCGAAGGGAGCAACGAGTCTCATGACGACCCTGGATCTGCAGTTGATGAACTGTGTCAGCGGGCTTGAGCGGACGGAGCAGCACTGGAATGATTTGCTGAGAGAGGCTGGGTTCAGTATCAATAGTATCTCGAGGCATCCGAGAGCTGTGGAGAGCGTCATCGAGGCGGACTTGTCTTCGGTGGAACAACCGTAGACAAGGCAGAAGCTTGATGGCTGAACTCTCATCTGATGATCCTATGGTCTGGCACGAATTCTTGTAGTATTCTTCTTAGCGACTTGAACGCCGGGATTGCGCAAGTACAACCGAGGAAACGAAGAAACCCAATCTTACAGACCACAAGCTGTAAAATCCATGCACGACCGCGTTCAATGTGAAGCTCTTCGTGAGCTACGTTCGCACCTCGTAAGATCGACCCGATGTTGTTCTCCGTCCGCGCCGCGCATCTGGTAACGCGCCGAGGCCGAAGGACTCCGTTCTTGATGTATCATCTTCCTCACACGGATACGAACTCACTCGTGCCTGCGTCGTGTGAGACTTGGGTGATAGCTGGTGGTTTCCGATACGAAGAGGTGAGGTCACACTGGCGAATGTGGGGCGAGATCGACAGCCTCACCCGAGCGCCACCGATGATCTCACGGCTCCACCACCCAAGTCCATCCATCGCAGTTCGCCGCTTCGGTTCAATGTTATCACGGCGGCCTTGCCATCGTCTCGTAGGCTTCAAACCCTTTGCCACACACGCCGCAGCCTCGGTCCCAGGGTCCAAAGCCAGGCTTCAAAGCCGGTGTGGGCGCAACCGAAGAACATCCCGTGAGTACGCTACACAGGCGTCAATACGCTCTTTGAGGCTCCAGAAATTGTCCCATCCCAAATGCTTTACATGGCTTTGCCAATGCATTTTCACACGGTCAAAAGGCCAATCGGTTCGCCTAATCTTTGCTCGCACACAGGCACACCTCGTATGTACACAGCGTTTGATGCCAGCAAGTTGATCACTAAGAACAACACCTTGATATCCACAGCGGCGACATAACCAAGCTCCAAAAATAACTCCTGCGCACCACCGCATCGTGGAGAACAGCGCCGGCACGCTGTCAACACGAGGCTTGGCTGCAACGCGGAAGATTTACGACTTGTCGACAGAAACGGAGGCTACTCCGATCATCCGCTGCACTGCTTGGCAGACGTGTAGTCTGCTCCCTTAGGCGTAGGGGGCGATGGAATGTTGACAATTATGGAGACATGGACGTCAACCCTCGTATGGTTCGGCACTGCGGCGTGAGCATTTTCGTGCAGCAGCGCCGCCCCAGTCCTGCGCTGCATCCACGTTCCATGGGCCACAGCATCGGACCATTCTTACCGGCAGATCTGCACCACAGCCGCCACGTAGGGCACGCGGTAGCCGCATGGGCCACAAGAGTCTTCCAATTATGGCGCTACTAGATCTGCAGTTACATTCTCTGTTCGTGTTTGGCAGTTGGTACCAAGGGATCTCCTCTTCGTGTAGAGGTTTTACTTGACGTCAAGCAAATCGCATTCGCTCTCGGTCTACAGAAGGAGGCATCAAATATTGTTGGAGTCAGGTATATAAGTCTGGAGAATATCTTACCTGTGACAGCATCAAACAATCATCTTCACAACGATCGACCACACTTTCACAGTCAACATTCACTTCCATCCCCATCGATTACCTCACACACACCACACTCTCAAAATGCAGTTCAGAATTATTGCCGCTTCTCTCCTGGCCTCCGCTGGCCTCTCCATGGCCGCTCCTCTTGAGACTCGCACTGAGACCTGCCCCGTTGTCCAGCAGGGCGACTACGTCTGGAAGATCGACAACTTCTACGCTCGCAAGCTCGACGGGAAGACGATCAGCTCGCTCGGTTTCAACATCAAGGCCACCAACGGGGGCACGCTCGATTTCAACTGCACATCAGACGGCACCGTCGAGGATGGCAAGTTCTACCAGTGCGGCGAGAACTCCTTCATCTACTTCGCCTACCAAGCCGACCGCTCTGGCCTCCTCTTGAGGCAGGATGTCTCCGACGACATCCAATACATCGCTACTACTACTCTGCCCAACTACTGCCGCGCTGGCGGTGCTGGACCCAACGACTTCGTCTGCCAGGGCGTCTCACCCGCCTACATCACCCTTGTCCAGTCCCCGGTCAAGCTTGAGTAAGCGGTCCTATTGTGTCTCGTCTGAGACATCAGCGGAATCGTGGTCGGTACTTCCACCCCGGTGACGTTCATTGAGCGGATCACCTAGACTTTACACTTGGCATTAGCGATTGCACTCCTTCTTGTACATATCATTGTTTCCTTGTGTTACGATACCACATTCTTTAGATTCATATGCAAACATCATTAGCATCATTGCAGACTCTTTTCAATGGTGTACTTGTGAGACTTTAGCCACGTTTCGAGTTCGGGTGAGAGTCAAATAGCTCGCTTTGTCGTTCTACGAACGGGCCGTACAAAACTTGCTCAATCATGCGCGGTCTAATCTCATCTGGGTAGACGAAGGGTGGAGCTTGGAAATGAAGTTGTGGGTTCCACACTATATAGAGCGCTGCCTTCCAGACAAAATGAAACCGCACAGCACCTTCTCGCCTGTTTACCTTTCCACCTCTTCACCTTTTCGAGTTTGACGACTGCATTACACTTGAGCGCGTCGCAGTGCCTCTCACAACATCACGTCAAGCGGTTACTCATGGTTACGATAATGCACGAATGTCTAGTATTCAAAATAGTATCCTACAAGAAATGCTCAAGCGAGCAAAGTACCAAAATGGTGTAAGAAGCAAAGCGTTCGACGATCACCGATCGCCTCTCCGACTGCTACAAAGCGCCAAAGCGTCTCGAAAGCAGACAATCACGACTCAAACCTTCTACTGACGGAAAGCCCGAGCATGACGGCGGGCGACTTTTTTGCTTTCGCAGTTGCTATCGTCGTGTGCAACAACAGTGCTCTTGTTCTCCGAGGAAGGCACGCTGGACCCGCTAGTAGAGTTCGAAGGAGCAGAGCCACCAGTGCTAGTACCATCCCACACAGCCGGGCCGGGCATGGGGTACTCCTTAAAGCCACCGTAAATGCTGAAGTTGAACGACGGGTCGTCCTTCTTGTAGCCTCCGGGGAACTTGATGGTATCGGTGGGCAGTGTCGTGCCGGTGCCGCCGGTAACCTTAACTTGAGCGCAGCTGACTTGTGTTAGAAATGGGTTCTAAAGACATGCGATGTGAGGATACTTACGAGTAGTAGAACTCCGCCTGGCCGTCGTGGGCTCCGTGGACACCAATGTGCTCGGCGCGAATGAGGTACTCGCCATCTGGAGTGCCAGCTGGAATGGTAAAGGAAACGTTGTCCTTGTCCCAAGTGCACCATGCATCTCTTCCAAAATCACCGGAAGGCTTGCAAGTGCTCTCCTCGAAGATTTTGAACCAGTCACCGTCACCCTCGTACGCTTGAGCGGTGGTGGGTGCCTTACTCATGTATACAAGAGCCGGTCCGGGGTGCTGCATAGTGGCACCAACAGCAAGCTTCATGCCGAGCTTTGCGCCAGCCTTGACTTCAGCGGTCGAAGTGCGCGAGGCAGATTCGAAAGCGCCCTTGTTGCAGCGGAAGTCTTCCATGTCAGGAGTCATGTCGTCGCGGATGTTCTTCCACTTCGTGGGGTTGTACTTGGCCTGACGAGTGTTCTCGCGCACATACTGAAGGGGCTTGGTCTCGGCGCCGTCGATGATGAGGGTGTCGAAGAAGTAGTGAGCAGAGGCATACTGGATGATGCATGCGGCGACGAGAGCGGTGAGCTTCATGATTGATGTTGGAGTGGAAAAGTTGGATAAGTGGGAAGCGTCGAACGGAAGTGGTTGAAGAAGCTACCTGAGCGAATGAAGGTACAAGAAGGCTGAAGAAGAGAAGGACGAAGCCAAAGCTGCTGAACGAGAGTTGAAGCTGTAGTGTCCTTCTATCAACGTGGACGCTGGTCGCTCTTATAGGGCATGATGAGTCCAATGCCGCTCGTTCAGACCGCTCCACAAAACATCTGGTCTGTTGCTGATGGGATTACAGGAGTGATTCGCGACTAAGATTGCGTGGTGTGATGCCTACAGTACGGTCATCGCAGCCGTGATTTACATTGAGGCTCTCCACCGCCGTAGGTCCAGCCAACACAAGGCCTTGGCAGCTGCGTAAGTCCTCGTCAAGCTTCAGTGGGAAATGCAAGCCGTTGAGGCATGTCAGGCTTGGCTGTGGGGTTGGTTCCTTATGTGGTACAGATGTGCAGTATCAGGACGCTTTCCAGGCTCCTGGGCCATGTCAGTTCTGTCAAAAGCGGTTCGTTTGAAACGAAATGGTGAATGCGCCAAGCAACGCTCCGTATTCTGTGACGGAGCCTTGCTTGAGAAGGCATGGCAAAGCGGAATGCGAAAGTGAGAGAGGGTCTGTTGCTCTTGCAATGTCTGCTCAGTCCAGAGAACAGAGTCAGGAATCTTGACATGTACAGTCTTCCAAATTGAACCTCACATGAAGCATGAAATACGTTCGTTGACTTCGAGAGTAGGGCTTTGCCGGCAGTTCAATTTCTCAGTTCTCCTTCCGAGGATAGGCACCACGAAAGTAAGTGCTAATCTTCATACTGCCATCGGAGCATTCTCAAAGCGGCGATTTAAGAGGAATGTTGAGGCGGTTTGGGCAGAAAATGATGGTGCTGACTTCCGCGGCTACAGGCTTCCGACGGATTCGTGAACGGATGAGCTTTGCCGACCCACATAAGACAGACAACCATGCTTGGATCATGCTCACAATTCTCCGAGTCCCTTAGTAGTCCTTGCGCGGAGATAAGATCCATGAATTGGAGACCCCTCCCAACAGATTGTATATTCATTCCTGCTTCAAACACAACGCAGCAAGCGTCCGACTGTATTTGCTCTGCTTCGTCGATGTCCAATGGAAAGTCAGGCATAGTATTTCGTATGTAGCTGAGCCACATGTTATTTGGGCACGCGGCAGGCTAGTGAGTTCTCCTTTGTCGGCGGAAAATGGCTCGTTTCAACACCAGAAATTCGCCGAGCGCCGTGTCGAATGTTTCAGCCACTGTTCCGCAGGATCAGCTTACATCAGTGCTGTTGATATATGGGGCGGACAAACATGAGTGCGGTCTGTGGTTCGCGCGCCGCTTCGAATTTGAAAGACGTTGTCGAGGCCAATCGTCCTAGAGCGATATTGTACGTGCTGACAATCAGTTGTTGATATGCGCAAAACGGAGTCTCGCTGTAGATGATGCATTCCGTCGATTAGGCACTAAAGTACCTCACGGCTTCGTTCTGATTGCAGTCGGGGAGTATGTAAGTACACAATTCGCCAGCATTGCGAATCCAATTGCATTGACGCATGCCACGGTACCATCTTTTGATTCTCTCAACAGGGTGGTCCGCGGAGACCGTCTAGTGTAGGATCGTAGACATAAGAGGAGGTCTGGAAGGATTTATTATCTTACGCCGTCCAGAGGTTACTTGGTTCCATCAGCCACCCAACGTCCACTCATTAAGGCTCACCATCCACTCGACCGCATCTGCTTCGAGCCACCGTGATTGACCCTTGGATCTAGCAAGTTCAGAAACTCGCTCGTGTAGGGGTTGGTTGTTGATGGCGGCTCGTCAAGAGGAGTCGTGGAGTCCTTCGATGAGGTGGAGTAGGAACTCTGCACGCAACAACCTGACGAATTAGTAAACTGAAGACGAGGAAGAGTGTAATGGAGGATTGATAAAGTCATATTGGTATCATAAGGGTATCGTGAAGGCCGTAGGCTCATCTATCTGATCGTACTGCTAGGGTTGGCACGGTGGTCGGCATCAGAGTCAATGCGAGGGTCGAGTTTGTTCGCGACATTGTTAGGATGGTGACCGACATTGGTCGAACCTGTTGCGGTCCCGCGGTGGTCCATGTCAGAGTCAAAGCGCGGATCGAGCTTGTTGGCAGTGTTGGTGCTGTGTGACCCGTAGTTGGTGGATGTGGTCTGGGTCGTGTTCAGGCGCTCTCGGTCAGCATCGACTGGTGTAACGCCGGCACCGTGACCAGTGCGGTGGTAGCCGTGTTCGATCTCATCGGCACCTTTGGTAGCAATTGCTGCATTCTTGTCGACGCCTACGCGGTCACCGCCGGCCTGATCTACTGCAGCGTTGAAGTTTCCACGAATGGCCTCGCCAGTACCCTGGAGTGAGTCAGTCGGCTGGCACAAGAGGAACTCCGAACCCAGATTACTTACGTGGACCATGCCAACACCCTTCTTGATGGCATCGCCGATTCCGCTGCTGGAGTGACCGCCAGACATCGTGTGAGGAAAGTAGAGTGGAGGAGCTAGTGAGCTGTCAAACGATAAAAGTGGGTTGCTGATGATAGGTTATCAAAGAGGTAATTGAAGTTTTTGCGTAGAGATGTAGGTTGCAGAGATGGAAATTCTTCTGTCTAAATACACAGCGCTGACAACTGACGACAGTTACGCGCAATCACAGTGATGATGCTAGTTGCCATGTTTTGGTGCTGATCTTCTGAGGGAAGGAGCATCGAGCGTGTGATGTCATCGCGGCAACCACGGGTATCCACGCACTAGCCACGTTTGGTGACCTGCATGTGTGAGAGGCAGGGCCCGCATGTTTATTTGTGCGGGCCTTGATGGCACCTAAGGAATCTTTTGATGACGCGATTCCGAATGTGTTTTGCTGTTTTGGAAAGGTGCTTCTTTCTGAACCGCGATCGAGGCGGGTAGGCATGAAGCTATGTCAGGTTGATCTTATGCAATGTTGTTCCAACGTTGGACGCCAAATCGTACCAAACTTCACAAGCAGGAATGGGCTTGCCATGGAATGTTGGAGGATATGTTTCGCTATTGGTATATAAAAGGAGCCTTCTTTGGACTCCGTACATTTGGGTCATGTCATCATTCGAATCATCAACCTCAGCCCCCAGGACCGCCAACACCCTCATGCAGTCCAATCTAACAAAACGCCTCGACAAAAGTGGGTATCACATCGAGTGATTTAGACCTTGCCAGCGGCGTAGAAGTCGTCAAGCGCGACGGTGATGCGCTTGGACATAGTCTTCTCACCCTCACGAACCCAGACACGGGGGTCGTAGTACTTCTTGTTAGGCTTGTCATCACCGTCGGGGTTACCGACCTGGCTCTGGAGGTAGCCAGACTTGTTCTGGACGTAGTCCCGGATACCAGTGAGGTAGGCGTACTGCATGTCGGTGTCGAGGTTGACCTTGACGACACCGTAGGAAATGGCCTCCCTGAAGTCGTCGACGCTGGAACCGGATCCACCGTGGAAGACAAGGAAGACAGGCTTGTCCTCCTTGGCACCGACAGCCTGCTTGACGTGCTCCTGGTGCTTCTTGAGAAGACCGGGCTGGAGCTTGACGTTGCCGGGCTTGTAGACACCGTGCACGTTACCAAAACCAGCGGCAATGGAGAAGTAGGGGGAGACCTCAGAGAGCTCCTTGTAGATGTGCAGGATGTCCTCGGGCTGAGTGTAGAGGGAGTTGTTGTCAACATCCTCGTTGTTAACACCGTCCTCCTCACCACCGGTGATACCGATCTCCATCTCGAGCCACTGCTTCATGGGAGCAGCGCGCTGGAGGTACTTCTTGGTGGTCTGAACGTTCCACTCAACCTCCTCCTCAGACAGGTCGATCATGTGAGAGGAGAAGAGGGGCTCGTTGTGCTCCTTGAAGTAGGCCTCGTCGGCATCGAGCATGCCGTCCAACCATGGCAGAAGCTTCTTGGCGCAGTGGTCGGTGTGAAGGACAACGGGAATGCCGTAGGTGGGTGCGATAGCACGGATGTAGTGGGCGGCAGCGACGGCACCGGCGATGGAAGCCTCTTGGTTCTTGTTGTCGACGCCCTTACCGGCGAAGTATGCGGCACCACCTAAGGTTTGTTAGCTCAATGCTTGAGTTGAAGGACGGCTTAGACTCAGAATGACTTACCCTGCGATGTCTGGAGGATGATGGGCGACTTGGCGTCGCGGGCAGCCTCGAGGGAAGCGACAACTGTGGAGGAAGAGGTCACCTGAGCTTATTAGCTGAGCGCTTGGGAGCCAACTTCGGGAAACATACGTTGATGGCGGGGATGGCGTAACCCTCGTCCTTGGCGTGCTGGAAGAGCTTGAGGACGTCGTCTCCAGTGATGACACCGGACTTGCGGGAGAGTACCTGGTGCGCGTGGTGGTCAGTTGTTGTTCTCCTGGATAGTCTTCTTGAGGTTCAACTTACAGACTGTGCGGAAACCATTGTGTATAAGATGTGTGGAGTGTTCTGGTGAATAACTGATCAGTCAATTGGGAGCTGGAGTGTTTATGAAGGTGTTGCGAGAGTTGTTGAGCGCAGTAGTAAAAGAGAAACTCTGCAATGATGCACTGGTGGGCTTTTGGTGGGGTCTGAGAGTCTGAGAGCGGGGTCCACCCGGCGCAGACTGACGCAACCAGCAAGCTTCAGCAGCTCAGCTGCGACCACCATCCAACCACAAGCTGCAATTGCAATTCACGCGGACGCTACAGCATGCCGCTATCGGTGAGGCTGAAGATACGTACCTGTGTGTATCAATTGACTGATTGACTTCTGCAAGGCGCGTGGGAGGCACCAGATTTAAAATGATGCTCACCGGTAGGGCTGGTGCTCACGGCCGCGCATGTCATCGCGGGGCCGCTTGCTCGGCAGAGTGGACTTGCACCGTCGACAGCTCTGTGCTTCTGTCCGAGTCTCGCCGTAGAACGTGCCAGAACGCAGAGTAAGGCCTTGAATTGCCGACTGGGTTTGTTGCATCACAGCATCGTGATCAGTGTCCCACGAATCAAAGACAGTTGTGAGATCAGGTCATGAATGCTCGCGGCTGTGGCTTGAGGCTTCATAGTTCGTGAGGTCCCATTCTTCCGAAACCTTCCCCAAACAGTGTCTACATGTTTTGTACAGGTATATCATTACAGCGAACGGAAAAACCTCCGGATCTGGACTGCAGCCGCGGATGGTGTACCGGCGTTGCAGCTTCACGCGTCCATATCTTTCGCCTTGACCCGGACATTCCTCACTAATGGCTCTGCGGCGCCAGGCAGCTGTATCTCGATCTTGTAGACACCCAACTCCTTCACACGCTGCGCATCCCCCTCTTCTGTGTTTGTTACGAAACGAACGTCAGCCTCGTTCAGGATGACCCGGGCCGCCTCGTCGTTGTGCGCCAGCGCCGCCTTGAGAGTCGAGGCAATGTCCGCTGTCGAAACTGAGCCGTAGATAGCGTTGGAGGAGCGTTCTGTGTTGGCGCCCATAGCAGCTGCAGTGAGAACATCAGCTGCGCCAGACGCGCCATATCGTGGCTTGTTCTCCTGAGCTTCGATGCGCTGGCGCGAGAAGTCGATTGTGGGAGGGACGAATGTGTCGAGGAGTTCCATAGATCGTTCAGGCTGTGAATGTCAACAATACTCTTTCCTTTCAGAGCAGCGGAACCTACGCTGAGCACTTCGATTTCGATCGGCCGTACGTATGGCTTCCGTGGTGTCAAAAGCTCCTCCTCTTCGTCAACCTCCTCCAGAGCCACTCGTACACCAAATGTTGTGTCCCTTTGCATGTCCACCTCCTGGGCCTTGAGCAGCTTCAACTGCTTGAACGGTACGTAGTCAGCGACCCGGGCTGGGAACCATCGATTGCGCATCGTGGCCGGGTTGAGAGGAACGTATGTGCCTTGTCGACATTAGCCAAGCTCTCTGCCCGATTCCGATTCCTCTGCCATACCGGCGCGTCCATATCGCGGCACATCCTTCAGCAGCTTGACAACGATGTTGCGCTCGGCCTCCTTGGCCGCCTTCGAGATGCTGCGTATCTGCTGCTGCGGCGCCCGTCCATCCAAACTCTGTCGCGCAACTCTTCGTATACATGATGTGCACTGGGGCAGCAGCGCTGACCGGCTGAGGGAGGCCATTGAGGGCTGTGTGGGCGTCGTATGGTCCTGGCAACAAAAGTTGCAAGTCGTCCGAACTTCAAATCTGGAGATCCTTGCGATTGCGCTCGGGCGGACAAGCGCGGAGACTCTTTGCTTGGCAGTTCACTTTGCGGGCTGCTGGCTCGACGAGCAAACGAGAGATGACTGCCAGCATGACGAGGCAGCCGTCAGACAGCAATGGAGGATAGAGACGTCTCACTTGCACACTCCTCCTGCCCTTCATTCGACCGAGCGCACTTCTGCTAGAAACCTGTCACAATTCTGCGGTCCTCTGCACCACCCCCGTCAACCAATCCCCGAACCGCGGTAACGAGCTTGCGCCGCAAAATGCCAGAGAAGGCAACCACCATCGCAACTTATGCGGCAGGCGCGTCCCTCGCTGCCATCACCTTAGTCTACGTCTTTGGGCCGACCTTCTTCCTAGACGACGAGGCGACGAGCTCCAGCACCAAGAAGAAGGGTGTAGTGGGACTGAGCAATGCAGCGAACGACTGCTTCATCAATTCCGTACTGCAAGCCTTGGCCGGCTTGCCAGACTTGCGCATATACCTGATCAGAGAGACACATAGGAGGAAGCTTGACGGACCAGAAGTCTATCTTGTGGATCCGGAGAAGTCAAATGCGGAGAATGTGACAACCAGGCCGGGGAAGCTCGAGGGTCTGCAAAAGGGTCTGCTCACCTACGGGTTGAAGGATATCCTCGACAAACTGAACGAGCGACCTATATACAAGAAGACGATATCGCCGCAGTCTTTCATACGGTCACTCGAACACGCCTTTGGTACACGCATCAGCCGGCAACAGCAAGACGCGCAGGAGTTCTTACAAATTGTCACTGAGCGTCTGTGCGATGAGTACCACGCCGGTACAAAAGCCAGACGCCACGCATTTCGCAATGGCATCACAATAGAGAATGGCGACAATGCGTCTGGCCGACGAGAGATTGAGGAGCGGTTTGGCGCTCAGCCACCGCGAGATGATCTTAAGGAGGAAGACGAGGAGGAAGATGAGCCTCTGCCAGATGAGGAGGGCTTCCCTTTCGAAGGCAAGATCGAGTCTCAGATTGAGTGCCTCACCTGCCATTTCAAGCCAAAGCCATCGTCTTCGGCGTTCGTGACATTGACACTCAGCGTACCACAAGTCTCGTCGACAACGCTCAATGCATGCTTCGATGGCATGCTGAAGGTCGAGCATATCGATGACTTCAAGTGCGAGTGGTGTCGCCTTGACCACGCGGTGAAAACAAAGGAGGAGGAGCTCGAGAAAGCTACTGATCTTGAGACCAAAGAGCGTCTGCAATCAGACATCTCCAAGATCAAGCAAGCGCTCGAAGATGACCCAGAAAGTCCGCCTGAGGACGTCGAATTTCCAGACTCAAAGCTGGTACCGAAGCGCCGAATAGCGCGCCATATGTACATATCCCTCTTCCCGAAGGTGCTCGCTGTGCACCTTTCACGATCGATGTTCGCTGTTGGCACAGTCTCGACCAAGAATCTGGCCAAGGTCTCATTCCCAGAATCTTTACCTCTCGGAGGCTTGTTGCATCGAAAGAGCTACAAGTTGCTCGGAATGGTGACACACAAGGGCAGTCACAACAGTGGGCACTACGAATCATTCCGACGACAAGTGCAGCCCGTACCTTTCTCTACTCCACACTCATTTGGTCTCGAAGGCGCGTACAGTCGCCACGGGAGCCCGCTGCCATCTGCTGCTGCTTCAGCTATGCAGAGTCCTCGGCTTTCATCCACAAACCCCGATGGCTCGAGCGATCTTGCATCGCCAATTCCATCACACCTGACGCTAGACTCGCCCTCACTCCAGTCACTGTCGTCGAATTCATCACAAGGCACATTAGGCCCGCGAGGGCCTGCGCCGACCTCCGCACCCCGGACGGATGGCGACTCAATACAGCCATCGCCACCGTCGGGCGAGTCTACGTCCAGGCTGTCGCGAACACAGAGCCTGCGATCGCTCAAGGACAAGGCATCAGAGAAGGCGCAGTCGATGGTGGACAATAACCCGCTCAAACGCAAGTCAAGACGCACAGTCAACCGTTGGTGGCGCATCAGCGATGACAAGATTAAAGAGAGTAAGACGAGCGAGGTGCTCGGCATGCAGAAGGAGGTCTATCTCTTGTTCTACGAACTGGACCGGTGAACGAGCGGCAGCTCCGGGCGTTCCTTCCTGCAAGCATACGAGCAGTGATTCATTACTCCGAGCATTTCTTTCCATCGAGACACTAGACTAGATCACCCTCACTTCTTCAAGATACAGCGCAACAGCCGTAGGAATTCGTGGTGATTGTTTGTATCTGCAGCGCTGGAGGGGCAGGCGCTATTAATCATCAGCGATCTCATTGGTCGAGTGCACCACGTATACAACCTCCACATGTACACCTTGAGCCTCGTGAACGACTGCCATAGGTGATCTTCAACCGCAATTGCAACCTCAGAGCTGCAATGCAACACTGACTTACGAGTTCTCAACCTCACCGGACTTGTCGCATCCGCGGATCCAAACTCGACCCCGCACACCTTCCTTCGCTACTTAAACAGCCCAAGATATCCTCAATTCGACGATAAGACCACCTTAGTGTCGACATAGCGCCGTCCAGAAGCTCCCCTTCTATGAGCGTTCATCCAAAGCAGCGTCGCTGACTTCGTCGCAATTCTTTTGATCTTTCTCGTATCAATCTCACATTTGAAGACCCCGTAGGTAAACACGGTGTTCCAAAACGTACCTGAGTCTGATCCAAATAACATGGCGCTTCCCATCGATACGATGTTCTTGCGAGCTCCCGACTTTCAGAAGTTCAAGAAGCCACCTCGCGTTATGGTCATTGGTGCAGGGAGCCGTGGAACAGCATACGCCGAGGCAGCTCTGCAAGGCACCAACGCTGTCATCGCGGGCGTGTGTGAGCCCGTACACTCGAAACGTGAGGCTTTCCTCAAAAGATTCATAAATCGGCCTGATCTTGACCGTCCCTATCCCGAAATACCTGCACAGCCCGGCGAGATGTTCTTCAGCTGGCAGCAGTGGGTCGAGTGGATCGATGAGTACTGCAATGGGGATATCAAAAACCACAAGCTCGACGCAATTGACGTGGCGTTCGTCTGCGTCCTCGATGAGATGCACGAAGAAGTCGTGCGTGGCATCGCGCATCTAGGACTGCACATCTGTTGTGAGAAGCCCATGAGCACGCGGTTGGACAGCTGCATTAGCATGTATAAAGCGCTCAACAACCCTGAGCGACCCAGAGTCGTAACGAAAGAGCCCGTCTTTGGAATATGTCACGTTCTCCGATACTCGCCACACAATATGCTTCTACGACATCTGGTACGCGACAGGGATGTCATTGGAGACGTCCTCAGCATCGAGCATTGCGAGCCTGTGGTGTGTATATACTGTAACTCGATCTTTGTTCCAGTCACTGATCTTGTTGCAGGGCTGGTGGCACTTCTCTCACAGCTATGTCCGGTAGGTTCCGAGCTTGTCCGGCGACTCAATTCAACTAACATGCATAACAGCGGCAACTGGCGCAAAGAGTTAACATCCGCACCTTCCCTGCTCACTAAGTCATGCCATGATATTGACTTCCTGATGTGGATGCTCTGCACGCCGAACTCGTCCACATCACCGCCTCATCTTCCCTCGACCATCACCTCCGCAGGATCGCTGAAGTACTTCCGCAAGTCACGCAAGCCAGCTGAAGCAGGCAGCGCAACCAACTGCCTCTCTTGCGATTACGAGCCATCGTGCTCCTACAGCGCCAAGAAGATCTATCTTGAGAAGCAATTATCGCAAGGCAACGCAGACTGGCCCGTGAAGATTGTGAATCCTGAGATCGAGGACATCTACAAGACCAAGGGCTTTCAAGCAGCTTCGACACAGCTCCTTACCAACCTGGCCGAGGATTACGACCACACTACTGCACTCGAAGTCAGGAACAGGAGGAATTACTTCGGCCGCTGCGTCTGGGAGTCTGACAACGATGTCTGCGACGATCAGACCGTCACGCTTACCTGGGACGATGATGGCGATGACCCCAGCAGAGGCGCAAAAACAGCGCTGTTCCACATGATCGCGCATACCGAGAAGCAGTGCGAGAGGAGAGGCAGAGTCTACGGTACGAAGGGCGAGATCGAGTACGACAGCACAACGATCAGTGTTCACGACTTTGCGACCGGAAAGACTACGAAGCATGTTCCTCATGCGGCCGGTGGCGGGCATGGAGGCGGTGATGCGGGGCTGGTGAGGCAATTCCTCATGGCTGTCGACGCTGTTGAGCAGGAGAGGATGAGCACGCACGAGGCGCAGAGGACTTACTTGGGCTGTGACCTTGGTGAGGCGTTCTTGAGCCACGCCGTCGTCTTTGCAGCAGAAGATGCCAGGACGAAAAAGAAGGTGGTCGACTGGACAGCTTGGTGGAAGGAAAATGTTGAGAGTCAACTGCAAGGAGTCGAGCGCTTCTTCCAGCCTACCTCTGCTACAAAGTCACGATGAACGGCAGTCTCCATCGCTGGGTGCTTCGAACTTACGGACCTACCCCTGACAATTGTCTTACGCGTTGTCTGAACATACGACATCTACAAGAGACGAGCCTCACTTATGGTCACGATGTCGTCGTCATTCCACTTTTCCGAGCGCGTAATTGAGGCTGTGAGGCTGAGCGGCTCTGTGAACATACCCCAATCCATACACGCCTCAAAGCTGCATTGCTTTCCGTGCAATCAGCGCCGCTGTTTGTTTCCCAAGTCCAAGCTGTACGCGCCCGTGGCTCCGCAAAATCGTGGCGGCGTGGCTGAGAGGCTCTTCTGAACCTTGAACTGTGTGGAGAGAGCCTCAGTAAGGTTTGACAGTTAATCTCCGAGGTCATGCAATTAACGGTCATTCTGGCTCCCGGTTCGAGAAATACGCGCCTGCTTTGGGTTATATTTGGTGTCCATAATTTCCTAACACGGCCGCCGCGGCGCTTAATGAGGCTCTGAGCTTGACAGCCCCATTTCCCCACGATGCGGCAGTCCATGCGACATCTGACAGTAGGATTGGGCGCTTGGATGTGCAGAACGAATGGGTTTGCAGATGTTGACTTTTGCAGAGACGAACGACAGACGACGCCGGGGCAGTGCAGCGCAGAGTGACAGCCGGGCGATATCGTTCCCGTCGGTCGCGAAAAGTGACAGCGCAGAGGCGGGCGACGCCGGAGACCCAGAACCAGTGCTTTGACAACGGCTTGACAACAACGCGTTCACGCGTCGTGCAGCAGCGCGGTCTTGGTCGTGTTATAGTCGCGAACGCGATGCTCTCGCCCATGGTGAGTCACGATCTCGTGCATAATGCCGCATGTCGGTGTGCGGAACTTCTGCGGGAGACATGCACCTTGAACGATGAAACGAAACTTTTGGGTGTCGTGGTCCAATAGAAAGCCCGAACCGTGATGACTCTTCACCGACTGCTTCCAGCCCCACGCACCGCATAGGCCCTCCCGCAGGACGCTAGAACAACAACACCTCGACTCTTTATTCGTCCCGTCACCGCTCCACGCCTTAAGTGCCGCGGTGGAGTCCAGCCTTGCCAAGTGTACAGTCTAGCATTGTGTTGAAGGATGGAAAGGGAAGGTAGGGGATGAGCGGTGGACTGCGAGATTGCGCGCATGAATGCGCTCGCTCTGAGGTCTGCCAGCGACGGCAGCGCGTAGAGACGTACACAGTACACAGAGTACGCGCCTGCGGTACTTCTCTACCGAGGGTACATCGTAATCCACCTCTAGGCGACGTTCTACAGCGGCCCGCCGAGCGATCCGGTTTCATCTTGCCAACCGCTCTGCAAGCGCGTCGCTTTCCCGCTTACCGCTCTGGTAAAGCCCTTCCTGCAACCACACCGCTGAGAGCCACTCAGAGTCAGCACACCGCTGAAAACTACACAAAACTAAACCAAATGCAGCGAACAACGCAGCGAGAATAGCACTAAGACGTTCGCTAGACGTGCTCGCCCAGTTCGAAAGCCATGTTTCATGTTGGCCTTGCAAGGCTCCATTCCGTAGAATCTTCTGAGCAAAACTGCCATCAGACCGCCTGTCGAGATCGCAGGCCAGGATCCCGGGGCCGGTGGATCATGTTTCAGATGTGCTCTTGCGCCGTGAGCACTGGTTCGTAGGTCTCTGTTCTGGAAAGGAATAAGTACAAGGTGCTCCGCCGCACAACCACGACCATCACATCGAACATCATAGCGAAGATTTGCGAGCACTGCCCACCGGCTCGAGACACCTCCCCTCCCCTCTTTCTTTCTTGTCTTAGACATTCTGGAGCTGGTTCTCCCCATTAATCGTTACTCGATAATTGTCTCTTCCTATCCAAACATTCGATAGCTCTGGAAGCTATTCACATCATCAAAATGTACAGCCGCCACTCAACACCGCCTGCTACGCAGTACAACTACGTCTGCGGAAGCGTTGGATCAGATGTCACATACTACTCGCAAGAGTCGTCACCCGCACCGAACGTGGCCCCTACACCTCCACGATCGCCTGTGCGCCAGCTTGGACCTACTCTCCTCCCCAAGGTCCGCACTCAAGATCAGGTAGCTGAGCCTACCGCTGGACCCATCAGACACCGCAGGACGACGTCTGCTGTCTCCAACGTCAGCTATGGCTACAGCCCCTACGCACGACCGGTCTCTCAGTCGTACCGTGCGTCGAGCCCATACACCAACAACGACTTGATTTCGCCTGTCTCCAACGGCTCCTGCGACTTCAACGGGCTGTCCATGCTCAACTCTCCCATCACATTCACACCTTCTGAGGGTCGCCGAGCATCGTCATACGCCCCTCCTTCCCACTCCCACTCCCGCTCCAGCTCTCTCAACTCTGCTCGTCACGTGAGGTCTACCTCTGTCCAGAGCATTGATGAGTCTACCATCAGCCGCTATGGTTTCCCCACCTACCGCAACATCCCCAACTACGTGACTGGCCCGAGCACTCCTCAGTCCAACTTCATCACAAGCCCCGTCGACTACTCTCAGGTACAGCAGCCCCCTAGCTTCACTGCCACAGCACTCGACTTCCCTCTGCTTGACTTCGAGCCTGCACCTGCTGTCCAGTACCCCGCCTACACCGAGCAGCCCAGCTTCGACGCTTACCAGCCCGTCGCTACATCGTCTCTGCTCGAGTACCTCAGCGGCCCCAACCCCTCCCCCGCGCTGGTCCGTCGCGTCACTGCCGCTCCCCGTGGTATCCACAACCACTTCTGGTGGGACATCCGCAACCTTCGCAGCTGGGAAGACTTCAACATCGCTGCCATCAAGGAGATTCCTTCTATCCTTCCCCTCCTTGAGGTCCCTGTCTCCCAGTCTTACCTTCCTCAGCCCATCCGTCAGAACATGCAGCCTGAGAACGAGAACGCGCTCCACGACATCTGCACCAACTACTACGCCAACAAGGTCAACGCTGCCCTCAAGATCGCTCAGGGCAACAGCCACATGCAGATGCGCGCTATCAAGCCCGCCGCTGGTGCCCGCGACCAGCCCCAGTTCGTCTCCAGCTACCCCTCCGACTTCGAGAAGACTCTCTTCGGTGATGCTCGCGGCCGCGTCGTCGGTCTTGTCAAGTGCTACGACAACTGGAACACTGGCATGCGCAGCGAGTCCGCGCCCAAGCAGGTCCTCTATCTCCAAGGCCTCGCTCACCTGCAGCGCGTCATGCGCGAGCACGGCTGCCGCTATGGCTTCATCATGACCGAGATCGAGATTCTGTGTGTTCGCGCCGGCGGCGACTCGTCGACTCCTGACCCCACCACCTTCAACGCGGCAGCTGGCATGCCCATCTTCGGGTACCTCGAGCTCTCGGCGCCTATCTCGCTGTCCACATCCGGCATGTCTGCCAACGGCGATATGCAGCTCACTGCCTCCCTTGCCTTGTGGTACCTCCACATGCTCGCCAAGGAGAACCCCTTCGAGGGCATGGGCACCTGGCGCATGGAGGTCGGCGGCCCCGCGGCGCTGACCAGGCAAAACCACCTCGAGAAGGACGCTTGGATTCCCAAGCCCCAGCTCGGCGAGAAGCGCGAGGCGAAGCGCGTGCGCGGATGGGTTTTCCCTGACGAGCCTCTGAGCAAGCGCGAGTGCGGCAAGGGCCGTCGCGGCAAGAGCGTTGGTTAAACGACAACATGACTGATGGTTTTATGGTTTGATGATCTTATGATTGGAAGAGGTGGATGAGTTACGATAATATACCCGGCTGCCGGCCAGCTGAAAAGCATCAACGGCGTGGAGCATTTACATCGCATTGCATAGGAGTTTTGTTTAGCATTTACAGGGCGCGCTTCCATGCTGGCTAGACCAGCTTTTACATAGTTCAGACAATAGTCAGTAATGCATACATTGCATACATCGTCTCAGTCTTGCGCCAATGGTCTCTCGTCATGAACTGCTTCTGTCTTAAAAGAATGTTGCCGCATCCTTCATCGCGTTTCATGCTCTTTCATTGACTGAGCTAGGAACTCCAAACTGGCAGCAACTCAACCCGTGTACACGTGGCTGCCGTGTGCCATGCGGAGAGTTTTCATGGAGTCGGTTCTGCCTAAGGCTTCGGTCTCTCAACTGTGAGCCTGGGTGCTGGACATCCTAGTGCCACCTCAGATTCCAAGACAATGAGACTGGACGTTATCTTCGACACAAGTGTCCGTTGGAAAAGGAAATTCAGATGGCACGAATCATCAGATCGTCGCCTTCTCTTAAGTAGGAAGATCAATTGACTCAGTGTCAAAGACAGTCAAGATCTAGGCCCACGTGTCAGCGGCAGCGGTCTTCCTTCCTGTACGCCTAGCTGTGACCTTGTCCTGAAGCAGTGGCACAATAGCTTCAGACCACTCGAGCTTCAGGGTCTGCGCGACTATGCGACTGAAGACTACATCGATGTTCTCGGTACCTGTCCAGTCCATCACCCGTAAAAACAACTCTTCCTTAGTGAGCAAGTAGTCGACCATAGTTTGTTACGCTTGCTCACACATACCATGTAAAGCATACACTTTGTCTCGAATCTCAGTCGTCTCGTGATTGCGAAACATCAGCAATAAATCAAAGAGCGATGCTGGCTGGCCACTCCTTCTAAGCTCAAGAATTTTGGCAGCCGGTGTTGTCAGAAAACTGTCAACGATTCCGTTGAAAGGATCATGATTGTGTACGCCACAAGCCTCCGCCACTAGCTCATCAAGGACAGAAATGTCGATATCGCTTGATCCATAGTAAATGATTGCACGTTTAGCATAGAACACTTCCTGGATAATCCACATCCGGCCCCAATACTCGTGGTGGCAGAGCGATTGCATCAGATGGCAAAGAAGCTCAATGCGAAAGGAATCGGCGCGCAGTATAAGTCGAAGTTTGTGCCAGTTCTTTACGCACGTTATAGCCCGCAGCAGTTCAGAGTCTGATTGGGACTCACCGAGCCAGATGTATACAACCTCTGAGCTGCTGTATATGGTATGCATAATCTGAACTTGATGATTTCGCTCTTGAATGTCGGATTGATCGATGCAGATTGCGTCTAGCCAGAAAAAGTCGAAATTCTCGCGCAGACACATTCGGTTCAGGAATGTCCAGAGACTATGTCCGACCGCGAAGGGGATTCCATTAAGTTCGATTGTGTCTTTCGATGATACGTGGTCCCATTTATACGAAAGCGCGATGTACTTCGGGCATGAGAAGACCGATCCATAAGACTGAAGTCTACACTTGATCGTTTGCAAGTCGCTGTCAGGGAGTAGTTGCACCAGACGGATATTTTCGCTACCCAAATCTAGGGGTGCTAATGAATAAGGATTCGCACGTGTAGTATGACTGACAGTCGCTTTCAGAGGATCCACGGCATCTTGTGAAGCACAACCTGGACCTGACTGAAGCCAACCAGCTGGAAACCCGTGTGAGGACTTGAAACGATTTGGTCACGGTATGCGGTTTTGTAGTCCTCAGGTCGTAGAAATAGGTCGTGTGCGTGCTCGGATCAGACCTGCGCTTCACTGAAGTCTTTTCGATTTTGATATCGGGTTTTTTGCATTGGAGAAGAGGGTGCATTGTGAATTGAAAGCGTCGACATACAGGGTTGAGGCTGTGCCTCGCAGCTGCCTGCAACCCATCTGCACTTTCCCCGCGTGACGTCAGCCCACCTGCGCGACCCCGGAATCAATCCATATTCAGTGCGACCTGCATAAAAACCTCGTAAGACTTCGCCAAAGATCGCGAACTGCCCCTGCAGTGAGATCAGACAGCATATGTCGGCACATGAGCTCGCGTGCGCTCCACGCCAAAGATGACGCTATCTCCTGACTGCCGTCTCGCACATGACACTCTCGCGGCACCCTTGCGGCTGAACCCACCACCCGGTGTCAAAAACGTCTGCTTCCATCGCATGTCATCCTCGGCTCATTCGTCCGGGGCGCGCTGTCACTGCTGTTCAAGATCGATCTGAGATGTGTAGGTGGAGCCTGCTCATTCGCTGCGTAGACCGGATCCCGGCTAGCGCTCCGCATAGCGCGCCTGTGCAGGCATGTGACTTGTACTTCACCCTGGTAAACGTGTCATAGTGCCCGTGTATGCGGTTCTCTAGCGGTCCATGCGGCCCTCGGGCAAGGTGTGCCCAAGATGCGCATGTCGTTGTTCGAGAGTTGCGGTGTCTTTAAGACTTGGGCCGCTGTGCAGACTGCGTAGATCTTGCTGTCCAAACTAGCTCGTTGGGTTCTGGGTTGCTTCTCTCCTTTCCAGCTTCTTGTGAATACTTGACATTGAATGTACTACTAGCTATAATCCGGACTCAGGCATGCCCTTCTTCAAGATCACGGTTCCCATCAATAGTATCGGGGTGTGAACCTCCAGCTTACAAGTCGCGCCTTCACTTCCCAACGCCGCGATCGGCCCTTTGTTCGACCTCTGAGCTCGCGAGCTCTACTTTCACCTTTGACTGCGCCCGCGCATAGATCGCTACACAATGTTGCTCTCTCAACAGCCTCAGAGCTGTATTCGACCGATTCCAGCCCTTCCGCCAGCAACCAAGTACAACCCCACTAAGCTCTTCAACGCGCTCTTGTCGCCTCCACGAGTTACCATGTCATGGATGTCACCGGAGCCCTTCGATCTAGAGCCCTCGTCACCGACATTGCCAGAATCGACTGTCCGACGAGCGCCTCGGAATTCCACAGCAGACCAGATTCCCTCGAATGGGCTGCAGACACTCCGGCGTGCAGACAAACAGCTACGTGGTGAACGCAGATATACTTCCGCGCGGTGGGACGAAGATGACGACCTGGATGCTCAATCGACAGTCCGAGGGAAGCCAGACGCGGTAGGGTCTCAGGCTCGAAGCCCGGATGACGAAGTCGACGTCTTCGAGTTGCAGCACGAGTCGACCTCGAATCGAAACGGCCGCGAGTTTGACGAAGGCAGCTTGCCAAACCATATCGCGTCACAGGCTTTCTCTTCAGCAAACCAAGGTGCAGCAACCAGGACTCGGCCGCTCATCTCCCCTCTGCAGTCTCCCAACCGCGATCCTCGCTCTCTCTTTGGCTCCCCGTCGCAAGAAACACATCTTCCCTGGGTGAGGAAAGTAAGCAACGGGCAGTTCTCTATGACTGTCTCGCCAAAATTACTGCCCAGAGACGCGCCGCCGCCGAAGAGTATATGGGACGCTGAGGAGGAGTTCGATCGGTGGCCGACGGCGGTAGAAGCGCGTGCAGAACTCGATACGGTTCGACTAAACGCAACAACAAAACGCAGCACGTTCGTAAAGCCCGAGAAATCGAAACTGAGCGTTGCAGAGCAGATCGCCGAGGCTGTAGAGACACCGCTCGGCGCGACCATCCGCACAGACGACGAAGAGAAACAAGCAATCCTCGAGCTCGAAGACATGGACTGCGGCAACCCCTGGGGTCCAGACTCGCATGACAGAATAATCGCGCCGTTGCGCGAGGAGTACAGTTTGCTCCCCAGAACCGCGCCGGCGCGACACATGCACGTCCTCGACGCCAAAGCATACACATCCAGCACCGATCCGGTTATGAAAGCCGCGCGACCGCGCTTGTGTGATGCCGTAGCCACAGTCCTAGCCTACACGCACGAAGAGTGTCTGCGAGACTTCCTGAACCCCGAAATCGAAGTCTTCGAGTGGCGACGCAACAACAACTGCGTGCTGATCCGCCGCGAAGGGAGACATGTTATGGTCGGAAATTACTACAACTTCGGCACCATGTACCAGTGGGGTTTTCTCGTTCGGTCGACTATCGACACCAACGGCGCGTGGTCTGAGACGTGGGCTTCGGTGTCGCAGGG
The DNA here is from genome assembly GCA_030271015.1 of Didymella glomerata. Taxonomy (NCBI): domain Eukaryota; kingdom Fungi; phylum Ascomycota; class Dothideomycetes; order Pleosporales; family Didymellaceae; genus Didymella; species Didymella glomerata. Next base: position 1,710,828 of record JAJOHN010000003.1, on the reverse strand, counting down.
CACGACTCCACTTGGGCAAGAGGGCGTGCTGTACGATCAGTTCCAGGCTGACAGGTCAGACTGGGATGTGCGGCCTGATGACGAGGAGTTTGCGCTGTATGTGGGACGTGATCTTGCGCACTTCTTGCTGAGGTGGGAGGTCTGGAACTATCATAAGTGGTGGCGGTATCAGATCGAGTGGGAGACTGATGGAAAGGTGACACGTGCGAGAGATAAAAGTCGGTTCCCGGCGGGTCTGACGTTCGATTGAGTGCGAGCTTGGGAGGCAGTTGTTGCAGGTGCTAGAAACAGCGAACGTCTTGAGACGCTTGGAGCTGGTTCAAACGACCAGAGTCCAGCTTCTAGATATGGTGTTAGTAGATGGAGTGCAAAGCTAGATGTAAAAGATACCCACCTGAAATTCAACTTGCTCAACAAAACACATTCATCTGGGTCCTTACTTCTCGGTATCTGTTTTCTTGGCAGAACCTGGCTCGTCCTCGACTTCTGTGACAACGAAACTGGTGCAGTAACCGGCTGCAATCTTCGTGATTGTGCCGGGTATATCGATCTCGTTCCAAAACCCACTTATCATATCATTCTTAATCTCTCGTTGCAGATTTGACAGATCTCCGCAGTTGCCGTGCTTGGCCCAGCCCCAGGAGATAAGCTTCCCTTCTTTGGTCAATGCCAAAACATGATCAGTGCCGACGGCGATGCTTTCGATAAGCGGCAGATCTGGAGGAAGTAGCTTCCACTGGTTCTCCTTGCCCCATGCAGTCAGTCTGCCATCTTCGAAGAGAACGAATACAGCGTGCCATGTTGCTCCGATGTCTTTGTAGCCCTTGACATCTGGCGGCATGGCCGAAATGATGTTGAACTTATCTTTGCCCAGAATCTTGTGCTCACCCGTGGTTGCATTGCCCACCAGATAAGTGAAGTCCTTACCGCACACCACTCTCAGTGGCTTGAACGGTATACCGTCGATTTTGGTTGGGACATTGACTTTGTCTGACAAGGCTTCACCCAGCTGTCCAAGACGTGCTTTGCCCCAGCCATACACGGAGCCATCGTCCTGGACAGCAACATAGTGCCATACGCCGGCGGCGAAGTCAACTGTGGTTCCACGCAGGCTTGTTCTCAAGTAGTGAGGTTCGAAGTACTTGTACTCCGACATGTCACTCTCATCTCCGCGTCCCAGCTCGCCCCATTGCCCGTGTCCTTTGGTGAGGACTGTACTTGGGGCACCCATCACACAATTGATGACGGCCGACGATTCACATGCCGCCGCACAGAAGGATACGTTGTTGTGCAGCCCCTCAAATCTCGTAAGCCTTGGTGGTCCTTCGCAGTCAAGGAGCATTTGGCCAACATTGTTTTGACCGACCCCAGAGACTGAGTTATCTGCGAAGAGAATGAGGGTGTGATTATCCCCACATCTGATGTCCTTGATGTCCCGAAAGAATGGTACTCGTGGCAGCTTTGTTGGCTTGCTGACAATGTCTGCAACGGGTATGCCTTCGCCTAGCTGCCCTTCGCCATTGCTGCCGAAGACGTAGAGATCGTGCGGCATTATGGACGAGGTCTGTGAGACAGAAGCTACGAAGAGAAATCAGCAGTGAAGAAGGTCTTACGCCATTCCGCTAGAGTGAAGAAGAGTCTCTAAATTAGATCAGTCGGCGGAACGAGCATATGATGATGGTCCCGATGCGTCGCGACTGCTGATGTTCGTCTCGAAGAAGTGGCGCTACACGCGAAGTGGCTTCAAGCTAAGCCACCTCTGGCACTAGCGCCCACGGCACCATTTTCGACTCGCTCGCCAACATCGCAAAACCTCAAGCACGACTTCGCCCGCCCATCTCACGACCTCGCACGTACTAACACCCCAGTCGTTCAAAATGGCCTCCCAATCCGTTCAGTGCTTCGGCAAGAAGAGGACCGCGACCGCTGTCGCCCACTGCAAGGTACGCCCGCCCCGCCGCGAGCGCGCGCGCACTGGAAAACCTCAAGACAGCATACTTACGAAACTTCGCGCAGGCCGGTAAGGGTCTCATCAAGGTCAACGGAAAGCCTCTTTCCCTCGTCCAGCCCGAGATCCTCCGCTTCAAGGTCTACGAGCCCGTCCTGATCCTCGGCCTCGACAAGTTCGGTACGCAGCCCTCGCATGGCTCTCAACTGCTTCATGCGCCTTGCAATTCGACACAAAACTAACAACCCGCAGCCGACGTCGACATCCGCGTCCGCGTCACCGGTGGTGGTCACACCTCGCAGATCTACGCCATCCGTCAGGCCATCGCCAAGTCCATCGTCGCCTACTACCAGAAGTACGTCGACGAGCACTCCAAGAACCAGCTCAAGCAGGCCCTCGTCCAGTACGACCGCACACTCCTCGTCGCCGACAACAGGCGGTGCGAGCCCAAGAAGTTCGGCGGTCCCGGTGCCCGCGCCCGCTACCAGAAGTCCTACCGTTAAGCTACTCTCCCTGTGCGGAGAGCGCTTGGCGGCTCAACAAAAGTTTGGCTTCGGAATTCGAGTCGGGTATATGGATCTGGTACCGAGGAGCATGCAGTGGTGTTCATGGGCTTTCAGCATGGTTGCGCCCGCATACGCGTATGGGTTGGGCAGGTTGTGTGAAGGCGTCTGAGCGGACCTCAGTCCTTGTGACGATAAAACGAATCAAACGGTTGCAAAACACGCTGCGGATGATGGACAGCACGTGTGCAAAATATACCCATTTCACCGCGTCCACCGGTGCCTGCTAACAGGTGCAGCAGAACCGCTGTCGTTTTTCCTTTGTCGTCTTTCGTCGTCGATGCTAACACCGCTCTCTCTGCTCATCTGCCAGCCCAATCTCGCCTGAGTGAAACACGAGGATGTAGTGACCAAGACGTCAGTCTCAGCATGTCCTGCGATCCAGAAGACAGGCAAACAGCAAAGCGACATAACGCACTCACATCACCGTTCAAACCAATCTAGCAGAACCGTGATGACCACGGAGAACAAGTTGCCTTGATTCTGCAATCTTGGGTTAAGGCTGTTCACCTCCGCACAGAACATATCCATCTAGCACTCTTGGGGACTGTTCCCATAGAAGACGCCTCCAGAGTCGAGCATTAATGAGACATTGACATACACTCGTCGCACCCTTGCCATTGATCTTGTCAGTTCCATGAGTGTGTTCACGAATACGTGCAACATTGGCAAAGGTAGCTGATGTCCACTCCAGTCTTGCATTCTGCTTTCCATCTAATATAGCAAATACCCGCTATCAATGCATCAAAGTTTCCGATCCTCAGGCATACCCCTTCAGGACATGCGTCACTGTTCTCCTCAACGACTGCACTGAGCGGCGCGTCTCAAGCTCCTAGCCATCGCTACCGCTGCTCCTGAACGCCGCACATAGCGCCGCGTACTGATGTGTGAGATCGAGGACGTGCTGGGGTAAGCTGGTGCCCTGGATGATACTCCTGATCTTGACCGCGCCTTCTTCTTCGATGAGTTTGCGGATGGTGTAGAGGAGGGCGGGGGAAAACTATCTCGTTGGTCAGTTCCACTCTCCGTCTGAAGTTGATGGATATCGAAACGGAGAAAGAATAGGCTTACCTCAGAGTACCAGCGATACTGCCACGTGACGAGTCTAATCAGCGCCGCGCAGACGTCCCGCGTATTCCGCTTCTCCTCGCCCAGCTTCAGCACGCCCTTCATCGCCTTGGGCGAGAATTTGATCTGCAGGCAGTTCTCGTACGCCTCGACGGCCTCGTCGGTGTGGTGCAAGCGCTCTGCCAGCTCGCCGAGGATCTCCCATTCCTCTGCGCTCTTCTTGTACAGGAGCTGTTGTTGCCTGTACTGTGCCATTTCGGTGCGCCAGATGGTGTATACGCGCAGGTCTTCGTAGAGGACCATGAACAGGTTGTCGAGCCAACGCTCGCACAGGCGCTTGTTCTGGAATTGTGTGTAGTTGGGTTGCGATGGGCTGCCGTTGTTCTCGGCCGGGTGGGGATCTTCGCTGCCGGCTTTTACGACTTCGGCGGCGATTGTGTGGCCAGGCTCTTGTAGTGAGTCCTGGATGGCTGCTTCTGCAGACGGCTCTCCGTTCGCCTCCGATTCTTCGCTGTTGACGTTGCCGTTGACTTCGGGGTTCGGTGATGCTTGTGCGGATGGGGTAGGTGAGCGGAGTGCGGTGGTACTAGCACTGCGTGAATGTGACTGCGGAACGCTCTGCTTCTCGTGGCGGTACTCTTCTTCCATGACGAAGACCTGCGACCGTATTTTCAGCAGCTGGTCCCAGCCGATCTTCTTTGTGACCTCCGTTAGAATGATGTATGCTTTCAAGAATGTGCCCTTGAAGCCGGCTGCGTGGAGCTTGCGCAATGTGGGGTGGACCATTTCCATGTCGTCGAGGTTGCTGTCTTCGATCTCGTCACACATGGCCTCCGGCATGATTGGCAGGAATACTCTCTGGGGCTCTGGCATGCGCGGTGCATCCTTGTCCTGGTATGTGAACATCGGACACGAGTTTAGTGTAAGCAAAGCCAGATCCCACTGCTCCAGGCTCACATAGATCTCCGCTAGCCTGGCCCATGTACCGAACTCGCTAGGCGCAGACACAACGCTCCTCTTTGCGATCTCGAGGGCAAGGTCACCACGCCCTTTGCCGTTGCAGAATTCGGCCTGGCAGTCGAGCAGCGAGTAGTCCATAGGCAGCTCCTGGATGACCTCGTGGAGCAGCTGCACTGCTTTGACCTCCTCATCTGCTTGTATGTAGACGCGCGCAAGGAGGGACGAGATCTCGGGGTCGCGGGTGCGCAGTTTCTCGAAGAGGTTGATGCCAGACGCATATCTGCCAGTTGTGTGGATGTAGCTGAGGAGGCCGGTGGTGAGGTGGTTTGACACGAGGTTGGGGACCTGGATCTCAGGATCGGAGCCCAGTTGCCAGCCTGTGCAGGGTCAGCCAGTTGATGCGCCGGTTGTCTAGGGCCATGCCTACCGCTGAAGAACAAGCGCTCTGCCGCGTCCAGGAACTTGTGCTCGCTCTCTGTACTCGTGACAGGATTGAACCGCCGCACGCCAATAATCTTCTTGATGGTGTCGCCGGAGCCGTCGTCGGCGTACGAGTATGCGCGCAGGACGCTGCAGAGGTACGTCTCCAGCCAGAGCTCGTCGGTGGCTACCCGCTTGTCGCCCCGCTCGTCGATGCAGTAGCTCTCGACGGTGCCGGGGATATAGACCTGCACGCGCATGTCCAGGCGCGAGAAGGCATTGTAGCAGCTGTGCTCTTGTCAGCGAACGCCGTGCGCCATGGCTCGTGTCTCCGCACCAGTATAGCCCCGACACGACCTTGTTCTGCTTGTCGTGCGGCGAGTAGGTGAGCGTGTTGATGTATGCTGCCAGGCTGGCCGAGGACGAGGCGTCGATGCCGCTGACGTGGTGGTACACGCCGATCTGCTTGGTGGTCGACTTGACGGGCTGCTTGATGAGGTGGACCAGGTCGGGCGGGCCTAGTTCGCGCAGCGTCTGGAGGGACTCGGAGCGCGCCTCGATGGCCGAGTGCAGCTCATCCTCGTAGATTCTGTCGTCGGGGTCAGTCCGTATGTCGCCAGCAGGCCAGAGGTACGCGCATACTCAGGCACCGCCGGGGATGCGACCATGGCTCAATTGGCGCCGCGCAGACGGGACAGACAGACTGCAAGAACGCAGTGCTTTGGCGAAAGGTGGCCCGAAGGTAGAGCGGGGTGGGAGGTGCGCGGGAGGGGTGAACGGCCCGGGCTGCGTGCGAGTGATGCGTGTCAGGGTTCCGTGTTAACTACTCGACGTGCCTTGGTGGAGAGCTGGGGTCGCAGGTAGCTTCCGCGTAGGGCTGGCCGCCAAGCGAACATTCACTGCCGCGACGCGCTCCACGTCACTGCAACTCCCACGCGCCGCATTGTGCCTGAAGTGTCGCAAGCGCTCTCTATAGCTGTGAAAGGCGCCTGACTGCAGCTTGCGCCCTCAATGTCCCCTCTGACTGGCGACCACCGCCCGGGACCGTCCTGAATCCAACCAACATGGTATGCGAACATGTGAAAGCTGCGAGTACGGGGGAAGAGAAGCACACTGACGACATGCAGTCAAAACCGCCCAAAGCTTCAAAGGCCGCCGCATGGCACGCCCTCAATGTCGAGTCGGACCACGAGGACGAGGACGAGGTCGACGACACGCAGGAGATCCAGATTGAAGAGGCCCTTAAGCTCTACCAGACGGCCCTCAAGTACCACTCGGAGGGCCCACAGTCGTTCCTGAAGACCGCTGCCGCCTACAAGGAGCTCTTCGATTCAGACATCTTCAAGTACAACGAGTCCCTCTCCGAGTACAAGCGCCATGAGGCCTTTGGCGACAACTTGGTGTTCGACTCCATCCTGGAGGACGACTTCGAGGCTGGACCCACGCAATCGACAGGCGCCGCCGACAGCGCACCGAACACGCTCCCGCAAATACTACATCTATCATACAAGAACCATGGCCAATTCCTGCTGGAGTCGATGCAGCACTGGGTCTCTCAGCATGGCCCCATCGCAGGTGTCGAGGGCTGGAATAACGTGAGGGGTGCGCTCAACTTCTTCGCCGAAGCGCTGGACAAGGAGGACACGGATCTCGACCTGTGGCTACGCGCAGCTTCTGTAGCAGCCATGCTCGGCAGCAAGCGCCTGGCCCGTTACTGTCTGGAAGCAGTCATGGACGGCAACGACGAGCTGTGGGAAAGTTTGCTGCGTCTGCCGGGCCTCGAAGAGGGTCTGGCCGGCCAGCAACTGCGCGAGTTGGTCGGCAAGCTCGAGGACAACGTAACGTTGATGCAAGCACCTCTATCCACCATGAAACGAAAGAAACTCTCCGAGACTCTCAAGAAGCGACTGAACCCCTACCCATTTGCGCCGCTGCCCGCAGATGTGGCCGAGACCAACAGTCGGCGTGCTATCGAACCAGCACCTGACTCCATCGCCCTTGCGCCGCCAAAATGGGATTGGTCGACTATTGGAGAGTCGATAGTACAACACTTCTTAGCTGAGCGGGGAGGCCTTATCTCCAACGTCGCTCCTGGCTCCCGTGTGCAATTGATCATTCCTGCGGAGAGCGAGCCACCAGAGCGCATCCACGGACCCGCACCTATCTCAGCTGCAGAAGAGCTTATGGATGCCCAGCCGTCTCCGCCCCAGATTGTGGAACCGCCGTCTCCAGTCGCCGATGCTGAAACGTCTGCGAAAGAGGATGCAAGCAACGAAAAGGCCCAAGAAACTAACGCTGAAGAAGCAGAGGCCTCGGCAGCTACCGACGTCCCTCCCGCTCCTTCGCGTAAACGATCAACCGACTCAGCTGGCCTACCAGAGACTACAGAAGTAGGCCGTGCAAAACGCGTGCGTACTCGCAACACAACAACCGGGCCAGGTGTCGAGACCGTTGTCCAAGACGCTAGCACTTTGCTCGAAGGACAATTGGAGCCCTTCGCTCATGCAGACCATTGCTTGTTTGAGATTGTTAATGACATCTACACTCGGCTTGGTGTTAAGGGCTTCGGGCAGCCCGAGGAACTACGGGCCCTGATGCTTACCCTGCCAGGGTCAGCTGCCACCAAGCTGGAGGACAAGGCTGCCTGCGACATGTACACGGTTCTTCAGAACGGCAATAGCAAAGCTGCGCAAGTTCTTCTGAGCAGCGAGTCATTCGACTTGGTCGGTGTAACACGCGAGGCTGGCCTCAACGCATTCCTTGGCTACGCAAAGTCTGGTGCCGGTCAGTCATCACCAAAGCCCGCGTTGCAGGACCAGGGCTTGAGGGCGTTTGCGCGCAGTGTCAACGACAGCTGGTTCTCCATCAAGGAAGTCGTGTTCGTATGGGTCGAGGTAATGCTGTCTCGAGGATCGTTTGCAGGCCAAGGCCAAGAACCATCGGTCAACGCCTCCGCAAGCTACCTAGGTTTCAAGTGGGCCGAAGACCTCAAGCGAAACATCGTGCAGGCTATCGTTCATGTTGACGAGTACATCTTCGAGCGCATGCAAGAACGCATAACCAACCTCGACGATCGTGTACTGAGGGCGCGCGTTCAGTCACAAGACCTTACACTATCCGAGTTTGACTTGTCTCAGATCGAGATTGTGCAGACATTGTTCGAGCTTCATCTCGACATCTACTCCCTGATCAAGCACCCACACAGCCAAGTGGATGGGTCGACCAAGACATTGCAGAGCGATCGACTCGAGCGTTGGTCTACGCTGGCACGAGAGGCAATACAGCTCCGATCTAGCTGCCGCTCAGACGTAGGCATGGACGATTTGTCACTCCGACACATATGGGCTTCAGTATTCCAGATGAGTGTCAAAGACGATATAGCGCCTGAGCATGTACTGTCTGCTATTGCAGAGTTGAAGAACATCTTCGTCGCGCTCGACAACCACACAATCCACTTACAGAACAATGCTGTCATGCCAGAGCTATCTGTGGCTGCCCTTGATCGCGAACTTGTACGCATCAGTATGAAGGATTTCTTTTTGAAGGTCTTCGACCACGACGAGAAGGATCCGGTCACAGTCATCGAGAGTCTGGAGCCGATCCTGGAGCAAGGCGAAGCAGTGAGAGCAACAGACGAGACTTCGACAATCCCGGAAATGTCCTCGGAACGCTCCACATCGCCGGTTGGCTCAGATCATCCCTCCAAGGCAGGATCGCAGACAGATGTCGAAGTGGATCAGCCGTCTCCCATCGTCGAAATGCGCAAATTCCTCGATTCGGCTAACGTCAACGTTCGTCTTTCGCTCTGGCAAAGGCTTCGTGAAGCATACGATGCGATTGAGTACCCTCCGAAAGTGCTGTCGTGCTACCTAAGAAGCATCGAGGCTTTCGTCGATGACTTCGAGTCCAATAATTTCCAGGAGTTGTCGCTTGCTGAGCGCCAGGTGAAGCTGTTGACTCGCTTCCGGGTCATCGACGAGATGGTAGTCAAAATTCTGCAGATCATGCGTGGAGAGACGACGGCATTCGATTGTCTGTCCTACGAGCACGTTCAGTCGTCAATGTCAGCGGTTGCGAAACTGCTCCACATTCTTTCTGCTGCCAATATGTTCCGAGATCTGATTCGCATTGGGAAGACTCCCATCCCTAGGATCGAGGGGCTGCCTGGTCAGGCCTTCGTCAACATGTCCACCAGGCTTGACGACATTCAATTACGACTCTGGACCTTACAGTACTACTTGCTGAGAGAAGGACTGTCGCAAGATACTGCGCAATTTCCGACACCATCCGAGGATCTGTTCGAGTTCCTACGACATGTTCACCACGCTACCGGTGTTCGTGGCTTCTGTCATCAGTCTGGTCGCCAGTTCCTGCGGTTGGTGAAGGACGAAGTTCTGCGTTTGGACGATGTAGTCGATGCTAACAGTCGCGATCTTGAGTTCTGCCAAGTACTCAACGATCTCTACGGTCTTAAATTGTTCATTGAACCTCTCGACTGCCAAGACTTCTCGTCGATACCTGATACCCTGGACAAGAAGGCTGCGTTCAACCTTCTTCCATTCGTCATGTCCCAAGCTGCGAAGGTAGATCTGAAAGATCTGCCGAAGACCAAGCAGGAGCTGAGAGCTTCTATTGAGAAAGTCCACGCAGCTTTGGGACGGCCTAAGCAGCATGACGATGTCGCGTTCAACCGCAAAGCCATCTCGACCTACTTCAAATCGCCGATACACCCCACAACACTATTCAGTTGCCTCAAAGGTCTTGGTTCGATTATCACACGAAACATCCCCGATGAGGAAGCCGTTGCTGCATCAAAGGGCTGGTTCTTCATGATGGGTAACATCGCTCTTAGCAAGTTTCGATCCCAGAAGCGAATGACACAAGGACCCACAGAAGATCTCAACTACGCGCAAGCTTTCTACCTACAAGATCTGGAGTATTCTGCAGAACGCTGGGAGACTTGGTATCGCATTGCCCAGGTATACGACACACAGCTGGAAGAAGCCGTGTCCTGGAACGCGGACAAGATGAACAGCAGTACAATCGAGCTATCGAACCTCCAACGCGGTGCGATCAACTGCTACACTATGGCAGTTGCGTGCTCTATGCGCGAGGCTAGTGCTTCGTCTCGAGAACAAGCTCAGATTGCGCAGATGTACACTGAGTTCGGCGATCGCATCTACGCATCGTCTCGTGAGCCTTTCTGCATGGAGGCCTTCCAAACTCGAGACAGCGAAAGGCGCTTTGTGAATGTGCCAGGCCTCTCGGGTGCACAACGCGACGTACCCTTCGTCGCCCTGCAGCCGTACAGTGCATGGAAGTTTGCCAGCACATTGTACAAGCGAGCCATTCAGAACAATCCAGACAAATGGTGGAATCACTATATGCTCGCAAAGAGCCTCTGGAAAATGTGGGCTGCGAATCACGATGCCGTCATCAAAGCATTATCTACCGGTTTTGCGCCGCCCGAGCAACGCGGGCCAAACTGGGAAGATGTGATCAAGCCTGCTGTCGGCGCTATCGAAAGGCTACCGGACAAGAAGGGCAAGAGTGGCGAACCCATACTTGAACCACACTACAAGCTGGTCTCGATCGTGCACAAGCTCGTCAAGCGCAGAGCCATCGACCAGACCAAAGGCGCAGAGCTGTTGTCGAACACCTTCTACTCAAAGAACACTAGCATCCCGGAGACCTTCGATGAATGGGAAGGCTACATTCTCGCTGTCATTAAGGCGTTGCGTCAGGCGGACAAATCGTCCTGGCATCACCGCATCATAGCACGATCGGCCTCCATCCTTTACGACGGCGGCAAGGACCTCCTTCAGGCTCACGCAGCTAAACATGAACTGACGCAAACAATCTTCACGAAAACTATGGCAGTCCAGGTATGGAAGCCGGAGTACGAGCGGCCCGGTCGTCACTTTGTTTACACACTGCGATACACGAAGTTCTTCATCGATCTGCTGGATTTCACCGCTGACAAGGTCAACTTTGAGGCATTGGCGAAGCGTGTGCGTCGCAAACAGACAGACTTCTTCCAGCACAGCGAGCTGTGGAAAGACCTGTGTACGCGCTACCTGAGAATGCTACGCCGCATGGGCAATGTCAGCGAGGGACAAGAAGATTCAGCGTTCAAGTCGGTCAATCAGGAGGACTTCAACGCTCTCGCCGCACGGATGGAGGCGTGGTGTCAAAGTCCGTCAACACAACATTCTGTCTTAGACGTGCTCCGCGATGCTATTGAGCTCAAGCGCCTGAACAATGGCCTCATGAAGCCAACAATGATCGACGATCTGATTGGCGATAGTTACGCCATGCTGTACACTACAGTCGGACCCTCGCTGCCACCTTTGCCGTCCGAACAGCAACAACAGACCCCACAGCCCGGCTTACCAGGCACTGTGACACCACAGCCGCCAGTAAATCCTCTGTCCGTCGCTTCGTTAATGACAGTTCAAGTCGACGGCACCGCTGACGGCCATAACACCCCATTCGCGATGTATCACCCCAGCCAACTGCAGCAGCACCCACCATCGCTGCCCCAAGCGTCCACCATACCTGAGCAAGCACCTAAACCGAGAGCTAAGGCTGTGGGCAAACGCGAAATCCAGCGACGCGCCGAAGCTTGCGTGCAAAAGACCGCCGTGGCCAGCACACCACAACAGTCTACATCGATGCCCATCCGCTCTCCATCCGTGACAAGTGCGACTATCCCCTTGCTCTTCCAACGCCAGTCAACAGACAGACCGGATCAACCCGCATCTCTCACACCCGGAGCAAGTCTAGGCACCTCTCTCCTCGCTACTTCCGCGTCCTTCGACAGCGCGCCCGGCACTGCAACGGCAAGCGTCAACAACGACCACGCCCATGACACGGACCACGAGCATGACGACGACGCCGATCAGGACCACGACGACCACGAAGGTGAGGGCGAGGGTGAAGGCGATATCGAACACGCAGGTGCCAACGACAACGACGACGATGCAGACGACGAGTCTGAGCTTAGTGAACTGGATGAAAGTGAGGTCCAGGAGATTGCCCAGGAGGTTCGTGAACATGAGAGACGCAGCGCGAGCTTTGCGACTGTGAAGCCCATGTTTCCGGGGCTGTTTGCTGGGAGGGCAAGCGTAGACCGCGGGAACGTGGGTATGGGTGTGGGTATAGGTCCGCCGCCGCCCCCGCCGTTCGGTATGGCGGCTGGGGCTGCGCCGGCGGTGCTTGCTTCGAGCGAGGAGGTTGCTGAGGGACCGGGGGATAAGATGGCTGTGGACAAGAAGGAGGGTTAGAAGGAGTAGTTGGACCCTTGCATTGATAGAAGAGTCGCTTGTAACTACGAGATGGACATCTGCACATGGCGCAACGGTACGGCATGCATACGGGTAACGGCGTCGGTCGACATAGATACCCTGCTTCTGGGTTTGCATAGTTCAAAGCGTTATCACGTCACTTGAGTACTCGTACAGTCTGTGGCTGGGGTCAAGATCCCAAGACTCTTCGAACCGAAGTGTGTCTATCCAGCTTCACGGTGGTTAAAGATACCTTGGGGTCGCTCCTGCCTGCTCGGCAGTGGCAAGGCTGGGGAAGACCGACAGCGTTTCAGTCCGGCGCCGCGCAAGTTCAAGTGTGGCCGCTTCCTACATCCCGCAGACGTACTTGGCCATCACACTGCGCCTCCTCACGACTCATGAGCATTGCTCCGCAAACCAAGATCCTCCGACACGTTAGCAGTCGATGCGACCATGTCGAAACTTAGCGGGCGACGTGTCCGAAGTGTGGCTGCGTGTCCAGGACACAAACGGCAAAGATCTGGAGAGGAAGGAGCGAAGGATCCGCGCTCGTTTGGCATAGATACAGAAGGATTCCGCGTCGGGCTGCATCCTAGTTTGCATACCTGTGCAAGTACGGCCAGTCATCAAGCTCCCCTGAAGCTCCAAGATGTCAAAGTTGGCCAATTCTGGATCCGAGCCACCTCTTTCGAATGGGCGTGCGACCCGACGCCCAGACTTCCTGTTGCTGTCTTCACCTCAGACTAGGATTCTCGCGCCGGCACCGTGGAAGGCTTCCTGAGGGTGCAAAACCTTTATGCATCGCCTTGAACTCTCAAAATCTGTAGCTCCTGGTCTTTTCGGCCACCATGTCGAAGGTTCAATCTTGTTGTTGCCGCCTGTGATATTGAGTCTCACAAACATGTCAAAGGAGGCCTTCCAGCCATGGGCTATATCGCTGATCCCTACTTAAGGGCGCTTCTGCGGTACAACTCGCTCGGCTGCTCCCCAGAGCTTCGTCTTTGAAGGACTACATTGTCGATCCATTCCTTTTCCTCCTTTCCCAGTATGTACCCTTGCTCTATCATTCCTCCCTCATACTCGCATGGCTCTAGGCTATGTATTCCATACGACTCACTCCTTCTTCCTCACTCCTTTTACTCACGCGCATCCTTCTTTCTGCTCGTATTTTTGTTCAACTGTCAACATCCTACCTACATTGAGCAGCCGCGTACTTACGCTGGCTTTCCGCCTTCTGCCGCCGAGCACAAGCGTGGCTGGTATTTCGATCAGGGACTACGCTTTCTTTGCTCGTAAGATATACAGCTGGCTGCAACGCTCTTGCTACGGGTAGGAACCAACCAATGCCTGCATCAAGCTCTTCATGATCCAGAATGAGCTGTGTGGCTTCTGCTCGGGGTTGGTGTCGGACTCAGCGCTTTTCGAAGCTTCTGCAGGATACAACAACGAAATAGATACCAATGGCTACCGTATCCGCGCGCTATCCGACTTGCAGCGCTCAGCTGAGTCCTCAGGATGCCCTTTTTGTGCCTCTTTCTATGGATCCATCAGCGCTGCCGACGAGTTCCAGGTCTTCGAAGACTTGCTTTTTGTTTCCTACCGACACCGAGATGGCTTCAGTGTGCATTCTGTAGAGGCGACGGAAAGATCACGCCCAGATAAATCTCATCTTATCTCGCATTCATGGATGATGGGATATGCCAAGGGTCAGTAGGTCTCCGAAATGCTGAAGTCTGTGCTCTGACATGCTGCAGATGATCATCTAGAAGCGAATCCGCGCCTGCATCGACCCGATTGGAGATCCGGTGCTGTCGACATAGGGACGAGATTCGAGTCTATTGATCACTGGCTTACAGATTGTACACGAGGTAAGAACGGCGAGCACAGAACATGCTTCGAGATCAAGAATCCCGGCTATCCTAGACGCCTACTCGATCTTTCAGGAATAGATTCATCTCACCATGTGCGCCTTGTCGACACCAAGATGTGGCAAGAGCCACGTCCTGAGTACACAACACTCAGCCATTGTTGGGGTGACGTGGCTGGTATGCAACCGCCACAGACCACCAAGGCGAACAAGCGAATGCACGAGCGTGGCATCTGTTTCGAGATACTGCCAAAAACCTTCCAGCATGCAGTCTTGATCACTCGCCGAGTTGGTCGATCGTTCCTCTGGATAGACAGTCTGGCGATTGTGCAAGACGATAATGAAGATTGGGAGCTTGAAGCGGCTAACATGGCCGCCATCTTCGAAAACTCTTATCTAACGATCGCTGCGACTACTTCAAAGAACTGTGAGGGCGGATGTAGCCTCGACCCGTTCTTGAATATCGTTGAAGGCACGACCACTTTGCAAAACGCACTACCCTTCCCGAAGACCTCTCACGAAGTGCGTCCACTGTGCACAGTTTCCGCAAAGCAGTCCAGCATTTCTGGAAGGTACCGCGCAAAACTGAAGCTCCTGACTCGGCCAAAGTACGACTTACCCCCGCTTCACAAACGAGGCTGGGTGATGCAAGAGCTGTTCCTATCGCGGAGGATCATCCACATGACCACCAATTACATGTTGTGGGAATGTCAAGCGACGTACGACTTCGAGGACGCCGAGCGTCCCCAATTCCAAGGAAACCAAGGAATCCAGCCACCAGCGTATTGTCAATGGCGCCTACCGCGGGTGAAAAACAACATCGAACAACTATGGTGGGATCTTGCCGAGACATATGCTAGGTCAGACTTCACACGCATGTCGGACAGGGCGCCCGCTCTGGCTGGAATCATACAATATCAAGCGGCCAAAGTCAAAGACGTGCCTCTGCTTGGTCTTTGGAAGAACACGATCGCACGGGATCTAGGTTGGTCGTACGACCACAGGTTCTCCGAAACGATTCCGGGGATGCCCCCCTGGACTTGGCTGTCGCAGAAAGGTTACCTGACTGGACCAATCGAAATGGGCATTCGCAAGTCCTTGAAATTTCAGCTTCGCCTTTTACGTTGGGACATTGGCTGGGTGCGACAACCGTATGTCTCACACTTTCAAGGAGGTCATCTCTCTGTTGCTTCGAGGACATTTGAAAGCACTGTTACCATTGACAAAGACCAGGATGGGCCCTGGAATGGCACAAGTCGATGTATTGCGAATGACTTCCGGGACCGGTTCCTCAGACGGCATCCACTCTTGACCTTACATTGCGCCCAGATCATGGATCGTGGTCCAGTCTTCTTTCCTGACTGTGCTTTCGAGGTTGATGAGCCTGTGGCGATAACGTACCTTCTGTTGGAAGCCTTCTCTTTCTCCGACGATGCTCATGTTGACGAGGAAATAAGGTTTCTTGTGCTTCGCAAGGAGTCAGACCATAGTTCAGCATACAGGCGCGTTGGTTTTGGATTTATATCAGTTCCATCCAAGCCCTATTCACGAGAAGAGGATACTAGTAACGCAACGCCTTTCATAGACATGGTGCTGGAGAAATGGATAGAGGCTTCTGTAGTGATTGGATAGAGAGAACCAACTAGCTCATTATACGATGTCTTTGTATCTTTGAATGTTAACACACCTCGCAGAGCATTGCAACAAGTGAGGATACTTGCCGAACCCTGACCATACCCAACCCAGATTTCCGTCCCTGACACCCCATGAGTGCTGAATGTTGGTTATTTGCCCACCTCAGGCATATCCCTCCACCTAACCTCCCATTCACCGTCCGCTCGTCCGACCATCCAATTCATCGACTCCCATGTGCGTCCATCGTAGACCCTGATCGATTCAATCGTGCGGCGAAAGTACCAAGTGGTCGCAAGATCATGACACTGAAACCTGGGCGTGGTCGTGGGATGATCGATGATGTACGTTCGCTGCGCCGAAAGATCGAAGCTTGGATCATGCTCAGAGCGTGAGACCATGTTGAAGATCGAAGGGCCCCAAGTCGCGGCGAAAGGGTGGTAGCCGTCGCCCGAACGCGCGATGGTGTGGCGCGCGGGTATGGCGGTGCGAGGAGCGCTTTGAGGTGTGTCGTGACGCGCAACGTTGGATGTGTGAGCGGTGACAGCAGGGTAGGTGGTGTGAGGCTGTGTGGGCGCAGGGTTGCCGTTGTGTACGGGTGTGGTGACGATGTTACTGCCTTGAGGCACGGTGGCTGCGGTGGGTGCGGTGTGGTGCGCGGCATCGAAGCCGTTGATTGCATCAGGCGGCTGTGTCGGCTGCGACATGGCGATCTCGCGCTGAAGGATGCTGGAAGAGAGGTGTTGAAGATTCCAAGGTTGTTTTGGTCTCGCGCGCTTGCAGGAGCGTTTGCTAGTCTGCAAGAACGAAGTGCACGATGTCGAGGTGAGAGTAAGTGCGAACTTCATTCGACTGGCTGAAAAAAACAGTGTCAGGCGCGTTCAATCCGGTCGCCAGTTCTGTGACTCGGCTCACGCCGTAACAATGTCCAACACTCTTCTAGTGTCCTTCCTAACCTCGACCCATCCGTCCTTCTCGACTCTTACTATCTTGCCGTCAACACAGATACGTCGCCAACGCCCTTCGTCTTCTCTGCCCTCGAAATGGATGCGGATTCCATCAATTGCTTCGTACCGGATAGCTGGATCCTCAATATGCTTGCCGCCCTGGTACGCAAGGCCCATCAGACGCATAGCCTCATCGCCGCTGGTAGGCCCAAAGTGTACGAGATGTATACTTCCATCCAGTGGCTTTGAGTGAGGTGAGATGCAGAACGGCTGCTCAAGATTCGACACCATAGTCGCAAGAGTATACATGTGCTCCTCATCCTTCAGTGACGTCCATTCCTCGCCTTTCAGCACAAATACCTTGGCCTTGTATGCGTGCGGTGCTAGACCGTCGGCTGGGTATAGAGCCTCTTTGGCAGCCATCTTGAAACGCTCGACGCCGAATTTGCGGTACTCTGCTGTGTCGCTGTCGGCAACAAGGGAGGCGTGCATGCCCCAGCTACACACGACAGCGCCATGAAGGGTTGGCCGGCCTGTCGAAGGGTCTTTTGAGAGTTCCTCTTCGCTACGTGCTTCGTCGACAAGAAGTCGCGCGCCGGACGAGAAGGTTGCGGTGAAAATAGGTAGAGGTCGAGACTGCGATGATGCCAGAGCGTTGATACCCCACATGTTCGTTTTCCCGACGTTGGTGGAGTGATAAAGCGCGTTAGCTGTTCCCAGCGGTAGCAGAACGACTTGCGGCGCGACATAAGATGATGAGGTTGAGTGCGAAGACAGCCCATTGACGAGGTCAATGACACCGCCGTCGCCTGAGAGAACGATAATCCGCAGGGCTGTGCCCGCGTTTGCTTTCGTGAAAACCAGATCGTTTGCAAGCTCAAGAACGCTGGTCGCCGATGTCGTTGTGTGCACCTGGAACTTTTGGTGGTCTTTTGGATATACTGCTGCAAGAATTGGGCCGGCGACTTCATCGTAGAAGATGGCTGCCTGCTGATGTCCAGAACCGACTGACAGAATGACGTGTGTCTCGCGGGCGTTTGAGGTCGCACCGCCAGCCTTTTCAGCTGTATGTTGAGTTATCATTGCTAGACGTGGATGCTTTGCGGGATCGGAATCCAACGCCAGGATTGCCTCGATTCTGGAGGCTCCATCAGCGCTGGGCAGCGAAACAGTCAATTGCTTTGTTGCGTCTACATTTGCATCCTCGTTCTTGCTGATGTCGCTATTGTTGCTTGCTTGCTCAGTCATGTTGGCTTCGATTGGAAGAAGTCAGCCACTTGTTGCCTGCTTGTGCAACTGTGTAAGCATACCAAAGTGTCCAAGAAAGATCACCAAATGCGGGGTTGAGGTTGATCTTTGAGAGAACCTCACGTCAACTTTCAGAGCCTGGCTGAGGGGTGGCTTTGTATGGATGTAAGATTATGGCCGCCATGGTGAGTCGCGATAACTGAATGCCGTGACTGCAGGAGCGACAGGGGCCCACTTGCTTCACCCGCATCTGTTGGCTCCGCTTGCTCGCCGCGCTAACCTGGTACGTCATGTTCGAGGAAAGAACCACTGTGGAGACGAGCAGGAACAAAGAGCTGCGACAGACATGTTGAACATCACAATCTCAAAACTCAATCGCGACTCGTAGTGCGCTTGATATAGACGACGTGCAGCTCGAAGGGATTGCTGGTTTAAGCCACGCGCTGTCAGCTATTGATAGGCTTGGTTACGTCATCCGCCTACGCTTGGCAGCTTGAGCTCTCCAGGCTCAGCCGCTCACCAGCAACACATAATTTCGGCGTCGCCCTTTGTTGCATTGTAGCAGACTCTCACATTGAACGCCTGCTGCATCGCAGTTATTCCGTCCGCATCCGCGCCGAGCGTAGCACCGACGACCGTATCAGGCTCGCCCATCCGTGCCTCACAGGCAGCCTCGCGCATGCGCACGCCCAATCTCTCCCACACTCTCACTCTCGCAAAACCGACACGATGAACGGCGGCTGGGTCTTCCTGATCATCCTGCTCCTGCTCGTCTCGGGCGCCTACTTCGGCTGGTACTTCTACGCGCAATGGAACGCCAAAAAGAACGGCCTGCCTCCGCCGTCCATGAACCCCATCGCTGCCTTCAAGGCTTCTCGCGGCGGCGCATCGAACTACCCCGGCCCCGCCCCCGCCGGCATCAAAGGCTGGATCGACACGCAGATCCGCAAATTCAAGAACAGGAATAACCGCTCAGCTGCTGGTGCCTACGAGGGCGACTACACGGCGACAGGCGGCGCGCAACGAGGCCGCGGTGCTGGCAGCAGGCTCGACCCAGATGAGGCGTGGTCCGCAAGGGTCGGCGACGAGGCCTACTACGAAGAGCAGGAGCTTGGTCTGCATGAGCCACCGCGCGGCGCGAACCCTTACGCATCGACAAATTACGCGCCTCAGTCCCACGAAGAGCGCGGTCGCAGCCGCACACGCGACAGCTACGATGAGCACCTTGATGCGAGAAGCGCGCGCAACGATCCTTTCGGCGACGAAAACGCAGCGAGTCTGCGCGGTGTGAGCCCCAGGCCGCTGAACTACGGCGATGACACCAGCTACCATGGTGGTGCCACAGCGCAGATGCCCCAAGTACCGCAGATCAAGACACACAAGAAGGGAGGAAGTGTCCACAGCGCTGAGAACAGCCCAACAGAAAGCAGAAGGAGTGTGTTCAGGGAGGCGATATGAGAGAACTGCAGGTAATTGCCAAGCCGGCCGTAGGTCAGCAGGCATGGTGTGGCTATGATACCTTCTTGTACGACCGGTGTTTCGTGGGGTTCATGAGGAGTATATACCTTTTTGTCTTGCTGTCAAAAGATCTTGATCCATTTTCCAATACTTTTCGAGGCTCCTGCTCAACTCTTGTTGACTGGTATGCTGGACGTGGCTTCCTCGATGCATTGCGCTAACACAGCAGCTCTTGTGGAGGCAATTATGTAGCTTGCAGCTTCAACGACCGGATAGTATCCCCTGGCTGACACAAAGCATGATCGCAATGTAGCGAGGGTCTACGACGAGTAGATCTAGTGCAGTGCAGCCTAACACCTCAACTACGGTTCAAGGTCCTCCGAACCATGGTTTCCAAGACCAGTCATACTTTCCTGCTAGTTAAAAGGCCGTGACGACCTCCTGGCACCACTACTACATCAACACAAACCAATATGCCAACGAACGAATATCACTGTATTGGCCGCGGCGGTTGCGGCTCTGTCTGGGCATTACCCATCACAACGACCACGACCACACCCTCAGATAATGAAGCACGAGCTCTTCAGCTGTCGCAGATACTACAGCGTCCGCATGTCCTCAAGCGCGCAGACGGTGACACGGAGCGCTCAGTCGCCAACGATATGGCTATGCATCACCGATTTCTCCACTCCACAGGATCAGTACACCTGCCGTTCTTAGTCCCTCATTCGTACAGAATGCTGCAAGCACATAACCGAGAGTATCCTGACAACCTCCCCGCTGGCAGAACGCCATGCGAGACTTACCTCCAGGAGCGCATCCCTCCTCTGCCTCTCAGCATCCGCTCCACACTGATTCATCACTATTGCCCTCCAAGCAAGCGGGATAGCGTGCGCAACAGCAAGAATGACGAGGACTGTCTCGTTCGTTTGTACAGCGGCAAGTGCCGCAGCGCGCACGATCAGACACGACATAAATCGTTCTTCACACTGCGCAACTATGGGCTCTACATTGACCAGATGGAAGATTTGGGTATCGATATCAACCGCGCGGTGGCAGTGCTAGCGAAGGCGTTGGCTAACTGCTACTGGGTTGCGCATATCGATGCTAATGACTCGGAGTGGGTGTTCGGTCTGCCACGCTCTTCATCTGCAACGACCACTCCGTCTCCGTTGAAACCGGCAGCAGGCGAGAGAAGTGAGGAGGTAGTGTTGAACACGCAAAGCGAGGACAAGGAGATGTTCACCATGCGCCTCGATGACGGCAGCAAGAGCGAGGATATGGCTGTATGGATGCTGGGTTTCGACTGTGTGCGTCCTATGAGCATGGACGCAGCAGGTGTGTAGCAGGCAATCGATGCATTCTACCGCAACGATCCCTACTTTCCCCGACCGTGGGCGAATGAGTATACATCTGAGGATGCGAGGGTATGGAATGTGTTCAAGAGGGCCTTCGTACAAGAGAGTGATGGGATTCTGACAACAGAAGAGGCGGTTGTAGCAGCCCGTGGAACGGACGTTGAGTGTGGGCGCGACCTGGCTTGGTTGTGGGTCGAGGGGGTCGAGCGCGAGGGAAGGAGGCGTATGATAGAGCAAGCGGAGAAAGATGGAAAGGAGAAAGCAAGAAGAATGGTGGCAGAATTAGATGCTATATTGGAAGCGCACCAGGAGCTGGTGCAGAACTAGTGCAGACCACGATCTGTAGGAGGATCCACTGAACTGCATATGGGTAACGAAAGACTGTGTAATTAGAACCTTGCAAGCTCGAAGAACCACGAAAACTTGATCGTGCTGTTCCGCACATCGGCCGTTGCATCGACTCCAACGTCACTCATCTGATAGTCCTTGAATTGACCTCCCTCCCTATTAATGCAATGCCCAGTCCCATCGGGTCTCGTGAAGCATACGACGCAGTCACTCGTGAACGGGAGCGTATTATGCAAGAGCGTCCACACCACATTCTTCTTGTACACTTGATCGAAGTACTCATTCAGCCTGATGCGAAAGTTCTGTTGCTGATCCCATGATGAGCCACCGGCGGGTGCGGATAGTTGCAGTGCTGACTCCATTGCTGAGACGGTATCGAACTTTAGGAGATGTGCAGTTGCTACCCAGACACAGTTCTCGGTGCGTTGAGAATCATTGAATTGGAGAAGGCCGGTGCCATCCATGATTATGTCGAGATCCATGGCCGCTAAAGATGCTGTGCTATTGTCCGGAAGGGAAGAGGAGGAATCCCGGCTGGCGGAAAACTTTAGAGGAGTATTGAGATGAATGTGCCTTCAGACCAATTCTTCAATGGAACGAAGTGGCCGTCTTATATGCACTGTAATCTTCGCACAAGGCTGAAGGGCATACCTGACAAGGCTGCCAATCAACCATCAGCAAACTTACCTTGACACGTATTGCGTCCTGCCCACGAATTAGAACGATCCTATTCGGGCAACCAGGTCTAAGTACTTGCCTCTTTTTGTCGCGGCATGCATGTCTGACAGCCCGCATACATGCAATCTGAAGCAAAACATCCACAGGAAGGACATTAGCGTGTGAGGAACTTCGAGTAAACGGATGTAACTGGCATCTTGCCATTACTTCCATTAAGAGACTGCAGCAGCGAGTGCACTTGACAGCAAATCCTTAGTTGCCACGTTCCTCTGACGTGTAAGGAATTCGCAACGTCAGCATGTTGACAGCCTTGCCGCGATGTACTGTCACGAACTCGCAGCTGTCTGATGCCTAGCTCTGTAGCTCCTCTCGCGGCTAATTACATTCCACATAGATCGACTGATGCGAGTAGCATGCTAGCTTTGCGCAGCTGAGATCACATGTAGCAGTTTTTCACCTTATACGAGATTAAAATTAGATGTGTGCATTGCTTATCTACATTGTGACTGTACCTTAGGGTTAGCAGGCATGCTGGGATTAGAGTTCATCGTTACCAACACACGAATCTCAGATGTGCTGCCCGTGCCCACCTTCGTCTCAAATGTCCTGCCTTGCAGAACTTGAAGTGTTAGCACTTACTGCAATTGTTGAGACATTAGTACTAGCAGCTTTCGAGAGGAGCTCGATAAGAGGAAGAGGAAATTTGACATCTTGCGTTGAGCCTTGATAGAAATTATAAGAAGAGCTCTCCTCTGACGAAATTTTAGAGAGAATCTTGCACTGAGCGTACCTCTGTACAAGCAGAGTGTTGGCTTGTTGCGAGCTTTCTTGTTGACATAGCCGGGGTTGGCATACTGGGTATCCAACTCCTCTTCAAAATTGAGCCTATCTCAGGCCTGATTCTGCAAGCTCCTAGCGCATCGCAGTCGCCAAGATGCATCCATAGACACGTTCTCTACTCTCATTTCTCACTCTTCTTTGGTGATAACTCCTCCACGATGTTGTTAGGATCCTTCCATGCTAATGCAACATACTTTGTATGACTACCGCGAGCAAAGACCTCGCCTTTACTGTTGCTGAAGTTGATGGAGGTGTAAGCCAACGTCTTGCCAACTATGTAATGTTAGTCTGCTACCATTGAAATGCCCCGGTGTATCCTCTGGCGCTTACACTTGTCGCAAGTCACTTCAGCCTTGATCAAGTCACCGATCTTGCCACCTGAAGACAGGTAGGTGACGTTCAAATCGGTCGACACGCCGGTAGCAAAGAGACCTCGGGAAGCCACAGCAAGAGAACCGCCAAGGTCGACCATGCTGGCTATTGTGCCTCCGTGAAGGATGTTCAATCGATTCTGGATGCTTTTCAGTACTAGCTACTGCTATCGCCTTGTTGCGAACTTACAGTGTGCTCCTTCTGAATATCAAGTTCAAACTTGACGCGCCCAGGAGTTGCCGAGGTCACTCGAAGCTGAAAGGAGACATGTCAGCCATTGATGCCTAATACACATTCAACCATCACAAACGAGAGTAATGGACATACTCCATCCAGCAGCCTAAAATCGAATCATCAGCCACTACCTTCCTCAATATCCACGCGTGACGTACCTTGGCTCCAGCCCCGAGTTGGCACGGAACGACTCCCAAACCTTATCAATCGATTAGCGTTCTGGCAAATACCATCGATCGTGAACGTGGATGCTCACCGATCTGACAAACTTGAGCGCAGGCATTGTTGCGACGTGAGACTCCTGTGATCGAATAGCGACGTCGGCAATTGCTCTGGAGCTACAGGTGATGGGCGGGAGCTAAGCAGGGGGTGGAGCGGAGACTGATTGTGGGGCTCCGGGTCCGCTTGGCGCGTCATCGATCGTCGCTGCTCTTTGATACCTCTGGACTTTACCTTTCGCTTTCTTCACCGCGCAACTAACGCGTCTGGTCCGCCGTCTTGTCTCAAGACGATGATAGTACGGTAGCACGCCGAAGGACAACCTTACACTGCAATAATGTCGGCGCCGTCATCCTCCCAAGCGCTCGAATACCTTCAGGGCCTGCCTCTACAGACGCACAGGAAACTCTATGAGGCTCCTGCGACGGTACTGGCGGTTTTCCGTTGCATGCTGCCGCATCTAGGTAAGCCAAAATCGCCTACAATCATAAATTTCAACACTAACAGATGTCAACAGCCAAGACACTGGTTATGGCAATGCTGTACATGCCAACTTCGTTCCCTGAATCACAGCTCAATGCTTGGTTCAAGCCCGGCGCTACACGAGAGAAGTCGCACGCTCTGTTCGTCCTCGGCCAACTTCACATCCTCGACACGACAAAGGAAGACGACGGCAAGCGTACGCACTCGCTTTCTCCCGGCTTCAAGCGTAGCCTGCGACATGCTCTTGAAGGGTCGGGGAGAGATGGCTCTTTTGGTGTCTCTGCTACAGCTGAGGAGAGCAGGGGTGAACGAAGGGTTGGCTTCGAGTATCTAGACGAGTACGCGAAGGCACAGTGGGAAACAATCCTGTTCTACATGGTTGGCGGTGCTGCAGGCGTGGACGTCAAGTCGGAGATCGGCGCAGGAACTAAGAGGTTGCTGCATGCCGGAGACCTTGTCAGGACGTATCATGGGCAACCTCGAATTACGAAAGAGGGCTTCACGTTCGTTCTGCAAGAGACGAATGCGCAGGTGTGGAACCTGCTGATCGTGTACCTGAAAATGGTCAACGATGTGAGTGCATCTATCAACATGGGATACGATAGTTTCTAATTTCACGCAGCTCGGTATGAACGAGACCGACGTGCTCTCCTTCCTCTTCATGCTCGGCTCCCTGGAGCTCGGCCAAGCATACTCGACCTCGACCCTCACCGCGACTCAACTACAGATGCTCGACGACCTCTCTGCGATGGGTGTCGTCTTCCGCTCAACCAAAGACGCCAAAGTCTTCTACCCAACTCGGCTGGCCACAACGCTAACCTCCGAATCCGGCGGCCTCAACACCTCTGGCTCCAGCAATTCCAGCTCCAGCTCATCCACAAGCCAAGGCTTCATCATCATCGAAACAAACTACCGGCTATATGCGTACACGAATTCGCTGATCCAAATCGCCATCATCTCTCTATTCTGCAAGCTGCAGCACCGCTTCCCGAACCTAATCTCCGGCAAACTCACAAAGGAATCCGTCCACAAAGCCGTGTCGCAAGGCATCACCTCAAGCCAAATCATCTCCTACCTGACCACGTACGCGCACCCGCAGATGCAGAAGAACAAGACCTTCATCCCGCCGACGGTCATGGACCAGATCCGGCTCTGGGAGTACGAGGGCGAGCGCGTCGAGACGGAGAACGGGTACCTGATGCGCGAGTTCAGCTCGCAGGCCGAGTACAAAGACGTGAAGAAGTATGCCGAGGAGTGTGGTGTGCTGAAGTGGAGTAGCGATGAGAAGAGGATGTTCTTCATTACTCATGTGGAGCAGGTTAGCGCGTATTTGAAGAGCAAGAAGGCGCCGAGGTAGGACTCGCCGCTCTCGCCAACTCTGGAGTTTGAGGTTCTCAGGGGAATGGAGTATCATGAGTGGCGCATGGCGTACGACAAATGACGACAAACCAACAGCGATAGAGCACAGCTTTGTACAGATGAGAAGCATGGGTGATGCTCTTATGCCTTGGTATCTTTATATAAATGTACAAACGCTCAGCATCAAAGCTGCATCAACGCCTTGAAATGCCAGCTTCTTCGACTTTTACCCTTCGCTCCTAGACAACTTCCTCGTCGTCCTCGGCCCCAAAGTCCTGAACGTGCTCCTCAGGAACAAGAACCATCTCCTCACGATCCACATCCTCATCCCCGCCATCCACCATCCTCACCTCCCGCGTCGGCAGCTGTCCACCCCCGGCCTTCAGCGCCTCAATCTTCGCCGCCGTGATCCCTCGTACATACTCCTCCAAATGCTCGTACCCGGTCATAACCGCCTGGCCGTCCACTTCCTCAGCAAGCACCGGCCTGGTGGTCTCGCCGTACATTTCGCCCGTCACGAGAGCGAGCTCGTCGGGGCGCGAGAGCAGGATGTCGAACGCGGGTTTGAGCTCGAAGACGGACTCGAAGACCGCGCGGCGCCCGAGGATGTACAGACCCAGACGCGCACGCGAGAGCGCGACGGTAAGGCGGCGGATGTCGCGGAGGTAGCCGATTGTTTTTGTGCGGACGAGGGAGAGGATGACATCTGCGCGCGTTAGCATTTGCGAGTTCGTCTCAAAGGGAGTGTAGCAATATGAGGTTGAGTCTACAGTGAGAATTGAATGGGGGACTTACAGTCGTTCTGCTCGCCCTGGTACTTGTCGACGGTAGCAACGATCTTAGGGCGGCCGAAAAACGGGTGATCTCTGCACTTCGCGTTGAGGATATCGTTGATCAGGCCTTTCTGTCCGGCGTATGTGGTGAGGATGGAGATCTTGTGCGCCGGGTAGTTGAGCAGCCGCATGTACATGAACAGCGCGACTGCGTACTCGGCCTCGCCCAGGTTGACCAGCCAGTGCGGTGTCGGCTCTGCTTCGCCCTTGCCTTTGTAGTCCGGCACGTTGATGAATTGGAATTCGTGTTTGAAGCCTGCGTTGGCGACTTGGAAGGCTGGCGTGCTGAGCACCGAGGGCAGGTTGCTGAGCGCTGGGTAACGCCATTTGTAGAGTTCTGCGATAGAGGGGCGGGCGCGGCCTTGCTGGTCGAGCAGGATGGTAGGCACGCCGAGGCGGACCAGGCGCTGGAAGAGGGATTGTTCGAGGTTCGCGTATTGTCTGAAGGCGAGGTTCTGGATGATGGGCGAGTTCTGGAGGTGGTCACCACACAGCACGATGCGCTGGAGAGGCAGCTCGCCGTGCTGCGGGTTCTGGAGGGCAAGGGGGATGAAGTTCTCGATCTCGGTGATTTGAGCGGCTTCCTCCATGATCACATTGTCGTAATGGAAACCGAGAGATGCGATCTCTTGTCTCCGCATGGCAGCGTGAGTGGAGGTCATGGCAATGATGCGGGCTTCCTTCACGAGGAGGTAGTTGGCCTTGTCGCGAGGATTGCGCAGAATCTCGAATGGACGGATATCCTCGAGTTCTGTGAAGATCTTCTCAACATGACGGTAGCAGCCTTGGACGATATCGAGGACCTGCTCGCGGTTTGCTTCGGGCGGAAGTAAGGGCTGTGGCGCATTCGAGAAGTAGTCCTTGAGAGGGAACTCGGCGACAATCTGCTCAACGCTGATTTCTTCTGATGTGATGCTGTCCCAGTACTGTGTCCAGGCTGGCTTTACGTAAACCAGGTTGAAATAATCCGCTGTCTCGCATGACTGTCCATGTGCTCCCGGCGCTCCGAAGTTCTTCGCAAGGCGATCCACTTCTGCCAGGTAGTACGTGCCTCTCTCGAGGAAGGACTCTACCCTACCGTGCTTGCTGTAGCTTGCCTCAGTGTCAAGATCTTCCTCTCCATGGCCGAGACGTAACAAATGCCGCTCATCGATGTCAAGCGCAACGATCTTCTGGAAAAGCTGGTTCAGCGCTTGATTACTGTGCGCAATAAGCAGCGTTCGTTGGTCCGGGAAGTTATGGTATATGTTAGATATGATCTGAGTTGCGACATCCGTCTTTCCTGTACCCGGCGGGCCGAGCACGACCGTAAGACCAGGCTGCGTGCCAGAGGTGATGGCTTCGACTTGTGCAGGAGTGAACCTGACTGCGTTCTGCTTGAGGGCGTCTGCAGGGTATGGACCCATGTTCGGAGGCTTGTATGTCGAGACACGCAGAGACTCATGCGCAGGCTGCGCAACCTCAACTTGGTCGCGGCGCCGCTTCTTGGAAGGTTTGGCAGGTGCAGCGGCTGGCTCGGCGGGTGCAGGGTACTTCACGACGTACGGAGGTCCGAAGGCTCCTTCTGCGTCGTCTGCAGGCTCAATTGTCTTTCCTGGCAAGGACTCGACGAGATGCTGCCACTCTAGGAATGTATCGCGGAAATCTATTGATTGCAAGCGGTTGGGTAGGCGAGTGTAAGTCGCGGAGGACGGATCTCCGTAGCCCAAGAAGACCTCCTGCAGCCACGATGGTGCCGGGATATCGGACAAAGTCAGACGTTTGATTGATTCGAGGATAGGCAGGAAGTTGTTCTCACGCCCTCTACGGCGAGCGATCATGTTGATGTTTTCGTAGATGTTGGGTCGACCTTCCGCAACATGGTCCATGTCTGATTGGTACTGCTTTGCGTCAATGTTGACCACGAGCCGTCGCGATCGCGCCCTGGGGGCGTAATCGCCATTTTGTGCCTGGTCACGCAAAGGCCGGCCATTGTCGTCCAGCACTTGGACAACCTGGGCACATCTCAGCCTCTGCAGACCAACTTGTTCGCCTGTGTTCGCGTCGCTGTGACCGTTGCTCATAGGTGCATCGTCCTTGCCTTCTACAGTCAGGAGGAACACTACGTCATCCGGCCTCAGTGATTCCCATTCCCTGCGCACGGGCACCTGCAGACGGCTGACGTCGAGAACGATCTCTGCACGCACATAGGCAGGGTGCTCGTCGCCGACCTTCGAAGGGGCTACATCGACGATACCTGGCGCAGAGATGGGGATCGACATCCTCGAAAAACCACCAAACTTGGTGCTGGCACCCTTCCCTCGCGGTTGCACGCGCTTGATAACATCCTCCATGTCCTTTCGGATACCGTAGAAGGATTCAGCGCGGTAGAGAATGTACGACCTCCACAAGAAGTCGCCCATGGTCAGATACTGCAGGTTCAGCTTTGGAATTGCGAGTGGTCTGGATCCGTTGTATGACTCGTTTCGGAGGAACGTGGTCTCATATAGGATCTTTTCTGTTGGAAGAACAGGCATGTCGCGTATGGTGTCCTTGAAGATGGGCCTCTGCTCGACCAGAGAGACAAGGGTCTCCATATAGAACGTTCGGTCGCGGACCAGGAACGTGGTGGTGGGGTACTCTGTCCGAAGGCCCATGAGAGAGCAAAGCTCCTTGAGCTCGTCGTCGCTCAATGTGCGCAGGTGGCCATCCAGCTCTGTCCGATTGCCAATGCTGCCGAAATTTGCCAATGCCATCAGCTGCAGCTTTTCCTGGAACGCAGCGTAGCCTACGCGCTGCAACTGGGCAAGAGTGTCGTAGTGTCGCTGATCGTACTCCAGCTTCGATAGCTGTTTGCCGGTCTGGTCTTCGATGGCGAAGTTTGTGAAGTGATCGAGCAGGCTGTAGAGGTCGCGGAACAAGCCGTTGTCCTCGTCTGCATACATGGGCGAGAGTCTGACAGCAGGGAGCAGATTCAGATCCTTCAGGAGCGTGTTGACGTATCTTCTGGTGGGCAGCTGACTCTGCAAGTCGGTCAAGAGCTCCACGAAGCGCTCGCAGTACACCAAGTTGTCTCCCATCTCCTGCTTTGTGTTGCTGTTGTAGAGGCGATCAATGAAGTCCAGGACAAGGGTGTACAGCCACGACCGTTCGAAGCGCAGACGAGCCTGCAGTGTCTGGTCTGCGGCATCGAAGCGCCTCTCTGACGCACGCCATGCCTTGCGCAACATCTGGTGTTCCTCGAACTGTTGGTCGCGTGCTGTGTCCGAGTGGAGGTTGTGCCATATCGAGATGCCAACGAGCGGCGCACACTCTTTGCGCACGAGACCACTGTCCAGCGACTGGAATGCGCCAATCACGAAGGAGACCAGCTGGGTGCGGTTCTTCATCGGCAGCGAGGGATCGACGGTCATGGACAGGATGCGGCGGAAGAACGAGGAGAACTCGGCGGGCTTGCTGGTGAAGTGTTCTGGAGGCCTGTTAGTGCTCGTGCTGAAGACGCAGGAATGCATGACCTACCCCATGACGGCAGGTTCTCCCTCCTCTTGACATTGACCATCAGCGCCAGCAGCAGGTGGTGGTAGTCGGACGCGTCCTCGGTGAAGCCTGGCCACAGGTATCGCTCGAGCAGCTGCAGGTTCTCGAGCACCAGCAGCGACGAGTAGGCAAAGTCGACGCTCTCCAGCTCGTCCCACAGCTCCTTCTTGACCACCTCCGGGCGCACCTTGGGCGTCTTCTTCGCGGCCAGCCAGTTCTTCCGGGCGACCTGCGCAAAGTGGTTCTCGCCATGCAGGTCCGCGACCGTCGGGCGGGCGTGGACAATGGCCGTTTCGCTCGCCGCGCCGGACGAGGGTCCCTCTGTGCCGTCCATCTCTTGTGTGCGTCGGGCTGCGATTATCGTGGGAGTCGTGGGGCACCAATCGCAGGGCGCGCAAGCATTGCTGTTCGCGACGGTCGCGTTGCAGATGTCGGATCCTTAGCGCGAATCTTTCGCAGCGCCGTCATGTCTGCAAGGCTGAGAGCTGCCGGGCATTGGCACGGACCATCCTCATCGTTCAACCTCACGAAAGGCGGAGACAGGTGCATAACGCACACTAGCAACGACAATGTCTTCGCAGGACGCCGCTGTCAGGCACCAGGCCATCGTGCCGGACAAGGTCCCCACTGGAGAGTACCCAGTAAGCGATTGCCGCCGTATATCAAGCGCAATGCGTGCACATGGCTAACTCGCGGCAGCTCATCGACAACGACCCGTATGCCTCACACCCCTCCACACGCCTCCGACCGACTGCGCGCACGTACTGACAAGATCCGAAGACACATCTCGCGAGTAGTCCGCTATGCCCGCCCCTCTGACTGGCTCACGGGCGCCGCCGTCGGTGCCATCAGCCCCGGTCTGATGCTGTACTGGGAGCGCGTCTCGCCCTCGTTCGTTGGCAAGGGCGGATTCGCGCCCGTCATGCGCTTGAGCGGCGCCGTTGGTGTCGCCGGATGCTTCCTCTTCGCATACTCGAGGTCCGCCTGTACGTGCATGACATCTGCAATTGGCGCGAGCGTGATTGGCCGAAGCACCGTACTGACACAAGACAGCCCGCTTCTACGGTGCGCGCGAGAACCGCCGCGAGGTCGAGAAGGACATGCGCGAGATGGTCGACAAGGTCAAGCGCGGCGAGCCGCTGTACGGCACCACCGAGATGACCGAGTACATGCAGGGCGTTGCCCACAGGAACTCGCGCTACGCAGCCACATTCGCCCACGTCCTGCCGTGGCCCAACCTGGTCAACCACCCCTACCACGGCGTCGACACGGCCAAGTACTACCGCCAGGCCGAGATGGAGCTGGAGCAGGAGAAGAACCGTTAGAGCTAGAGTCCAGAAAACCGAAAAATACCAGGCGCTTTCTTTGGGCCACGCAGCTGTACATAGCCTCGAAGAGCCAACACAGGATGTATCAACATTTTCTTTGTTCTTTGTTCACTCCCTCTGACTTGACTGCTCCATCTACATCTCTGTTCACACCTCCCTCACGACCCCGCCAGCGCCCCCAACACCTTCTCCTGCCCAAACCTCGCCATCTTAAACCGACTCATCCAATCATCCCTATTAATATACCCCCCACAAATCCTGCGCTTCCCCGTGAACGCACTCCTCCCATGCAGCACCCTCCAGTTATCAAAAACCAGCACTCTGCCCGGCACCAACTGCTCCCAGTACTCATTCTCCCTTTTCTTGAGCAGCGCATCGAATTTCCGCGCTGCATCGTACCAGATCTCGACGTCCTCGATGGGCAGCTCGATACTCGCGCGGTCCGAGCTATTCCAGCGCACGCGCAGCAAATCGCCCGTTGCGGGATCGTGCTCCAGCACCGGGAAGCCGCGGTACGGCTGGATGCTAATGCCCTCGTTGCCCGACGCGTGGGCGTGCACGTTGGTTTGCGCGAGGATCTTGTACGCCTGTCTGTCGGTGCGCAGGAGTTCGTCGGCGACCGCGAAGCCGTCGACTAGCAGCGAGGCGCCGCCGCTGCCGTCGGTGTGCGAGAGTAGGTGGAATGCTTGCAGGCCTGCCGGGTCGGAGAAGTAGGTGTTGTCGGTGTGGGCCTCGAGCGCGATGTTGGTGTATGCTGTGTCTGCGCTGGCCAGGTCGGCGGTGAAGTCGTAGAAGCCGCCGTAGTGCGTTTCGCGGATGAACGCGATGCGGCGGAGGAGCTTTTCTGTGGCTTGGGGGGTGTCGTGGGGTGTTTTGTCGATGTAGCAGAAGCCGAATTTGCGCTGTCGGTGTCAGTGGCTGTGTGGACTTGGTTGATGCGAGTGTGGACGACTTACAATGTTCTGCAGTACGGGGCCCATGTTCTCACGGACGGCTTCCGAGTATGAAACTGTTGCCCGCTGGCGCGAGATCTCTGAGCCCCAGAGTTCTGGGGTCA
Source organism: Didymella glomerata (assembly GCA_030271015.1). NCBI lineage: Eukaryota > Fungi > Ascomycota > Dothideomycetes > Pleosporales > Didymellaceae > Didymella > Didymella glomerata. Next base: position 1,678,806 of record JAJOHN010000003.1, on the reverse strand, counting down.
CGAGGCCCTGGCGTATACTGGCTCTGGTCTCAAAGTTTGCGATTGCATTTGCCAGGAAGGGCTGAGTGTATGTGCTCTTGTGGCCGTCACTCCATTCGATTGAGAGTTTTGTTTTGTTTGCCGAGACGTCCTTGGTGTATGAGGCGGACTTGATAGACAAGTCTTTTGGAATTGCAAATGTGTCCTGTAATCTCTGCTTCGTCGTCTCGTGCATGCAGCTGCTGCACTGACAGTTGTCTCTGAGCCAGATGTTGGGTATCGTCTTCCCAAGAGCAGAGACTTTGTTGTTGTCAACCTCGATTTGGGCGTTTAACGTTGTCGGATCATGTGTGAATCCATATTCTTTTCGGACATGCATGGGACCACTCAGCGTCGATGCCAGTTTGCGATGATTTTCATATATCCGGTGAACTTCATTTTGCAGGATTTTGAGATCTTGCAGAACCTCACTGGGGCTTGATCCATGTTCTTTGCTCGAGATTTGATCCAGCTGCGGTAGTTGACGCTTTGTCGAGGTCTTTGACGGCTTCTTTCCGGCATTGACGGTAGCTTTCTGGGGCACAAACGTGGATTTTGATGGCCTTTCATGAGAACTGGGATGACGGGTCTCGGGATTCACTGTTCCTGTGGATTGGAAACGAGTCTGCCTCTGCGATAGGAGCTACGATTGCTGTCAAGAGGTGCTCCATCATGATTCGAGGAGACGTACCTGAGCATGTCTCGTGACATGTCGAGCGCCCTGCGAGCATCGAGAAAACTGCATTGCGGACATGGCGCGCTACCGACGAATAATCAATCGATGATGCTCAAGGCCAGCACAATATGACATCAATGGCCGACGTTTCGAGCAGCAGAATCACAGTTGTGGATGTTTGAAGGAGAAGCACAGTTTCGAAGTTGGCGAGCGGACCTCGGACGACAGAGGAACACGAACACTCCCGAGGTGGCTGAGTTTAAACGCAGCAATGCTTCAAACCCTAACGCGCTGCAGCGCGCAGGAAATCACTCAAAAGGTTCAATAGAAAGCTCTATACTGTAGACAAGTTCGGTATTCAAGATGCAACTTTACTAGCTGAGCTAGATACGGCCGCGCGTGTTGCTCTTTGTGTTGAAGTTTTATTTTTGGTCTCACCTGAAAGCGGGGCAGAGCCCAGCCGGGATCATTGCCAAAGCTGACAGCCGGCTGAGTGCGCGTGCTCTGATGGTTGATGAGACGATCATCGTCTCGAACAATATTTCAAGATGTATATAGGTATTGCGATGGGAAAATTCCTTCATCGAATCAACGGGCACCATGGCCTAATGGTAAGGCGTTGCTTTCCGGTGGCAAAGATTGTGGGTTCGAGTCCCACTGGTGTCGTTTTTGCTGCTTGCGTGATCTTTTTTTGCATTTTTAACTTATCGTGGCACTGATGGTGGTGGTGCTGTTGTGATGTTGGTTGACTTGTGACACTTGAGGAAGGAACGGGCGGGTAATCGCCTCCCAGATTGAGTGAGATAACCAGATGCCATGGCAAGTGTAAGACCATCTTCCTCTTACATTGCGACAAAAATCCAATCCTAGGCTTGTTGTAGTCTTCAGTAGGATTGTGAGCCTGCAGGATGCTTATAGATAGTGTCTGACTACCTCCTGCGATTGTGCCGTACTTCTGCGGTACTTCTGCGGCTTGCAGGTTCTCCGCGAGAGTCAAACTCGAGTTGTCAGGCATGAAGAGTGATCTGCCTCCTGCCTTGCAATGATGGTCAGCCATAGCAGCACAGAATTGTAACCTCCAGAAGGCTCGTTGGCCTGCAAGATATATTCGTGCAGATGCTGACTGTCTCCCGTAGTTTGAGACTGCAGATTCAGGCCGGCATTTCTGCAGCGCGACAACACGCGACAGAATTAATCTACAAATAACAGTACAGAACATCAGTACCATGAACTTAGCGAATAGGTTATTACATTTCCTTGTATGCCATTAATGTGCGTGGCCTGGATCTGCTATGTGCTGCCGTTCATAGTCAGCAGTACAGAGCGAGCCGTCAGGAGCTCATCTGCAGCGACTAAGTCCTAGCTCCAGGCTTGGTCAAGCCACGCGGTTCGTGTGGTGGAGAGTGAGGTCGTGTTTGTTTGACAGGTGTGAGAGTCCGCCTCAATCGGGAAGCTTCGACGCGCCAAGACCGGCGTAATCGCGGGAGAGCTTCACGTTCGTCACCTAAGCTGCCTCCCAAACAGCTTCACGTCAACACCCCACCAACCCGATTTCTTCGCCAGCGGCACCTTTCCTGTCGCTCCCACGTCATATCACTCACTAGGAGTCTCTCCCCGCCTCAGGTCCTCCATCGTCAACCCCGCCGAACACCGCCACCATGTCCACACTTGAGGATCTCGACGATCTTGAGCGTCACGAGAAGGAGGAGAAGAAAGATGAGGACAAGAAGAAGGACGGCGATGCCGGCAAGGATGGAAAGAAGGCCGACGGCGACGCAGATATGGAGGACGCCGAGCCAGAAGAGGAGCCACTTGACGAGGAGATCCTGAACTCAAGCACACGAGACATTGTCGCGCGGAGACGGTTACTGGAGAACGACATGCGCATCATGAAGAGCGAGTTCCAGAGGCTCACGCATGAGAAGGCGGCGATGAACGAGAAGATCAAGGACAACCTGGACAAGATCGAGAACAACAGGTACGCTTTACGTTCCGGAGCTGCGATAGTCCAGGTGAAGGTGGCGGAGATAAGCTAACATGTGCAGGCAACTACCATACCTGGTCGGCAACGTAGTTGAGATACTAGACTTGGACGTCGAGGCAGAGGCCAACGAGGAGGGCGCAAATATCGACCTGGACGCCACCCGCGTAGGCAAGTCGGCGGTCATCAAGACATCCACGAGACAAACCATCTTCCTGCCCCTCATCGGTCTGGTTGACCACGAGAAGCTCAAGCCCGGTGATCTGATCGGTGTGAATAAGGATTCGTACCTGGTTCTCGACACCCTTCCCGCCGAGTACGACAGCCGAGTGAAGGCTATGGAGGTTGACGAGAAGCCGACAGAGAAGTACACAGATGTCGGTGGACTGGACAAGCAGATCGAGGAGCTGGTCGAGGCCGTTGTCTGGCCCATGAAGGAGGCTGAGAGGTTCAAGAAGATCGGCATCAAGGCGCCAAAGGGTATGTTCATGCTATCAGACCGCTACACGACCCCAGGCTAACAAGTACAGGTGCACTGATGTACGGACCTCCCGGTACCGGCAAGACCCTCCTCGCCCGAGCCTGCGCCGCGCAAACCGATGCCACCTTCCTCAAGCTCGCAGGCCCGCAGCTGGTGCAGATGTTCATAGGAGACGGAGCTAAGCTGGTCCGCGACTGCTTCGCCCTGGCCAAGGAGAAGGCACCCTCAATCATCTTCATCGACGAGCTCGACGCCGTGGGCACAAAACGATTCGACTCCGAGAAGTCCGGTGACCGTGAAGTCCAGCGAACCATGTTGGAGCTTCTCAACCAGCTCGACGGTTTCGCGTCCGACGACCGCGTCAAGGTCCTCGCCGCCACCAACCGTGTCGATGTCCTTGATCCCGCTCTCCTCCGTTCCGGTCGTCTGGACAGGAAGATCGAGTTCCCGCTCCCGAATGAGGAGGCCCGCGCCCAGATTATGCGCATTCACTCGCGAAAGATGACCGTCGACGAGGGTGTCAACTGGCAGGAGCTGGCCCGCAGTACCGATGAGTTCGGTGGTGCGCAGCTCAAGGCTGTCTGCGTTGAGGCTGGTATGATTGCGCTGCGATCTGGGCAGCAGAAGATCAGCCACGAGCACTACGTCGATGCTATCTCTGAGGTGCAGGCGAAGAAGAAGGACACTGTCAACTTCTACGCTTAAACGGTTGGGACCTTGTGCACGCTGTCAGCGGCGCTTGTACTACAAGATAGAGTTCATCACGAAACCACAATTAATGACATTGATCTGAATCTTTGCGTTACTCGTAAACATGGATTGGCTTGATGTGTTTGCAGGATTGCGCTCTCCGGACTGCAAATGGCAAAAACTCCAGGAGCATGTACGCCAGGGATGTGTTAGTCTGTGAGGCTCTATATGATTGCTTTTGATTTCTGAATATCGTTGATACAGATGTAGGCCACGCACACATAGGCTTCGATCGCTGTGATCGTACTTCCAGCACAACAAACTCCATTCATGGCCATCCAATTCCGCGGGACACGCCATTGCGCTGTCATCGACCATAGGCAGTCTCAACGAGAGTGTAGCTGCACCGTGGAATCGTAGCTGTCCGAGTCCTCCGTCTCCCGCCCACTAGACGTAAAAGAAGTATCCTGGAGCTCACAGACGGGCTCCGACACATCTCCAGTCTTCGTGTCATCAGTTCTGTTCCGGCCTTTGCCTTTGAATAAATTGGCAAAGCTAGCCTTTCGTGGCGTCAGTTTGCGTACAGCACGGCCAATGGGTCCTTTGGCAGTCGACTCGTCGGGCTTACGAAGTGATGGAGGCAGATCGAGTTTGGTGTCGAGCAGCTTATTGTCTTTCCGATATCTGTACTCGAACTCCTACTAAGCTGTTAGCTATCGTCGATGACCTCTGTGGTGGTCGAGAGCGTGCTTACATGAAGGCTGTCCGCGGCTTGTGAGGAAGCGCAGAGATCTCTGAGTTGCATAAAGATCAAAATAACGGCTCTCTTCTCGTCCTCGATACTGCACTGTCCCAATGGCCCGTCGTCCTCTGGCTCGAGTTCAGGGTGCAATTGCGCAGTCATGGCATCTGTGCGCCACCGGTCGAACCTTGATTGGAACCGGCCGGCCCAGTATAGCGGTGGCATGTAGTCTTTCACCTGCACACAAGTATTTTCGTCAGCACTGCTTGGGTAGAATCGATGGGAAATGGTCCAGCGTCGATGTTTTGACAGATCTCCGGTGAACTTGTCCGAAAGTGATATAGATGTTGATCTCCTGGCGGCGTTGAGGTCCGCTTGGGCGTGTTGCGAAGGCAACACAGTCGTATCGCTGGATAACGTTGACGGGGATCCGAGCTGAACGTTGTTGGGCTCGATGCTTCTGCCGGCATCTTCATCTTCGAATCGGTATAGCGTCTTCGCCTGATCGGTGAGACTCGTCTCATCCGCATTTTCTGGAACCTCAGATATAGTTGTTGACACAGAGGTAGACGGTGACTTAATTAACACATCTCCTTTCAACATTTGAGTAGAGACTATGTTGGACGACAGAGATCTGCTAGAAAGTCCCTGTTTGGCCAAAGTCATAGGTAAGCGATGCCGCAGATTTGGCCTCTCTGTAGCAGGATCTTGCTCCACGATGGGTGATACGAGATTGGGGAACGAGGGTAACCTGTAATGTTCTGGGACGGGAGGTACTGGCGGAGCAGCTTCCGAGCGTCCTCCAAAATGGTGGAAAGTGGAGGAACGTGGGAGTCTTCTCACCTGATGGTTTGCCGCAGCAAATACCTTAGAGGACCTCCAAACACCAGCCAGCCCATTCGGTGTTCCCAACGTCCTTCTCTGTGCATCGCTATCGGCATCGGCTCGTATCTTTGGCGGCGGTGCGAGAGGCAGGTCCAGAAAGTCAATGGTGGAAAGTGTTGGGGTCGATGAATTTGCTGGAGCCAGGTCTGGGACGCTCGTAAGAGGCGTTTCCTCTGAAGGGCAAGGTGAGTGCGCTTTCTGCAAACTTTGTGGCGCTCGTATCGAGACACGCTTAGCTGTCACCGGTGTTTGCAAAAGGTGAGCACTCAAGCGTTTGGCGCTCTCGGATGGTGCCAAACTTGCACGTTTGCTCTGCGCTGTCAACGTGCCGGGCCCGCATGATCTTCTGTTAACTGCTGCGGACGGTACTGCCATGCTCTCTCGCTTCGTAAGTCTCTCTTGTATTTGCGACTGCCGTTGCGGTACCCGTTGGCTTGTAGGCGCGTTTTCTGCTAACACGGGCTTTTGAGATGTGGGAGGAGCAAAGTGCCGCTTAGGTCCTGGTCTTCTCGGTGCCATAAAGCTCGCTGACTGTGGTGTGCCTATTTTCACCAGGTTTGGAGCTGTACTTGAGCGGACTGCTGCCTTGGACACCGTGAATGATTGGCGGTTGATTGCAATCCTTGATCGCAGTGGCTGGAGGTTGCCAGACACGTATTGACGTGGACTCGGCACTCGACGATTTGACAGTGGCGGCGGACTTGGAGTCGGTATGCGAGATGGCGGAGCGGCTTTCGTGTCGGTCATGACAACATCCAAAGATGTATTGAGAGGCTCGTCACGTTCGGCCGCGGGTGATGATTCGGTCTCGAGCTTGACAGGTTGCGGTATGTAGCTAAAGGCTCGCGACCGGGGCAATGCACGAGGTGTCTGGAGGTCTTCACTTGCTCGTGCGCTTTCTTGTGGAGGTACGTCACTAGATGTGGTGGCTGACGTGGTGTCACCCTGAAGTGAAAGGGAAACGTCGCGATCCAAGATTGCTGTAGAGCTGTCGTTCGTGCTAGGCGCGGCCACGGCCAGTGACGCGTTGCTCGAAGGTTGTCGGCCGGACACGGTCTTGCGTTGCGTGAGTGAGATGAGTGCGAGACCATTGCTGAGCTTCCTGCGAAACTTGCTTCCTGGGTTCGGCTGGAGGTCGTCACGGACGCCATCTTGGGGCGCTGGCTTCACCCTTCTGCCCACCATGTTTGTGCTCTCGCCGGTGTCAGCGGCCTCCCAGTGAGCACGCAGCTGCTCGAATTTCCGTTGTCGGTCTGGGAAGCTTAGCATGGCGGAAACGTGGTGTAGGGCGTGGGCGAGGACAGGTACTTACATTGTGGAGGTGTCGACCAGCTGTTGTGGAGAGTGAAGAGTTGGAGAAGGAAGGAACGAGCAGTCACCCAAACAGAGGGCACGACGTCACAACTCAGACCCGAGCGGAGAGACCGCCTGATTTAATACAAAACAGTGCACAATGCATTTCAAGCAGTAAAAGCTTGGTAGGTATGCGGGGATGAAGATGCACGCAGGTAACGAAGCGCAATAGAACGATCGCGGTGAAGTGGAAACGGACATTGACTTGAGAAGCTGCTACGAGCGCGGGTATACAAAAGTGAAAGCTACAAACCTTGGAACGCCATGCTATGCCCCGCCCTGCTAAATTTGCAAAGGCTTGTTTCCCATCTCATTCGGAGTCGCTATCGATTATAAAGCCGGCTCTCGTATTCCGTGCTACAGGTTTGCGAGCAACGGGTACGTCTTCATCATCATCGTCATCGTCCACCATAATGGCATCCTGAGTCTTGGACGAAGTTGCCACCGCCAATGCTTTTGGAGTTTCGTCCTTGCTACCAGCGTGCTGTGAAGAAAGTGGTGTATCTGTGGCCTCATCCTCGCTCTCATCAGCAGCCTCTTCAGAAGGCGCACGACTGCTGACGCTGACAGCATCGTCCATGTCCTCGTCCTCGTCGCTGTCGTCAAAGGGACCTGCTTTGCGCTCTGGTGGGGATTTTCGTCGCTTGGTCTTCTTGGTTGTATCCTCAGCCTTCCTCTTCTTTGTCAGGTCTTTCTTCGAAACCGCCGGCTCAACAATGCCCAGGACAAGCGAGTTCTTGAACTGGTCCATGGTCTCTTCACGCAAGGCTTGCTCGCGTGCGAAAAAGGCAGCGTCTTTGTCTGCGTCCCACTCTTCGTCGTCTGAGTCGTGCACAAACATTGTACTCTTCGTCTTTGCCTGTTTCTCGATCTCCTTCTTGCGTCGCGCTTCTGCTCTGGCGTCACGCTCCTCGTCATCCAGCTCAACAGGCGTATGCGCTCGCTTGCGCCGCTTGAGCTTTTTCCGTTCGCCATCAGGCTTTCTGCTTGTGGCATCATCCACAGTGTACTCCCCACGATCTTCCTCAGACTCATGATCGACGCCATCAGAGTCGTCGTCAAATTCAGCGCGTCTCGATCGGCGAGCTGCAGCTGCGCTACGCAAGAAGTCTTCCGGTCCTTTGCCATTTTCATATATGGGCGGATCAAACTCGAATTTGCGGATGAGGTCAATAGCTTCCTGGAGCTCGACCGACGTTACTGACGATGGGATCACCCAAGAAGCGTCAGGGTCATCATTAGCGCCTAGCCTCATGAAGCCCACAAGGGTCATAAGAAGGCGGAGCTTGTTGTCTTTGAACATAGCGGCCTTACGCTCTTCAGTGTCATACTCAACAACTAGAATCTGTCAGTTAGAGGATAGAGCAATTTGCAATGAAGACTTACGGATTGAAGGTGGGGAAGGTGCTTCGGCGTCGGCGCTCTCAGGTGCAGTCTCGCCATCTGGGTTCTCCGCAGCTGCCAGCTCTTTGCGGGCTTGTTCTGCATCTTCCCATGCTTTGCGCTCTTCAACAGCGGACGCGAGCACCTCCCGAGCCCAACGCAGGGCATCTGACTTCTGCTGATTGACCAAGACACCAACAGCAACACCCACCTGGTCAGGCTTCTCCATTCCAGGCTTGACTTCTAGCTCAGCCGGCGCGCGCGGTGCACGCTTGAAGACCTCACGGTCATGGCCATGCTCAAGGAAGTAGAGGGTCTGAGGGATCTTGCTGAATAGCATTTCGACAATCAGCTCTGATCGCTCCTGTACTCGCTTGACGACTTGTCTGAAGAAGTGCCGGACGAAATCATCCCACTCTTTATACGCTGGAGATTCCGAGTCGAGGCCGCGCGGGCCCTTCATCATCTTGTTGAAGAGATGAATGATGTCGACTCGACAAAGCAACACACCAAGCTCCATCTTGTATGCAACGCGATGGAAAAAGCGATGCGCGCGCTTCAGCTGCTCGGGATCAAGGTCGGAGAAGAATCGGGTGAAGGCCACGAAGGTATTGACACTACTCTGGTTCACGAACTTAGCCGCAAAGCGGTTGAAGTCGAACTTGCGCTCTGTGACAGTCTTCTGGGCTTGTTGTAGATCTTCGTTCTCGGAAACCTGACCTTCGTCCTCACCCTCAGCCCCATTTGCCTGCGCCTTCTTCTTTTGGATCTTGCGAGCGCGTCGCTTCGACTTGATTTGCATGTCCACGTTCTGCTTGGCGTAGCGTTCCAGCATGCGCAAGAACACATGAGACAGCTCTGTGACAGCATCGAGATAGCCGAAACCCTGATCCTTGTATGATCGTAAGATCATTACAACGCGGTCATGGGTGGACTCCTCGTAGAAGATACGATTCTGGATGTTCTCGGCGATCTCCTGATCGTCTTCCAATCCAGACTCAGACATCTCGTGTACGGTGAGAAGAATCTGAGTAAAGCACTTCATACCGGCATTGAGGTCCTGCCACGCCTTCTCGTCTTGACTCCTTTGCATGAATCTGTTCAGCAGGATGAAAGTCTCTTGGTTCATGACTTCTGCGATCAAGCCGTAGCTTTCGTCCTCTGCTGTGAGAACGGCGGGACTCTGGGGGTTGGCTGCCTTCTCTTTGATGGTTCGGCGCCTTGCGCATTCCGCCCGCAAGAACCATGAAACGAGATAGAAGAATTGTCGCGAATGGCGCGTCTCCACACGTTCGGTCTCGCGCTCGATGGCCTTCCTAAGGTGCTGAAACAGCGGGTTGAAGGACGAATCCAGGAATTCTTCAACGAAAGCCTTGATGTGCCCTCGTGCAGACGTAGATAATGCGACCGGCAGGTCGAACTCTTCTCGCTCTTGTTCCAGGTCTGTCTTGCGCCTTGCCGTCCTTGGCTTATTCCACTTCTTTGTTTGATCCATCTTGTCCAGGGCGGCCTGAGACTTTCCAAGCACGTCTTGTCCCGAGATGGTCGTGACCTTCTCATCTTCCTGCTTCAGCCAGATCATTGTTCCAAACCGGTTGTGACGTGTAGGTGCGTTGCGTGCATATCCTGCCAGCATTGCCTTCTCTTTCTGCATCAATTCCTTGAGCTCGTTTGCATTTCTGCTGCTCAACTTCTTGTCTTCGAGAAACAGCTTCTCTGCATCTATGCCTTTCAGCAGGAAGAACAGAATCTCCAGCAACACCACGTCCTGAGCGACGAAATCTTCTCCTATGCTTGAGGACATACTGAGAAGAACCTGGAAGATGTCCTGCTCATGGAAGGTATCGATTGTCGTTGATCGAGACACTTCCGCCTCATCGATGTCCATGGGCACGCTACTTGGCGGCGAAAGCATAGCGATATTTCGTATGAAGTACAGAGCAATTCGGATGATACCCTCGTCGCGTGGTGACCTCTCGCGTAGTGGTATTGCCATAGACGGAAGCGCAACCTTCACGGCGGTCTGAAGGGTGCGGTCTCGGTCGAATTGTAGAATCGCGCGCTTGTAGCCAATCTGGGCAAGTTGTACGTATGGGCCATGGCGGTGGTGATTCACGGTTGCTTCGACGGGATCGATCTCGAACGGCCAAGTCAAGGGCACGAGTAGTTCGACTGTTGGCGTTATGATGAGCTCTCATATGCAGGGCTTTGGACTCACGGGTTGCAACTGCCAGCTTGTGTTTCAGCGGCTGCTCGAGTACCCTGGGCGACACCTTTGCCAGTATTTCTAGCAGATCTCCCTTTACCAGGTTGGCCTCAGCCATGCATCGTGCCACATCACGACGGTTCAACTGCCCGTCGGCGAACTTGAGCCATTTGCGCAAGTCTTTGAGACAGACAAGAGCGTCGTCTCCAAGAGCATATGTGCCATCGTCACCGATACCACCGAGCTGCACGCGCGTTAGCGGTTTTCGAATACTGGCCTTGAACTCTACCACAACTCACAGCAGTAATGAGACTGTAGACGTGAGCACGGATCTCGGGGTCCACGGGATCTTTTGCCCAATCGTCCAGCGTGGTTTGGGCCATTGTGATGGTTGTCGTCCAGCAGCCCGCTGTCCCGCGATCTCGACGCGTCTCGCGCACGCGTCGCTAAACTTAAAGTGTGGCGTCGACCCACCAACAACGCGTGGCTGAGCTGCGGAGGTCGGGTGAGGTCATTGAGCCTCGGCAAGCGACTTAAGCCGAACTGCAGGCGCGGAACTGTAGCGATTCACATGTTGTTAAACCTGCAGTCGTGCATTCACATCAAACTTTGAGGTAAACAAGATGTTCTTTGCAGCTTCAAGACAGGTAGCTCGGTCGGCAACAAGGCAGCAATGTCGTGCCTTCAGCTCCACACCCTTCGTTGGTGCTGCTGCTGAGGTCAAGAAGCTCGGTGTCATTGGAGCTGGTCAAATGGTAGGTGCAACAAAGGCTCTCAATGAATCCAATTGACATTTGCAGGGTCTTGGAATAGCTCTTGTAGCAGCACAAAGGGCCAAAGTACCAGTCAACCTGATTGACAGTTCCCAAGCTTCGATCGACAAAGGGCTGAAGTTTGCTGAGAAGCTCCTGGCGAAAGATGTCGGAAAAGGAAGGCTGTCGCAAGAAGATGCAGATGCTGCTCGAGGGCGGCTGACTACAAGCACAAAGATCGAAGACCTTTCTGACGTCGACTTCGTCATTGAGGCTGTTCCCGTACGTCCGGTCTGCAGACGAATGCATGTTCGACCCTAACCTCTGGCAGGAAATCCCAGACCTCAAGGCGAAGATCTTCGCGCAGTTAGCCGAAGTCTGCCCATCTCACGCAATCCTCGCTACCAACACATCCTCTATCTCGATCACGAAGATCGCTGCAAGCACAAGCAAGGACCCCACCGATCTGTCAGCGTCGTCTCGTGTCATCAGTACTCATTTTATGAACCCCGTACCAATTCAGAAGGGCGTTGAGATCATCACGGGTCTGCAGACTTCGCAAGACACCATCGATACCGCGATTGCCTTCTGCGAGAAGATGGGCAAGATTGCATCGCAGTCGGCCGACTCTCCTGGTTTCCTCGCCAACCGCATCCTCATGCCGTATATCAACGAGGCCATTATCTGCTTGGAGACTGGCGTTGGAAAGAAGGAGGACATTGACAGCATCATGAAGAATGGTACCAATGTACCAATGGGTCCGTTGCAACTTGCTGACTTCATTGGTATCGATACATGTCTTTCAATCATGCAGGTGCTGTACAACGACACCGGTGATTCAAAGTACAGGCCTGCTGTTCTACTCAAGAAGATGGTCGATGCTGGGTGGCTCGGCAAGAAGAGCGGAAAGGGCTTCTACGACTACTAGTTATTAGATCAAAGGATTGAATAGAGAATACCCCTGCTCAAGCTACGTATGTTGAAGACAACATGATTGTGAAGTATGACATATGGATGCATTCACCTGCAGGTAGACCCGTACGGTCATCGGCGCTACGTCGGATCCTTGAGAGGGCCAGTATCTATTCTGTCTGGGAGTACGTCTCTCCCTCTTGAGCGAACACATAGTTGGAGAATAGGTCTTGGTATATGCTACAATAAATTCCAATACAACACTCAACGCCGTGCCCATGAGGTGCTGCTCCTGGTATACACAGATCTTACAGATCAACCATGGCCGCGGCCATCAGCCTACATCCTGCCGCTCAACCCTTTACGACGCAGGTGCCGGCGCCGCCTGCTTTGTGCTCTCGAACGCCTTCTTGATCTCCGGTAGCTCCGCAATGCTCTGCCCTCCACCGTTCCCAACCTTCAGCAGGTTCTGCCCATACGGATGCGCCGTCCCCTCAAACGTCTTCAACCTCGCCAGCCTCTCTTTCCTCAGCCTGTTCTTCGGCAGCATACCACTGACCGCCTTCCTCAAGACCTCGCCGCCTCCCCACTTCGCCATCATGCGGTCCATGTTGATCTCCTTGAGCGAGCCGGGACGTGATGTGTGTGTGCGGTAGAGTTTCTGGAAGCGCTTCTTGCCGGTTGTGTGGAGGTTTGCGCAATCGATGGCTACCACGTAGTCGCCGCAGTCGGTCGAAGGGTCGAAGATTGGCTTGTGCTTGCCCATCAATGCGAGGGCGATTGAGGAGGCGACGCGCCCAAGGGCTCGTGGGTCGGAGCCGATGTCGACGAGGTGCCATGAGCGGGCGTACGCGAGACGCGTCTATACATCCAATTAGTATGAGTATATCTCTCGTGTATGACTCGCAGAGCAGGGCCATCTGCATGCTCTGTGCCGGTGCGGAGGTCCGCTGAAATGAACATACCTTGCCTACTACTTGGGACATGGTTGTGGAGACCTATGACCGGGCAGCTCTTTCCTCGGGCAGATTTCCAGGCTAATAGCGACCCCTTTGGATTGTCAAGTCGCGCTGAACGAGTGGATGCGGGCGATACCGTTTGCTGGGGTATTCGTGAAGTTCGATGCGCTGCGATGCCAAGCATCAAAAGTTCAGGATCCCCTTTCGGTTAGCGTAGATTGTTATCAGATCTCGCTGGTGCTGCGGGCCGAAGACGCATTGCATTTCAAAGCGAGCGTGGAGACAGAAACGCATCGATCACGCAAGTCGAGCATACTTCTGACACTACAGAGGATACCAATCACACAGCGCTCACAATGACTGTCCCGGCGTTCGAAACCACATTTGCAGTGCCTATGACCTGCGAGGCTTGCATCAAAGACATTGAAGGGTCTCTCAGCAGCTTGAGTGGTACGAGCGCGCGGTCGAGCCCTATGCACGTCATCCGCCTGACCTGACGCAGGTATCAACAAGATCACCGCCAATCTCAAGGAACAACTTGTCTCGATCGAGGGTACAGCAGCACCATCGGCAATTGTTGATGCTCTGCAAGCGAGCGGACGAGATGCTATTCTTCGTGGTTCTGGGAAGTCGAACAGTAAGGGCACGTCGCGGAGTAATGCATCATGTACTAATCAAATACAGGTGCCGCAGTGTGTATTCTAGAGTCACATGCTTCTCATGTTGAGAACAAGGTACGCGGTCTTGTCCGTATGGTCGAGGTCGCGCCCAGCATGACCATTGTCGACTTGAGCATCCGTGGACTTTCCCCCGGAACATACCACGCCACTGTTCGCGAAGCTGGTGATATCTCAGAGGGTCCCGAATCGACTGGCGGCATCTGGGAAGCGCTGAAAGCCAAGAAGGAAGGCAAGCCATGCCGAGGCGTCTTTGGTACCGTCGAGGTAGGAAAGGGTGGCGTTGGCTCTGTCTTCCTAGACAGGCCCATTCAGATCTGGGAAATGATTGGGAGAAGCATCGTCGTTGCAAGGCAACAAGATGGCAAGGTAAGCTAAAGTCCCGTGCGACCTGACATGAACCATTAATAATACATCAGTTCGACAAAAACGACCCGGACACATTAGTCGGCGTAATTGCGCGTAGTGCTGGAGTGTGGGACAGTGAGTACCATTGAATCGTTCAAAGCTGGTATGTACTAACTTCTATTGAGACGATAAGACGGTATGCTCTTGCTCGGGAAAGACAGTGTGGCAAGAAAGAGAGGAACAGCGTGATCGCGGCATGCTGTAAGTGTTGCGATACTGAGCAGTCAATGAAAGACTCCAAGATGAGCCCAAAGTCAAGAACTATCGTCAAAATGCCCGTGCTCTTTCATCGACAGCGATCCGGGAAGCCACAGGCATGCTGACCCCCTATTCGTCACGTCGCACGAGGCATTCCGTGTGCCTAAACACCAGGCCAATCGCGATTTAAGACTATGAACACACTATCGACTAATGCCAATTTGATTCGGGGGCCATAGCTCTGCAGTGGTACATCTTCAGTCTGCGACTTGTCTCTCCTCTTCCTTGTTATCAGCCATGGAGTCTGAACCTGCAACAAACTGCGGTCCGATCACTGGGCCTATCACTGACACTACGACCCACACTTACTCTTACCTTGACACAGGCTTCACACCAGCCAAGTCATGTCTCGAAGCTACCTACACTATGACGCCGGCGGGCTATGATTCGATCTTCACTTGGGTCAACACTGTTGGCAATTCTACCACGTCTGTGGGAGAGATGCGGGTGTATCGAGGAAGGGACCCCGTCTGTTTCCCCTCAAGGTATCCGAAGGCCTGTGAATGGCGAGGTACTGTCCAACAGCAGCAAAACTATGTCTATTCGCCCGGAACATGTCCCGGCGGTTATTTGCCAGCGACTACGTCAATCGATGAATCTGCAATTGCGACAACCACTGCCACGTGTTGCCCAAGGTACGCCAACATTTCAGCTTCGCCCAACGAGTACTGACAATACCATAGTGGATATGCGCTGAGCATTGTCAGACCGAACATTGGTGAGACCTTCTGGGGCGATATCGTTTCTTGTACGTCGGTCGGCCGCTCGGTCGCATTTCCCGAAGCAACAACCACCTTTCCGCCAGACATCTTGACGCTCTATGCACCCACAATTGTCGTTGCCTGGCAGAATTCGGACTTCACCTGGTGGAAGACTGCGCTGCCTACCTCAATGGGACTACTTAGTTCACCTGCTCCACCACAGACTGAGCTTTCCACAGGCGCGACGGCGGGTATTGGCGTTGGATGTGCCGTAGCTGCAATTGCTGCTGCTCTTATAGTCTTGATGCTGTTCAGAAGCCGAAACCGTAAGCGCAGAGTCACCAACAACGAGTCGCCTACTATTCAGGTGGTCGAGCCGCAGCCGGTGAAAGATAAGGATCCACATGTTGAACTAGCGGATGAAGTAGCCTTGCAAGAGATGACTGGTCACGAGCGTCAAACGCAGCCTGGCAGTGTACATATCAGGGTAGAGCTCATGTAGGACCGTCGGAAGTGCACCACAGGAGCCTCCTTGTCAGGTGTCAAGTAGAGGGGTGATAGGTGGAATGTATCGGACCTGCGCTCGTACTACCTTTGTATGAGGGCACAACATGCGGGGTCGATGTACCTGCGTCTCTCCAGCCCCGTGCTTTTCTTGTCTCTGGCTCCTCCTTTTTTTCAGCACCTCATCTTTCCATTACCATGGCAGCCTCAACTTCCACAATCTGCCAGCCGCTCAGCGACACAAGGACATACACATACTCCGACCTCGACAATGGCTTTACACCCCCAAGCTCATGTCTGGGCCATAGCTTCACGTCAGCCCCGGACGGGTACGATTACTATGTTTCATCTACGACGGGATCGAAGACAAAGATGTACATCTCGTTAGATGTTTACCGTGGGAGAGATCCAGCTTGTTTCCCACCAAACTTCCCTGCAGCATGTTCCTATACAGGTACTTTCGCGGAGGCTGCTGGAAATATCTACGTTGACGCTCCAGCTCTTCCCCAATCGAGTACTGAGGTGACAGGAAGAACGTGGTCAGAAAAGAACTACGTTTATTCACCAGCCACCTGTCCCGAGTCTTACGCGGCCATGAGCACACGGACAGACGCTACTGCTGGGAACGTGACGAGTGCCATCTGCTGTCCCATGTACGTATGCCGAAGCGACATCCTACAACGGTGCTAAGACACTGCAGCAATTACTCACTGGTCTCAAATACCATATGTCAATCGCACTGCAGTTCAGCTGTCCTCCAGAATACGACCATGACGTTCTACAGCTCAGTGTTGAATATTCTGGCGCCTACGATCAAGGTCGCGTGGCACACTTCAGACCTACTACGCTGGCGAGAGGCTCCTGCCACGTCCACCCCTACGGTGGTAGCCCTGACACCCACCTCAAACGCCGACGCTTCAAGCTCCACGGCTTCTTCGAACACGGCCACTGTCACCGCCGTTGTCGTGGGATCGATATTTGCTGTCGCGGTCGTTGCGGTCGTGGCACTCGTGTTCTGGAGAAGACGATCAAGATGGAGCAGGCTCCCTAAAGACGATGGTTTGGGTGCAAACAAAGGTGAGCTATCCGGCGAAGGCAAGAAGCACATAGAACTTCCCGATGAGGGATGTGTACATGAGTCAGAAGCGCAAGAGCGACCGAAGGAAGTCGATGAGCAGCGCGCACCTGCCGAACTTGACAGTGGCTGGACAGGCTGGGAAGCACCTACCTTGCTTGATATTGACTTCTCGAACTTTGGTCGGGAAGATGCAAACACAGAGGAAAGCACAACAAGACAATATCGCAGAAGCAGTATCCAGCAGACGCCTGTCGATATGATCGGTGACCGCTGAAGTCTGTGCTTTTTTCTCAGCCGTCTTCAGCCGTTCTCGCAAAGGGGGAAGAGCTTTACGGCCCAGCCACAACTGGTCGTCAAGCCAAACTTTTGTAGGCTGTGACCTTTAAGCGAGTGAGGCGCAGAGTTTGAGGACTCAGCATAGTGTTGAGATCTCATCTTGACACGCCTGTGACATGGCGTTGCATGTAGCCTGGCCGTAGCAGTGAAGAAGGAGCGCACAAGATCCCATGTGTAGTACAACAAATGTTGGGCTCCCAAGTCAGACGGTTGCATGTCCAATGCATATTTCAGCCGCGAGCGTAGCATCATTGTTCATTGTACGCGACTTCTTCGGCCCCGCATCTTGGAGGCCGCGGAAGGAAAGAGGCGTCGAACACGACTCTCCATTCGTTGTTCGTGTGTATCGTTGGCAACTTGCAAGCCACATCCTTGTCGATATCCAAGAAAGTGTGGGGGCGAAGTTTGAAACGTGCGTCGGTCAACCTCAACTTTTACTCTCATGCCTCCCATGAGTCTCACGACCCAAATCTCAGACAACGCTCGATCTTCTGCATCTATGGATAGGACTTTGTTTAGAATGCAACCTTGTCCATACATCTAGTTGGAAGACGCCATAGCCTGGTGCAACATGATTGGTCATGACAGGCGGCGCGAGGCTGAGATTCAGCAGCAAAGCTCCTGCGGGCCGTGCTTATCAGATAGGCGAAGAACTGGTTGTGTATCTTGATCCAATCATGGTCGACTAGTATTTCATTTCCTTGGATACAGCAGTCAAGCCTCGAGTAGCCTGAATGATTACACCGCATGCGAGGTCTACGTAGGCCCTGTCGTGCAGCTATATAGTCTCTGAAACCCCCCTTAAGGAAATGCATCGCTCTACATGCTAGACTGAGCACACTTCTAACCCAAGAGATACCAGCAATGACAACTCAAGTCTCAGCCACTTGTCAGCCTCCGGCTACTACAACTCGCACTCTCACAGATCTTGATAAGATCTTCACTCCATCAGAGTCATGTCTGGGTCCGACTTACAACCAGGCCCCGTATGGTTCCGACTCGATCGAGAGATATCCAACAACCAACGTCGTGGTCGTCAGTGGGACTCAGGGAACAGCGACGTTCACATCTGCCTTTACAAGTGACTACGTGGTCAGAGGTCGCGATCCCGCCTGTTTTCCTTCGGAGTTTCCAATTACTACCTGTTACTATAGTACTGTCGTCTCCTCGGCTTGGAGTTGGACCGTATCGGAGCAGAGCTACGTCTATTCCCCTGGCCGGTGCCCGCAGAACTACGTAACTGCCGCGACCTCAATCGATGAAGATGTAACTTATGGCATCTGCTGTCCAGAGTAAGTTCTAGGTGGGTTAAAACAAGTCTAACTACTGACAAGCTCCAAGAGGTTTTGTGACTTTCACCTATCCTGAGTACGACCTCGGGCTTGAGTGTTCGAAGCATGCGGACTCAACAATAACATACGTAGACAACGGCGTGGTGTCGAGGTACCTGCCGCAGGAGCTGTTCGCGCCTACCATTCAGATCGCATGGCAGAGCAGCGATCAAGTTCGCTGGAACGCCCCTGCCACATCAACCCCAACATCGTCGATCACCAGGCCCTCAAACACAGTCTCCACAATTCCAACCAGTACATCGTCGCCTTCAGGACTATCGAATGGCGCAAAGGCAGGAATTGGCGTTGGGGCTGCCGCTGCTGGGTTGCTTCTAGTCGCAGCAATTGTCTTCTTCGTCTGGCGGCGACGGACGCAAGCCCGCAATAACGCAGAAACTCATCACGATGTAGTACCTGTATCCAACCAACCCGAGGCATTCCACGACGACAAGCGTCAAAGCGGATTGACAGGCATGCAAGAACACCAGAGCCCGCCACAATCGTTCCCAAGCCCATCACCGGCGTATCAGAGCCCACCTCAGGACTACCAAATATCACCGCAGGTATACCAAAGCCCACCTCAAGAATACTATCAAGCATCAAAGTCAGAGGTCTTTAGGCATGTGGCAGAAAGGTCTGTTCCAGCTGAGCTTGAAACCGGCTGGAGAGGTTGGGAGGCATCCACGGGCAATCCTGTCGGAACAAATGGCGGCGACCAGATACATGCTCAAGGTGCCACTGGCTATCAGGACCTACCAGAAGTGTCGTCCACTAGGAGATGATATTCCACACGATGTTCTAAGGTATAGGTATGGGCTTTTCGGTCCACGAGAGAGCACAAGTATGAACATCATGTACATGCATGATTGCAAGACCATAATGAATTGATCGCGAGAAAGTACATGATGGAGTCTGAATGACGTCAACACCCATATATACCGAGCCTTTAGTCTGAAAACTTGGGCTGAGGATGGATAATAACACCATGTGCACCTCCTCAGCAATCATAGAAGGCCTGCTTGAAGCTTCTATCTGTGTTATCACTCTTCACTTTCTGAGCACCTTTCAAACCCTTCACACCCATCTCTTCCTTCCCTACTTCCCTCAAATCTGTCATCGCAGCTGCCAGCGCCGCCCTTCCGCCTTCCTTGTCATACTTTATGCGGCCAAGTACTCTCTGCAGCTCCTCGCTATGTACGGCCGTCTTCCGTGACTTTACAGTCTCACCTGTACTGCCTTGTGAGCCGTTCTCACTTTTCGTAGTCGACCCTCGTCGAGCTTCTTCGAAGGCTTCCTCCTCAGAGATTTGAAGTTCGCGTTGCATGTTCATGATCGCTCTACGAGCGTGTTCATCCTCAATGGAAGTTGCGGCTGCTGGTGAAGACATAGTGATTGCTTTGATTGATGGTCTCCGTTTGCGAAAAATTACTTTTGATACTAAGAAGACAAACCTGAGTGTGAGAGCGGTGAATATAATGAGCAGTGGAAAAGAATCGCGCAGAAGAAGCTTTGTACAAACTGTGATCTGGAACTCGTTGATGTTTGTTTCCATTGTGAAGTCAAAGTATCGGCCTAGCTGTGAGACCTCCAGGTTCTGTTAATCGAGACAGCGTGTGAACGTGCGCCACGGTGTAGTCGTCGCGCCCGATATTGACTCACACCCCAGATCATCAGGCATTGTTGTCTTTAGCCTTCCCATAGCTGTCTCGGAACTCAACAGCAGTCGTGACATATCCCCGACTCTCGACTATCTTCAACGCCAGATCATGTAACCCTTCTCCACCATCCGCACATCCATCTGAGAAAACCGTCACTACATACTCGGCATCACAAGCTGCGAGTGCGGTCCTCAATACACATCCTGATGTACTCAAACCCGCCAGGATCAGACTCTTGACGCCTTGCGATTGCAAATACTCCTCCAGCCCCGGCGACTCGAGTGCAGACACGTGGCCAGGCCGTCTCTTGTAAGTGCGTTCGTCATCGTCGCTATCTTTGGTGAGCTCCTTTGGCTCGTCGCCTCCATCTTTAGCCATAGCAGTGACGATGCCGCCCACTCGAGCGGCCCCTTTGCAGGTCGGGTAGGGTGTGCCGTGGACATCGATCAAGCAGTGGATCACTTGAATGCCGTGTGATTTGGCCCAGGTACGTAAATCGGCTGCAGTTTGGAGTGCTGCGGGTCCTTTTGGGCCGGCAGCTTTCTCGACAAACATTTGGTGGAAGTCAAGCAACAGAAGTGCTGTTTGGGAAGGCATATAGTATCCTGGTGCGGTAGCATCGGAGGTATCGAACATGCCCGAGGTTGCGCTTGTTGTCGCCATGGTCCTAGACTCGATGCGTAACGAGGTGGAGTGATTCTTGTCAATGTGACCTGAATACTTAGGCCTTCAGCGTCTATTTGTACTCTGCAGACTTTGAGTGTGCATGTTAGCCTTCGGCTCGCTTCATTACGACGGAAATAATTCGAGACCACGACCCCACATATGCCGAGATACCTGGTAGCTGCTGCGAGGCGCCAGTGCGTGGATTCTGCGCGGTATCTTGGTCCTCATTTATGTGTAGGAAGCAGACAGCCTTGTACTCGCGGTCGTCGGCCTGCTGTCTCCTTATGTCCGTCACTGCAGACTAGGACCAATAAAACACAATGACGTCACATACGTACCTTGAAGCATCGTGTATTCTTTCCGTAGACTTCAACACCGTTTGTCGACAAACAAAGCTTGACACGCTGCCTGGTGATGTCGGATTGCACCAAATTGTCTCATGAACGAATTACAGGAGTGGTCCAAGCCAACGAGCACATGTGAACTTCAAAAAGATGTGATTGCTACCATGCCTACCGGCATCTAAAAGATACTATTATCTGCACACGTAAATGGCCCATTCAAGGTGCCATTCGGGTCGTTGAAAATATCAATCAACGCCTTCAAACTGGTGTACAGTCCACCAACGTTTAAGAATAGCGTCATGCAAAGAATCGCATAATTGACACACGCCAGCGCAATCTTTCTCCGCGAGCTAAACTGCGTCTTCCAGTTGAGATGCAACCACATGACGCTCGTGAGTCCAAAGGTGAACCACGAAATAAAGATAGCGGAGCTGATGTTGAGGATGGAGCTGAAAATCGGAATCGCGTTTGAGATGATAAACGACACGATCCAGAACAGCGTACCAATGCCAACCCACAACGTCCATGTAAAGCTGTTGTGCACATTGACCTGCTCGGGACGCACCTTGCGCATGACAGCGATGTACATGTATTTGATAGCCGTGATACCGATGACGAGGCCGGTGCCGAGAACAGACGGGATCAGGATGCCGTATGCGATCTTGGCGGGTATGGTGGGCGCGGAGCCGAGCGCGGGACTCGTGACGGCGTCGCCGGCGAGGCCGTAGATGACGCATGCGACGACGATGTAGACGATGACCTCGAAGGACTTTTGCATGAACAGCGCGGGTGGGAATTCCTTTTGCGGGTTGCGCATCTCGGCCATGACGCTCATGAAGGACTGGTTTCCGGCGAATGCGAAGGCGATGTTGAGCAGCGAGTTGACTGTCTCAACGAATGTGGGTTTGCCGACGAGAATGATCTTGACGTCGAAGCCTGGCGGTGCTTTGGGACCGGCTACGCCCAGTGCGATCATGACGATGAGGACCGAGGCTACGATGGAGATGGTACAGATCCAGCTCATGGCTGCGGCAAACGTGAGCTTGCGCGGCAGGCAGAGCAGCCAGCAGGCGACGTGCGGAATGGCCATGAATGCGACGGTGCAGATGGCGTGGGACGAGAGCGTGTTGAGAGCGACCGACATGGTGATGTTTGCTGAGGCGCAGATCAGGACGAGGTTGAAGATGAACGCAACGCCGAAGAAGCGTTCGAAGTTCTTTCCGCCGATGTAGAGCGCGCAATCGACCAAGTTGGTGACCATCGGGTATCTCCTGTAGAACTGTACCATAACATAACCGCAGTACCTATCAATCATCAGTGACTAAATTCAGTATGACGCCAAGATCACATAGAACTCACGTTGTAAGGGATCCAAAGCCGAGGATGGCAATGATGCCAGGAATCAGTCCGAGCGTCTGGAGAGCGGATGGCAAGCTGAGAACACCGATACCGACTTCGATGGTGATCAGAATCACACACGCTCGCCAGCGTCCCAGCGTCCTGTACTCGTCGCCCAGGCCCTCTGGTTGCCGGGGGTATTCGTTGGCGCCAGCAAAGCCATCGCCTGTCCAACCAGTTGTGATATTCGTGTTCTGTCCATACTCCTCATCGTACGCCGACTTCTCAGACGCTGTATATGGCGGAGCGTCGCTCGGGGCTGGCGACCCCTGCTCCTTCTTCTGAAAGGGATTCTTGAGGCCCATGATACGTCTTATTGACCTCAACGAAAGCAATAAGGGTTCAATGTCAAACGGTAGTACGGGTGGCCGAGTGCGGCGAGCTCTGATCTTTTAAACAAGCAGTGCTCCTAAGATCGGCCCTCTGTTCTACCCCAACCGCGCAATCTCCACTAGCCTCCGAATGCATCCTGGCAAAGTCGCCTCTTCTCACGTCAATGCATCTCAAGTCGCCTCGGCCTCGTCCGTCAGCCATCTACACGCCTGACGCGCTTCTAGTGCTGCCAATAACGCGGAGTGCATGCGAAGGATGCGGGGGATGGACCACCAGGGGACCGGATAAGGGTACTCGCGGCTCTCCAGAGAGAACACAACGACGCTTTAGAGCTTGTTGTTGCCGGAGCGCTGGTCGTTTGATGAAGGGGGTGGGTCGACATTGCTAATCGTTGGCCGATGCGAGGTAACAGTGACTTTGGTGCTCCACATAATCACGTAAAAACTTCGAGAAAACTTCTTGGTCCGGAATGCATTGACTTGGCACTGCGCCTGAACCGCTCGGATCAGCCGTAAATCGGCTTACAGGCTTTTACTACGCGTGGAGTCACACTCCCCGTGGCGACTGTCATGTTCAGGGTCGAGAGATGGAGTGATGGGAGGTCGTCCGTTGCGGGACGTTCCTGCGTGATGCGGCTCAGCGGCTCAGCCTTATGCGGGAACTAACGCTAAGTGCAGCAAGCGCGTTCGGTCTGAAGCTTCCGATATGACGCGGTGAACATCGCCCATCGTCACCATCCTCGAAATCGGAACACTTCATCAGGCCGATACTGGAGAGGGTCTGTCTCTCATCTGCCTCTTTCGACTCTGTGTTGCAGGACTGTGACTGTGAGGGTATGTCACTGTGGAGCACTGCTAGACTTGTGGCGAAGATCCCATCCGTCACGAGCTTCGTTGATAGTATAATAAACAGCGTCGTCGTCCAAGCAGTTGCTGATAGAGACAGTTGTCAGCAACGGTCCACGAGCGCAAAGACGATAGATTTTGATAACAAGAGCCACTGAAAAGCTGAACAGGAATGGATTTATTGCATACACAAGAACATGAACGACCATCACGAGGTCCCTCGACTTCTATCAAACTCGGCACTCTCATTCAACCACAGAAACCTATGCATCGGCGATAGACTCCCTCATGGCAGTAGGTGCCTCTTCAGTAGCACCTTGCGAGTGAGTTGAGGGCAGCTCCGCTGCTTTCGTTGAAGACAACGACTCCGTTTTTGTCAAAGGCGAAGCCCCCGACTCCTGAGGCTGGCTGGTCTTGGTCTCCAGCTCCGCCTCACCCTTCGCGTCAAGCTCAGGGAAAGCGCCAGGCGCCTCCGAGGATCCAGGAGCAGTCTTGACTGATTCTTCCTGCGTTGTCAAGGAGGGAAGAGCGTCGGCAATCTTGGTGAGTAAGCTGGGCTCCTCCTCGGCTGGTGCGTCAGACTGCGATGTCATTGCTGCAGGTGCAACGCTCTTCGCCGCTTCGACCATAGGTGCGGCGACATTCTTCAGGGTGTCAGCGACAGGCGCCTCGCTGGTCTTAGTTGCGTCGGAGACTTCGGGGATATCTTCAGTCTCAGGGCCACCGGGAACTTCGGCTTCTTTCTGAACCACCGCCTCACTTACCGCAGGCTTCTGCGAACCCAAAGCGTGCTGGATCTGAGCAGCTGCCTTAGCGGCAGGTACATCGAGAGCACCATCCTCGCCAAAGCTCCAGATAGCGGTAACTGGCGCGATCTCCAGCTTGACCCTGGGGACGGCGACCTCAGCAGTGACAGTCGCCGCAGGGGCTGGCGAGGCAGCAGGCTTGCGCCTCTGAGGACCCTTAGCCCTTCCCTTTCGAGCATCCGACAATGGCTGAGCAGGCTCGGCCTCCTTCTCCTCCTCTGGCTCCTTGACCTTTGGTGCTTGAGGTCCAAGACCCAACTTGCTGTTCAGATCCTGCAAGAAGCCAGCCTGAAGCGCAGCGATCTTAGAGCCGGCTGGACGAGCAGGGACCGGTGGCTTCGCCTTCGGCTGAGGCGCGTCGTTCTCAACAGCTCGCTCGGCTGTAGGAATATTCTCCGATGACGGTTGCGATGGCTTGCTGGGACGCGCCGGAACCTGCGGCTTAGGGCGATCAGGGATGATAGGAGCCTTCTTGTCGACCGGCGAGCTCTCCTGTTGTGCGTTTTGTGCACGAGCAGGTACGCTAGGGCGAGCTGGGATGGTAGGAGCGGGTTTCTCCACGATCGGCGAATCGGGGGCGTACTCGTCTGTGGCTGGGGTTTGCGGCCCGCTAACCGTTGTCTCGAGATGACCGTGTTCTGGTGCATCTTCCCACACATCCTGACTGGGGAACCTGTGCGATGTCGGGCGGACACCACGAAGGTGCTTGTTCTCAGCGGCAAACTGCTTGGTGTGCTCAGACAGGAAGCTCTGCTGGTCTTCCTTAGTGATAGTATCCTTGCGCTTCTCCTCTTGCTCTGGCGGCTCGAAAACCTTGGCAGCACTAACATCACCACCTGCGGGAGTGTCTGGCTCTTCGGGGGCTTGAGGGGTGTCTACAGTGGTTTCAAGCTGCAGACTGCCCGGCGTGTCTTCCCAGACGTCCTGACTGGGAAAGTGGTGACGAGCAAGGTTAGGTCGCTTGACCTTGTCGGCAAGCGTCTTCGGCTTTTTGCTATCCTCCTCGTCCTCCGGGAAGAGCGGCTCGTACTCCTTGTGGGATTCGAGAGGGGTACCGCTCCTGTCTGCGAAGTTTGCAGGACTAGGAATGGCACGATGCTGGCGGTTGTTGTTCCGGCTCGAGCTCCTGCTATGAGTCCGTACCTTTGTGATGTAGGCAGGGGTGCCATCCTCATTGATGGTGTATTCGCCATCGTGGCCACGCTCAAGCTCCGGTGACACAGCCGGCTGCCTCCATTCAGTGTTGGCATGCTTTTGCACTTCGTCAGAGGCGAGAATGGGAATGCCATAGCCGCGCTCGGTGATATAGCCACCCTTCTCATCGGTATTCCCACCCTCAGGGCCAAGGTCTGCTGTCGGTGGGTCGTAGCCACCACCGGTGACCTTGCTAGTGCGGTGGGCGGGCGGATCGATATGGATGACATCGCCATTGTCGTCCAACTCTGTCGCGGAGGTCTCGTGACGCAATGACGACTCTTGATTTACAGCCCTGCTAGTGGGACGGCTAGCGGAGGAAGAAGGTCTGGGCGATGCCATCCTTATTGCGTACTCTTCGGTGGCCCTGTAGCCAATCTGTTCGTCCGGCGTACTGACACCTTCACGCGAAGTGCCTGCGTTACACGTCAGTCTCA
Organism: Didymella glomerata; assembly: GCA_030271015.1. Classification (NCBI taxonomy): domain Eukaryota; kingdom Fungi; phylum Ascomycota; class Dothideomycetes; order Pleosporales; family Didymellaceae; genus Didymella; species Didymella glomerata. The sequence goes on along the minus strand of JAJOHN010000003.1, from coordinate 1,652,794 downwards.
CCTCAGATAGTATCGTTATATTATCAACATACCAAATCCAATATCGGTGGGGCCGTGAACGACCTTGTTGAGATCGTCGGCGCGCCAGTGGTAGTCCTTCCTGTTCTCCTGGATATGCGGTCCGTACTCTCCAGCCTTCTCACGCTTCAGGTCATCCGGATGCTTCTCGTACCACTTCTTCTCGAACTCGTCGTTGGAGATCTTGCCGTGTCCGTGCATACCGTAGCTGCCAGGAGGGCCGTGGAAGATCTCGCGGCCACTCTTTGTGCGTCCGTGGTGGCGGCCACTGGGCTTGTTGTGGAAACCAACACCCGTCGGTCCGCTCTGCTGCTCATACGGGTTTGGTGTTGGCGCCTGGACGTCTCCGGCGTTGCGGAACATGGGCACCTGGACACCGATCTCCGGAATACCCTGATGCTCCTTGTCGTTGTAAATCGAGGCGGGTCGCGAGCCAATGGAACTACCAGAGCGGCCAGTCTTCGTACCCGAAGATGCATTGTCCTCCGGCGCCAGCTTGCCGAAGCCCGCTGCGGCCGCTTGGTTCGAGTCGGTGCGAGTCACGGCTTGGATGTTGCGCTTCGCGGTCGAGCCAGGAACGGAGGCTGTTGGGGCATGCAGGGGCAGGTCAGTCGCTATGGATGACTGCTGGACGGAGCCGCGGCTCTCGTGGGAGAGTGTCTTGGAGAGATCCTCAAAGCTGGCATACTCGTTACCCTCCTGGCCAATTGAGGGAAGCGAGACGCTCGGCGGGCGAGCGGGCAACTCAGTGCTGAGACGGCGGTTGTCCTTGGGAGGGCCTCCGTGTGCGTATGTCGGGTCATTGAGTGGGGAGCGGTCGAATCGGTGAGGGGATTGCGAGCGCTCGATGCGGCCCTTTGGACGTGGGGGGATTTGAGGGGTGAGGGAGCTCGACGGCGCGGGGGCAGAGCTATTCTGAGCCCGGGCCGGGCGGGGAGGTATCGATGGAGGATTGCTCATTGTGTATCTTGCTGTTGAGCGATGTGTGATGTTGTGTGTAGCAGCTGTCAACTGAGTCGATGTTAGTGACGCACTTTGACCGTCAAACGCTCGAAACGCTAGGCGTGAGATAAGCTGCCTGCTGCACTCGGCCAGAAACAAAGCATTGATGGCAGACACCGCAAGTTGCGCTCAGCACCTGCCAGAGCTAACCAACAGCTGCCGTGCGCCAATTGATTGCGGACACAGGCCAATGAGCAGAGCCGTAATCGGAGCTGGCGGGCAGCCGAGTGGGTGGGACAGCAGCATCGAAAGGAACGCACTCACCAAGCTCGCTGTCTGCGTATTGAAATTTATGAAGGCAAGGAAAAAAGCTGCTTGAGGGTTGGGTTGAACAGAGCGCAAATGGCTCAGACAGGCAAAGCCGGGGCGGTGCGTTTATGTACCTATCGTCGTCAAGAGCTGGGCCCGCACCTGGATGGCGTACCCTGGCGTCACTTGCTTGCGAAACCTGAATCCCAGTCGCCTCGTCTTTACCCGGCCTATGCAGACCGCAAACTCGTGAAATGCATTCAGAGAGGTCGAAGGCTACGAGCCAGAGCTTAAGTTACCTAGCACCAATGCCATGTGGTGGATTACCACAGATCCAACATGAACTCTTGCTGTGTGATGTGCATTTGTGCAGCGCTAGTGTCAGTGCTCGGCCACGCAAGGGTTTGACTGTCACAAGCACGTTGCTTGGATCACCAGCACGTTGCGATCCTTGTACAGGGGAAGCGAGCTTGTCAGAAGTATCACGATGAATGGACACCATGACCGTCCCCACTCTTCATCACGTCGACAGCGGTGCGCAGATTCTGTGATGCTGCAGGGCACGCCTCGTTCGACTAGGCTGATAACGAGATAGCTTTCCCCGCGATTCGATCAGCTGGCGTTGTTCCTGGCAGATCGCTCTGAAGTTTCAAAAGCAACCTGACAAGGCTCCAATGCTCTTGCAAATTGGCTCCAGGACACTCAATCACCATCAAACTTGTCAAGAGGATCCCCAAAGCGTAATTGACGGATGAGCTCAATTCTCAAGATCGATCCGGCAACGTTAGTGAGGGCTAACACCGTTGCTATGCCGTCATGTGGAGCTCCAGCCAGCCAGATAATTACGTCGCTGCCCCCACAGTGTGCAAGACAACCGCTTCTGTACACATTGAACAGCATCAATCCATTCGTGGTAATCTCGTTACATCAAAAGCTATATGTCGACCCAAAATAACGCCCTGGTATCGAGTGGTGGTACACAACATTCCCTCAAACCACCATCATGCTTCACCATGCTCTTCGTTGGCTGTCTTGCGCGATTTCGTCTCCAACCTGTCTGGCCCTTGTCCGCGCGACAACTGCAGCAGCCTTTGCGCCCTCTGCGACAATTCAATGCTGAGACGGCATCGTCCTCTGGCACGTGCATCTTTTAGATAATCATCTGGGCTACGCCCTGTCCGCCCAGAGTCTTGCTGCCCTGGAATGCCTGGCCCTTGAAACCAGCAAGCGCATAGAAGACGGCGGCGAGGGTCAGGAAGATGGCGCAGACGATCAAGCTGGTCGCCTGAGGCCAGATGCTGATCCACTGTACAGCACCCAACACGGCGTAGAACCCAGCACGCATGTAGTTCGTCTCGACCTTACGGATGAAGGCATCGAACTTGGCGGACGTCGGACAGATGCGGAGGAGCAGAGGAATCTCGATGAAGATAATGAGGAAGGCAGACACCCTGTAGACACGGTCAATACGGTTTGAGGCGCATTGGTGAGAGGAAGACTCACAAGCACACAATGCTGAACGCGATAACAAAAGTCGCGTGGAAGATGTTCGCGATTCCGAGCGCAAAGCAGAGGACGATGCACAGCACTCCGGTCCTGGTCGAAAGTCAGCAACGTGTCTGAGGTATTTCCCAGCTTGCAGCCTATTTATAGCTCTCGCCCGGTGTTGTGCCGCAGAGGAGACAGAGGCTTCTTGACGAGAGGGAGACATCGCATCGTCGTAAATAGGGATTCGCCTGGATGTTGGGGAATTGGTGTAGAAGTGACTGACCATTGACCGTAGATACCTAGAAGCAACCATCAGCAGCGTCCAGAAGCGTCCATCAACAATGCGACTTACTGAAATTCCTCGACTTGAACTCCTCAGCAAGCGTCATGTTTGCGGTTCGATATTTGAAGCAGCTTCGTGACTAGTCGTGGTGCGCGCGCAAGTATGGTGGTGGGGGCTCGCAGTCTGTTGCCAGTAGCTTTGTTGACCGCGCAAGCTGAGGACAGCTCTCGGGCTAGCAGTATATCAGGCGACTTGGCTGTCGGGAATGCGGATGGCTGGGCACAGGCAGAAGCAGGAGCGTACGACTCGTGTTGCGTAAGGATCGGGCTATGCAGACAGAGGCGGGCGTTGTTCGTTGTTCAGCGCAATTGCGAGCGTTGTGGCGGTGCTGTTGATCGTTGGTAGTGAGCGGCCGGGCTTCTCCAGAAGTTCCACGTCAGTAGCGACCCTTGCCGAAACGGCCGCGTCGGAAAGTCGGAGCTGCCAGTCGAGTTCACCGAGAGCACCTCACCTTTTGGGAAGACTGTTTTGGACGCCAATTCTTCATGTTCACCAGAGCGAGGCAGGAGCCATGGGTCGCTGCTATGTTCGCCTCTGGCGCTCTGGGTCTTGCGCTCTACTACCTGAGTGCACGACGCCCAGCGCCTGCAAATATTGCCAAACGGCAACCTGAGAGCGAAAAGCCCAGCGAAACCTCGACGACGGATTTCGTAGCAGACGACATGAGCGCAGAGGACCGCGCGTATCATGAGCGCTTCATGCGGGAAGCCATCGGCATGGTGAGCCACGTCGCGCTTCTGCTGCACTTCTGCTGCACCGTTTTGCAACACCAAACTGACCAATCACGTGCGACAGGCCGAGCTTGCCCTGACCAGTGACGAGACGCCTGTGGGTTGTGTTTTCGTGAAGGATGGCGATATCATCGGGCGTGGAATGAACGAGACCAATCGCACCCTCAATGGCACCAGACACGCCGAATTCGTTGCCATTGCTGGCATCCTGTCCAAGAACCCCATCAGCATCCTCAACGAGACCGACCTCTATGTCACCGTCGAGCCGTGCGTCATGTGCGCCTCTATGCTCCGCCAGTACGGCATTCGAGCAGTCTACTTTGGCTGCTGGAACGAGCGATTCGGCGGCACTGGCGGTGTACTGAACATGCACTCGGAGTGAGCCACCCGATCTACCACATGCGTCCAGTGACTAACAATTCCCAGCCCCAGCGTTGACAAGCCCTACCCCGTGACCGGAGGAATCTTCCGCGAGGAAGCCATCATGCTGCTCAGAAAGTTTTACGTCCAGGAGAACGAGAAAGCGCCAGAGCCAAAGCAAAAGAAGACCAGGGAGCTCAAGACCGAGATCCTCCCCATGGATATCCACGCCCCCAAGTCGACACCATCGCCTGCACTCACGACACCGGTGCTGTCATCGAAGCCAGCAAACCCCTCGCCGCTTGTCGCTGTTCCGCATATTGCAGGACTTGCGGCTGCTGCCGGGCCTCCAACGGGCCTTACTGCGGCTGCGGCACCTTGAGAGGCATGCTTCGACTCGTCTTCACTTATATGTGAATGGAACAGGTGGCAAGAGATGAGAAACGCACTATCGACTACGAGCGCTATCTGAAGTGGATGCGCATGGAGAGTGAGGAAGCAGGAACAGAGATACCCAGCATCAACCAGCACCATAGATTTCCACAGTTCGCTTCACAGCAAGCGCCATGTATGTTAAAGACAGCATGTTTATCAAAACCTTCAAAGCAATGGATCGAGTGTTACAAGCAGATACATATTGTCTTAGCTACTCACATACACTTGTCAAGCTCACGCTGCATGCTTTACTTGGGACACTCACCCTCATGCGCCCAGTGTTCACTCACCCAATCCGTCATGATATCCGTGAAGCTTTTCCCGTCCGCATACACCTCGGTATCGTCACTGGTGTACGCCTCACCCATGTACTCCAATGCCATCAAGATCCACTTTTGGATGAACTCGTTGTACATCAGGTCCACAGTCTGCGGCTCCGAGTCGCGGTCAGCTGCAGAGAAGCCGACGGTGGCTTGGATGCAGTTAGGCACGTTGTAGAAGCGGATGGCCGAGTGGATCGTGTCGTCTCCGTCGGCGCCCGCGTCGTCGTGCGTTGTGTAGCCTGGGGTCAGAGATGGCGAGGCGCTGAGCAGTGGCTTCTGATGCTCTGAACTGGGACGGTGGACATGCGAGTCCTCTCCCTCCAGTTCCTCCTGCTCAAAGACCTCTGTCTTGATGTCTTCTAACGAGGACAAAAGGCCCGGCCTGAACCGCCCAGCATTCACCTCCGGCGGCGCCAAGAACGCATTCGCCGCCATCATCTGCAGCACGATCGGCCCGCCGGCGTTCAGCAGCTTGATCACCTGGCTCGCCGTCTTGTACGGCACGTCGCGGATTAAGCGCAGCGGGGATGTGAAGGGCGAAACGAGAAACTTTGTGTCTTTTGTGTACGCCCCTTTGAAGATGTCGAAGCGGATTGCGCCTGTGTTCTGGATCACGAGTGCCTTATGCCCGGACTTGATGCGTGGGGAGCTGCTGATGCTGTCGGGGAGGACGCGGTCGGAGAGCCAGGTGAGGATTGATTCGCGGTGTGGGTAGGGGCGTCGGCTTATCCAGAGATCGGTGGGTGCGCAGCCGTATTTTTTGGTCAGGCCGAGGGAGGATCTGGCGTCGCTGATGGCGCGGGACACGTTGAGGCCGTGCTCGGTGGGGAAGGTGTCTGCGTCTTTGTCGCTGTGGTGGTGGAGCGAGAAGAGGTTGTTGTCGATGTAGCGGCGAGAAAAGGAGATCTCGGATTTCTGAGGCGTGGTTGGCGTGCTGAGCCCAGAGATGGACATGAAGCCGAGCGTCTCCATGTAACGTCCGCTTTCGAGCGCGACGGATTTCGAGTCGAAGATCTTGTAGTCCCGGATGTGCGAGTGCCCGCCGAAGAATTGGATGGGTAGATCTGGGTGTGCTGCGCGGATGGTGGAGAAGAGGATGGCGTACTCAGGGGAGCGGATGTCAACATGGCCAAAGACGACGATCAGGTCGAGGTCGTCGTCTTTCAACGCTGCCTTGAACCAGTCTTCGTTCACGGTGTCTTCGACCCGGGTCACTACGGTGTTGTTCGCGTTGCCTGTGAAATCGAAGATGAAACCAAAGGCCAAGATACGGATCCCTTGGTTTTTGGTTGTGAACTTCTTGTATCGCGGTGCGAGTGGCTCCAGGTATCCAGTCTTGGGATCATAGATGTCCAAGTTCGAAGCCAGATAGCTCCCCTGGAAGTCGCGCACCGTGTGGTAATACTCGCCCTCGGCAGTGTCTGCCTTGTAGAGCTCATGGTTACCGGAGCTGATAAGGTCGATGTGCTGCTCTTTCGCAATCTCGTAAGTGAACTTCCCTCGAGGCTTCGAGGAGTCGTAAATCGCGTTCCCCTCTACTCTGTCTCCTGTGTCAACCACCAAAAGATCGACGCCTTCTGCATCAGCCTTGTCGCGCAGGTGCTTGGCAAAAGAAACATAGTCGCCCCAGTCTGCTGAGAACGAGGCTCTGCAGGATGTCAGATCAAAGGAGCCTACTACTGAGGTTGAAATGTTTACTCTTGCAGGTGGCCACCCCACCAACCGTGTACGTCGGTTGTATGCAGGAAGTTGAGCTGTGCCCAGGGTAGCTCGCGCAGAGGCGCTGCTATTGGCTCTTGAGCTTCTGGCTGGGTGCAGGATGCAGCTTTGAGCAACGCAAGAAGGAACGCTGTGCTCTGGAACATGCTGAACGATATTTGTACGACGAAAAGTCTAGGTACGATGGGATGGAAGATGCGGCTGATGCTCGAGGCGCGTCCAGGTGACCATCCAGGTGCTGAAACGGTGCCTGGATGTTGCCTTCGGTGCAACCTAGCGCAGCCTCGAGACGCCTAAAACGAACAATGTACAGCAGAGAGCTTCAGTCTACAACGCACGGAACGGTGGAAATGCAGTAGACGAGCACAGGAAACAATGTTGATAGCCTGATAGTCGGAGTGAAGGGGTGCGCTCGTGCTCACAACGTGACCCCTGTCATATAAAGTATAGCGTGATGTAACCAGCCTCTCTCTCGCAAAAATTCAGACCCACAACACACACCACCAGCACATCTTGGACCATTTCACTCAAGTCCACACCACCCATCGGATTTGAATTCACAGAGAATGGCGCGTGCTGCATCATCCCGCGCTGCGAGCGCAAAGCCCGTCGCGGCTTCAGAAAATAAAGAGAACAAGGTCAATGGCACTGCCGGTACGTGTTACATCATTGCCCAACAGCTGTCGCATTCCTCGCTAACCCGTCGCCCAGGCACCCGACCCAGTCGCGCAAAGACAACAGAGCCTGCGCCGGTGACAAACGGCACTGCTGTGAACGGCGCTGCTGCAGAAGCTCCCACAAAACGTACCTCGCGACGCGTCGTCCCAACAAAAGCATCCCGTGCTGACGAGCTCCCAGCTGCTGGACGCGCACGCGCATCGAAGACAGCCACACCCGCGCCCGCACCTGCGCCCGCAAAGAAGATGGCCAAGCGCAAGAAGGACGAGGAGAGCGACATCGAGGAGGAGGTCGCCGAGCCCGAGGCGAAGAAGCCCAAGGTCGCCGCCCCGAAAGCTGCGCCCAAGGCCGCAAAGGCCGCCGTCGACCCTTCGAAGCCCATTCCCCGTGGCCCGCGACGAGTGCGCGGCAAGAAGACGGAGATCAACGCGATCCGCTACACCGAGCCGCTGAAGGTCTTCGTCTTTGGCGAGGGCAGCTCCGGCGAGCTCGGCTTCGGCGCGACGAGGAAGGCCATCGATGTCAAACGCCCGCGCTACAATGAGGCATTGAGCAACCAGAACGTCGTGCGCGTCGCCGCCGGCGGCATGCACGTCATCGCGCTGACCAAGGACAACAAGATCCTGACCTGGGGTGTCAACGACAACGGCGCGCTCGGCCGCGACACGTCAAACGCTGAGATCAAGCTGCGCGACATGGATGCTGACGAAGACTCGGATTCCGAGGACGAGACGGGCGGACTGAACGACCTCGAGGCCACACCGACAGCCGTCTCCACCGAGTACTTCCCCGAGGACACGGTCTTTGTCGACGTTGCGGCCGGTGACAGCTGCTCGTTTGCACTTACTACCGAGGGTGCCATCTACGGCTGGGGCACATTCCGCAAGAACGAGGGCATTCTCGGCTTCGAGAAGGGCAACCACACAGCGCGCTTCCCCGTATACATCGACGGTGTCACCAAGGTCACGCACATCGCCTGCGGAACCAACCACGTCCTCGCCCTCGACAAGACACAGCACGTTTACGCCTGGGGTAACGGCCAGCAGAACCAGCTCGGTCGCCGTGTCACTGAGCGCACTCTCATCGAGTCCCTGCAACCGAACCGTGTCGGTTTCCACGACAGCTCCGTCAAGCGCCCTAGCCAAAAGATCACAGGTATCGCTTGCGGTGACTACCACGGCTTCGCGCTCGCTGAGGACGGCCACGTCTGGTCGTGGGGCGTCAACAACTACTGCGAGACAGGTGTCCCTGAGAACGCCGGCGCCGACGATGCCAGCGTCCTCACACCCCGCGTCGTCCACAGCCTCGAGGGCAAGAACATCGTCTCAATCGCCGGCGGTTCGCATCACAACATCGCCATCACCAAGGACGGACAATGTCTTGTCTGGGGTCGCTGTGACGGCGCACAAACCGGTCTGCCCATGGACACATTGGAGGCTGAGAACGACGAGGAGAAGGTGCTCAAGAACCACGGCAAGGCCAAGATTCTCATCGAGCCCAGGCCTCTTCCCAACATCAAGGACGTCGTCACCGGCGCCTGCGGGCCCGACCACACCATCGTCATCGACAAGAACGGCAAGGCCTACTCGTGGGGTTTCTCAGCGAACTACCAGACCGGCCAGGGTACCGACGACGATATCGAGGAGGCTACTCTGATTGACAACACCGCGGTACGGGAGACGAAGCTCACCTGGGCGGGCTGCGGTGGCCAGTACTCGGTATTGGCGGCTAAGAAGGAGTAAAAGTCGAAAAGCGTTTCGTTGCAACAAATTGCATGTTCCCATCTACTAGGATCTACGTTGTCATGCCCAAGAGGCGTCATTCGGCATAGGAGGCGTTAGGGTGCATAGCGAGGTTTTGTTTTGGTCGTCTTTCCTCGAAGATACAGGGTTGAGATGGCGATGTGAGCCTCGTCAGCTGTGTGGTATTGGATGACTTGTAATAGTGAAATATCATACTGTTCCGTCTTCGACTTGAACGACCTTGGTTGCATAGAACTTGATGAGCTCCCTTATCTCCAAGGTCTCTGCCATTAGCTTACTTGAGGAGGATACTGCATAAGCATATCCAAGGCTGGAGGACTCTCGCGACTAGGCCAAGTTGAAACTAGTCGTGGCGGGGAGGCATACTGTCGAAGCTCAGCCTCGCATCCACCGGATATACGCGACAATGAAGCATGAGCTATCATCCAAACGACGGCCTGTTTGCCAATCAATGCTGTGAGGTGCTGGTGCGGGGATACTCCGCAATTGAATGTTTCTTACGGCATTGGGGTTAGCCCAGGCATACTGCACGGCTTGACGAAATCACGATAGTACCAGGCTGACGACAGACATGCTGCATGCACGGCCACCATGGCGTTCTACTGCACTTTCCCCGTGCTTCGAACTGATATGCCTAAGAGTGCCGAGACTACAAGCATCCTAGGCGCACCGCCGCGTGGGTATATATACCCTCGTTACCTTCGACAGCTGAACGGCAGATCGCGGTCCCTCCTCTCTCTGGTCACCTCCCGGGCTCACTTACTGCGTACAGCCTACTCCTCAACGCTACCCCATCGCCACGCCAATTGGGCGTCGGTGCTGGGGGTCGAGGATAGTAAGGCCTACACACTTCCTTCTAAGGTAGTGGGCGAGGACATCACAAGTTCTCGCCGCGCTCCCTTTCTATCCATCCACCTCAAGATTGCAATTCTGCTTTCTCGAACTTCGAACTCTCAGTTTCTCTTTCCTGTTTCAATCCTTCCGTTTTCGAATACGACATCAACCCGGTCATTCACCGCCCATACCTCGTGGTCGAATCACCTGCAACGCCAGCATCAACGCAACAAGCCTCAACTCCTGCGCAAGAGACACCAGCTACTCTAGGATCTACTCCGGCAACCTTCCAAGACACTCGGTCAGCTGCAATCGATACGCCCCGTACCGACTCCGACGATCAAGAACTACCTGCTACTCTCAAGTGTGAGCATTGCGGAGAGACCTTTGCAAGGGCTTGCGATCTCAAGTTCGTCACTCATCGAATGAATGCGAAAGCTCTTAAACTGACTTGTACTCAGCAATCACGTCCATCGTAAGCATCTACGACGCTACAGCTGTACCTTTGCATCATGTCCTCGTCATTTTGGCTTGAGGGCGGATCTGCATCGGCATCTGAAGACTCATACAGCACCATCGTCGCGCCAATCGATCCCGTGCACCCAACCAGACTGTTATCGGGCTTTCACGAGGAAGGACAATATGCTGAAGCACCTACGAGCACATCACCAGAGCCGAAGTGGTTAAACAAGGCGTCGGGTCGCGTTATCTTCCGTTGGCTTACTCGCCATGGTTTCAGGGGACCAAACGATGCTCAGCCGAGTTCACGCTACAATGTGCTGCCGCCCGGGAACTGGATCCTACGCGTCCGTCAAGTGCACGACTCCAGCTTCGGAGACTGGTCCGAATCGTCCAAGTTTCCACGTCGGCAGCTTCTATCTTCTGTGCGTGCTGCGTCTGCTGTGAGGCTGCATACAACTTGTAGGGTCTCGTATCCGCCTTGGAGTGTCACACTATGGACTGATCCACTCAATGTGCCACACCATGTCAATGATTACGACCTCGCTCATCCTCCCTTTCCCTTCTTTCTATTTGGCGAGCGCGCATGCGCAAGAATGGCTGATCCTCCTGGCTAACGAGACTGATCACGGGGTCGTGATCTTGGGCATGGTCAAAGGACATCGAATGCCCAGAGAATGGTATACCCCAGGTTCGTTGATCCAAATCCTGAGATTCGTGGCAAGGCTTCGAAAGCATCAGCTTGCAAAGCTCAGTTGATGCAACTACAGCGCCTCGGCGCTATCAACGTGGAAACTCTCACGTGGGCCATGTCCAACTTTCTTTTTCAGGCTGCTAGTTTCCGTCGTCTTGTGTATGTTTCCTTATAAAACTGAGAGTCACTTCAAATAATCTGCCGCGCCACAATTGCTATAGTGATGCGATGGGTGAGTTTGCCAATTATGGTACAAATCTGCTGATACTATGGGCAGCGATACCGTGCCATAACAGCTCATGATTTGGTGAGTGCACTATATGATACCTACAGCAGGATCGGTGTTGCCAATGCGGAAAACCCGAGATGCACAAGGCTGTGGCGTAGTTTCAATGCAAGCCACGTAGTCGATCTGCGAGCGCGGGTCGTGAAAACCGAGCGTCACCGATCGCAACCTGGTAAGCATCTCGTTCATGCAGATAATCGCGCTGATTTTTGGTATGCCTCCATAAGAAACTTTCCATACAACCTCGGTATTGACCCCAAACAGCCGACCTCCAACGCGTCCAATCCGTCCAAATAGGTGGTCCGAACACCAGTGTGCCACTGCGAGACTGTCACTTCTACACGTTCATATTCCTTCACTGCGCAGACCAGGCGCCTGTGTTGGGGTCCCAGATCTACCTAGTCTTTCTCGACCTCGACCGTCTTGGACGGCGACTTAGCTTTCGCCGTCCCCTCACTCTATCTCTCAACACCCAAGTCTGCTTTTGCTTCTGCGAGTTACGAGCTCTCCGGTTTCTTCCTTGTTTCTCCTTTCGACGACGGTACGCCCCGACACTTCGAACACTCCCCAGGTCAACTTGCCAGGAGTATTGCTCCACTGAGTGCTTGAGATCACTACCCGGTACTTCCAAAGCCAGCTCTACCGCAGCAAGTTAAGACCATTTATTCAAAAAGACGTACGCCTGTTAAATTTATGATCATGCTTTTCCAAGAAGGTGTGATTTGAAGTAAGCAACACTCTCTCGCCTGAGGATGCGAAATATCTACTTCCTGCGGGCGTAGCTCTCCCCTACGTCGTCGCCATAAGCTTCGCTGCTTCTATCTTGTTTTTGAATGCTCAAAAGCGTTCAGTCTCCGCGCGGACTTGTATCGACACGTGACCTGTTAAGAGACAAGATGACTCTTCCTGAAGCCCACATAAGAGGCTAAACCAGTTCGTCCTCCTCCACCTCATCAATGGTGTCGTAGTAGTCCACGGTCCCAGCCTCAAGAACAGCATTCCTCTCCTTGAGGGCGGCGTTCTCCTCCTCCATGGCCGTGACCTTGTATCGAAGCTCCGAGACATGCTCCATAAGGAGCTGGTCAATGTACTCAATTTGCTCCGCGTAGGCCATACGAAGCTTCTTCACACCCTTGAAGACTTCTGCCTGGGGGCGGTCGCAAAAGTTTTGTACTTGAGCAGAATCTTGTTATGGACTGGGGCGGTAAAGTGACGATCGAAATGGCGGTTGGGCTTCGTAGTGACTCGATGCTGGCCATAGTTGAGACTGGGTGACTTGTGCTTCTGATTGTCGAAGTCAGGAGATGAAGTGGCTCCGATCCAGGGAGTTGCAGGCGGCTCGGACGACAAAGAAGCATCATCTTGCAGCCTGGTGAACATTGGTCAGCTAATATCGAGGGATGTAAGTAGCGTGGATGTCTCACCAAGCCGTATTCACGCGCTTTGGCGTCATCAGGAGATTCTGGTCTGATGTGACCTTGACTGTGAGCTTGGGAGCAGCTGGTGGCTCGACATCCCTCGAGAGTTCCTTCTCGATGGTGGTAACAGGGGCGAGACGTTTGGAAACCGGAGGCTGGATATCGTCTGAGCCGTATCCCGAATCCGGGAGCTTCTGCTCCTCTGAGCGAGCCATCTCGTGAACATTTTGTGCTTTGCGCTTGCCTATTGGGAACTACTACGACGATCCGAAGATGTAGGTAGATCATGCGCCTGTTCCGCGTACCTGATGGGCGTGTCTACTTGGGGCTCGACGGCTCTAGAGGTATTTGGTGATAAAGGTAGCAAGGTGAAGAGGCTAGAGGCCAGCAGCTGCAAGGCTTTATATACTGTGCGTTTCAGCGGTATTGTGCCGGGCCAAGAAGAGGCGGCGTTGTCATTCATGGTGAACGGCAGCTGTGGACGTTTGCGATAGCTCAAGTTGCCCTTCACCTCCATGCGTGGGGCCTTCTCGACAGAAACCGGTACCCTCTTGATCCCTGCAAGTATAAGCATTCTCCTCGACTGTTTTGCGAAGGTGACACCAGAGACGAATGGTGCCCGACAAGCAAATGGTGTTGGTGTGGTCATGCAAGAACAAAAGACGTGAGGCACTATGCATTGCGCAATCAATGCCATTCGCCCAGCTTCTTAATGCAGCGAACTGCGTGTATACTCATAGCTGGGAACTACTGTACATGCCAAGCGTGAACCATTAATTTGCGAAGAAGCATAAGCCCATAATGCACCCAAATAAAGAACTTTTAGGTGCGAGAAGACCACGATAGGGCATTTTGAAAGAGTCCGCGGAAGACTGTTCAAGCTCCAGAAGTTGTACAGCCAGCCGAGCGGCAACCACCCAAGGGTCAGAAGAAATACATGAGGGATCCAACAAAGCCAGTCAAACATCAGTCCGAGATTAAGGAAACAATAGCAGCAGTCTCATCCTGGCGTCTTGCACACGCTGGTGCCCATTCGATCAGTCGTAACGGGCTTTCGTCCGGGGATGACCGGGATCTGGTGATTTAAGCGCTGTTCGAGGCGGCGACCGTTTTCGCACAAGAGAATCATACCACTAGTAGCGTCCACGGGGCGGGTAGTCACCAGCCGGCGGGGCATCGTAAGGTGGGCGACCTCCCGGGCTGCGGGGGCGGCCTGCGCCACGTGGGGAAGGAGGACGGCCTCCATCGTAGGGACGAGCGCCGCCACCGTTCATGTATGGGTCGTCGTAGCGGCGAGGAGGTGGGCCGGCCCTAGCATCGTAAGGATCGTCAGGGTAGCGCGCACGCGGTGGGCCGTACTCATCAGGCGCCATGCGGCCACGAGGCGGCGAGCGACCATATCCTCCATCACGTCTATCGTAGAATTCGCGCGGTGGGGTGCGGCGACGGTAGTCATCCCGGCGGGGGCTGTAACCACGAGGAGGACCGCGGCGATCGTAGTAATCATCATACGGAGCGGGAGGGTAGCCGCCACCACGGCGACCCATGGGCGAGCGAGATCGGTACCTATCACGGCCCCTGTCATCAGGACCACCAGGGCCTCCGTAAGGAGCCCTTGGCTTGAAAGGAGGGGGTGGAGGTGGGTCGGAGATGTCCTGAGTGCAGGTGACTTCCTGACCCTTGAACTCACGGCGGTCCAGCTTCTCAACGGCAGTCTTCAAGTCGGCAGCCGTCTCGTACTCGACGAAACTGGAGGTCGGTTAGTAAGGCTGCAGTCAGACATTGGTGCATGCACATACCCAGTGCCATCGCGCTCGCGGCCAACTTCGGAGTAGACGACGTCCAGTCCAGATTGACGGGCAAAGTCCTTGAGATCCTATTCATCGATTAGGCCGAGTCCATTCCAGTATTGTGGGGTACATGAAGCACGCAAAATATAGCCATGGCGGTCCAGGACCTGGTGTGCTTGGGCCTAACAGGGGACAGGGCAATTCCAAGAGTGAGGGTGTCTAACCTGCCAGCTGGTCTCCACCGGAAGGTTTGTTATTCTCATCCGGTAAGGAGTACGACGAGGACGCGGAGGAACACGCTCGTTGGGAGTGAAGTTCTCGTTGCGGCGGGATCCGCGCGCAAACTGAACGATCAGGCGTTCGCCCATGAAGTCAGAGCCATCTGCAATAGTCAGGTGTGTGTTCGAAACGAGGGAAGCGCCCTAGAAGGTGTGTACATACGGAAGGCTGCGATGATGGTTAGCGCAAGTCTCTGAGCGGAGGGAGGATCGTAGCTTACCAGGCACGACGTCACGCGCGTCCATGGCGTCCTTGTACTCAATGAAGCCAAAGCCGTTCATGAGCTTGATCTCAGTGATCTCGCCAGTGCCATGGGTCTGGAAGTGGCTCTCGACTTCTGCCTTGGTGGCATTGCGGGGAAGGTTGCCCAAGTAAAGGCGCGTAGACGATACCTCGGTCATGGTGGCGGATGCTGTGTAGCTTTTTCCTGTTGGGAACCTAGCCTGGTGAGGAGTGTGAGCGCATGTCGACGAAAGTGAGCACAGCCAGGGAAGGAGTCTGAATCTGGCATGCCATTGCGAAGGAAGCGGACAGGAAGCATGCGACAGTAAAACCAGCGGCCCAAGGCTGCGCGCGACAGGAACCAGCGAAGCGCGTTGATATATGGCCAGCGGACACAAGACAGTAGGCGACTGGTCGTACCTTTGGGGGAGCTGAGAGGTGGCGCGGGGAGTCCTACTGTTGGGTGCAAGAGGGCGGCCTTCACAGGGAACCTGATAGCTCGAAGACCTGGGGAGAGACGCGCGACGGCAAGGTGCTGTCGTGCGCGTGGAATCCGGTAATCAAGCACTACACGCAGGTGTTGCGGCAGCGAGAATGGGGATAGAGATGAGCGGGCGGCTGGATTTGATATTGCGGCCCCGGAAACGGTGGGTGAGTTGTGCTGGAATGGAGTGAGGCGCACGCTCATCACTCGCGCCAAAGCCAAGCCGCGAGCATCATGTCACGTGCGGTAGTCAATGCCGTCACGAGCGAACTTCAATCGCAATTGAGACTTCTACACGCATTCTGCCGCTCACACTGTATCGAATGCATAGTGCCTTCACTTGGATTCGTGTTGTGTATATTACAGGATTTGTGTTATAGGCAGACTGATCACAAGTTGCTGGGCCGCCGGCTTGGCCTCGTCGTTGGGCGGCAATGGTTGCAGGGAAATGGGTATATACAATTGCGCGCTGCCTAATATACACATGTAATGAAGCGCCAATGTGCGCCCACAAGTTGCAACGTACGTGCTCACGAAGTCATGTCAGCTCTAGGTAAGAACGTACTTGGGTCCTTCGCCACCTTGAGGAGTCTGCCAATTGATGTCCTGCGCGGGGACCTTGATATCGCAGGTCTTGCAGTGGACGCAGCTATGCAGATGTTAGTTGTACAGTCGTGAGAGTGGTCAAGGGTTGGTGACTTACTTTTGGGCGTTGATCTGGAACCTGACGCCCAACTCCTTGCTGTCGTCCTCAACGTACTCGTACACGCCTGCAGGGCAGAAGCGGTTCTCGACACCCTTGTATTGAGGGTACTGCTTCTTCGCATGCGCATCCCAGTCCTTGACCTGCAAATGGCATGGCTGGTCCTCTTCGTGGTTGGTGCCACTGCGACTGACGCTGGTCAAGATATCGAAGCTGATCTTGCCATCAGGCTTGGGATACTCGATCTTCTCGTACTGGTCTGCGGTCTTGGTGGCAGCGTGATCAGGAGGACCATGCTTCAGGGTCCAGGGCGTCTTTCCGCGGAAGACGTAGGCTTCGAGGCCAGAGTACAGTACGCCACCGTACAGACCTAGCTTGGTGTGGAAGGAAGGGCGCATGTTGCGGACCTGTTTGAGCTCTTCCCAGACGGAAGACTTCCTCATCTTGTCTTCGTAGTCGAAGAGGAACACAGTGCCGCCATCAGTGTTGCCTTGCAGCGCATCCCATGTTGCCTCTGCAGCCATCATACCCGAGCGCATTGCTGTATGGGTACCCTTGATCTTGGGTACGTTGACGAAGCCTGCGGAGTCTCCCAACAGAGCACCGCCGGGGAAAGCAAGTTTCGGTATCGATTGAAAGCCACCCTCAATCAGGGTTCTGGCGCCGTACGAGATGCACTTGCCACCCTCAAGGACATCCTTGTAGATGGGGTGATGCTTCATCTTCTGGAACTCTCCATACGGAGCAAGCCATGGGTTGGGATAGTCGAGACCAACCACAAGACCAATACTGACTAGGTTGTCACCAAAGTGGTACATCCAGCCGCCACCGTAGGTGTCCGTTGGCAGAGGGTATCCCATTGTGTGAGTGACCTGGCCAGACTTGAACTTCTCAGGCTGGACCTCCCATACCTCTTTGATACCGAGACCGTATGTCTGGTGCTGGCTATCTCGACGCAGGTCATACTTCTTGATGACCTGCTTTGACAAACTACCGTGGCAGCCTTCACCGAGCAGAGTTACGCGAGCATGGAACTCCATGCCGCGCTCGAAAGAGTCTTTTGCTTTCCCTTCACGTGAGATACCAAGATCGTTGGTCGCCACACCCTTGACAACACCCTCGTGATTATACAGAATCTCTGAGGCGGCGAATCCAGGGTATACCTCAACACCCACTTCCTCGGCGCGCTCGCCCAGCCACTTGACCATCTGATTGAGACTGATGATGTAGTTGCCATGGTTGTTCATCTGCGGTGGCTTCGGTAGAGGAATCGAACCGGTCTTGGTAAGGAAGCGCATACGGTCCTCCTTCGCAGGCGTGATATCGGCGAAACGATTCAGGTTGTCCTCAGACTTCCAGTCTGGCAGCAATTCATCCAGAGCAGAAGGTTCAATGACGTTTCCGGATACAATGTGATCACCCAACTCGCCTGACTTCTCCAGCAGCAGCACGCGAAAGTCCTCATTTCCTGCAGCGTTGGCGATCTGCTTCAGCTTGATAGCGGCAGATAGACCAGCAGGCCCTCCACCAACGATGAGGACATCGACCTCGTCTACCTCACGCTCGACTGACTTCGGGTCGAAGGAATCATCTTCGGTGGCCAATCGCGCCCGTGGCGTCGAAGAGAATGCCCTTCTCTGACCAGCAACGCGGATGGCAGGACGGTACGAATCGATCAGAGTTCGTGACTGCGAGGCGGCGCATGTGAAGGATCGAATGGGCAATCGTGTGGCGCGTGTTGCTGTGAGCAATCGCCGTGTCAGCGTTGCGGGTACCGTTCTGGCGGACATTGTGTTGTGAGGTGTGAGAAGGCGAAATCGGCGAAAGATGTGAAGCTATTCAAGCTCGATGACAACGCCAGGACAAGCTCGAATCTTGGACCTGCCGCGCACTGGAAGGCTTACCCCAACGAAAAGTGTGTGCAACGATAGCTACAGAGGTGTGGTATGAGTACCCCCATTCTTGAAGCCAGAGCTCAATGACGGAGTTCGACTTTCTTGAGGCCTCGGCTATGCAGCGGGCCAATGAGGAAGCTGCTGATTCTTGCTCCTCCATCATTCATTCCGCTTTGGCTGCTTCTGCCGTAAACCAAACAACAACTCTCGACTTAGAGTCTGCGCTCCATACTCGACAACCGTCTAAAGTCTTTGACGCTGACGACAACTGGAGTCGACGACTGAACCATTCTCACTGCTGCACTCGAACGAGGCCGAGCTGTTTGAAGGCTCTCCGTCGCCGGCCACGCCGAGGTCAACCTTTCCGCATTGCATCGGCTGCAACTACCCTTGAGAACCCCATGTCACAACCCAGGTCCCTCCATGAGATGTGCTGAGTGCTTGAGCAAGCTGGCAACTCCACACGATGCGATCAGATCCTGTCGCTGCCCTGCTGCGAGTAGTTTATTTATGACACCTGCCTGCCTCGGATTCCAGGCTGCCGTCCTGCAGGCGTGAAATGAAACCCCTACAGAAAACGGTGCTACCATTCACATCGTTGCGATGAGAGATATTGTGGAGTGCTAACAGAAGATCTTTTTAAATCCTGTTGTTGAAGATCGCACGTCAGAGTACCTGAAACTGGCCAAGCTTCATGCCTGCAGGCCGCAGTCGCACACCAAACTCATGCGTTTGGGAAACCTCTTTTGGGCATCCCACGCTCTGGCCCGTCTGCGACATGGTCTCCGACAACACATGTTCGATGAAGGTCGGGGGCTCCTCGCTAACGATTATTGTCAGGACCATCATCATGGAACTTGATTCTCAATGCGTTTGATCATTCGCCTGTTCCTGACGGAAGCCGCTGGCTCAAATGGCCGAATCGTTCTTCTCGGTATTTGCGCGGTAGCTACCCGGTGGCTGTCAAAGCGAAATAAGCATCGTCGTCCGATGTGACACGTCTGCGCCCCTGTCGATACCGGCTCTTAGCAGTCCCAAAGACTACATGGATCCTCCAACGGCGCGTGTGTTGAATCCACGGGATCTTCGAGAACGCATCGAACCGCCCGGGCCTTTTTCCCTTGACCCATGCCTCAACCGAGAACATCTCCAGGATCAAACACAATGCCGGGAAGCGTATATATGCAGCGTCCTCAGAAGGATCCAATGGCACGCCCAAGTCCTATTCTCTTCATCGATCTCTGGTGCAGGGCACTCGCTATCTGCATACCTTCTTTTCTTGTGAGAGCTGAGCTCACTTTTACTATCCTTTACAGTTGATCTGATAACCTCTTTACTATCCTTTCGATAATCCACTTTTCCAGCAAACCGCAATCATGAAGATCGAATACTCCCTCCTTACTCTGCTGTCAGCATCGATGGTGGCAGCAGCACCACATCCGTTTGTCGTCACAGACGCAGCTCTAGCAGCTGCAGAGAACGGCGCTGTGCCCGTCCCTGGCCTCGACAAGCGCCAGCAGGTTTCCGTGTACGGCTTCCGTAAGCGAACTATCGAGCTTCGCAACGCCCTCCTGGCTGCTCGTGGAGGTCAGCGTGTGAACGAGATTCTTAGTGCCGAAGGCCTTCAGGAGCAGGCCGCTGCTGCTCCCTTGGAGCCTGCAGGCAAGGGCAAGGGCAAGAGCGCCACTGAGCCAGCTCTTCCACCTCCACCGGCGGGCACTGCTCCTCCTCCGCCGCCAGCGGGAACACCTCCTCCTCCTCCGGCTCCTGGCAATGCTACTGATCCCGCCGCTAAGGGTAAGGGCAAGGGCGCTGCTGAACTTGCTGCTCCTCCTGCTCCGCCGCCAGCGGGAACACCTCCCCCACCTCCTCCCGCCGCTGCTGGCAACGCTACTGACCCCGCTGGAAAAGGCAAGGGCAAGGGCGACGCTAAGGGCAAAGGAAAGGGCAAGGGAGCCGCCGACGCAGCTGCCCCAGCACCACCTCCACCAGCAGCGGGCAACGCTACCGACCCTGCCGCTGGTAAGGGAAAAGGCAAGGGTGAGGGCAAGGGCAAGGGTAAGGGAGCCGCCGAAAATGCTGGTGCCGGCCAGAAGTTCCAGCTTCTTGGAGACCGATCGGTCCAGCAACAGAAGCAGGCGAACCAGACCGTAGCCGCGGACCCAGCGGCAGACCAGGCTGCTGCCGATAAGAAGGCCGCTGACGACAAGGCTGCTGCTGATAAGAAGGCTGCTGAAAAGAAGGCTGCGGATGAGAAGGCTGCCGCTGACAAGAAGGCTGCTGATGAGAAGGCCGCCGCTGACAAGAAGGCTGCCGACAAACAAGCTCAGGAGGCTGCCAAGCAAGAAGCCGAGAAGCAAAAGAAGCAGCAAGAAGCCGACCAGAAGGCCGCCGACAAGCAGCAGAAGGCTGCCGACCAAGAGGCAAAGCAGCAGGAGCAGCAAGCCAAGCAACTCCAGAACCAAGCCGAGCAGGACGCAAAGCAAGCCCAGAAGGATGCCGACAAGGCAGCCAAGGACCAGAAGAAGGCTGCCGACGAGCAGAAGAAGGCCAAAGCCGAACTCGATAAAGCCAACGCAGCCCTTGAGCAGGCTAAGGCGGGTCAACAAGCTGCTGCTGGCAATGCTACACAGCTCGTAGGCGGCGGCGCAGCGGCAAACCAGACCGCTGCTATCGACCAGAACGCTGCTGCACGCAATGGCACGCAGGCGGGTAAGGGCAAGGGCAAGGGCAAGGGTAAGGGCGAAGGAAAAGGAAAAGGAAAAGGCAAGGGTAAGGGAAAGGGTAAGGGTCAGGGCCAAAACAACCACCAGAACCAGAACCAAGCTGCTGGAAACGGTACAGCGGCTGCCGACCAACAGCAAGGCAAAGGAAAGGGCAAGGGCCAGGCGGCTGAGGAGGCGCTTCAACCCGGTGGCCAGCAGCAGCAGCAGCAGCAGCAGCAGCAGCAGCAGGCCGCCGGTGGACTTAGCGACATCCTGAGCGGCCTTCTTGGTGGCGGAGCTGGCGCGGGTGCTGGCGCTGATGCAGGTGCCGGAGCGGACGTTGGAGGTGGTAGCCTCGCCGACTTGCTCGCCTCGCTTGGTGGCGGTGCTGCAGGCGGCCAAGGACAGGGTGCTGCTGGAGCTGGTGGTCTCACAAGCCTTCTCGGAGGCGGTGCGGGAGCTGGCGCTGGTGCCGGTGCTGGTGGCAAGGGCAAGGGTCAAGACCAAGCCCAGGCTGGTGGTGCCGGAGATCTCACCAGCCTTCTCGGAGGCCTGACTGGTTAGACGTCATTGAATATAGCCCTCGGCGTATGGCACAAATATAGCAAGGTCATAGATCGATTCAGGAATCGACGTGACAATCAACAATGCAAAGAACATGAAGTAAAAGTCATTAATAGATTGTACTACAGATTGCACACCTAACATCTTTGGAAAGACCGCATATTTTACCACAGGATATCAAAAGTCTAAGCAAACGTCCGTTGAAACGCCCAAATCACAACATCTGAATGCTTCTATGCGGAGGCTGTACTCTGATCCTTCTCCTCGTACTTCTCCCAGTTGGCAAGGATGTTGCCGATCTTGGGCGAGTTCGTGAGCTTGTAGACATCCTCAAAGTACTCCTTGGTCAACGCGAAAGGCTTCGCTGTCACGTTGGGAATGTATTTGCCGACCAGCTTGGAAGGGTCGATGGAGGTCTTGTGGATCTTCTTGAGCAAGAAGCTTCGGAAAGGCTTGACACCAGAGCGCAGGAAGGTGCTGTGGAAGGGCACGTCAATACCCTTGAGCGGAATGGTAGCGAAGCCACGCTGGAGGTCGAGAGGCTTGGGCTTGGCGTCAGTCTGCTCAGCACAACCCTTGATAATCTCGACCAAGTGAGCCTTAACGTCCTCCATTGACAAGCTCTGCATCAGGGACTGAATGTCAATTTTCTGTTGCTTCAGGTAGTTGGTGACACCAGTGAGAGTGTCGAGAGCGCGGAGGTCACCAGCAGCGACGTACTGCATGTTGGCGATGTTGTAGTTGACGATCTCGAGGAGCCAGCCAGTGGTCTCAGCAATGTTCTCAACGACGTACTGAAGAGCCTGCTCGTTGAAGGTCTTGGAGATCCTGCTGGGGTTGACAGCGCACATGGAGTAGTTGGAGCGACCAGTCTCATCGCGCTCGACGGCGACCTGCATGGTGAGACCACGGTAGAACACAACTGACACCAAACTCTCGATGGGCATGACCTCAGCAAGCGCAGCAAGAGCACTGTATTCTCCGAGGGAGTGACCAGCAAAAGTGCTGTCACGCTGGACAAGACCCTTAGAGCGCATGTCCTCGAACGAGGCCTTCTCCATGAGGGTAAGGGCAGGCTGAGTGAACTGCGTGGCCGACAAAAGACCGGTCGGGGAGCGGTATGTGTAAGAGGTGGTGTTTTCGTCAATCTCCTTGAAGATCTTCTCTGATTTGATGGATCCGTCTGCAGCAACGGTCTCGAAGGTCATCGAGATGTAGTTCTGGCGGATGGCCTTACCACGGGGACCACCGAAGTGAATAGTGAGCTCCTTGGGGTTGTTCTTGACAATGTTGGTGATAGCGAAGCCTGCGACATGTTAAACCAGGTTTCAGATGAAAGCAAACAAGCAAAAAACTTACCATAGTTGTCCATGAAGTGCTTGTCGGCACGGTCCCAAACCTCCTTGGCGACGGGGCTGCTGTTGTACAGCTCCATACCCATACCCTGCTCCTGAGAACCCTGACCTGTGAAGACGTAGGATGTTGTGGGCTGCTCGACCTCGGCCTCACCAAGAAGAACCTTGTCCTCGGTCTCTTGATTGCTGACCTCGATCTTGATGATCTTGCGACCAGACACCATACCGACGTGCTGAAGCTTGACGTCGAGCATGTCGTCGGGGAGCACCATGCCAACGAGATTGACGTGGTAGCTCCTAACGCGGCCAACGTTGTTCTCGGCCGCCCAGGTCTCGACCAAGCTCCTCACAGCAGCGCTGGAGTACATCCCGTGAGTGATGGTGCCAGGCAGATTTGCGTAGCTGGCGAAGACACGCGACACGTGGATGGGGTTGTAGTCGCCAGACACACGAGCGTAGTTCTCGTTAGACGCCGGTGCCCTCAATGTCAATGGAGCCTTGCCGTGCAGAGGGATGGGGTTCTCGAAATGGACAGGCTGGTCGATGGTGGTACCGTTGCGCTCCAGGTAGTCGATCACAGGGTTGCCGTGAGCAGTACCAGACTGGTAGTTCACGGATGCAATCTGGATGATCTCCTTGGTGGGGAGCTCGAGCAGGACCTCTCCAACAGTCTCGATCTCTGAGAAGATGGTCTTGTTCTTGTACTTCTGCAGGGTCTCGAGCTTGAAGACGAGGGTCTTGCCGAGAAGGTCAACATCGGGCTCCTCGAAGTTGAACCACTCCTTTGAGCGAAGGATGGCGACATCCTTGCTAGTAGCAAGTGGAAGCTGCATAGGCTTCTCGGTCTTCCTCTGGAAGGTGTTCTCGAAGTCGCTGTAGGCACCACGGTACAAGAACTGGCTGGTGACCTCCATGACGGGCTTGCCGTCGCGAGTGATGGTTCCGCAGACCTCGACCATCTTACCAGATTCCTGGTTGATGACAGCGTTGATCTGGGCGGTGGTGTCAAGGACGTCACCCTTCTTCAAAGGCTCCGCACCAGGAATCATGCGGAAGCCGTTGGAGAGATGGACAAGCTTTAGAAGATCACCATCGATGGCACGAGGGAAGATAGGCTTGGTGATGGCCTTCCAACCGACGACAATGGCAAAGTCCATGGGCGCGAAGACCTCCTTACCAGGGCGGTCGACAAATGCCTCGCCGGTGTTGCCAACAGCGTGAACAAAGTCGTTGATAGCCTCGCTGGTAACGGTAGCACGACCACCATCGAATTGAGATGTGACTGAAGCCTCGAAGGGGCAGGCCTCATCGCCGAACCAGATCTTGTAGTAGAAGTCCTTGATGCGATCGTTGCGGGCATCCATGACCTCGTGGATGGGTGCGTAACCGACGTCAGGGCGGTAGGTGAAGCGGAAGGGAAGGGCAACGGCAGATCCGAGGGCAGTACGCTCCTCGTACATGTTGAGCAGGATTTCGTTGTCCTTTACGCTTACATCGACGGTCTTGACGTACTTAGCGCCGTGGTGCAATTCCTTGACAGTGATGGTAGTCTTGCTGGGGTCGTTGGGGTTGGCGATCTCTACAGTCATACCAGGAATGGGGGCAAAGATCCTGGATGTTGGGTTGGTCTGGAAACGCTGACCCTGGACAAACACATCGGTCGTAAAGAAAGCGTGTCTCCAAGAGTACGTGTTGCCTGCGAGAAGCTGCAGCCACGAAGGAACATCAGGCATAGTGGCATTCGGCGCAGGCGATAGGCGGTAGATGGTCTTGTTCTCGAGCTGAGACACGGTGAGGCCATCAACTTCTACGCTTTCAGTGGCTGCGAGAAGCTTGCTGCCGAAATACTCAACGACTGGTACCTTGGACTCGTCATCACCGTAGATATCGCGCAGCAAGTACTTGATGTGGCCCTCGTGAACGCCGTCAAGGATCTCTTTGATGGGCTCATCGACCTTGGTGGAGTACTTGACGGCCATAGGACCCTGCAAGATACAAGTCCTACCAACATCCTGATCAACTACGGCCTCGATATCCTCAGATTGCCAGAGGGAGTCCTTCTTGAAGAAGAATTCGAAGGTGTCATCGAGGCAGGGGACGAATGGAGTAGGCTTCTGTCCACGGCGCTGGCAGAGGAGCAAGAAGTGCTGAACATCCTGAGCGTTGATCAACTGCTCATCGGCCTCAGGATAAGCCTTGAAGACTTGCTCGAGTGTCTGGTATGGATCGTTGAGCTCCTCGTAGCTTTGGATGATCGACTCGCCACCGGACTTGCTGAAGCGCTCCTCCACTCGGCGAATGAAGTCGCCAGTGAGGCGCTTCAAGCTTTGGTCGATCCAGCGGGACTGGTGCTTGACGTACATGAGGTCGACCATGCGCTGGATGACCTCAGAATATGTCATATCCTCAAGGTCAACAGACTCGCCCTTCTTGTTCCTACCGAACCAGACTTTCTGGAAGTCCTCGTTGAGCTTCTTGATGATGTACTCGCGCATCTTCTTGAGCTCAGGGATACGCTTAGCCTTGTCAAGGGCAAATATCTTCTGATCCATCTCGTGCCAAAAGATAACACCACGAGTCGCGAGCTTGTGAATAGGTTCGCCCATCTCGGAACGGACAGTAATAACACCACCAGCGGGACCCTTGTAGGTTTTCTCCCAGTCGGCATCGTCAAGGCCAGGGGCGTCGACGATAGCCTGCTTGGCTGAGGGTGATGTGTAAGCCTCCTTAGCGGTCATGACACGACTGCCAAACAAACATCCATCGTAGGGCATGGGAGGGTATCCGAATTTGGTTGACCAGCTACCAGTAAGGTAGGGATATGTGTCTTCGGCACCGCCGAAACCGGAACCGGCAACGAGGATGAGATTCTCGCACTTGCGGAGACGGCCGTACATCTGAAGGATAGGCTGGTGGAAATCCTCGAAGGAATGATGACCACCACCACGACCTCCGGTCCACTGAAGCAGAACTGGGAAAGTCGGGTTTGCCTTGGCGATGTTGATGGTCGCCTGGATGGCCTCGACAGATCCAGGCTTGAAGGCAATGTGCTTGATACCCAGTGTCTCGATGTACTCGTTGGCAACCTCGATGGAAGGTACACCAGCACCGATGGTCAGACCCTCGATGGGAACACCTTCAGCTCTGAGCTTAGCGAGAAGAGGTATCTGCCAACCCATAGCGCGAGGGTTGACATAGATCAAGTTGATGGTGATACCGCGACCAGCCGGGATGTTCTTCTCGACCTTGGTGATGGCCTCGGTCATTGTCTTCTCGTTGTAGTAACCTCCACCAGCAAGCTCAATCTCATAGCCTGCGTTCATGGTTGCAGCGACGAAGTCCCATGGGACAGTGCAGGGTGTCATACCGGCGACCATGACAGGAGGGAGACCAAGCACGCGACTCATCTTGGTATCGACGTAGGTCTGGCCGGTCGATGTCTTGATGAGCTTGGGGCCGTGCTCCTTCACCCAGTCGACAGCGTACGTGACAGCGTGCTCAAAGTCACGGTCGAAGATTTCGGGCTTGTAGCCTACCTCAACGTTCTGGCCGTCAATTGCACCAGCCAGGATGACGCGGACACCGGTGCCCTCCTTGTTGCGGTTCGTCAGCACACCGAGACCAGAGATGCCACCAGGACCGAAGTCAAGGATGTGTGTAGCCTTGGGGAAGACTGTCGCCTTCTCCCACTCGACCGAATCGCTGGTGATCATGCGCACAAGCGCAGGGACGACGTTGTCAGATCCATCCTCGCGGATATCCTTGCCGGTATGTGTATCGAACATCGGCACACCGAGGTCGCTCGCGGCGATCTTGATGTCCTTGAGATCATCCTCGAGCTGTTTCGTAGCTTCGGCGAGGTACGGGCTGTGGAACGGCGCGGTGATCGGAAGGAAACGGTTGACAAAGCGAACTTTACGGTCGGTGAAGGGGATCCTAGTCTGGTCGAGACCGGTAGGAGCCTTGACCTTGCGCAGACGGAGGTTCAGACCGTACAGAGAGATCGGAGGACCAGTAACGACGAAGTTACGGGCGCTGTTGACTAGCGAGATGGCAATATGCCTGTCCTGGGGCAGATGTGCATTTGTGGCGTCAATGTGATCCTGGACAGCCTTGCGGGACAAATCGCGAATCGACAACATGGGTGTCGGGGTACCCTCGCTGTTGTCGATCGAGTCTTGCAGGACATTGGGTGCAAGCGATGTCCTGGGGAAGGCCTGCTGACTGCGTGTTCCGATCCAGAAGAGGATCTCAATCGCCTTCTTAGCGGACTTCTCGAAGGTCTCCCAGTTCTTTGATTCGGCGATCGCAGCAGCTGTAACGACACCCTGAGAGTGACCAGTGACACCAGCGAGGCGGCTACGGATATGGCCAGGGTGGCTGCCAAGCACTCTGCATGTCACAACGTAGTGTGCAAGCTGTGTAAGACCGATCAACGGCAGACTGACAGGCGCAGAGACGAGGTAGTCGATATCCGGCTGAGCCTCGCGGTTGTTCAACCATCGCATGACATCCAGACCCTTCGAGTAGAGCTTCTCTGCACGCGGGTCGCGCGACAAAGTGAGCAAATGCTGTGCCTCGGCCGCAATGAAATCCTCAACAAACGAGGGGTATGTGTTGTAGATCTCACGGAGTTCATCGAAGTACTCCTCAATGTTACCCTGGCCGCCCAGAACAGCGTAGATAAAGGCGTTCTCATCTGAAGCCTCGCGGAAGAGAGCCGACTCGTGGTGCTTGATCGGCCTCTCAACAGCGGCGCGAGCGGCGTAGTATGATCGCACTGTCTCCAGCTTCTTCTCGGTAATGCCGGGAAGAGTGGCGGCCAGCGCATGCACTTCATTGCCCCGCAAGAAAGCGCGCTCGAACTCAGTGAGAACGAGCTTGAGGACCTCCTCAAAGGAGTCAGGATCCTCGCCCTCCTCTACCTCCTTGGCAATGAAGCCGAGGTAGCGTGCAACCAGCTCGACAACTGATGATGGCTCGTCATCCTGTGCGAGTTCGTCTGTGGGCTCAGGCAGTGTCTGCTTGAAGGTGTCCCTCAATTGCTGGGCATTGAAGTGCAGGGCGGTCGGGATGAGGAGGGTGTACTCGAGCGAGCCGTGGGCGAGGATGAGCGGGCGCAGGTTTGCTGCAGAGCGCGGCGTGGAAATGCCGGTCTGTTGGCCTGATCCGTACATGCTGATCTGGTTGACGCCTGAAAAGCTGTATTGAGGTCGAATTAGCTTCGTCATCTCGGATTTTGGCCTGCTGAGGGGCTCGCTGGTGCGGCCGACTCGGTGACATCAAAGAGCATTGGAGTGAGACTGGTGCATACCTCTAAAAGACAGGTCTGGTCTAAATTATAAGTATATGGAAGGAACGATTTGCACAGGAAGGTGCGTCTGTGGCGCCGTGAGCTTTCATTCGATTTTGGTGGGAGGTGCGCCGAAGCTTGGGGGAAGAGCTATCAAAGATCACCACGATCAAGACACATCTCCCGCCACGCTGCTCTTCGCAACAGAGACCCAATGCGTACCTGTTTGCGCAGGTAGAAACTAATCGACCTTGAGTGCTCGGGATTTCGTCCGGACTGCTAGTGCTCGCAGCTCCCTTGCGGTGTGCTAAGTGCTGTGTGGGTGCAAGATGTCCACCGCAACAGGCAGCAGAGTTGCAGAGGGTATATGGGGAGTAATCAGAGGAGAGGGGAGGGTCAATTGGGCGAGTGGAGATGTAGGAAAATGCCGGGCAGCGCAGAATGGCGTGTCTATTATCCGCGGCGAGCTGTTGACTTCGAAAAAGTCGGGCCCTCTGAGGTCGGTTTGGACCCGCGCTAGCGGAGCAGGGGTCAGCCCACTTGCATGGTGTGTGCATGGGTGTGCCTTCTGCGGCCAAAGCGTTGGGGAAGGAAGGACCCCTCAAACATGGCTCCAGCAGCTGCACTGGGCGAACCAGCATACCAACAATGCATCATTCCTGTGCCTGACGTGCGCCAACGGTGCTCTGATAAGAGCTCCCCGCATTGTCCAAGGTCTGCAGCTTGTTGAGCACAGTGTTGGAGGCGGGTGTGGGCCGACGTGGTGTGCACCCTGGGCCCGCACTGGACTCGCGACACCCACCGCCTTTGGTGGCTATCTCTCGCAAGACTGGCGAAATTTGTGTTGAGAGCCAGAGCATAGACCGGCTAGGCCGCAGGGGTGCGTGACTTTTAGAGCGGTGCACAAATCCTCAACGACCAGAGGACACGTCCAGTAAAGTCTCTGCCATTCGAACGAGATAAACAGTCAATGCGTTGGAAGCTGTGTTCCTACTGCACCCGTCCGCTCTCCCACCTCTCCAAATAATTTGCCTTTGGGGGACTTACCTCGCCCGTCCCCAAGCTTCCGAGCAACATCAATCCATCTAATTCCAGCACGCTCTCTCCCCAGCGTCGCTGTTCCTTCCTTAGACACACTATACCCCTCCTTTCGCCGTGTACTAGACTAGAGATACCCATTGAGCTCCGGCGAGCTTTGGCAGCTTCTCTCTAAACCCCCCCATTCGACTCGACCACCCACCTGCACCACACGCAATTTCAGCACCATGCGTCCCGAGGTCGAGCAGGAGCTTTCGCACACGCTGCTCATTGAGCTGCTTGCATATCAATTTGCCTCGCCTGTGAGGTGGATTGAGACGCAGGATGTGGTCCTCGGCGAAAACACCACAGAGCGCATTGTCGAGATTGGCCCCGCAGACACACTCGGTGTGATGGCCAAGCGAACATTGGCCTCCAAATACGAAGCTCACGATGCGGCGCTGTCTGTCCAGCGTCAGATTCTGTGCTACAACAAGGACGCCAAAGACATATACTACGATGTAGACCCTGTCGAGGACGAACCTGAGGCGGCACCAGCTGCCAGCGGAGGCGCCCCAGCAGCGGCGGCACCATCAGCGCCCGCAGCAGCAGCCACCGTGGCAGCCGCCCCCGCTCCTGGCGCTGGCCCTGCTGCTCAGGTGCCAGATGCACCCGTCACAGCGACCGACATTCTGCGGGCATTGGTTGCTCAGAAGCTGAAGAAGCCTCTCATGGACATTCCTCTCAGCAAGGCCATCAAGGACCTGGTTGGAGGTATGCAATAAGGACCGTTCGAAGGGAACTGAGCTAATAAGACCCAGGAAAATCCACCCTGCAGAACGAGATCCTCGGAGATCTGGGCAAGGAATTCGGTTCCACGCCCGAGAAGCCCGAGGACACACCCCTCGACGAACTCGGTGCTTCTATGCAGGCTACCTTCAATGGTCAGCTTGGAAAGCAGTCCGCCTCCCTCATTGCCCGCATGGTCTCTTCGAAGATGCCTGGTGGCTTCAACATCACAGCTGTGCGCAAGCATTTGGAGACAAGATGGGGTCTGGCGCAAGGACGACAGGACGGTGTTCTCCTGCTCGCTATCACAAACGAGCCGGCAGCACGTCTCGGCTCTGAGACCGATGGAAAGGCGTTCTTGGACGAGCAGGCCAACAAATACGCATCAATTGCTGGCATCAGCCTGTCTGCCCCTACTGCTGGCGGTGACGGCGGCGCTGCTGGCGGCGGTATGATGATGGACCCTGCGGCCATTGACGCCCTCACAAAGGATCAGCGCGCTCTCTTCAAGCAGCAGCTGGAGCTATTCGCCAGATACCTCAAGATCGACCTGCGCGCTGGCGACAAGTCGTTCGTTGACGCGACAAAGGCACAATCTGCGCTCCAAGCGCAATTGGACCTGTGGACAACAGAGCATGGCGAGTTCTACGCTTCTGGAATTGAGCCTCAGTTTACTCCTTTGAAAGCGCGTGTCTACGACTCTTCTTGGAACTGGGCGCGTCAGGATGCGCTCACCATGTACTACGACATCATCTTTGGCAAGCTCAAGGCCGTTGATCGCGAGATTGTCAGCCGCTGCATTGCCATCATGAACCGCTCAAACCCACTCCTGCTCGACTTCATGCAGTACCATATGGACCACTGCCCGACCGAGCGTGGCGAGACCTACGAGCTTGCGAAGGAGCTTGGCCAGCAGCTCATCGACAACTGCCGAGACGTTCTCAACGAGCCCCCTGTATACAAGGACGTTGCTGTGCCCACAGCTCCTCACCTTGAGATCGATGCTCGCGGCAACATGAACTACGAGGAGGCTCCCCGCGCAAGCGTCCGCAAGCTTGAGCACTACGTTCGTGAGATGGCCGAGGGCGGCAAGCTCTCAGAGTACGGCAACCGCACAAAGGTCCAGAACGACCTGCAGCGCATCTACAAGCTGATCAAGCAGCAACATAAGCTCTCCAAGTCTTCCCAATTGCAGATCAAGAGTCTGTACAGCAACGTCATTCGCTCCTTGTCGATGAACGAGGGACAGATCATTCCCAACGAGAACGGCAAGAAGGGCAAGAGTGGCCGAAACGGTCGTGCTAACGGCTCTGCCAAGCAAGGCAAGGTTGAGACCATCCCTTTCCTCCACTTAAAGAGAAAGGATGACTACGGCTGGGAATACAGCAAGAAGTTGACTGGTGTCTACCTCGACTGTCTTGAGAACGCTGCCAGTAACGGTGTCACTTTCCAGGGCAAGTACGCTTTGATGACGGGTGCTGGCGCCGGCTCCATCGGTGCTCAGGTCCTGCAGGGTCTGATTAGTGGCGGTGCTAAGGTTGTCGTTACCACATCGAGATTCTCACGCGAAGTCACCGAGTACTACCAGTCCATGTACACTCGCTATGGTGCTCGTGGCTCCCAGCTCATTGTTGTTCCCTTCAACCAGGGTAGCAACCAGGATGTTGAGGCTCTCGTCGACTACATCTATGACCCCAAGAAGGGTCTCGGCTGGGATCTTGATCTTATCGTTCCTTTCGCTGCCATCCCTGAGAACGGTCGTGAGATCGACAGCATCGACTCCAAGTCTGAGCTTGCTCACCGTATCATGTTGACCAACCTGCTTCGCATGCTTGGTGCTGTCAAGAAGCAGAAGCAGACCTTCGGTTACGAGACTCGCCCTGCTCAGGTCATCCTTCCTCTCTCCCCCAACCACGGTACCTTCGGTAACGACGGTCTCTACTCTGAGTCTAAGATGTCGCTCGAGACCCTCTTCTCTAGATGGCACTCGGAAAGCTGGGGCAACTACCTCACCATTTGCGGTGCTGTCATTGGCTGGACTCGTGGCACTGGTCTTATGGGCGCCAACAACATCGTTGCTGAGGGTATTGAGAAATACGGTGTCCGTACCTTCTCTCAGCAGGAGATGGCCTTCAACTTGCTTGGTCTGATGGCACCCGCGATTGTCAACCTCTGCCAGGTCGAGCCTGTTTGGGCTGACCTGAACGGTGGCTTCCAGTACATCCCCAACCTCAAGGATCTCATGACCGACCTTCGCAAGGAGCTCACCGAGACCAGCGATGTTCGCAGAGCAGTCATCAAGGAGAACGCCATTGAGAACAAGGTTGTTAATGGCGAGGCTAGTGAGGCTCTGTACAAGAAGGCCAAGATCGAGCCAAGAGCCAACTTGAAGTTCGACTTCCCCAAGCTTCCTGACTGGGATGCCGAAGTCAAGCCTCTCAACGAGGATTTGAAGGGTATGGTCGATCTTGAGAAGGTCGTTGTCGTCACTGGTTTCGCCGAAGTCGGTCCTTGGGGTAACTCCAGGACCCGTTGGGAGATGGAGGCCTACGGCGAGTTCTCGCTCGAGGGTTCCGTTGAGATGGCCTGGATCATGGGTCTCATCAAGAACCACAATGGTCCCCTCAAGGGCAAGAGCTACTCCGGCTGGGTTGATGCTAAGACCAACGAGCCCGTTGATGACAAGGACGTTAAGCCGAAGTACGAGAAGTACATCCTCGAGCACAGTGGTATCCGTCTCATCGAGCCCGAGCTCTTCAACGGTTACGATCCCAAGAAGAAGCAGCTCATGCAGGAGATTCAGATCGAGGAGGACCTTGACCCCTTCGAGGCATCAAAGGAGACTGCTGAGGAGTTCAAGCGCCAGCATGGCGACAAGGTCGAGATCTTCGCCATCGAGGACTCTGGCGAGTACACTGTTCGCATGAAGAAGGGCGCTACCCTCATCATCCCCAAGGCTCTGCGCTTCGATCGTCTTGTCGCTGGTCAAATCCCTACCGGTTGGGATGCTAAGAAGTACGGTGTTCCTGAGGACATCATCTCCCAGGTCGACCCCGTCACTCTCTTCGTCCTTGTATCCACAGCTGAGTGTCTGCTTTCCAGCGGTATCACCGACCCTTACGAGTTCTACAAGTACGTCCACTTGTCGGAGGTCGGTAACTGCGTCGGTTCCGGTATTGGTGGTACCACCGCTTTGAGGGGAATGTACAAGGATCGCTTCCTCGACAAGCCCGTCCAGAAGGATATTCTCCAGGAGTCTTTCATCAACACCATGAGCGCCTGGGTTAACATGCTGCTCATGTCATCCACAGGACCTATCAAGACCCCTGTCGGTGCTTGTGCTACTGCCGTGGAGTCTATCGACATTGGTTACGATACCATTGTCGAGGGCAAGGCTCGCGTCTGCTTCGTTGGTGGTTTCGATGACTTCCAGGAGGAGGGCTCTTACGAGTTCGCCAACATGAAGGCTACCAGCAACGCCGAGGACGAGTTTTCCCACGGCCGTACGCCCAAGGAGATGTCTCGGCCTACTACCACGACCCGTAACGGTTTCATGGAGTCGCAAGGTTGCGGTATGCAAGTCATCATGGATGCCAAGCTGGCTCTCGATATGGGTCTCCCCATTTACGGTGTCCTTGGCTTCACTGCTACTGCCACTGACAAGATCGGTCGTTCTGTCCCTGCCCCTGGCAAGGGTGTCTTGACCACTGCTCGGGAGCAGGCCTCCAAGTTCCCATCGCCTCTGCTCGATATCAAGTACAGGAAGCGCCAGATGGACCTCCGCCGCAAGCAGATCAAGCAGTGGCAGGAGTCTGAGCTTCTGTACCTCCAGGAGGAAGTCGCTGCTATCAAGGACTCTGCCGGCGAAGACTTCAGCGAGACTGAGTACCTCCAGGAGCGCGCCAACCACATCGAGCTCGAGGCTCATCGTCAAGAGAAGGATGCGCTCAACAGCCTTGGCAACAACTTCTGGAAGAAGGATCCCCGCATTGCGCCTCTCCGTGGTGCCCTCGCCACCTGGGGCCTCACCATTGACGACCTCGACGTTGCCTCTTTCCACGGCACATCGACTGTTGCCAACGATAAGAACGAGTCCAGTGTTATCTGCGAGCAGATGCGCCACCTCGGCCGTAAGAAGGGTAACGCACTGCTCGGTATCTTCCAGAAGTACCTCACTGGTCACCCCAAGGGTGCTGCTGGTGCCTGGATGTTCAACGGCTGTCTGCAGGTCCTCAACTCCGGTCTTGTTCCCGGCAACCGCAATGCAGACAACGTCGACAAGATCATGGAGCAGTTCGACTACATTGTATACCCCTCACAGTCGATCCAGACTGACGGTATCAAGGCCTTCTCCGTCACCTCCTTCGGTTTCGGTCAGAAGGGTGCCCAGGCCATCGGTATCCACCCCAAGTACCTGTACGCCGCTCTCGAGCACCACCAATTTGCTGCCTACAAGCAGAAAGTTGAGGCTCGCCAGAAGAAGGCTTACCGCTACTTCCACGATGGTCTCATCAACAACACCATGTTCCGTGCTAAGGACAAGGCTCCCTACGAGGACGACAAGATGCAGGAGGTCTTCCTCAACCCTCGCGCACGTGTCACTCTTGACAAGAAGACTGCTACCTACAGTTACCCCAAGAAGGCCGCCGCCGAGCCCAAGAAGGACAAGAAGGCCGAAGAGACACAGAAGATGGTCGAATCGTTGACAAAGGCCACAGCTTCGGCCAACACCAAGGTCGGTGTCGATGTTGAGAGCGTTAGCGCCATCAACATCGAGAACGAGACCTTCATCGAGCGCAACTTCACCGCGAAGGAGATCGCTTACTGCCAAAAGGCCGCCAACCCCCACGCTAGCTTCACTGGCAAGTGGTCGGCGAAGGAGGCTGTCTTCAAGTCCCTGGGTGTTCAGGGCAAGGGGGCTGGTGCCCCCTTGAAGGACATTGAGATTGGTAACGACGAGACCGGTGCACCGGTTGTCGAGGTAAGCTTGCAAAGCCATTCGTCTTATTCACGCAAACGCTAACATTCTGCCAGCTTTCCGGTCACGCTCAAGAAGAGGCTAAGCGCGTTGGTGTCAAGAGCATCAGCATCAGCATCAGCCATTCGGACGAACAGGCTGTTTCTGTGGCCATCGCACAGTTCTAGGGTGCCTGTGTTTGTGCGCGCTGCCTTTGATGTTACACATAGAAAGAGGATGATTCAAAATCTTGAAGACAGATGTATTTGTTAGTTTGGGCGGGGGTGTTAGGGAGCATCGTTTGTTGCGTAGACTCGCCATACCACCCTGTTACACGTTGTAATGCAATTCAAAACAATTCAAAACCAGAAAGCTGTGCCCCGCTGTGACGAGAAGCGCAATTGCTACATTGGAATGCGTGCGCGAGATAAGATGCTGTAGCGAGTGGAAAATACCGCCTGCGTGCCATCGCCCCTCACGTCCCACTAATCTCGCCTTGTCGTCCAGATAAGCTCAACACATGCACACCCCCAGAACCCGACACCATGGCCCTTGGCTACAGCTCGCTTCTCAAGCGAACGGAAACTACGGTACGGGAATCAGTGCTCAAGCTCTAAAGTCGGGGGGACCCTTCGGTGACAGTGTCATTTTGGGGTGTGCAAATCGCGATGGCTGCCCGTGCGCTTTCACATGCCAGCAAATCCCTCGCATGTGACAGCCATATTTGCGGGTACCTGACGTCCCTGCGCAGCCCTGCGCAGCGAAACCCCTTCACCGCGGTGGCTTTAGCCGCTTACAGTCCCGCGCGGGTTTTAACTACAAGAGGATGGGTCCCCCGGTGTGTCTCAGTGGCTTTGGCACACCTCAGGTCGCAGTGTCACTTGGCAAGGGTCGTTGGGAGGGCTAACGCTGGCCTGCAGGTACGAGGCGGTTCGTAGGCGAACCTGTGGAACGTGCAGATGTTGGGAGCTTGGAGATTCTGTTGAGAACGTCAGCTTCGGGGCGCGTCAGAATGACGACTTGAGCGTGGTTGTGGAGGACGTTGTGATAGGGGTGTGCAGTTGTAGAGAGATGTTGAGGCGGCACAGGTATCTAAGGTATGTATGGTGTGTGGGCAAGGCCCTGCTGGGTGCGTGCTTGCGCAACCGTGAACGCTATTATCTGCAAGGCTGGCTGTCTTTTCTCCATTTTATTAGTATTGGTTCTATCAATTGCAAGGGCTCGCGGATGCTTGTGGTACAATTGTGCCCCACACTCTTCTCACCTCCTCCTCCCGAATCGAACTGTCTCATCGAATCTTAACTGAGATCCTAGGGTCACTGCTTTCAGACTCGCTTTGGCGGCTCGTCGTATGGCTACGCCTTCTTGATCCATTCGTAGTCCATGTCCGAGATGGCACATGGAAACTGAACGCGATTGTACCCTTACTATATGATCTTCAGGATCGATCCAGCGCGCCAGCGAACAGTTTTCCAACTTATCCAAGGAGTCCTTATTGGCAGCGGTGAATGAGCCGTACAGCATGATGCTCTTGTAGTCGAATTCTGTACTACCAACCTTGCACTCCAGACCATTGAGGTTTGAACCTTTGATGTATCTACCGCACATGCAGCCATAGTGCGTGGCTTTCCTGTGACCCAGGCACAGCTTGTCTTCAGGGCTGTCAGGAGCTTAGGTATTGGCTTCCTGGTAGCAGTACTTGGGGTCTCTTAGGTTCTTGTAGAGGCCCTAGGTGTACTTGTCGCGGTTGGCGCGCTGGTGTCCGTGCTCCATGCCTTTGATTGTCAGTAAGCCTTGTTCAAAGAGATTGTATAGACCGAAGGAGAGGCCAACCAATCGTACACATGGCCAAGCTCATGCATGGTATTTCGAATGAGTTGTAACGCATCGATTGATAGCCGCATCTTCGAGTGCTTTGGTGAATGGTGAGGAGGTCGTTCTCATCACGCTCCCGGAGAATAGGGCCGCCGGGGTTACCCCAGACATACGTAGAGCCCATGCCTTCAGAGCTGGCGTCGATGATCCTATCAGCAATGTCGGTATTGGAGATGTTCTGACCAGGTAGCCCGATGCCATTTATGGGAAAGTTGTAGCTGGTTCGGTTGTATGCCAGTGACGTAGTAGCCGGAGTGCAGAGCTGAGTCAAATCTGAGAGACGCATCTTTGGTAGTTGCGTGAGTCGCAGAGAATTGAGTTTTCGGTCGAGGATGCGGAAGTAAAGAGAAGTTTTTGAAGTGTCAAGTATTTTTCAGCTCTAGTGAAGCAATTTACACCAGTGCAAGTGAAGGTTGACGTATAGTTGTGATCGCATTACATTGCAGAGACTAACGACTTGCAGCTTCTGCATTTACAGACAGACTTCTAGCTCCTACTAACTCGCTTAGACCTTACCAACCATATCTGCCTTACTAGACTCTCTGCCAAATTTGAGATACCCAAGCTGCATCTCAAGGCCTTGACTCTCTCCTATGACCCACCCGTCTTGCCGGCCCCTCGAAGCGTTGTTGTAGTCTTGGACCAAGTGAACGAACTCCTTCCGAGACTCGGCAGTCTCAAAAGACTTGTTACCAATGAACCTTCCTATCGTAATGTGCGCGGAAGGAGCGGTATAGCACATATCGATTTTGATTCCACTTTCCAGTGCTTTTGCATGCATGTCGCTCCTCAAGTGATGGTAGGTATACGGGCTAGCATCAGATGGCAGAAAGTTCAAGGCGATGCCCATCTTGTCGAAGCTGATCGTTGGTGCTACCAGTCCTGGTTTGGTGTCCAAGGTCGAAATAAGGTCAAGAATCTCCCGGATCGTCGGTGGACCTATCTGTTCAGCGACACTGCGAAGTTGTGGTACAGTGTGGCGATGTGACAGCTCGATCACTGAGAGGTGTAGATCCTTCTGTGGAATCAGATACAAGTCATCGCCGACGAGTTCTTGAAGGGCTGTTTGAATGGTCTGAATCGTATCAAGAACAGTCTGTGGAGGTCTTGCCCAGACCACGCAGCAATTCATCTCCTGCGAGTCTGTTTCGTCATTTGGATCAGGCTCATGAGTGTGGTGAAGTCTTTTTTGACGAGCCAGATGCTTGAGAAGGGCTTGATCAGCCGTCACAGGATTTGTGTCGCCGTTTGCGAACAGCTCGATCTGCTTTGCTCTCCAAGTATCTCTGTGGCTTTCGTATGCCTCCTGAACACGTTTCTGTATCTATCAGCTTGACAGCTACGTGTCTACCGTGCGACGTCACTGACTGGGTCACCATGACACTGGGGGTCATGGAGTAGCTCTTTGTACCAGTTGCGACGGGAAGGTGGGCCTACTGCTAGAGGCGGGAAAGTGAAGTTGCCCATGGTTCCTGATGAAGGTACTTGTTGTAAAGATGGCTTCGAGATGGAACAAGGCGCGAGGTTGTATGCCTATAAGGATGCACGCATTAACATCATAGCGCCTGACGATGTCGTGCTTCGAGATGTCAGACACTGCAGCAAGCGTAACGAATTGAGGTAGAGGTAGAGTCGATGTGTGACATTGGCTGCGCGGGGAAGTAAGAGAACTTACGTGCATAAAGCCACAAAAACGCCGACAAGGCTGACTCCACGGCTGGTCCAGCCATTAGTACACTAAACTCAAACTGGTAATGCATCCATCTCACTGTCAAATTCCTTGCGACGCCGCCAGATCCAGGGCAATCTGATGGTACGAACCTGCCGAAACCAAGTGTCGTTCATACCCGTGAGTCTACTCCCGATCGTTGTCCAGCTGTTGTTTCTCCCTTGGCTCTTGGTCTTGATCAGCCTGAGCTCCTGCATTTTCAAGACCTTTTTGTCTTCCTCTTCGAGACTGCGCTTGATCCTCTTCTCTGAACTTGTTCGTCCGATCCACCAGCCAAGGAATGTCAAAAATGTCAACGGAAGGATAGTCACCAGAAGAATCCACCATTGGTGTGCTGCGCGGAACGGTGACCCTCCGGTATCTCTCGGACCAGACGATTTCGTGTCTTCCTGACTGAAGAGATTCGTACCTAAGATGCCCTACCAAAGATCAATATACGTCATCTTGTGGTGATTTGCGACTTACAGAGATGAATGTGCCGGGGAGGAATAGCATTGACAGGACAGCAATGGCCTTCATGCTGGCACTTTCACGCATTGCCTGGGTCCCTACCTTCTCGCTCCAGCGGGCACTTTGCTGCCCGACAAGATTAAAGAGCTAGGACTCATTAGCAGAGGTTATCCACCTCTATGATCTACTTACTAGATCGAGGAGCCTTTGCGCCCGTCCGCAGACGTCTTCGATAGAAGCCCTGAGATACTTGAGTTGGTCTTCGAAGCGATTCAACTCCTCGTCGACTCGCGTGTATAGCCAGTCGCGATCTTCTTCAGCTGGCTTCCTCAGGACAAACTTCTGGTACCATTCATGCTGCCTACGAAGACTCCTTATAGTGCCGATGATTTGTGTGAGCTGTAGCTTGTCCTGGTCGAGGTTGCGCATCGTCAAATGTAATCGCCTGACGTTGATAGCTTTCAGTTCGTTCTTTTGTTGTTTGGAGAGGACATGAGCCTTCTCCTCCTCAATCCTAACACTGTCTCTTGGGTCTCTCGCTGCTCGTCTGTACCATTGAGCTGTGCAGTTGAAATGTAACATGGACACTGCAAATGGGTTCGCAGCAATTTCTTGGGTATCAGGCTGCTCAACAAGCTCCTTGAGCTTCGAAACTAGATCGGACTTCAGCTTGTTGGCCAGATCGTTGAACGATCTGTATTTCAGAAGGACGACCGTTGACTTGGAGGCTACATCGTGCTTGGTGATTACGGTCATCTTCACATCTGCATCCTTGTCTATCGCTCGAAAGTAGGCCCTAGCTCGGATGGCATACCAGAATTCTAAGAACGCGATTGGTCAGCAATAATTACATGATCGCAACATATGCACTGACCGATAGCGGTGACCTCGTTTGTGGTCTTGT
This sequence comes from Didymella glomerata, assembly GCA_030271015.1. Taxonomy (NCBI): domain Eukaryota; kingdom Fungi; phylum Ascomycota; class Dothideomycetes; order Pleosporales; family Didymellaceae; genus Didymella; species Didymella glomerata. The sequence continues at coordinate 1,612,983 of JAJOHN010000003.1, read as the reverse complement.
TCTTGGTAGTGCGAGAGCCAAAGATCTGTTCTTGGCCACGTATGTGCGAGCATGTACCCGGTGCAATGTCATATTCCTCAAGGATCTTCAAAAGCGCGTTTCGAGAAATATTCATGCGATCCTTGCGCCACATTCGACCATCCTCAGGATCAGCCGGGTCGGAGATTTCTTTGTCATACAATTCGTTCTTCTTAAGCATTGCAGCGGCATTCTTGATCTCGCGGTCGGCTTCTTCTTCAGTCATGCCTGTCTTGATATAGGCTTCTCTGGCTTCGTCGAAGAGTTTGTCTGCGATTGTCTCATGTACGACCGGCAATAGCAGAATGAACCGGAGCTGCGGTCGAGGCTCAGCCTAGTTGTATACTCAGTTGCCATCCCACGCGATCACACAACACGAGACTGACCAGCACTTCGGCTAGCTTCTGGTCATTGCAAATTCTGATCTTGCTTTCACCATGGTCGTGGTCTAGAATGTGAACCCAAGAGTCGTCTGCATAGCCTTCCGAGCGCCAGGATGGCTCACCACCTTGCAACTCATTCTGGGCAAGCTGACCTACTCTGCCGTCAGTCGCTTCGAGCATAGGTGTCAATAGCCAACGTACCGTCGTCAAAGGCCGCGAGATACGAAGCCTGGGTAAGGGGATACTCAGTTTGAACAGGCTCCGGCATGGCAAATCTGCCTTGGGTCGAAGTTGCGCCCGAGGTAGTGGTGAACAGTGCAGATATGTCTCCACTTTGGAGAAACCATGGCATATTTGACCTCGTGTAAGCCCGAAGGGACCATCAGGCTGAGGGACTCTCGTTTTCGGCGACTATGCAGGCGCACAGCGAGGAGGGCGCTCCTCTTCCGTGATTGGTCTTTGATTGGGTCGAAAGTAAAAGACGGTGCACTATGATTGGGCGGCGGTCAAGCGCAGGCAAAGCCGGCTGCAGCCCCCATGGGGCGACTTTCGGCTTCTTGCCTCATGTTAAATGTTCACCCGTGCTCGCCCACTGACAGCGCGAATCCAGGCCTCGTGGGTCGAAGCGCTCCCTGATAAAATACGCCTAGCAGTTTGCCTGGAAAAGATGGCGTCTGGTGGTGTGGGGAAGGAGGAGTCGCGGCCAGTCTTCGACTGAGCCTCACTCGCGGCTGCCCGCAGACTAACCGAGTAAGGTAAGAACGTTGCCTGCTTTTACTCTTTTGGGCCCATCGCAAGACAACATCGACGCCAGCACGTACTAATTTGTGACTCGAATAAATGTCGCTGTGAAATAAAATGCATTGCCACGAGATTTGGTCTCTCGTGCATCTGATCTATGGTCTAGTCTAGCCTTGTGGTATCATCGCTCGTGCAATGCCGATTTCCAACCCTGAACGCCGTGCTCATGCAAGATCATGAATGCTTCTTTACAAGTTCGCCTGCTTCTTGAACTCCTCGCTGAAAGGGTAGTCCGTGTATCCCTTCTCGCTCTTGGGATTGTAGAAAGTGTCGCGGTCGTAGGGGTTGAAGTCGATGCCCTTCTCCAGCCTGAAGACAAGGTCGGGTGTGGAGATGAAGTAACGACCGAAGACGACAACGACGTCGCGGTCCTTGAGGTCCTCGTTGACGAGCTTGCGGGCGGATTCAGCCTTGAAGCCACCGGCGATAAGCAGAGGGCTGGAAGTGTACAGAGGGTACAATGGCTTCAGGGAGTCGTAGCCCTCAACGTCAGCGTTGCCGGAGACCCGAGACTCGACCATATGCAGGTAGGCGAGGTTCAAGTTGTTGAGCTTCTTAATGATATCGGAGAACTGAGGAATGGGGTCCTCCATCTTCATGCCCTGGAATTCCGAGAAGGGAGAAAGACGGATACCAGTCTTGTCGGCGCCAACTGCGTTAACGACGGCCTGTGTGACTTCCATGGCGAAGCGGCTGCGGTTCTCAACAGAGCCACCGTAGTTATCGGTGCGCTTGTTGCAAGTGTCCTGGAGGAACTGGTCGATGAGGTAGCCGTTTGCTGCGTGAATCTCGACACCATCGAAGCCGGCCTCAATCGCGTTCTTTGCGGCCTGAGCATAAGCGCCAACGGTCTCCTTGATCTCCTCGACAGTCATCTCCTTGGGGACGGCATAATCGTCGGCAAGCTGAGTAGCGCTCGACGACTTGACTGTGATACCCTGGCTCTGAGCGAAATCCTTATTGGCTACACGGCCGAGAGCCCAAAGCTGAAGGTACACGAAGCTTCCCTTCTCGTGAACAGCTGCGGTAACCTTCTTCCAGGCATCGATCTGCTCCTGAGTCTCAATTGCAGGAACATTGGGGTAACCTCCGTGCTGCCCAGTAATAAGAGTTGCCTCTGTAATCAAGAGTGTTCCGGGAACGGAAGCACGCTGACCGTAGTACTCAGCGGCGAAGGGAAGAATAGCATGGCTGTCGCTGGCGCGGAATCGTGTCAATGGTGCCATGGCAACACGGTTCTTTAGCTCGATGGAGCCAACCTTGAGGGGCTTGAAAAGGCGTGAATCGGACATGTTGGCGAAGAGATGTGGGTTCGTTGAGATCGAGGGGTATATCGCAGAAAGTATGGAGCTCAATGATAATACATGTAGTCTTAGGCCTGAGGCTCGTACTATATACAATCCCCATAGTTTCTAATCAACTGGCGGTCAAACTCGGCAGGTTGGCATGGAATTTTCCTACGACTTCTAACGTTCGTCGTGTGTAGCGGTCTGCGCCGAGACTAGTGATGGAAGAGGAATGACGTTATCAGTGTATATTTGTCAGCGGCAACGTTCGGCTTAACGCCGGACCGTCATTCGTAATGCAAGCAGCATTCGAACGACCACTGTTAGACGCAGTATTTATGAACTTCAGAGAGTCAACGGTTTATAGGTATTTCCTCGCTTCGCTGAGCTGCAAGTCGAGATCCTCATGCCAAAGCCACTTGTATGATGTTTCCATCATCTGCTTAAGCACTACTGTATCTTCAGCGATCTCGGATGTGAAGAAACCCATGGCTATTGCTGCATCGCGGCTTCTTTCGATACAGCCTTGTGTACGTGGTCGTCTGACAGCGTCATATGCTCGGAAAGCATTCTCGATCTGGGCAACGTTGCCAATCGAAGCAATCAGACTGCTAAGCAAGTAAGCGTCTTCCATCGCCATGCCAGCACCTGCACCAAGATGTGGTGTTGTTGCGTGGGCACTGTCGCCGAGTAAGCAGATGCTCCCCTTATAGTACGGCGAGTTATGCTGTAAGTCGAACAAAGCCCACTTGTTGGGCAAACTGTGCTCACAAATGATGTCAACGAGCGGCTTGTACCATCCTTCGAAGCGCTGACGGATCTCGTTGGTGGTTGCTGGCACTGTCCACTCGTCTTGACCCCAAGACCATGCCTCGCCTTGGTCATGCGGTATTGCGACCATGTTGACGAAGTCATAGTTCTCGACGGGGTACGTCACGATATAACCGCCATAGCCACAGTATATGGTACCGTTGAATGCAAGGTCAGCCCCGAGCGCTCTCTCAGCATCGGCTCTCGGTACCATAGCGCGATAAGCTACTTCTCCGGCGTAGGTTGCATGTATATCTGGACCGCATACAAACTGCCGTACCTTGCTCTTGATACCATCGCACCCTACAAGTGCACTCGCTATTGCGGTGGTGCCGTCTGCAAAATGTAATTCGAGCAATCCATCGGCGCGCTCTTCTGAGCATGCGAAACTTTTCTTGAAACTTGTGATACCTGCCGGCAGCAGTGCTACGAGCTCATCCAGGAGACGTGCCCTGTGAATGCAACTTCTTGTCTTGACACCCAAAGCTTGCGCATGCTCGGGTTGCCATATGTCGTTGAGGTCCCACATCATGTCCCCGGATTGATGCTTGTGCTTCCTCCCATCCATCCCCCATCGGTAAGACATGAACGTGCTGGCGCGGTCGGGGTCGACGTTGAAGGTGGCATGCTTCTTGTAGCCTTCGAGCAGCTTTGGGTCGATCTTGTGGAGGGCAGTGATCGAGTTGATACCAAAGGCGACGCCTGCACCGATCTCGGAGAAAGCCTCGGTAGACTCGTAGATGTGAACGCGTATCCCGTGCTTGAGTAGACCAATAGCCAGCGCAAGGCCACCTAAGCCACCGCCAACGATTGCAATGGGGTGCTCTTTGTGGTTCTTGAAATTATTGCCGTTCATGTTGCAGTGACTAGTCACAACGAGGTAGTGTAAGGCTCTTTGTTGAGGAAATCCGCCTTTCCCCTCATCTTATATCCGCAGACGTACATGATCTCCTAGGCTGATAAGCTCGCATGCAGCTTGAATAGCCGAATTGAGGCAGAATGGAGGCACGTATAACAGCGACATATTGCACGACCTGTTGCCGTCTGGCATGTATCTACTTCGCGATACGCGTGACCGGAAAAAGCATGTTGTGTGAGAGAGCGAGGAAGCTGGAGCTCCAAGGGGACAGACGCGAAAGTGGCGCGCAAAGGGAGGCGGGGCAGGCGGCTTCACGTTCATTGGTCGGTGGCGCCAGCCCTCGCAAACTCCTGTGCGTACACGAATTTTCCCTGATGTTTTGTTGCGGAGTTACTGCCGCCAATCCCACTTGCGCTATCACCCTTGCCTTTGCACGGTCTCTTTCTGCATTACAGTAAGACCAAGCGTTTGAGCGAGATGGCTGTCACCCAGTCATGAGTCTTCGGGCGGTTGACCTTCATGGTTCTAGATGAGATGGATTGCAGAGCAACCCCACATAAGGATGACTGCACACCTTGCAATACTCCAGACCCCTGTTAGTCATTATGTGGCTCCATGTCGCGTACGCCAAAGTTCAGATAATTTCTTTATCACTCTCATCATCCCAGCTTCAGGCACGGAAACATGATCTTCTACAACGCGACGCCTCTGCCATTGCTTGATTTCTAGGCTCATGTCACTGGGACTACATATTGTAGCCATTAGCTCCTTCGTTGCCGCACTCCAGACCTATCGCCATGGCTGTTGATCTGGAGGAGAAGGTCGATCTTTGGGCATTGTGCACCAGCGATGTTATATTGGAATCACGGACTGGCAGAATGAAGACGATGGAGGGACTGGAAGTGCAGTCAGGTATTGACAAGACCATCCGCGAGGGATCTGTGTTCGTATCATACATGGGCCCAGAAGCCGACGCATACGATCCAACTTTTCACGGAGGCGTCGACAAAGCAGTCCATGGGTGTATAGTCTTCACCCCTCACGATCTTATCTAGGACATAGCTTGGCATGTGGCTGCTGCCGTCTTCTAGCATCGGGATTCTGGCGTGAGATATCGCGTCCTCCAGTACCAAACTATCCCTCTCGACCCTGTAGTTATCTCATATACAGACAATTCCCTATGCTTCCATAACTCTCAGTGAAGATGAGGTTTTGACAGCAGTGCAAGAGGCGCTGGCTTTCACCGCAGACTGACGGAGACCCAGTAGCATATATGCACCGCGTCCCTTTTGTCTTGAGCACCACCACTGCCCAAAACACCCACAACAACCTACAACCTCCACTGTCATGGCCACTTCTGCAGACTCTTCATCGCTCCAGGCAAGTCTCATTCTGAAGGAGGACTTTTCACTCTACGTCAAATGGCAATTGAAGCGCGTTCCAGGATCCGAGAATGGACTGATACGAGATGCGCTTGAGTATCATCGCTTCATCAAACATCGTGAGGCGCTCATAAACCACAGTTCGTTGTCTCCTTCAGCATCCCGGCTCCCATCGCCACCTGCATCGCCACTGTCCTGGAAGTCTCATATCGCCACTGAGTGCGGGCATGCATTCCACCCATCCGATCCAATCATTGTCGAACTATGCCCGGTTTGTGAGATTACGGCTCATCTCTCGTTCCTCCACGCCATCACCGTCGCATGGGACAAGGCCGGCGGACCGCGACTTCAACCAGAATCACATCGCAGGGGAAGGTTCTACAACAATATACTCACCGGCTGGCATATGGCACGGCTACATTTTCAGCAACTCTTAGATTTGCTTGAGATTTTGTACGAGTACCAGCAAGTATGGGAACGAAAGCACCCATTGGCTGCTGCAAAAGCGCGGCGAACAAACTGTGCTTCCGCAGCCCTCAAATTGGCAATGGAAGACACGCGATATCCCGCACTTCTCACCTCGTCACCGGTTTCGCCAAAGGTTGGTAAGCTCTTCCCGAAGAGCAAGAAAGTCACCTTCGCGTCAGAGGTGCAGATTTGACACAACAACCACATCTCCACACTCGCTGTCAAAGATGTCCGCGATCGTACTCGCGACACGTATTTCCGGCCGAGCAATACGTATGAGCCAGGCGACCATGCTTGCCCATCAGACTCCTACTTCCTCGACACCTCCGGCACGGAAACGGAGCCCGGCGACATCATCAACCTCAAACTCTTTGTCACTAATGATCAAGATGCATTCTATAGCCTGCAAGCCGATGAACAAGGTCTCAAAGACTCAGTTGGTGTGTATCAGGGTCTTGTTGGGATGCATAACCTTAAGAGAAGTATTCTTACTTACATGGTCAATTTTATGAACGACACCTACAGTGGATCGTGGACGAAGAGCGATATGGAGGAGTTGGTCAGTGGGGCGGATAGAATGACAGTGCTTATCGACGAGGTAGCGGGGGAACTAGTAGACGCCTTCCTGTTTGATGGGAGCGATGAGGACGAAGAAGACCAGAAATCGAAGAAAAAGGGCAAGGTAGTGGCAAGGGGAGATTGGACTAGCTTGAGAGAATGCCTGTCATTCCCACTACCGCTCAGGTGAGGAGGTCGAGAGGAATTCAAGGCAGCTTTGCGCCACTGTATGTTGGTAGTAGTAATAGACATTGTGTTTGATGTATTGTAAGCTATGTAAATGCACTAGTGCACTGACCCAAGATATCCCAACCCAAACTCCTTTTGAGCTGCGAGACAAAGCTCGACAGCGTCGATGCTTCATTATATGCGTGATATGTTCGATCTATTTCGTGCGATCGTGGTGGGTGGTTGTATTTCTTCACTCCTTAGAGTAGTATCTGCGTGGCTTCGGTCGAGCCTCGCGCTTCTCGACGGGCTCCTTTTCTATCCGCACCATTTCGCGAACCTTGCCATCGAATGTGACGATAATGTGGTCAGGTATCGGAGGGAAAGGGAAGGCACTAAACGCTCGCGATGTTGGTGAAGTGGGTGACAATGTGGGGGATGATGATGCAGAGGATGTTTGGGAGTCCATGGCTGGGTGTGTGGTTTGTTTGTTGTGCCTGGATGTGGCGAACGGCGTGAGACTGCAAGATTTCGCAGAGACTGGCACTTATGTTAGGCTGAATTGTCGTTGTCGTTGTGTGTCTCGGTCGTACCTCGTACAGATGGTCCCACGACACTGGAGCAGTGATCGATGTTTTGGAGAGCTTGGGTTTTCGTCTTGGTGGAAACCTGTCAGGGTCCAGTGGGCTTTCCTTGCTCTTAAACTTCCTCCCTCCGCATCTTTTGTTTCATGAATTGCGGACCCAATCTACGTACGTGGTCCGCGTCATCTGTCCGGTCGTTCGTGCTCGGTCTTAGGCCGCCCGGATCCGCGGGCTGCGCCATGCCGTCTAACCGTTGAACTACAGCATGGCGTCAATAGTCACATTACTTCCGCTATCTTTAGAAGTTGATCTCTATGACTGCGCATGTCTGCGTGGCTGTTTGTACGATATGAGGACGCAGGTTGTGAGAGTCGCCGCGGAAAGAAATCGCAAAAGCAGGGGCAGGGGGTTCGCCACTAGCGAGTTGGATTCGGCAATTGGATGCGCCTGCGCTTCTGAGACCTTCGTACGATGAGGCTCACTCGGCTGGTCAGTGTCACTACTTCTCCGCAGCAGAGCTTTTTCAGGCAATACATTGTCAATTAAAGATTACTCCGTTCACTCGTAAAAGTCGTGATCCTGACTCGCTTGCCAGCATGCTCCTAGAGTATCCATCCACCCCCAAAAACTCAGCCGCGATCTTCCTCACCGACTTGCTTCACTGCTTCTACGGTCTGCACTGCTTCTTTGCTCTTGGCTGCGCCGCGATTCTAGACTTTGTTTGCTTGCATCTTCTGTCTCGCGCGCATTTTGTCTTGCTTTCTTTGCGTCAGGGTCCTGTCGCCCTGCATGTTCGGGGAAATCGCTCTTGGAGCTTCGTGGATGTAGTAGTCTATTGAGTTTCCGCGGTTTGTACTTCACTACAGGACTGTTTGTATCTGTGCGCAGAAAGTGAGCTTTCAATCGACAAGGTCGGGAGCCCAGAATGTGGAGACATTCGGCGGACGAAGTGGCGGACTCATACCTTGTGCACAAATGCTCATGTGATCCATCATCTTCGTACTTGTTGACGCCATGATGTTGGGTCGCTAACAGACTTGGTGGTGGTGGATGTGCCGTTGACTGTCGTCGTGTACGCGGTGCAAGCGTGCAACCGGTTTCCTGCAAGCGTTGTATTTCGAAACAAGGATGCTAATTGCAAAAGCGTGTGGCGGCTGGGAAGAGATGAATGCGAATTTGCTGTTCACGAGACGCTGTTAGAGTGGTGTGCGTCAGCGGCTGTGTCGATGAATTTGCGAACACGCCTTGTCTGATGCGGCTTACGCGGCGATCATTAATGGACCGCATCTTCAAAACCTGGTATTAGGTGTGAATGCAAAAGAAACATTCAAAGGCAAAAAGGAGGTCGTGTGGAGTGTAGGAATGTTCATATTGGAGACAGTAATCATCTCAGCCAGTAAAGGCGCATATCAGCTAGTACTAGTTCTTTGCGCCTAACTATAACGCCATGCTTCGCTCAAATGCTCACATCGTACAGAACCAGCCTGCTGGTAGAATGTGCCTTGGTTGACGCACCCGTCGTCGTGGTTGCTGATATTCGAACTCATTTATCCTCCTCGTCCGTCCTGAGACCGTGCACAAGCTGGCGGCCCATCATCCTACTCAGCTCCTTTGCGTAGTCGTGCGTACGCATGCTGAGCTGCTGCTCCTCGGTCTTATCTGCATATTGCTCTTCAGAATATGGGGGCGGTGCGTCTGTGTAACGAGCGAATTCGGCCTTCAGCTTTTGCGCGGTCTGCTCGTCGGTGTGGATGGAGTCTTTTCGGTCTTGTGGCTCTTGTTGCTCAAACTGTTGCTCAGTCGCGTCTGATGTTGCGGGATTTGACGAAGTATGTTGTTGTGTAGATATATTCGAAGGAGCTGTAGTGGAAGACATATTGTGTGATGGCTGTCGACTTGGAACAAGTGAAGGAGGTGAGTGGAAATCAGCAGCTTTGGCGATTGAGGATGCAGAGTCGTGGCGTGAGGCACTTGAAGGATGTTCTTGCACCTCGACGTTAACTTCAGGGTAATGATCCATTATGATGATGTGGCTCCACTCTGAGGTCACAGGCTCGAAAAGAAAGGCTTTCAAGGCAGGATACCGCGGAGAGGGTGTCGTGATAGTCGTGATAAACCTCCAGGGACTCTGGTTTTGCGACGCAGGCTTTATTGGTTGGCGAGGTCAGCCGGGGTGAATACCATGTCACAGCAAAACAGCATCATCGCTTTTAAACGGTTGCCTGTACCTGAGCAAACAGACGGGAAGTCCTGCGAGACATGTGTTATCTTCGGACGTCATCGCCGTTGTTCAGAGCGTGCCGTGCTTGGAGGGTCAGTCCGCATGGGGCAATGATGCGTTGGTCTTGCCGCATTGTGCTCAGGGTCTGACGAGGCCGTGAATTACGGTAGGCTGATTGTTGCCTCCGGCGGTCACAAAGGCAAGCTGAAACGAACGCGCACGGAACGTTGCTTGTACGCGAGGTTGTTTGCGGGGAGAATGGGCGGAGTTGCGGGTGGTCCGAAAGAAGGCTGGAAAGGGTGACATCATACCGACGACGCCCAGGATTCAGCATCGCGATTTTGCCTTGGAAGGTAGTACGAGACGAAACAAGCGACTTCGTGGCTGATTTGGGACAGGTTGAAATTGAGATTTGCAGCGAAGGGTATCTAATAAAGTAAAAGAAGAGCGCAAAGAAATTGGTAGTTGCTTAAGCAACAGTTGGAGGTGACCTCTTCACCAAGCTTCTGATCCTTCCTCTAAACCCCCGCGGGCTGTTGGTATCCTTGTGCCGTTCGACTTCAACATATGTGGGTGCGTTGAAGTTTCCACTGACGCGTCTGACCTCTGGCCGAGGACTTGTTTGCGAGTTTGCCCCTTCGATTGGCAACATTGACGTTGTGGTGGAGAGTGGATCCTTCCCAAAGCTGTTCGCTGAACTTCGCTCGCCTGCATCATGATCAGCCATACCCTCCTCCGTTGTCATGCTGCGCGGTTACCTTGCTGCTGACTCTGCAGTGCAGCCTTTGCTTCTTCTAATCGCCTCTTCTCCAAGTTTCCCTTCGTTGGCACAAAGCTTATTTTGTTGTACTCCTCCACATTCATCTTGTGATAAGATGGGGCTGAATTCGGCACTCCAACGTTCATGTTCATGATTTCTGATGCCGTAAGGCTATGAACTGCTGTTAGGCCTGTCCAGATGTGTAGACCTCTGCAGTACTTATCTCACAGGCCGAACGCAGCTTACAGTCGATTAACTCACGTCACGAGTCTCTGCTTCCGCCAGTGACATGCGCAGACAGCACAACACAACCGCTTATCCGTCTAAGCCTCACACAGGTGGTAATCCTGTCATCTTGGCTCGCCTGATGTTCACTTAGACTTGCCTTGTGAGGATGACCGGCTCGACAAGCCCCACCATGCAGGGACCTCGTTAGTGCGATCTGCACAAGGCCGTGATGCAAGATCTGTGATGTGTGTCATGTTAGGTGATGTGAGATTGTGCGAACTTTGGAACGATGAACAAAGTGAGGGCTTTGTTTGTTGAATTGTGTGGTGGCTGCAAACTGCGCCAACTCCAGGCAGCCCACTAGCGTGCTCAGCCTCATTCGCAGTCTCGACATGTCAGGCGCGACCAACATCACGAAGAAGAGAGCGTTAGCTAGGAACTGTAATTTGCTCTTTCTAGTGGCCTGCTCATTAGTTTCAAGTTGCACGCCAGCGCATAATACCACACGCAGAGCTCCTTACAAGAGATGCGACTTTCTCTCGGCTCGCACTTGGGCTCGTCTCCAGAGCGTCTTCACGACTGAGCGGGTTACGTCGTCTCCTCAACATCGAAGGACGCAGTATCTGAGGAACGATGGCCTGTATCACTAAACCTTACACAATGCTTTGGTCAACATATCCTGTCCGGAACTTTTCTCTACATCTATGCCTTTATTCAAGAACCCTTATAGACAAAGCCATATCGCTCCTGGAGATTGTCCAGATCGTAGAGTAAGCCTGTCTTACACAAGTTTGTAAGCTCCGCTTTGGGTTTCAGGTTGTGGTCATGCAGCCATTGTAAAAGCCAGTGATCCATTTCGCTGTCCTCATCTTCTTTCTTTTCGTACTGTAGACCAGTAAGGAGAACACAGCTCTTCGGGACTCGGGCGTCGACGTTATGCGCTGAAACAATCAGTATATTGTTCAGGGGGTAGATTGGATGCTCGCTGCAATCGAAGTCGACTTAGTCTTTCATGTCATATGGTAAGATGCCAACGAAAGGAGTGAAGAGCTCAAGGACTGCATCGAGAGGGCAGCCTTCCGCAGCAAGAGTCTTGGCTTTAGCAAACTGGACGTATCCTAGCTCGCCGTTTTCGTACTGTCCTTGTCTGAGACCTCCTTTGAGAATGATAAGAGGTAGCGGTCTTCGTGTCGTCGTGTCCTTACTGCACTGCAAGAACAGTTGCGATGTAGGTGCTGCCAACTGCCGCAGCGAGAACTCTTGAGCTTGTTGGTGTGGGGCATCAAAGGCTTTGGCGACTTATAGGTCGGCGGAGATTTCGACTTTCTCTCGAGGTAATTGGCACTCTCGGAGTGTGCCAGACGCTTCTGAAAGTATTCTTGAAACGTCGACGAATATCCCGTAGGTCGTCGTAGGGCTGAGGTGGGCTTGTCGCGAGATGCTGTGCGTAGGCCCTTGAGTGCAACTTGTTCAGCTCTATGATCCTTTCGGCTTCCTGTTCCTCAAGGATTTTGCCGATGATAGACATGTTCAAGGCAATGCCATTTTAGATGTGGGAATGCACAGACCGTATGGTTCAAATGCTGTGTGTGAGTGGGGAGGGAGGGGGGGTGGGGGCTCTGAAGAGCAATTAGCAGTGCGAAGGAAATGGTGGGAGGGTGTTTTTCCGAGAACACAGTGTGATATCGATATTAACTGCGAATGGTCCCTTTCGCCAGAACAAGGTCAACCATGGTGATGAGCAAAACTCGTCAGGCAACCGTGACCGAACCAAATAATAAATGGGAAGGGTATATTCGACCAACGCCCAAAATGCCTCTGATAGAACGCCGAATCCAAAATGCTTGATATCTGCCGGAAATGCTCATTCGTACGTGTTCTCGTATGGATCGGCGTCGTCGATGTCATCGTCTTCGCCGTTGTCGAAATACTGCTCGGCGTTGTAGTCATCGTCTGATTCCTCGGAGTCGCTCGACGCAGCGGAAAAGTTATCCTCCTCGTCAATAGCGTCTGGCTTGTCGTCGTCTTGTTCTGCTTCCTCATCCTCGTCCTCGTCGTCCTCTTCTTCGGCGCGGGCCTCGGCTTCATTGGTCCGGCCTTCCTCAAACTTGATCATGCGGTCGATTTGTGACACAGCGTTGACTTTGGTGACTCCAAGAGTCCTTCTCTTAGTTGAAACGTTGCCATCTCCTCTTTTTCCATCTAGTGTGGATCGCAATTCTGCAGGGAATAGCTCCGTAACTGGTTGGTGTTCATGAGCACAGGTCCCCAGACGCTCAGCCGTACCCTGACTTACCGTATGGTCGTTCGTCGAGCTTCGGCAATCTCCTCCGGACTTTCAGGTACTTTGCTGAATATGTCTGGTTGTCTGTGAATGGGTTGAACAGTGACGCCTCGGTTGGGGCAGGCTCGCTGGCCTTTCGCTTGAGACCGTTCTTCATACCATCGTTCAAGATAGTGTAGAAAGGACCCTCGTGTATACGATCGCGCACTTGCAGGAAGTGCTGTACTACTCTGGTTTCGTCGGTGGTCGCTGGAGGCGCTTGAGGTGGAGGGGCTTCCTGTCATGGTCTTAGTCCTGGTCGAGTGCATTCAGGCGCATTGCGGTAGAGCCAAGTATGTGATCGCGCGCAATGTATTGGATATGCCTACAGGAAAGCGCTCAGCGGGCCCTTTCTGGATCTCCAGGCCTGATAAATCCCAGTTCAGCTCGGTGCCGCCAATTGTTACAGTGCCTGATCGCGGGTTGAAGCCTCCGCGCCCGCCGCCGCGCCCGCCTCTACCGCCTCGGCCTGACATTATAATTCACGTGATCGCCGAGATGTTCTGTGTTCGTAGATCTCCTGTGATAGTCTATAGTATGGAAGCGCGTTCGAGTCGTGAATGTGGTGTGGTGGTGAGAACGAAGCCCAGTCAGAAATTATTTGATGCAGCTGCAGCCGACAGCTGCTCAAGTGGGGCACCACATCCGATCGCTCCCCGCCTTCAAGCTGGCCACCGACCCCTGCAGTCGACAACATCCAGATCTCTGTCCGGTCCCTCGAACTTCACCAGGAGCTCACTACGCCCTTGAGATTCGAATAGACAAATCTGCAGCCGCTCACAAGCTACAGTACAAGCTCTACGCTCTGCGAATAGACTCTCGCCACGCGCAACACACTGTTGCATGCTTGGGGCCCTGCATCATTGTAAGGAACCTTCACTTGAGCTACAGGTGAATCGAAAAGTCATCGAAACGCGTCCATTCAGGCATTGACGCGCAGTCACCTGAACTCAGCTAGAACGTTCTGCAGCTCGGGAAGCTCTGTCTGCCTCGCCCCGCCACAACTCACATTCTCAAAGCACATCTGCGTGTTCATCTTATTACAGTCCTGCTCAGCTCAAGCCCATCATGGCTGCAGCTTCGACCGTATTGTCCGACCTGTCAGCGCACCTTCAAACTGTAGAAAGCGACCCAACGACTCAGCTCAACACAGAGTTACTTGAGCAGTGCGAGCTCTTCACAAGTACATCTGAGTACAGGAGCCAAACTTGGAGGGAGACACAGCCACTATTCCTACAGATTGCAGCTCTGTTACCGCAACTTCAGCAAGATCCTTCGCCCCTCGTACACTTCATCATCAAACTTGCCACCCCTTACCGGTTCGAAGACATCAAAGATGTCGACTTCGAAATCGCGTTGGATTTGCAGGCCACGCCTTTCCACGGGCTGATTCTCTCGTTGCTGGACAAGGCGACCGCGAGCAGCGCTGACACACAGGTGCTAGCGAACCGGCCTGCTGTTGTTGCAGCTATCGTTCGTTTGTGGCTCTGTACTCAGGACACCGGAGTAGCCACACAAGCGGAAGATCTACTCTTCTCACTACTGAAGGCCTCGAAGAACGAGTCGCTTTCGATTACTGGGGAGAATGCAGGCCACACCTACGGGACTGGCCCTATGTGGCGGCGGCTTTTCAACGATCAAGACGTCCGTTCGCTGTACTACTATCACACATCTCTTAAAAAGCTATCTTCGCCTCCCGTGCCAATTTTAAGCAAACGCGACAAGACAATAGCACAGGCAAGATTACTGTCATGGCTGCCGCGAGTAGGCTCGCTGCACTGGGACGCACTTGTCGCGCCTCACACTTTGGATGTGGAACGTGAGATCGGCTTGGGCCAGGAGCAAGGCCTGCTTCACTACGCCACAACAAAGATGGTGGATACCGAGGAGGATATGCTCATGTACATGACTCTCATCAACTTCTTTAGCGAGTTGATCACCACCGTCAAGACGACTCCACATCTTACGTAAGTCGTTTCTGGCTATAGATCCCAATTGCTGCTAATCATATACACAGGCACTACGACTCGAGCCTCTCGTTGGACTTCCTTCAAGAGCAAGGGATACACAAGCAACTCATTGACTTCCACACGACCGACAGCCCCGGGATTGAGCATTCTTTCTTGAGCAGTCGGACGGCGAAATACATCAGCGACTACGCGTACAACTACCCAGAGAACTTTGAGAAGAGTACGGATCTGTCAAAGATACGGGACTATGTCCACCGTAATATTCGCAAGTGTGAAACTAGCGACCTCAACATCATTGCCTCCATGCCAAGATCAACACTCCTTCCTCGCCGCGGCTCGAGCATTGCCTGGGATGACTGTATCATACTCGACATGCCTATCACAAGAACCAACCAAGATGCGTTGAAGACGCTGGCTACTGTGTTCCATGGACCGCCCAAGGTGTGTGACAATGTCCTGGTTCTATGCAGGAGTGCTAACAATCGGCAGGAGGAGCTCACGTTTCCCCAAGTCGAGACATTAGGATCAGACGCGAAGTGCAGAGAAATCGAATCTGCATACGCCCGCCTACTCGCCGCGCTCTTCGTCAGCAAGAAGCCGAATACGTTCTCGGACATCGTCAGCCACGCCAACACCGTCGCCATGAAGGAGAATGCTCTCGCAGCGCTTACTCTTCTCCGTGCCCTCATCACTTCATCATGGTCGAGCGAACCTATCCCAAACGTACCCGCAAACGATCGTACCTACGCTCGGCTGAACAACTTCCCCAAGACTGGCCTCGATCTGATACTCGACCCCAGCATCAGCGGTGGCGTGCTCCCTTCGCTACTGAAGCCGGCGACGTCGTTCTCGAACCTGGTCGGCGGACGAGGTGATGCGGAGAACGCAGCCTACCAGGTGGCAATGGCAAAGTTCGATGTACTGAAGGCACTAGGCCGGGAACTTGAGCAGAATGGCGGACGAGAGGATGTGCTGTTTATGGTAAAGAGGAGAGTGAATGAAGGGCCGTGGGGTGTTAGCGGCAGTGTTGGAAGTAGGATCGGCACGCTGGAGCTCTGAGCTCGACAGCTAGGATGATGAGAAGTTCAAGTACGAGGAGGACTACGAGTCCACCGCGAGTCTGGAGGTAGTCAGAGTCCTGCTGGAGCTAGGCCATTGCATGGAGACACAACTTGATCTCTCGATAAGTTCCCAAATGATCGTCAATCCTGTTTCCGAGCACTGTGCTGTCATTGCACTGGATGTGAAACCCAAGTCAAACCAAGCCCAAGCAGGTCAGTAGTCACAATGGCATGTATCACGTCTTCGGGGACTCTCACACAGCTATATAAGCTCAGTGTTCCAGCGCAATTGATCCAGTGGCTTCTTAGCAGCTTCCGTGATGTTTTGTGAGTTGCTTGCGTAGGTTGTCTCTACGCGTGAAGCACTTGCTACAACTGACTACTGGACATTGCTGCACGCGATGAGTAGCCCTCGGTTGGTGGCTTGCAATGTGCCGGTGCAGATCTGCCCGCAGGTGGAAGGCATCCGTACAACTCACAACAGTGCAGTAGTATCGACACACATGTTTATAGTGGATGTGATCACTTCAGTGTTGTCAGCAAATCAAATGTTGGAGATGGTTTGGTCTCTTATGTGAGGTTGCACCTCCGCTCGAAGACATTATCACAGTGAGTGCAAATATACTGCTTGCAAGGACTCGCTCCGCTCGTGCCAGTCATCGCGGTGATCGGAGTGGCCGTGCTGGATGTCACGGGAATGTCGGGAGGTTGACACGGGAATTAGGGAGTGTATCCGAAGTATCGTTCTGTACCGTGAAGGGACCAGCAAGACATGCGAAAGCAAAATCAATCCGTGTTAGAAGTGAATTGCGAATAAAAAAAAAGGGGGAAAGAAAGTTCGGGAAAAGCATGGGGATCAAGATTTCGCCGTCCAGCAAGAGGCTGACAGCGGATTGGGAGTCCTAGCCCCGCTCCCACGAGCACCAAGACTACGCTGCAAAGGGCCTTGAGGGCGCCCTTGAGGAACGATGATGGAGGCTTTCGTAAAGCCAGACCTGGAGCAAAGAAGTTCCCACGCTTTATTGTAACCTAAATCTTGAGGCATCGACAGAGCTGCGCCTCTTTGATGACCGGCTGAACTTAGATTAGAACCCACCACATCATAGATGTGACAAGGGTGAGGTGCGCTGTACCTATGCCTCCCACGTCATACTCGCTTCGGTAATGGTAGGCTGAAGTTTAGGCGTCACCTGCTAAGAATAGTGAACCGTTGCCAGCACGGTATTGGTGACGGGCTGTCCAGGAGTCGACAATAGAGTCAAGTCACGTGACGCTCCAACCAAGCTCTCGTATACTTTCATGTCCACAACGTGGGAAGTGGCTGCCCGATCTTGGGTTCCTGCATGTCTCAATCACTCTTGCTGCGGCTGAAACCTGTTGTCGATGCCGAACGGATGAAGACGACGATTGATGGACCTTCCCAGGCGTGGACGGCAGAACCATGATTACTGCTTATAAAGCCGTACTACAAATGTTCCACAGTGGTCATCTCTTTTCTTTCGCGAATGGAGCCGATTTTCTCGCAGTCAGCGCCGAGACGGACACGGTACTACGAAGATGTAGTGGCTTGATATGATCGGACTTTGGATCCTTACTATGCTGTCAACCTTCAGTCGGGGAGATCGAATCCTCTGTAACTATTGAAGACCTTACGGCATTCAGATACTGTAGAAAAGACGTCGTGGAAGCTAAGGGTTGAGACCCGCGACCACTGCGTGGTGCGATCAAACGCGCGAGACATGACGAGGCGGAAGTGAGGTGATCGTCCTCTGTTGATTCTACTCTTATGCCTCTGTTTGTTTTTTAACAAAGAAGGCCTCGCGGTAATACCTGGCTTCTTCGATACTCTCCAGAATATCCGCGCGAGCCTCGTGGAGCATCTGCTTCCGTGGGATCTTCTTCAGGGTTTCCTTCGGTGCCCACCTTCGTGCAGCTTCCTTGATGCTGCTGACGTCAAAGATCCGGTAGTGGAGATGATCGATGACCGGCTTGTACGGTGGAAGCACAAGGAATCCTCTGTCGGCATGAATAGAGTTGCCAGCAATTAGAGCAGTGCGACGTTCTGGTGCGAATCTCTTGATGTATTGTAGCAAGCCCTCAGCAGCCTCCTCTGCGGTCGTGGCCGATTCAAGACAGGCTTTCGTCAGGCCAGAATCGCCGTGGTGTCTTGTGCACCATTCGCCCATCTGGTCAAGCTGTTCTTTTTCGTGGTGTATAATGGCCTCGTAGCCCTCCTCATCAAGAATATTGAGGTCTGCATCAGTGACGAATGCGGCAAGAGACATTATAGTGTCCTTGCTGGTATCCAGACCAGTCATCTGTGGCTGTCAGCACATACGCCAAAATTTACCACCGCCTCAATACATACCTCGCAGTCTATCCATACTAGGGGCTGTTTCGAAACTGACGCCATGTCGTGCTTTTGGGGTGTTGATGCAGCTGTCCAGGGTGGTGACGCAACGAATAAGGAAAGTCCAGATCAGAGCACACTAGCGCGCTTTGGGCTAAAGTGGTTTCGACGGGAAAGCGCGTCGCGTGCGGGCGCGTCTGTGCGTTGCAACGCGCACCACTTTACACGCTCCAGCCCTCGACGCGCCCACAACACCCCTCCAGTCTCTTGCACGAGCCTCTTGTTTATTCCCTTCTTGTTCGAGTGCTTTATACCCCATAATACATCATGTCTCGCGCTGCGAAACTTGCGGAATTGCGAGCATTGCGCGCTGCTGGCAAGACGCGCCTGTCCACATACGAAGTCGCCGAAGAAGAGGATCTGTACGATACGGTCGATGACGAGGGCTACAAGAAGGTCGTGCGAGGGAGGCTCGACCAGGACGACTTCGTCGTAGACGACAATGGCGAGGGCTATGTCGACGACGGCCGAGAAGAGTGGGATGACGGCCAGGGCCGCTACAAATATGCTGCGACAGACAGCGAAGATGAGGAAGAGCGGCCCAAGGGCAAGGCAGGTACGGATTTCCAACATTCCGATCCATATGACACGACTGACGCGTAGTAGCAAAGAGGAAACGCGAAGAAGATGCAGAGAAGCAGGAGAAGATCAACAATGGCATCAGCAAGTACTTCAGCGCAAAGACAGCAGCGAAGGCGCCAAAGCCAAAGGTGAGGATCTTGGATTTTCGAATACGATAATTGTCCGACACTGACACGCCCAGCCTGTGGCCACTGCCGCTGACGCCGATTTCATGGACGACCTTCTCGGCGAGATCGACACAAACACCGCCCGCTCGGCGCCACGAACACGTCCTGTAAAGACCGAAGCGCGAAGGAAGACTCGGGTTCTGTCCCCGCCGGTATCAGAGAATCGACCTGCGGCGACGACAAGGCGCACGAACGAGTCAGATTCATACATGCCAGACACACCGCCAGCTACAACCTCGTATGCTGATGACGATGATCTTCCCACATTTAACGACGACGACGTGCCAATGAGTGACGCAGTCCTCCCGTCCTCGCCCGTCGCCAAGGCTGTCGAGCGAAAGTCGAAGCCTGCCGTGAAGTTCGAGGAGGAAGAGGAGGATCTGATGGAGGTTGCTCTGCCCACTGGCCACAAAGGTGTGCCGGTCGCGAGCGTGAACATGGCAGGACGGAGGCCTATAGCCAAGATCAAGAAAACGGACTATCCAACACCAGCCAGCTCGTCGCCTGTTGGCCCATCTACGGCCTCGGTGGATGCATCCTCATGGAACGATGTCACCAGCAGACTCAATGTCATGAGCAGTCCGGCTCCCCAAACAATGGGTGTGGGCAAAATGAAACCAGAAGCAGTACTCGAGGAAGACGGCAGCCTCAACATGTTCTGGACAGACTACACAGAGATCCACGGCAGCTTGTGCCTCTTTGGCAAGGTCAAGGACAAGACAACTGGTGGATATGCAAGTTGTTTCGTCAAGATCGACAACGTCTTCAGGGAGCTGTACTTCTTGCCGCGTGAGCACCGCCACGTCAGAGGCGTTGCCACAGACCAGGAAATCGAGATGAGCGATGTCTACGAAGAGGTTGACTCCATCATGACAAAGCAGAGAGTCACGATGCACAAGATCAAGCCCTGCACAAGAAAATACGCCTTCGAGCTTCCAGACGTACCGAAGGAAGCGGACTACCTGCAGCTTCTGTACGGCTACGACAAAATGCCCCTGTCCGCCGACCTGTCCGGAGAGACCTTCTCCAAAGTCTTCGGGACCAACACATCTCTTTTCGAGCAGTTCGTCCTGGGCAAGAACGTCATGGGGCCGTGTTGGTTGAAGATCGCTGACGCAGACTGTGGTGCACTCCACGGCGCCTCGTGGTGTAAGCTTGAGGTGGCAGTCACCAAGCCCAACAACGTCACAGTCCTGAGCAACTCAGACAACCTTGACGCCCCTCCGATGACTCTTATGAGCTTGTCTCTGCGTACGACATTTAACGCGAAGGACAACAAGCAAGAGATTCTCATGGCGAGTGCTATGATCTACGACAATTTCTCTCTCACGGACACAACATCAATCGACGAGATGCCCTGCAAGAGTTTCACGATCATGCGACCAAATGGTGCCTCGTTCCCTGTTGGGTTCCAGCCTGAAGCTTCTAAGCTGAAGGGCAACTTCTCCTTCATGAAGACAGAGAAAGAGCTGCTTAGCTTGCTCATGGCCATGTTTCAGCGTCACGATCCAGATGTGCTCATTGGCCATCGTCTGGACGACGTAGACTACAGCGTTCTGCTCAACCGTCTGCGAGAAAATAAGACGCCAGGATGGCACCGTGTGGGCCGTCTTAAGAGGAATGATTGGCCCAAGAACTTTGGCAAGGGTGGAGGCAGCTTGTTCGCCGAGAAACAGCTGGCTGCTGGTCGCTTGCTTTGTGATTTGGCTAACGATCTCGGAAAATCCCTCATGACCAAATGTCAGTCCTGGAGTCTGGAAGAAATGTGCCAACTGGTCCTGAACAAACGACGCGAGGAGCTCGACAACGAGGCTGCACTGAAGAGCTGGGCGACCACCAAAGAAGGGTTGTTGAACTACGTCAAGCATTGTCAAGCTGACGCGTACTTCATCGCAGCTATTTCGATGAAGGTGCAGATGCTTCCTCTTACTAAAGTTCTGACCAATCTTGCTGGTAACTCTTGGGCGCGTACCTTGAGCGGTACTCGCGCTGAGCGAAACGAGTACATTCTGCTCCATGAGTTCCACAAGAACCAGTACATTGTTCCAGACAAGCAGTGGGGCAAGGGCAAGATCAAGGTCGAAGAAGAGAATGCCGAGGGAGAGGAGGGGGTTGATGCGAAGAAGAAGGACAAGTTCAAGGGTGGTCTTGTCTTCGAACCCGAGAAGGGCCTCTACGACAAGTTCATCCTGGTCATGGACTTCAACTCGCTGTATCCCAGTATTATCCAGGAGTTCAACATCTGCTTTACGACAGTTGAGCGATCCGACCTGGCCGAGGATGAGGACAAGGTGCCGGAGGTGCCAACGAACCAAGAGCAGGGTATCCTCCCTCGTCTCATTGCCACACTTGTATCTCGACGTCGCGAGGTCAAGAAGCTTATGAAGGATAAGACTGCCACCTCGGACCAGCTCGCCACCTGGGACATCAAGCAACTTGCCTTGAAGCTGACAGCCAACTCCATGTACGGATGCTTAGGATACACCAAGTCCCGGTTCTACGCGCGACCACTGGCCATGCTCACGACATACAAGGGTCGTGAGATTCTGCGACGAACAAAGGAGATGGCTGAGGAGAAGGCGCTTCGCGTCATATACGGTGACACTGACTCTGTCATGATCAACACTAACGTCGACAATATCCAGGATGCGCTGAAGCTCGGTAACGAGTTCAAGAAAGAGGTCAATGACAGCTACAGGCTGCTTGAGATCGATATCGACAACGTCTTCCGTAGGATCCTGCTGCATGCCAAGAAGAAGTATGCTGCCATCAACATGGTCCCGGTTGACGGTAAGTACATCGAGAAGCTCGAGGTCAAGGGTCTTGATATGAGGCGTCGTGAATATTGTGCTCTCTCCAAGGAGACCTCAACGTAAGTCGGAACTTCTTCTTATCTCGATATGATGCTGACCGGAACAGCGAACTCCTCAACTTCCTCCTCAGCGGCGAAGACCCCGAGACCGTCGTCGAGAAGATCCACAATCACCTCCGCGAGTTATCGAAGAAGATGCGTGAGTACACCGTCCCCACACGAAAGTACACGATCTACACCCAGCTGGGCAAGAACCCTGACCAGTACCCCAACGGAGCCTCCATGCCCTCGGTCCAAGTTGCCCTCCACCTGCAAGCCAAAGGAAAGCACGTCAAAGCGAAGGATGTCATGTCCTTCATCATTACAGGCGACTCATCCGGCTCCGCCGAAAACGCAGCAAAAAACGCCTTTCCCGTCGACGAGGTCCTCAAGTCCGGCAGCGACCTCAAGCCAGACGTCGACTACTACCTGCACAAGCAGATCCTGCCACCTGTCGAACGCCTGTGCGCCCCAATCAGCGGCACGAACATCACGCTCCTCGCGGCCTGTCTCGGCCTAGACACAACGAAGTACCGCGTCAGCACGGCAACAGAGGGCAATAAACAAGACCACGAGATCTCGCCTCTAGAATCTCAGATCCCAGACGCGGTGCGGTTCGAGAGGTGCTCGACTCTCTTCCTACGATGCCGCGTCTGCGCCTCAGTCGCCCCATTCTTCGGCATCGCGGACGTGAGGACGCGCAATCTGGGCCACGAGGGCGTCAAGTGCGCAAACAAAGAGTGCGGACAGACACTCTCCAACTTGAGTGTTGCCGCGCAGCTCCAGAGCCAGATCCGCCAGTTGCTGGCAAGATACTACGAGGGCGCTGTGCAGTGCGATGACCCCGCGTGCGGAAACACGTCACGCAGTATCTCCGTGTACGGCAGCAGATGTCTGGGCCCCAAGGGACTGGCGAAGGATTGTCTCGGCAGGATGAAGTGGATTGTCTCGGAGAAGGATGTCTGGAACCAGCTGCTTTACTTCCAGAGCTTGTTTGATCCGGAGCGGGTCAGCAAGGCGGAGGGTGTGCAGGGCGAGAGCAGGGAGAGGATGAAGGTGCTGGCTGAGGTTAACAGGGAGCGATGCGAGACGCTAAAGGGTGTTGTGGGCGCTTGGTTGGAGCGGAACGGGAGGCAGTGGGTGCAGATGGATAGTCTGTTTTCGTTTGCGCTGAAGTAGATAGGTTGGCGGCAGCGGGGTGCGTGTTTGCGTAGCAAGAGCGTTTCTTTTGGGCTGATTCGGAAAGGCGCATTGGGTGGGATGTATAGCGCATATGAGTGATCAAATGTCAACTCTTTTCTTCGTACTTCCCATGGATGCTCCACGGTCATGACTCCATGAAGATACGCGCTCTGGTAGACTCGACTCCATACAAAGCTAGAACCGCACGCTCGATGATCGAACTTTTGATATTACTATTATACCGGTGCGTCTGTCCGTGACCACGACTCGTCCGCTAGGAAACAAAAACATACGTGTAGGGGTATAAGCTGTTACTCTCACCAGACGAAAGAAACCATGCTCTCCTCTTCTTCTCCAGCGACAATCCCAATTGCCTAGGTAGATGCAATGCCCGCTGGCGCACCCGTCTCGCGCCTCACCCCGCCCCGGCCGGCAACAGCTATCCTACACGCCTCGTGGAACACGGTGATGAAGCGGTGGATATCGAGGAAGCTGTTGTACAGCGGCGCGGGCGCAATGCGCAGGACGTCCGGCTTCCGCTCGTCGACCACGACGCCCCGCGCTTCGATGTACGCTTGCACGCTGTCTAGCAGGCCCGGGTTGAGCAGCACGCTGAGCTGGGCGCCGCGCTCCGCCGGGTTCGAGGGCGTGATGATGCTGTACGGCGGCTCTTCTTTCTCACTTTTGCCATCCGGGGATGAGGTGTAGGAGAGTAGTCGCGCTTCCAGATAGCCTGTGAGGCGCACGCTGCGCTCGCGCAAAGCGGACATGGTTGTCAGGCTGAATACGTCGAGCGAGGCGAGCACGGAGGTCATGTCCAGTGCGGACGGGTTGCTGAGCTGGAAGCCTGATGCGCCGGGGATGGGGACGAATTTGTTTTCCATGGCGAAGCGGCTGTTCTTGTCGCTGCCCCACCAGCCACTCAGACGGGGGCGGTAGGCGAGCTCGACGTCAGTGGTGTTGCTTGTGTTCTTCGTGGTCACTGGGCTGCCGTTCGCAGCAGTAGCAGCGCTGTCTTTCGGACTTGTCGCCGCTGGAGTGTGAGTAGGATGTTCCTCGACCTTGCCATGTGCCTCGTGCACGAACAGCCCGCCAATTGTGCCCGGTCCGCCGTTCATGTACTTGTAGTTACACCACGCGGCGAAGTCGACGTTCCAGTCATGCAGCTTCAGCTCCACATTGCCCACGGCGTGCGCCAGATCCCAGCCAATGGGTATGCCATTGGAGTGGCAGTGCCGCGTTATGAGCTCGATGTCGAGGAACTGGCCCGAGTAGAACTGTATGCCCGGCAGCAGCACAAGGGCGGTGGTGGCGGCGTGTTGGCTGATGACGGACAAGATGTGCTCGGTCGAGAGGTAGGGCGACGACTCGCTCGGCGGGGCGATGGTGATTAGCGACGAGGCGGGGAGGTTGTGGTGGGCGATTTGGGAGAGGGTTGCGTACTGTGCGGTGTCAGCTTTGTGGGGCAAGAGTGAGGTGCTGGGACCTACATGGTCGCTGGGGAAGGCCTTGCCCTCGATGATGATCTTCCAGCGGTCGGCGGTCGGGCGGTAGAAGGACGACATGAGCAGGTGCAGGTTCGCCGTCAGCGTCTCCATGACCACGACTTCGCTGGGAAGCGCGCCGAGGATCTTCGCGGACTGCGCTTTGGTCGCGTCGTCGAGGTGCAGCCATGGTGGCAAGCCGCCGTCGTAGTCTGTGAAGTGGCCGAAGACGCCCTTGGACGCCCACGTATCCAGGTAGCGGCTCACATAGTCTCTCGTTCTGCGCGGCTGCAGGCCGAGGGAGTTGCCGCAGAAGTATATCGCTTCCTCGTTGTCGTCGCTGCGTGCGGCGTACGAGGCGTCGTTCTTTTGCTGGAACCCGTATTTTTTGTTTCTGAGGTCGCCTTTGGTGGGGACGATGAACTCCTTCCTGAGCTTGCTCAAACCATCCTTCTCGTCTTCTTTCTTCGCAAACGCCTCCGAGCACAGCTCCGCGTCTGCTATCGCCTGGTAAGGATTCCTGGACCCTGGCATGTCAATGCTTCAACGATTGTCCCTTGTCGAACGAAGGTTGTTAAGCAGATGAAACACAAGGAGGAACGCTCAAGATAAGCCGAGCAGCTCTTGCCCGACGCAAAATATACGAGGCGTTGCTCTTATTATAGCCCTCGGTGCAGCCGGATGGAGCTTCGGATGCTCGAACGAACAGTCGAGGCGGAGCTCTATGCGGGGCTCTCAACGGTCTGGAAGCTCCGAGGCGCGGCGCTGTGATTGGCCGACAGCACTGCGGGCCCGGCATTACACATGTCTAATGCCGCGAACCTCGAGCATGACCTCAGACATCGCCATCTCCACCACCACCAACAATGGCCTCGCCGTCGACCATGTGCAGATCCTGCCTGCGGGTAGCAAGCACAGTGAGCCGGAGAGCAGTACCTATACAAACCGCCAAGCATACGCCTGTCACACGCAACGCAGCGCGCGCCTACACCCACGCCGCCACGCCGCTCTACCTCGACTTCCTCCTACCCTCTGCACCACGGGGCTCCACAGCGCGGCCCTCGCCATCACTACACCAGACCCGCACTCGACAGAAACCGTCAGCACCACGCCGCAGCTACGCAACCACACCCGACCCCTCCGCCGCAACCCCCGCGCGCGCCATCCTCAACCCACGCACCGACGACAACGGCAATCCCATGGTCATGTCCATCTCGCCCCGCGCATCCCACAGACTGCAGTCCATCGCCGCGAAAGACGCCAACCCCAACTCCGCGCTGCGCGTCAGCATCGAGTCCGGCGGCTGCCACGGCTTCCAGTACCTGATGTCTTTGACCGACCTAACCAAGGAGCCCGCCGGCGAGGAGGACACTGTGTTCGAGGGACCCAAGGGGGAGAAGGTTGTGGTTGACGAGAGCAGCTTGGAGCTGCTGAATGGAAGTACGGTGGATTATACGATGGAGTTGATTGGGAGTCAGTTCAAGGTTACGGGGATTCCGGGGGCGACGAGTAGTTGTGGGTGCGGGACGAGCTTCGATATTAAGCTGGATTGAGGGGCTTGGGAGAAAAAGAAGGTGGGTGGAGGGACTTGGCGTCGAAGGTTAGGCATGGGTTTGCGATGTACAGGAATAAGTCCGGATATGTGCGCTTGGCGTACTGTAGGCTTCAATACGTGGACTTATGGCGTATCCCTCATTGCATAGCGAATTATGGATTACTTGTCTGTGCATTACTAGGTACAAGAAGTGTTCCTTGCGATTCAATCCCACTGTTCAAATGCGTTTGTCTGGCTGTCTAAAGACATACATGACTTCAGCAATCAGTACATCTCGACCTCCCAAGACACCCGCCAATGACATCGCCCTGGCATTCCACATCGGGACACAAAGCATCACACCTCCAGGCCGCAATACGCAGTACGCAGTCCACGCCCCTCCACCAGGCGGGAATAATCCCCGCCCCATCGACCAGAATTCAGCCTGTACTGGATAAACACTCACCAGCTTGCCCCGCCCCTCCACTCCTCACCAGCACATCGCATTCACCTGCACCACGCCAAGCACACCCCAAACACCGCTCAACATGATAACAGGCCTGCACCACATCAACCTCGTCGTCCCGCCGCAGACACTGCACCTCGCAGCAGAATTCTACGCCGGCACCCTCGGCCTCACGCCCAGGCCGGTGCCGCAGCTGCAGCGCGACACGCTGGCGTGGTTCGACATTGGCTCCAGCGGGCAGCAGGTGCACGTTGCGTTTGGCAAGCCGCATGATTTTGCCGAGGCGTCGAGCAGACATCCTTGCTTCCGCGTCGGGAGTGCCGAGGACTTGGTGCGGCTGAGGAAGACAGTGTGGGAGCATTTTGAGAAGGGCGGGGAGAGTGCGCCGCAGGCTGCGGATAGGCCTGGGGAGGGGGATAGTGGGGCCAAGGGAGCTGAGTATCCGACGAGGTTCTTTGCAAGGTGAGTTGAGTTCGGGGATCGTGTGGTAAGTTGATGTTTGAAGCTGATAAGAAGAATAGGGACTATGCGGGGAATAGGTTGGAGTTTACCTTGTGAGAAGCAGGGCCCTGTTCTCTGAGCATCGAGATGTGGTGAATATCATGAGGGAATAGTAGGTATTGTATCGTAGTGGCATAGTGAAATAGAAATGCTTTTGGTATTTCATCCAAGTCTATTTGATTGAAAAAGAAAATTCGTTGATCTAGTATGCAAGCAATCGCTATGCAGGATATCCACCGGATCCGTTTATCACCCAAACGCCGTATAATGCAAGTCTATCATCCTCCCATCGACCCTGATCATGCAATCTAGTAAAACATTTACTCAATAGCAGAGACACCGGCGGCGCCAGTGACAGGGTTGATGCTCTCGTTGAACTCGAACTTGAAGTCCTCGCCAATCTCCTTCTTGATAGCGGTCTGGATGGCCTCGAGCACGTTCTTGAAGACACCGAACGAGGCGGGGTTGTTCTCGTCGTTGTCGCCGCCCTGGAACACACCGGTGCGGACAAGGCAGGTGTTCCAGCCGTACATGTTACCACCGATGATGTCGGAGGCGGGGTTGTCACCGATCATGTAGATGTTGGAGGGCAAACGCTCGTCGTTGTGGATCTGCTCCATCCACGAAGCGATAACCTCGTCGGCGTACTTGTAGGTAGCCAATTCAGGCTTGCCGTAAACAACACGCTCGAGGTCGGCGCCGGTCAGAGCCTTGTACATAGCCTCGAGGCCAATGCGGAAGGCACCCTGGGACATGCGGGGGAAGGGGTGCTCGGTGGGGCACAGAAGATCACCCTGGGAGAAGTAGATGGGGATACGCTGGGAGACAGGGTCCTTAGCGCGGGTTCCGAAGCGACCGTTCTCAGACTGGAGAAGGTCCATGATGATCTGCATGTCGGTGGCGTAGTCGCGAGAGTCGGAGAAGACCATGATGGCGTCGATGTTCATCTTGGAGAAGTCGCGGGGGTTGGAAGTAGCACGCTCCTCATCGGTGAAGACGCGGTAGGGAGCAATGGTAGGGTCCCAGGCAATGATGTCGTTGGGAACAACGATGTTCTTGAAGCCGTACTCCTGAGCAACCTCACGGCACTTGTATCCCTCACCACCAACAACGAGGACAGTCTCGTAGTAGTCGGCAAGAGCACGCATGGGAGTGTGCGACTGGATGAACTGGTCGGTGGAGATGGGGTTGTGAAGGATCTTGGACAGCTGCTCGCAGCGAGGTCCCTCGAGCTTTCCGGAACCGTTGGTCAAGAAGATGTGAGGAATCTTGATACCGAGCTCGTTGTCACCGTTGAGGATCTCGAGAGTACGCTTGCCCTCGGGGATCAGACGGTCACCGTGGACGAGGACACCGTCGATGTCGAAAACGAAAGCCATGTCCTTGGCCTTGGTGACCTTCTCGCCAGCGAGATCCTGAAGCTGGGCAGCAATGATGTCGCGGGAAGGCTGGATCGGGGGCATGCCAGGGCGCTGAGCAGCGCCGCCGGGGTAGTGGACGGAGCTCAACCTCGACTGCCTCTTCGAGCGAGGAATGGGCAGCGAAGTACCGAAAGAGTTCCTCGATCCCCTCCTGTCCTTCATCGAGGGCGAGAGAGAGAGGTTGTGCATGTAGTTCTGGGCATCGGAGATGGCGCTCCTTGTGGCAGGAACCTCGATGGAGTTAACACCGCCCTGCTGGTGCTGGGAGCCAGCCTCGCCGGGGATGGCGAGAGAGCCCTTGCGGGGCTGAGACTCGACCTTGTTGAGGCCCTCAGCGAGCTCGTTGTTGTTGATCTGAGACATGATGGTGATTGTTCGAAGAGGTAGCGATATGGGGTATAACAATCAAAGTGGTGGTAGTGATGGGCTTCTCAGAAGCTCTAAATACGCTGATCGTTGAAAGAAAGTTTGGATGAGTGATGAGATGATGAGGTGTGATCAGGGTCCTGGGGAAGGCATATATATCATTCAGATGTCAGAGGAAAGAGCCCCTCACGCTCCCCGGATGCCATCATCATGCTCCAAACACCTGTCAAGTCTGCTCACACTTTTCCTCAACCATTCCGAGCGTCGCCGAGTCGTACACCGCACGAAACACCAACAAGTACCTCTGTACCCACAATGCGACATCATCACACGCTCGGATGAGCCCGTCCAGGGCGACGCTAGTGCGAATTCTTCACTGCTAGAAAATAGAAACTGGATACCGTCATAGTGCAGTTTGGACCGTTTAGCAGAAAAACTGGGGACTGATAACAAAGAGAGGTTGTGAGTCGCCACAACACTGAACGCGAGCCAGATGCTGCCTGTATAGAATTTCGCCGAAGAAGTGCCCGGCAACGGGATATGCAACGAGCCCCATTTCACCGGATGAGCTGCGCGCGGCCGGCAAGGCTGCCCACGCAGGCCGCCGTCACCGCTGTTCTTGCACGATAGCACGCTGAGTTGGGCGCCTGTCGCGCTGCACGTTGTTTCTCGTTTTGATAAGCAGTGGAGAGCTGCTGCAAGTGATGCTTGGTACGGTGATGGTGCCTGCTGCTGCTCGCGGTTGCTGCAGCCAACCGCAGCGGCGCTCGCTCCAACTCTCGGCAGTGACGTCTGAGGGTGGGTCTCGACGCATGAGGTAAGCGCGGCTCGCCGAGATGGATAGGTTTGACGAGCAGACGAGCCAATGGCGCGCGGTGCTTGGGCGATCTTCGTCGAGCTTCGCCCTATGCGGCCGGCCTGACCGAGCGTCTCACAGGGCTGCGCAGAGCCGCACAGACGTCGCTGCAACGCTTCGAACAAAACTTCTCGAAGCACCACAGTGCCATGTCAAGGTCGGCCCGCGCAGTGGACCCTGAGCCCACTTGCTACGTCACTCTGCTGGCGGCCGACGAAATGCGAGCATCTTTTTGAAACCGTTGGATGTTGTTGGATGGGGCAACTGTGGAATTTTTGGGCCCTGGTGGCAGCTTGGTGCTCGACCGACGGGGCTGGTACGATCCCGTACGAGAAGCGATCGGGATCGCTCACTGGTTGCTGAGATGAGGTTGGGAAGGCGGTGATGCAACGCGTGGTTGAGCATCGAAGAATGCAGAATTTTGCTAGAGGCAACCAAGGCGATGAGCGGTTGCGTATATGTACCAACCTGGCCGTGAGCCGCGCCGTGACCTCATCTATACCATAACATCACGTCTACAGCTTGAGCAGGAACTCAGTTGTTCATACTATCACGTTTCCAACTTTCACCGCACCACACATCATCAACACCACCACCATCATGGGTATCCAGAACAACAAGGTCTACAAGCTCTCTAATGGCGTCGAGATGCCCGCTGTGGGCTTCGGCACCTTCGCCAACGAGGGCTCCAAGGGCGAGACATACAAGGCCGTCACCAAGGCTCTCGAGGTCGGCTACCGCCATCTTGACTGCGCGTGGTTCTACCAGAACGAAGGTGAGGTTGGCGATGCCGTCGCCGACTTCCTCAAGGCAAACCCTAGCGTCACCCGCAAGGATCTCTTCATCTGCACAAAGGTCTGGAACCACCTCCACGAGCCTGAAGAGGTCTCGTGGTCGTTCCACAACTCGCTCGAGAAGCTGAAGATGGACTACATTGACCTCTTCCTTGTTCACTGGCCCATCGCCGCCGAGAAGAACGAGCAGAACATGCCCAAGATTGGCAGCGACGGAAAGTACATCATTAAGAAGGACCTCACCGAGAACCCCGAGCCAACATGGCGCGCAATGGAGGAGCTCTACAAGTCCGGCAAGGCCCACGCCATCGGCGTCTCCAACTGGACCGTCTCAGGTCTGCAGCAGCTGCTCAAGATCGCCGAGGTCAAGCCGCACGTCAACCAGATCGAAATCCACCCCTTCCTGCCCAACGAGGAGCTTGTGCAGTTCTGCCTCTCCAACGACATCCTGCCTGCCGCCTACTCGCCTCTCGGTTCCCAGAACCAGGTCCCCAGCACCGGCGAGACCGTTCGCCAGAACAAGACCCTCAACGAGGTTGCGCAGCGCAGCGGCCACGACCTCGCCCAGGTGCTCCTCGCGTGGGGCCTGCAGCGCGGATACGCTGTGCTGCCCAAGAGCTCGACCGCGAGCCGCATCGAGAGCAACTGGCAGATTCCCACACTCAGCAAGGAGGACTTTGATGCTGTGCAGAAGGTTGCCGAGGGCAGGCACACGCGCTTTGTCAACATGAAGGACACCTTTGGCTACAATGTCTGGCCTGAGGAGACCGACGGTGGCGAGATCAAGGCTTAGAGCATGTCTTGAGGGTTTACGATAATGCCTCATGAGGGAAAGGCGTTGGAATTTTGATTTTAGCGATACCAAAAGTCTATTGTTGACTTGTAGATGAGACAGCTCAAAGAGCAATGAAAGCATTCACAGCTTAATTCTTATCTTCTGAACGTGCCAACGTGTCATGTCGTTGCGCTGTCGTGGAGTCTTTGTGAGATTGCTACCCCTCACTTCGCGCGGGGCAGCTTCACGATCCTCTGCAACGGCATCTCGCTCCCCAATAGTGCAATAGCGAATACAATGCCCCCTCCGACGTTTTGTTTTGGTCTTTGGATCGAACGTACACCCATTTATAACAATAACGTGCAGCTGGCTCGTTCTGATATGTTCGCAGTCTACAACAGCCAGTGTTCAACCCGTCAGGTCACTGCGCTGTCATCAGGCTGTAAATCTCCATGACACGACGCCTCTTCGACGATCCCAAAGGAGGCCATCAGCATTCGAGCATCAAATGGGTCGGCTATGTTTCGTCAGAGCTGGCTGGTCCTGCCCATGTTCTTACTAATAGGTCCAGTCTCAACTATCAACTCTTTGCAACGCTCTCTCTAATGATGTCTTGTTTCAGTGCATCGGTCCGCTCTCCAGTGTTTGGGAGTATCACGCAATTACGAGGCGGATGGTCGCGTGAAACCTCCGCGCCTTCCGTAGTGACCGGACTGCACCAGCAACGGCTGGTTGCGCAGCGTCCAAAAAGGACCACACTGGATGCGCAGCCTGGAGGGGTTGAGAAGAACAACAGTCGCAATAGTTCCCTGGGCTTATGAAGGTTCGATGTCTCCGGTCCTGAGGACGAACCTCAAGTAAAAGCAAGACCGTCAAGTAGCTCAAGATTCTTCTCCTCGTCAGTCTGTGCCTTCCTGATCCTGCCGGCTTGACGAGTAGCGGCCCGTTTTTGTTCAGCGGATAGACTGTCCAGGACTAAGTCAGGGAAGTGCTGTTTGGTGAACGCCATGACAGACTGAGCTTCGTCGTAGCGCTCTTGTTCAAGCAGCTGTCGAGCGATTCCCAAGCTGAGCTGCACGATGAAGCGACGTTGGACAGGTTTGCCTTTAACGTATGTAGCAGCTCCAGCCGGGTCTTCGATGAAGTTAAGACCTGGTCGAGCGGATGCCTTGTCGGGGTGGTGCAGACACAGCATCGAGTTCACAGCTTGCGCCCATTTCTTGGGAACCCAGCATCGGACGTTACGCCGGAAGGAATCGTAGAGATCGATGTCGACCAGTGTAGTCGACTTCGACATAATGGCCTGCACAAGATATTGGCCAGCAGGCCGGAGCTCTTCCCATCGTTTATCGGATTGCTCATCGACCATTTGGTAGGCTTTGTTAAATAGCTCTAAGCTTCGATGTAGGTCCTGGCCAACTGCGGCTACTACCATGTGTTTCAACAGTTGTTTCCTGAACGAAATAGCCTGTGTCGAGCTGTGTTCATGACTGAATCGATTCGAAAACCATTTCCAGAGAAGGGTCTCCTTACCGTCGACCATCATGACAGACACGAGGCGCGAAATGAAGGTCTGCGGTCGCTTGGTGTTTGGCTTCACGAGGCACATGTCGAGGAACTCGTTGGAGTTATACAAGCCACTGGAGTGTAGCCAATCGCCGATCACAGCGCCTGCTGTCTTGTCTTTGTGCACGTGCGAAACAGACTGAGCGGCTGGCTGTCTGTCGAGTATGTCGAGGACCAAGGCAGCCTTTGAGAGTGCAGCATTGCCTGTGGCAATCTCGTTGACAAACCAGGTCACAGGATCGTTCAGGACTCTCGAAGCAGCAGATTCCGAGCCTCTTCGAGAGGGCTTCACGGCGAACAGAGGGTTGGATAAGACGGTCTCAATGTGGCGCGAAGCCAGGGCGGCCGAGGAGGTGGCGTGACGAGGATTGCTTTGGTCATTGTGGCCAGCGTTAGGACGGGCCACGCACTTATGAGTCTTCTCGTTTGCGTATACGGGGTGCTCGCGGTCAAGATGGGTGCGGAAGGAGGTAGTCAACAGATTAAGCAGCTGCTGGCTCTCCCGAGGCGTGAGAGGCAGCTGCGGGTGGAGCTTCTTTGCCAGGGTACTGAGCGCTCTTTGCCCCACGGTAGGCTGCATATTCGACGTGCGAGTGCCGCCAATTGGCGTGCGTTCTCCGGTGAGGCTTGGGTGGAGGTGCTTTGGTCGGTCGTTGTGGTGGTGAGGCAATGCAAATGGCCCCACGTGAGACCTTGCCCTCTTGACTCCCGAGTTCGAGCAAACAATTGCAGGTTGATCGCAGCAGCGGCAGAGTGCTTGTAGGCGCCCCTTCTGTTTCAGTTCCCCATCTGCTTTGATTGACGCCGCTCCACCCCTCGCGGTGCAGTTGACGCGACACAGCCGCGCTCTCTCTGACGCCATTGGTCCAATTGCCAAGGCCGAGTTGCTGGCTAAACGAGCTCGCAGCGCCGACTTTACCTCTCCCAATACATCATTTCCTCCCCACGCACGTCCTCTCCCCAGCTCCCATACACACCACCAACCCGAGTCCATAGCGGCTTCACCCACACACATACAGTTCACATGTCTGAAGCACAAAGCAGGCCTGCGCGCGGCAGGACCACCGCCCGCGGCGGCAGAGGAGGAGGCTATGGCTCGCGAGGGCCGCGACCCACGAATGGCGACAGCGCGTCGTCCAAGATCGACACATCAGCAGAGCAGGGCGAGCTGGGCGAGCTGAAGAAGCGCTACTCGTCGCAATTGACCACACTGAAGGAGCTGTTCCCCGACTGGTCTGACGCCGATCTCGTGCTCGCCATTGAGCAGGCTGACGGCGACCTGGAGAGGACCATTGAGCTGATCAGCGAGGGTGAGCACGAGTCTCCCGTCCCATTGAGGGTGCAGTAGTATAGGAAACTTGACTAACCGCTACAGGCACTGTCTCTCAGTTCAGCGAAGTCCCTAAGAAGGCCAAGGACCGATCGCGCTCCAAAGCAACAAAGGAGAACTTTGCTCCCACAGAGTCATCGACTGTCCGCGGCGCACGCGGTGATGCCCCCCGACGTGGCCTTGACAGTGGCCGTGGCGGTCGTGGCCGCGGCACCGACCGAGGCCGTGGTGCATTCCGCGGTGGACGTGGAGGCGCCGCAGCTGGACCCCGCACTGCATCGACTTCAGTGCCTACCACCGAATCCGACGCCTGGGCCACGTCCACTGCCGAGCCTGGAGCTTGGGATACGAAGCCAGCGACCGAAGCCAGCACCGGCGCATGGGGCGCGAAGCCAGACACCACCAAGACCGAGGCAGAGAAGGAGGACGCAGTGCCCGGCACCGTATCAGAGGTGCTCCACGACCCTAAGGAGGCCGCAAAGCACCCCATTATCGCTGCGAAGAAGACCTGGGCGAGCATGTTCGCGAAGCCCGCAGAGCCCACCCCACCTAAGCCCGCACCCAAGGCTGCTGAGCCTCCCAAGGAGCCCGCTCCTGCGGCCGTCGAGAAGCCTGCCGAAGTTGCACAGGAACCAGCTGTCCAGGCCGAAGAGCTTCCCATCCCCCCAGTCGCAGACGAAGTCGACGAGCCCACCATCATCGCCGATGATGCCACCAAGACCCCAGAGAAGGTCGAAGAGCCCGCCACTGAGCTCGACCTCACACCCTCGAAGGACGAGCTCACAAAGGAGAATGTCGAGCATTTGCCTGACGTGTCGCACCCGCCGCCCACAGAGACCGCATTTAGCACCGTTGCTAGCTCGAAGGATATCGGCAGTGCGGTAGCTACCCCCCTAAGCACTTCAGGCCAGGCACCAATTGGCCGCCCCGCTGTTGGAGGATACGCAACAACTGCTCTCAAGGCAACTTCAGGAACACCCGGCCGCAGTGCTAGCTTCCAGAGGAGATTGATGGAGCAGCACGAGGCAGTCGTCATGCCTGGAAACCACGCCGTGGACAGGGCAGCGGTCCAGTTTGGTAGCTTGGGCCTTGGCGGTGAGGAGGACGTTGACGAGGACAGGGAGGAGGCAGAGACTAGGACTCAACCCCCTCAGCACTCGCCGGTTGCGCAGCCCAGGGCTTCGCTGCCTCCTGCGCCTCGCCAGGCCCCTCACGTCGAAGAGTCCGAGCCCGAGCAGCAGAACCCCACACCCAAGCAGGCCCCGGGCCTTCCCCCGGCGCCCCAGCAGCAGCAGCAGCAGCAGCAGCAGCAGCAGCAGCAGCAGCAGCCTTTGTCGCAGCAGTCGCCGTCCAACCCCCTTGCATCGCAGGCGATGCAAACCCAAGGCTCTCAGCACAGCCAGTCCTACAACCAATTCGGCCGCTACGGCCAGCAGGCCGAGACCGCTGCAGCGCCGTCTCAGAAGCCCTACGATCCTTTCGGCCAGCAGATTCCATCGTCGAACCAGTACGACTACCCAGGCCAGCAGAGCCAGGCTCAGCCCACTCCTTTCTCCTCCGCCCCCAGCGATTACTCCTCGCAGTACCTCACCTCCGAGCAACAGCGCAACGCATACCAACAATACTACAACAACTACAACCAGCAGGCACCTAGCCAGCAGGAGGCTGGCTCTGCTCAGCAGCGTACCGGCAGCGGCTTCGGTTCCGGACCCCAGGACTCTTTCTCCCAGGGCCAGCAGAGTCGCTACGGCGATGCCAACAACAGCGGCCACAACACCCCTAACCCTGGTCTTGGAAGCCAGCTTCCTTCCGGACCTGCTTCTCAGAGCCAGCACGGCCAGGGCCACAGCCAGCAGTCGCAGGGTCAGCATGGTGGCTACCCATACAACCACCCATACTACGGCAGCCCGTACTATGCTAACTACATGAACCAATTCGGAGGATACGGTCAGCAGCAGGGTTACGGCAGCTTTGGAAAGGGCATGTACGGCCAGCCTCACCACTATGGAATGTCCCCGCAGGCTTCCTACGACCAGCACTCCTCTTCCCCAGCTAACGCAGGAGGCTTTGGCGCTTCCAACGACCGCGGAAGTGGCTTCGGTGGTCTTGGCGATTATGGTCGCTCGGCTTCTGGCATGGGCCAGAACCACAGCGCGACATCTGGTTCTGGATTTGGCGGTATTCCTGATACCTTCAGCCGACCTGGATACACAGGTCAGAGCTCGTACGGCCAGCAGCAGGGTGGCCAGCAAGGTGGCGACGACTCTCTGAAGGGCTTCGGCGACTCCAAGAGCACTGGACCCAGTCAATCTGCACTGGGAGCCCAGCAGGGCCGTCCAGGATCAGCCACCCAAGGCACCCCTAGCCAGAGTGCACAGGGTCTGCACCAGCAGCAGTCCCACCAGCAGGGCTTTGGTGGTTACCCTAGCCACCTCGGCGGAAACAGCCAGTACGGTGGACTTGGTGGGCTCGGTCACCAGCAGGGCGGTAACCAGCAGAGTGGCTACGGCAACTACGGTGGATTTGGTGGCGGCTACGGTGGCGGCAACTACAACAGCCGCGGTGGCTGGGGCACCAACTATGGTCAGCACTAGGCGGCAAGCCTATCCGTGGCCGACCAGCTTGAACTTGTTGAGAAATGGCTGCGAGAAGCTGGCACCTGACAAAAATCGGTTGGAGATGTTAGATGCACCTCCACGCCATTTGTCTCAGAACAAAGTTGGAAGAGCTTATACGAGAAGGATACCAAGTCCTATCAGTATCAAGAGGAGGATATTGATCCGGCGAGGGGATCATCCTTTTCCCACCCATTTCTCGCCCCAGTTGAGACCCGGCATGAAGAGCAAGGCTTTTGATATTGCAGCCATGACCATTGTATTATGAAACTTTCCTCTTTTTCCTCCTCTCTTCGGTTGTTCTCTACTCTTGCATCCGGTCACTTTCTGGTGTCTCGCATCTTTGACTGCGAAAGGGCGTTAAGATCAGTTCACAGCGACGGGAGGCTTAAACTACTCCGAAAAACATGTTCGTTCTAGTGTTTTGTTTAGTATTGGTACGGGTATCTAAGAAGGAGAGTGGGTTGATAAAGGAACAGGCGAGTAAGGATAGGCTTCTAAAAGCGTGTGAATCAACACCATTGATTATGAGGGGAACGTATTTGCAGTCCACGCCTCAGCTGTGCTTGTGGAGCGAAGTTGATGAATCAAGTCGCGCGTACTTGTCTGCGCTTTACACACGCGTGCCTACCATTCTTCACACGAGAAACAACTCGATTTCACCAAACACACCAATTGACGGTGTTCCCTTGATTCATGCGTCCAATATTCTAGCTTCTCGTACCTGTATAAACCGCTGGATATCTCTGCAGCTGTCACAGATCCAGACACACTGCGACGACATTCACCACACCAGCAATCCAGCGACAAGGATGTCACCGCTAATTCCCGCCGACGCTCGCAACCGGACGCAGGTACGTACCATCCCTGGCCGAGAAACGGCAAACTGCTTCCTTGGGATCCTCGATCGTCAGCGACCATCCTATTGGCTCTGTCTTCCAGCGTGGGAAATGTGATCTGACCCGAAAATGCAAGGCACAAACCTGGTCAACGGTTTTTTGGGGAGTCAAGTTCCACCGAGCAACGTCAACAGGATGTCAAGATGAGATCTCTCGTCATTGCTCGAAACCTTGCGCAATGCTGCATATGGAGGAGCGATGACTTCAGCAGTCTGTTGGCAATGATTCGTGGTTCTGCAACCGGTGCGCGGCATGTCATCGTCCAACGGCGCGAAGTTCACGTTATCAGCATTCAGCTCAACACTCTCGGCGCCAGATGATGTGCAGGTGATCACTTTCATACCCAGGGCTCTGTTATCGCCCACGAGATCATCGCTCCTTGCTGCGTCGCGGTGCAGCTCGCTATCGCTGGCTGTTGCGCTCGCTCGCAGTACACACAGATTCGCTGCGCAAGCGGCTTTCGCGTACATCGACTGGCTGACTGCCGAGATGCTGCCCTTTCGTTCAACCTGCCACAGATGCGATTCGACTGACACATCGGCATGGATTCCATCACCACACCGCTTCTCTTTCCGTACCCGAGGGAAGGTTAAAAATCCAAGGATGTCCCAAAACGTCATCTCCACTTAAATCGAGCATCTGCACGCTACTGCAGCCCAGCACTTCCCCTAGGCTGCTTCAAGTCTACGTCCTCGTGGGCTTGTCCTGTCGAAGTATGGCGCCATCGGCAATGCATCATGGTCATCATGGTATCGGAATTATTTCGTGAACGCGCTGATAAGCGTACCATGATGGTCTCCCACGTCTGTCGCCGCGGTCGCACGTCAAAAAGTCGCGTCGCACCCACACCTCGGCTGACTTTCGCCTAAAATTTGTCCAGATCCTGTGTGCTGTGTTGCGTTCTCGTTGTCTTGATCGTTTGTATGTGGTTGGTGTGAGCATAGCGAGACCCGAGTCACCATTGTCGCGAATCGAAGTAAGGGCACACGTGAAAGAGCATAAAAGCACCTACTTGAAGACAGCCAGAGTCGCAGGCGGTCGATAAGCATACAGTCAGGCAACCAGACCACAGTGTGCAATATCATGGATTCCGCTTCGCAGATTGCCCTCAGGATGGCTGCAACAAGCACCCCAACAGAAGACGGTGTACCAGCCTCACCGCTCCTGCGCCTGCCAATGGAGATACGCCTCATGATTTACGAGTACATGCTGCTTCCCTCCACGCAACCCACCACGACTCAGGGCACCTCGGTCGCCAACCTACTTCCCGACTTCCACACCTACTTTTCCGAGGACACCAACAACGACCCATTCACACTGGGCGTCCGAACAATCGACCCATGGCTGGGTGCTCAAGCGAGCCGTACCTGGCGCCGTAGGTCAACGTACCACGTCAGGACCGGTACGTTTCCTCACTACACACAGTCATTCACGAACGTGTACTCATCCGCGATCAAAGGGCCCTTCCTTACAACCACGACCCCAACAACTTACCGTGTCCTCCTGTCCCCATACACAGCGCATCTACGCTCCACCGTACCCAGCCTCCTCTCTATCAACCGTCAGGTCCACGCTGAGGCAGCGAAGATCTTATATTCGACATATACATTCGCATTCCACACGAGCATCGAGGCCGCGGTCCCGTTTCTCAGCGACTTGACACCCTTTTCACGGAGCCATGTGAAGAACCTAAGCATCACAAAAAAGGCGCTCCCATACACCAAAGAATTCGACCGCGCAGAATGGGAGTCGCTATGTGCATACCTGGCCGACGCATCTCGCGTACCGCCTCCCACTTCGCAGACACCCTTGAACCCGAACACCGCCTGGTCAAACACAGACCTCCAGAACGGCCCTGAAGCCCCGACCATGTTCCTCCAGCACCTCCACCTGAACATCATAGCCGGCCGTCCCGAGGGCGGATGGAATCACATCACCGCCCCAACTGCGAGCGACTACACCACCATGCTGCGCATGAAGCAGCAGTGGGGCGCCAGCACGGGTGGCATGGATCTTGAGTGGGCGGAGCAACTCATGGCGGTCCAAGGACTGAGGAATGTTAGCGTCAAAGCGCTGGTCGAGCATTGTGCGCCGGTGCAGAGTGAGAAGGCGGCGTTTTGGGTCGCGTTTAGTAAGAGTGTTGAGGAGGGCGGGTTTGGGGAGTGGATTAGGGGCAGCATGACTGGGTCGTAGAGAATGGGAAGGGAAGATTGCCTCCAGGAGGGCTGAAGGAGGGAGAATACACTGACGAGTGTAATTGTTCGTGTTCGGGTACAGAGTAATGAGATATTGTGGGGGTCTACCCTTTGAATACATTCAGCGAGGCGTTGGTCGTTTACATAGACTTGTTGCATCAACCTTTGGTATAACGAACAGACCTGCCTGCTGATGAGAGTTGAATTTCGTGTAGACATCCCTGTAGGTAAAGATCTATAGTACTTAGGTTGAACATTAATAGGATACATCTGAGCGCATATATTCAGCTGCCTTCTGATTCGAGTATCTTCTAGAACTGTCACATTGCAGAACAGGCCGGACACAAAGCGGAGGTCGTTGCGGCCTCCGTAACTGTGAATCTGGTTACAACTAATCACCTCTGACTAAATCCTGTGATTTTGTTGTCTCTCCTTCCCTGATATAATCGTTTGTAATATGTATAGACCCCCTAAACATGGTACACTAAGACGATATTCGCTTCTAATTGGCTGTGTGCGTTGTTTGTCCTATCAGAAGCGGCCCTGAACGTAGTCTACCAGATCAAGGGAGTCCACATATTTCACAACCAACCTATAATGAGGGAGGAGCGTCAATTCACCAGCAACTTCCTACGGCTGTCAACCACACCTCACAACCTCCATCTTCCCTCCTTGCTGTTGCATCCAGACATCTACCAAGCTAGCTGGTCCAGCATCATCTACAGCCATGGACACTTTTCCGCACTTCCCGCTTGCGTCGCTGATGGTGCAGTCTGTCCTCGCTGACCGCTCCGCGCCGCCATGGCTTCCCGACTTCTTCTCAGAAGAAGGGACATCATACAGCCTTCTAGTACACCACAGAATCTTGGTGCTCCGGGGTTCCTTAACCTGCTCGCGACCCCTTCACCGCCACTTACATCGTGGTTCCTCACTCATACTGTGTCTCGCCCATACAGCTTCGCCTCCGGTTGGGTATCTATGTGTCCGCTATGGTGAAGCACGACGTATTTACCACTCAATACCGCGTATATTGCGGCAGCGGAACGGATCTTATCCCTAGCTTTCACATTCGCCTGCGCCATTGCTTCAAAAGGCGGCACAAAATGGCGAATGTTGTCAGTCAGACATCAAAAGAAAGCTTCACCATGGAAGTATTCTGGGTCGTGGCTTTCGTGCCCCTTGAAATCAGTGTATCAGTCTTGAGCTAGAATAGCACTTTGTAGCCAGCAGAGGGATTGTCTACCGTCAAGTTACGTGCAAAAATGAGGTGACTGCGTCCTATTCCTTCGATTGGGACCAGAGTGCAATCCATTACACCACAACCTCGCGACCCGCACCAAGCATCAAGACACATCCACGCATACCTACCTCATACGGCAATCTGTACAAAATTCGTCCATTGCAGCTGGGTATTTGCGACGTTATGACGAATCTACCCGTAATCTGTTCACTGCATGTAGGGCTTATGCGGTTCGACAGTGAGCGAGCTTGCAGTTGATAGCGCTAAGAAATGACCTTCTGGGTTGGGTACGTAGGCCTTGCTGCGTGAGTGTAATGCTAGGGTCTTTACGCCGTATGACTGGATATCTCTGGGAAGACTGGGGGTTTGTGTGACGCCTCACTGGTTTGAGTAGAATTGAGGTTCGAACTTGGTGTTCATAGCATTTGAACGGTGATTCTAGAAAAGGTGGAAAAAGCGGTGCGGTAAGAACTCGTCGTGAGAAGCTTCGCAATGCTCAGCTGTGTACTCTGGGAGAATTACGATACAGGAAGAAGCTGGAAAAGAACATGGAAAACCAAGCGGTAGGAAGCCGGCGTTCTCCGCTTTGCGAGTTTCCACAGTCTTTGAGGTTCCTCGTGGCATGTTCTTTGCGGAGAGTTTTCGTCAATATGCACTCCATGTGACGAATTTTGTAGGTGTGTTAGTCGCGACTAATCGGCCTCTTGAAATCCCACAATATGAGCGTGTTTGCAGGAAACATATTGTTGAGAATCTGAGGTCGGCGAGGTAAGGACCGCGTATGACGACACGGATAATTCATAATTGGGCACCAAATCACCGTCAATTCCTTTCGCATGCTTTTGCAATCTGATCTCTCAGGACAATAGCCTGATAACAAATGACAGAGTGACTTTCATGGAGTCTATTCGTACTATGTGTATTCCACACTTAAGCAATCATGCCGACCGTAGGCCTGGACTCAGGCTGCGGGCGACATCCTGCAGGATTCGGGGCCTTCCACCGAACTGCTAATCGTCAACTTTTGAAACGTTCAGAATGCCTAATGAGGAACATCCTGAGATCAGTCGATGACTGTACGGCGAAGCTGCCCGCTCGGCTCAATTGCCCGTGTACTTCAGGCGGAGGACGACAGGCTTGGAACGAAAGTGCGTAGCATATAGAGCATAGATCAATAATTTGAGTGGTGTCTCAAGGCTTGATGGGGAAACTTTGGAAAAAGGCGTCAATTGTAGGCGCCGTCGGGGATGGCGACCGCTAGCCTTGTGTACTGCAGAGCAGAAGTGATAGGACCGGAATCGAAGTCCGATATACGAAGAGCGTAGTCGCAATGGTAGAAGGCTCGATCAGGAAGGTCTCGAGAAGTGTCGATTGCGGTACGGTGAAGCCGGCCGTTCGGTGCAAAGCGCCGTCTGGTGGCTTCGTTCTGCTCCTTGCGCATGACTGTTTCGGCAGGTGATTCTTGAGATATTGACCATTCTTGGGAAGTTCTGGAAATGTGTCAATCGTAGGCGCCCAGCGGTGAAATCGCCCGCTCGGAGCCGTTCGCCGGCGTCTTATTGCTTTTTACGAACGTCTTCATGTTCGGCAGCTAGCAAATTGTCGAGCCCCTTATGGTGACTTATCAAAAAAGTGTCGATTGCCGCGCGGTGAAGTTCACCGCTCGGCAGAGCAGTCCGTCAGTCTTGCGCGGAAGGACTGAGCACGACACGTCTTTTCGCGAAACCGTCACTTGTTCAGTAATATCCCTCTTGATTTTGAATATTTTCGTTTGTTTTTTCCTCTGCTGTGACGACTGGGTCTACCCTTCCTCCGCTGCATGCCTCATACAAATGATTTCCTCCGCTATACGGCGCAACTGCAAACCCTTCCGTCTCAATTCCAATCAGAACACTTGCTATGCAGTCCGAATTCAAACTTGGTTCCAATTTCTCCCGTTCTTGCCCTTCCTGGATCCTCAAATCCCCTCAAATCCATCTCTCCTCCATGTTTTTCGAACTTATTTGCAACGTTGGGGTGCATGTTTACGCTGGCGGCAGAGGCGGGTAGTACCCCGGCTGCGAGTATGTCGGGAGTGGCGCAGTGTACTCGGAAACCGGAGGCTCGTAGTACTGCGAGGAGGGTGTAGGTACAACGTAGACCGAGGACATAGTCGGCTTGTTGTACCAAGTGCTGGGGATGTGAGACTCCTGCTGCGGTGTGTGCGTGTAGCTCGGCTCCTTGTAGACGGATATTGAGTAAGACGTTGCTAGATATGATGAGGCTGGCGGATTGTACTCGCTGCTCACGCTTACTGTAACAGTTTTAATGATGTGGGGACGACTTTCGGTGATAGTTTGGGTGGCATAGATTGTGCGGTAGGGTGGTGGGGAGTATGGAGATGAGTACGAGGGGGTGTGCGAGGGTGGAGCGTAGCTTGAAGAGCTAGAGTACAACGGTACCGAATGGATAGGTGTGTATGTGGGTGGGGTGTAGCTAGAGCCGGGCTTGCTGTAGGCTGATGTAGATTTGCTAGGAGCGGGCGCTTGGTAAGTTGGCGCGTTGATACTTTTCGACGGCTTGCCGTAGGCTGACGTGGACTCCGCGTAACGCGATGGCGAGTAGGTAGGCGTGTAGATACTCTTTGTTGGCTTCCTGTATATGGATGTGGACTTTGTGTAAACAGGCGCTGAATACGCGGGTGTGTAGATGCTATGGCTTGGTGTGCCGTAGCTAGAATAAGGCTTGCTGTACACCGGTGTCGACTTGCTATGGCTAGGAGTAGCATAGCTGTAGTTGGGGTCGCTATACACTGGGATGGACTTGCTGTAACTTGGTACAGGATAGTAGACAGGGCTACTGCTAGGCTCGACAGGAGGACTGTAGCTCGAGTTAGGTGCGCTGTAGCTGGCGGAAGGCTCCTCATAGCTCGAAGTGGGCTTGCTATAGGCGAGTGTCGATTTGAGGGAGCTTGTCTTGGTGTAAGTCGACGAGGGTTTGCCATAGCTCGGCCAAGGGTGCTCAATATGAGAGTATCTTGGGGTGTGAGTAGTCGAAGGCTGGCGGTAGCTAGACGGTGGGGGATAGAAGACCGGTGCGGGGGTCGAGTAGCTCGACAACATTGAATAGTAGCTGGTTGGTAGGGTGTAGTATGTTGAAGCCGGTGAAGAGTACTCGGGAGTTGGAGGATAGTAGCTAGGTGTGGGCTTCGAGTCAACAGTTGTGGGCTTTGAATAGACGGGTGTTGGCTTTGAGTAGATCGGCTGAAGAGTACTTGGCTTGCCGGGAGGGCTGTACGAAGGACTGTACAAAGGAGGCTGGTACGAAGGGGGTTCTGCATCAGCATCACTGGTGCAGTTACCGAAGCCAGATTGACAGCCAGTACCGCAATGTCCATCAGTGAAACCGCACCATCCGTATTCTGGGCTATCGTTAGCATAGACATCATCTGTTTGCAATGTGAAGACGGCCAGTAAACTTACGAGAGCAGCAGTTGCCGTGAGCATAGCCATAGCAAGTCGCTCCATCAGGGGTCTTTGCACCGCAGACACCGTTGGCGGTAGGGTTTCCCGGCTTCTTGTCTGGCTGAGGCTCGTGGTGACCGGGTTTATTGTATCCGTTAAAGGTCCTTGGGCCAGCACGTGCGGTACAAAACTCGACTACGATGTCCTTGTCGGCGTCGCACCTGAAAGAAGGCTCGCCCTGCCAAGAGCCATGATCCTTGTAGGTGTTCTGGCACTGACCATCAGCATCACACCATG
Source organism: Didymella glomerata (assembly GCA_030271015.1). Lineage (NCBI taxonomy): Eukaryota > Fungi > Ascomycota > Dothideomycetes > Pleosporales > Didymellaceae > Didymella > Didymella glomerata. The sequence continues at coordinate 1,568,129 of JAJOHN010000003.1, read as the reverse complement.
CTGGAGGGCATTTGCCTTGGTCAGCATTCTCGACGTACACCTTCATACCACCGCCGATAAGGGGGCAGAATGAAGGGTGCTCGGGGCCGACGTTGTGGTTGCAGTCGACAGCGCTAAGGTCGTACCAAAGGTGGTTCTGGCTGGGAACGAGATTGTACTCCACTTGAATGATTCCGGCAGGTGCGACCTCGTAGTGTGGCAGATCACGAAGCTTTACTGAGATACCGCCTTTAGTCCGCTCGCAGTTGGCCATGCCCTGGTAGGTGACCGTGTTGGCAGAGATAGTGAAGGCTTCGTAGTCTTTGCCTTCCCATCCAGAGCCGGCTGGGCCGACGGCCCAGGAGTAAACGTCGTAAGGGCAGTGGTTGATGAATTTGATGTTTTTCTCTGCCGAGACGACAGCAGAGAAGACAGCAGCTAAAAGGCATGCTACCCAAAGAGAAGTACCCATTGTGAGTGATGCAGATCTGCAAGAGCTATGAGTAGGTGGATGAAGGAAACTTTGGTATTGTAACAGAAAGAGGATCAGGAAGAGCGGGAAGTGCAAGAGTAGAGAGAAGTAGGAGAAACAAAGTACATTTGGTTCCGGACCATGCTCGCTTGCTGCGGAGAGCCAGAGTGATTTGTTGAGTGGAACTTGTAGCTGCTGGAGAGACACAGAAGTATCGTTGGGCGGAGCATTGCCAGTATCGATGCGAGAGAAGGATCATCTCCGCCTCATACAGCGAAAGTGAGGCGAACGTAAAGTACATGCTACATCGCCATTCGTGCAATAAGGTCCTTCATTTGGGTCGCTTGTGCCTTGCGGTTGACTGATGATGCACTGCATAGAACCCTGAGAACTCCAACCCACCATCGTCGACGGAGGTCTGGCATCTTCGTCAGCTACACGATATACTATCTCGTTAAGTGCCAATCAGAAGAAGAAGTAACGTCTGTTTGTGCGAATTTTGGTTAGTGTGGAGGTGGTCGGGCCCTGAGGGTGTTGGTATGGGAAGTATTGAGTTTGGAAGGGACAATCATTGGGCAAACACGACAGGGTCCGGTCTAACCAGATCTGTAAATCATGAACGTTGCCTAGGAAGGTGCGATGTCGCAGGCAAAAGCTTCGGCCTGGCAAAATACCGAGGCACAGGCTCAATGTTGGATTGAGAATTGCAACTGCAGCAGCTGGACAGAGACCCTCGTATGTCCAGGTGTACCCAGGAGGCAAGCGATACATCGCAGTGCATCAGAGTTCCCAAACGCCATTTTCCATTTTCAGTCCTTTCTAGGGGGTATTGTAAGTACAAGTAAGCACAAGCTTGCCCAATCTGTGTCGGCTTCCCAATGATGACGCCGTCCCATGCTCGCTATGAATGCAATCAAAAAAGCAAAGATACGAATGAACGAACCATGCAACCAAAACACTAATGACGATGTCTCTGCAACCAACAAGTAGCGACTCTTCCGAAAGATTGGTAATCGCACGAACAAAATTCCTAACACATGTCCTGGACATTCTAGATCGCAGGGAGCCTGGACTTGTCCCCACCCTTGCCAGCTTCGAGCCACTCGGGCTTGATGATCTGGTCTTGGGCGCTGTAGAGGGCCTTGTAGGCAGTGCGAATGGTGCCGTCGCTGACTTCCACGGCTGCGCCAATTTCCTTAGGAGATCGGGGGTTACCCATAAGGTGAGAAACGAAATAGAGACAGGCGCCGGCGATAGAGAGAGGAGAACGACCAGCGGCAATGCCGTGTTCGGAGACGAGACGCGCGCACTCTTCGGCGATGAGTTGAATGAAACGTTCGAGATCGAGCTTGGCGCAGGCACGAGGCATAAGCGTCTCTGCGCTGGTGGCGTTCTTGGTAGTGAGGTTGGAAGTATCCAGGACGGATTGACTGTCCTTGTTTTGCTGCTTCTGCAACCTTTGGATGTGGGCTTCGAGTGTCTTGAATGTGCGACCCACCTCCTTCTTCGACACGTTCGTCATCTTGAAGATTTCACGGAAACTGCGATTCTGCTGGTGCTGGCGGCAGGCTATGAAAATGCAGCCGGCGATAATAGCGTCCTGCGACTTGCCCTTGAACAGCTTCTCATCGTCTGTCATTCGGAACAACATCTTGGCTGTGTCCTGTGTAGTCTTGCTGATGTTCTGCGAGTCGCAGAGCGTGGTGATCTGACCAAAGGCGGACTGGAGCGACTTGTTGCCCTTGTCGTGGTTGCTCTTGTTGTGGGCACGAGACAGCTCGCGCACCTTCAGACCACCATCACCGAAACCGATCTCGGTCTGCAGCTGAGAACCGCGCAGCAGCGGGTTGGCGGCGTCACCGATACGAGATGGGTCGTCGTTGCCCTGGTCGTCGTTGGAGAACGTACGCCACTCGGAGCGTGTATCGATGCCGCGCTCAGAGAGGACGCGACCGCAGGAGCCGCAGATGGTGTCTCCGGCGCTGAACTCTTCGACGAGATTTGGGGGCATTTCGCGGCAGTCGGGGCACATCAGCGTAACATTCAGGTCTTCAGACCAGGCTTCCTCCTTGACAGGCTTGCGCTCTTCCTCATAGACCTCGCCCGGCGAGAGCATGCGACCATTAGGCGCGAAAGACATGTTGCAGATCACGTTTTGATTATCTAGCTGCTCTAGCTGGCTCTCGGAAGCTCCGGGTGAGGTTGGCACCGTGTGTGGGCGGGATGTAAGAGAGTGGTTGCTTGCTTGGAGGAGCTCAGGCTGCGAAGTAGAAACAAGCTGAGGCCGCTCTCTGTGCTTAGTCATCTAACCAAAGCGCGCTAATAGAGCACGTGACCCGAAAATCGAAGGTGAGCGTCGCAGGGCAAGCAAGAGCTCCATTGACAGCTCCCACCCCCTCCACATCCAACATCATGCTCGCGCAATCCATCAGGGCCTCGGTACGCCATTCTGCGCGCTCAATTGACGATGCCCGCTGACCCTCAATAGCGCCAGGCGCTCGCACGCGTTGCTCGCCAGCAGCCTACCATTGCCCGCCGCACCTTCATCACCCCTTCGGCCGTTCGCTCAGGTACATCATCACAATCGCACGCCCACGGACCCTACTGACGCAATTGGTGCAGCCGATTTGGTGCAGGACCTCTACCTCCGCGAGCTCAAGAACTACAAGGTCCCCCAGGTCAAGGCCAACGACGCCGAGGGCCACGTCCAGAAGTTCTCCATCCCCGCCGCTCCCAAGTCTCCCGAGGAGGCCGACATTGCGAACGAGCTCAACGCCTACGAGACCCAGCAGCCCGATGTTGGCACTGAGGGCGCCGCAGAGGACGGCCACGTCCTGCCTACCGAGGAAGACTGGTTCGTTGAGGAGGACGAGTCGATTACCACACCCGGTGCTACCCACTAAGCTGGCTGCGCTCTGATATTGAGATCATCTGTACCAAATACTAGCGAATGTGTCAATATGGGTTGGGCAATAGACCAAGCTTGAACACCTGCACTGCGCGCCCTCAATCACGTGATACGTTTGGAAGAGCTCTTGTTTGTCTAGTTAGGCAAACGTGGGGAAGCCATGCTTGTTTTACGTACTAACTTGACAAATATGAAGGATTGCATTGCCAGCATTGCGGTCTTTGGCAAGCTGACAGGCACATACATGGCACTACTGCACCGTACTGTACTAGGCTTTCCACGAGGCTGAGCAATCGTGAACAGAGCGAACGAGGGCGCTCGATTGATGGAATTCAGCCTTCAGGATCTGGGCACAGTGAGCCAGAACCCTGACCGGCGAAATTCCTCCGCGATCTTCGAGTTGGCTTTGTTGGTTTTGCATTCACTATTCAGGAGCCCCGAGCAGCCGCTTGGCGTCAGGCCAGTCGCTGTCACTACAGTCAAACAACACAACTAGTGTAGCTAACAAAAGATCTCTTAGCTTACAAGACATCTTAGAGTAGCTACTAATTGCCTCCTCAGTTTCTAGATTTCTAAAGTTCTGAGCAACTATCATTTAGTCGAGAGAGTCGTTCATATTGCACTCTGCGAAGTGGCTGCACGGAGACTCCTGGGTGCAGTATCTGCGGGAGAAACTAGATCAGGGACAATTCAGTGCACAAGCATGCACAGCATGCTCAGCTCCATGCACCCAAGTATTGGTGGCAGAGCGACGAAGTCGAAGAACTTACTCGACCCGCCTCGTACAGCGGACCAAGCATGACTCCAGGCGTCACAGGCTTCTTTTTCGGGAAATTCATATTCTGAGCTGTCTCCCATGTCGCCAAAAAAAAAAGTCGGACATAAGTCCTAGATCCCAAGAGAAAGGGAGGCAGTCGGTGTCAGTCTGAGCATTGTTCAACTGCTGATAGATCTTCTGTTGGCTACAATAGATCTGTTGTTGCGACCGACTTTTTCTACAATGCGAGAGGCTGTCTGTATGGAGAAGTCGTCCTCGGATTCGGCCGCTGGAAGCTCGCCTCAGCCTCAGCGTGCCTGAAACGACTGGCGGTTGGATCTAAGGAGCGGCAGCTGCAAGGCTGGGCAAGCGGAGCCGGATAGTCAACTGGCCCGTAGGTGCCGAGACGTAGACTATCGAAGAACCCACCAAGAACTTGCATCACAGAATAACGCGCACTCTTTTGCACGGATGGATCGGTGCTCGGGGGCTGTCCTATTGAGCGGTAAGCGCGCGCGTTAGTCAAGCTGCAATGGCCTTGGAAACGAGCGATAAACCGTTTGATTAAGTGCAGGGACGCCGCACGAGAAATTGCAGTGTTCATAAGTCGCGAAAAACAAGGCCGTTCGCGCAATCTGGTGCATAGCAGAGGTTGAGAGGGGCCCGCAATGGAACCGCACTGGAACTGGCAGCTGGCACGAGCCACGTTCGATGGATCATGAATCTCAGACGGCCGGCGCCAGCAATGCAGCAACCCGAGAAGGCGTCCTGTTATGTTGAGTTGCACTACCACTGCTGCACGTCTGACCAACGCCCGTGGCCGGCGTCACCCACCACTGAACAAGCACGCAACAGGCGACAGGCAGAAGGTCGGCAGTAGGGCCCCGGTTATACCGTAATTTTAGAAAATCCCTCCGACACTGATCTGCACAAGCGGGAGGTACGCCCCTGCTAGCCGTAGTTGTCCTCGTCGGCGTGCAGCGCAGGCGTCAAATTCCTGGACATGAATCGAGCCGATCTAATGTCAGCCTGAGCGCATTTTCTGATACAAGCACGTCCTCGTTCGCTACGGGAGTGTCAGAGTATACAGGTCCAGCGTCTGCCTGTCACCCTTCGGCGCTGCCTGCAAGCACCCCTCGTCGTCTCTCCAGCCACCCATCCGCTCATTCCGATCATTCAACGAGGCTGTGACGTATTAGCACTGTGGATCTTTCAACTGCCTTCACAGCCCACTGGACGGACCGCCGTGCCCGCCTAACAGCGCAACGCCGCTCTATTCCTGTTCCTGCGTCATGAGCCCGTGAAAACTAGCGCAGCAGCACCACCTTTTGGAGTCGCTCATGGGGGATTAGCATCGCACGGGGAACGCAGACCACCACGACACTCGCTTTATACCACACTGCACCGCCGCCGCCGCTATGCCAATCGCCGTGGCCTCAGCCCTACGCGGGCACGATGTCTTCTCGAGCAAGTCGCGCGGCAGAAGCAGGGCGGCCTCAGAGGTCGGCCCCATGCCTCCGACGGACGGCGAGAAGAAGCCTGAGAGGGCGCAGTTGCCCAAGGCGGCCTCGTACACGTACTTCCCGCGCGTCAAGAGCCTGGACACGATTGCGCCCTCGGAGGAGGATATGCAGAAGGGCAAAGATCTCGAGGCCACATCTGACAGCTCCTCAGGCGGGTCGAGTCCGTCCTCCGAGGAGGCTCCACAGGCCCTCGAGATGCCGCAGTTGAGGCCGGCTGCAACCACGCGCCGGTCGTCGAGATTCCTCCCCTTCTCCAGCAAGAGCAGAGAGCCCTCAATTGAGCCCAAGCCCGAGCGCAATCGCAAAGAAGCAGTCAAGGAGACCGAGTCGCCAGGGGGCTCCCCCTCGAGATCCCTGACAAAACTGAGGCGGAAGTCATGGGTCGTCACACAGCAGCAGCAACAGCAGGCCCTGCAACAACCGCCGCCGCCACTACCCACTCAGACTTCGCCTACAAAAGAGAGCAAGAAGGAGAAGAAGGCAGCGCAGAAGGAGGAGAAAGCACAAAAGAAGGCAGCGGCCGCCGAAGCACCGAAACGAAAGACGCCGGCAAGCACAGACAGCATTCCGGAGGAGCCTCTCGCCAAGAACGAAGCAAGGGACGAGGCACGAGACACCGTGGATGAGCAACCGACAGCCCTACCCCTCAGCAAGAAGAACAAGCGTCTCAGTGCGCTCCTGACTGCCAGCGGGCCGGCTGTTCCCTCCGTACCAAAGTCCTTCTCCACCGAGCAGCTTCCCCTGTACCCGCAATCAGACAGCCCCCTCAGCCCCACCGACCGTGTTCCTCCGCTACCGCGCAACATTTCGACAGACAAGCTTGGCAACAAAATCAAGGCGGAGCCGCGCAAAAAGGATGAGCTCTGGACTGTTTTTAGGACCCTAGAAGGCGAGTTGCGAAAGTATGTTGCTCGCTTCCTATAGTCTCCTCAAGCTTACCAGTCATAGGTTCCAGCACAAGTCCAGCTCCCTGAAAGCGAACATCGTCCGAACAAGCCTCCTCCAAGACTTCATCTACAAATACGCGCACCATCCATCGAACCAGAAGCTAAGGCCCGAAGATCTTGACCGGCGAACAAACATTCTCAATGGCTGGTGGACCGGACTGCTGGAGCTTGTGGCGGGACGCAACAACCAGTCGATATCTGGAACAGACCGACCAGTGATCCTGGAAGGTCTGGCTGGAATAATGGAGAGACCGGAATGGAGACTTGCACCATCGCCATTCTGCGCGCTTGTGGACCGCGACGAGACGGGCTCGACTCTGACAGCTACTTCAGCGACATCCAGTACCTCTGATTTTCTGGCGGATTCCGTATATCACAACGTCAAAAACACGTTCCAGCAGAACTTGATGTCCCAGATGGCGTTTGTCGTTGACAAGATGACCCCGCGCAACGCAGCAGCAAGTCTAGTCACGTTCTGCGGAAAAACTTGCGCGTACGCGTTCTGCTTCTGTCCTGGGATTGCGGACATCATGGTGCGACTTTGGAGCCCTTCTCTGGAGATGATGAAGCGTGTGCTGGAGGAAGCAGGTGTATCCAGAGTGGACAAGATGGATGCCATATCCGAGCGCATCTCAGCCGCTTTCCCCCCAAATCTCTACTCACTCAAGTTCCAGTCGTTAGCAAAGATGGTCCGCACACTGCGCAATCCTCCGGCTGCGACACCGCCGCTGCAGATAGCCAACCTCGACTGGTATGGACTCTGGACTAAGCGCTGGTCAGGCGCCGAGAGCGACCTCTTTTACGTATTTGTCAAGCACTATCACATCTTGGTTACCGGATTTCTACCAGGTACACCGACTGCTCGGGAGCGTATTTGCGCGCCGGGATTGCTTATGGTCCACGCGCAAGTCCTCGTCAACATGGACGCGACGATCAACAGACACGCTTTGCCGCAGCAACAAGAGGATACCGGACCACAGCCTATTACATTTGACGATGTCTTGAACGACCCAGACGCCTCAGCTTCTACGATGGCGATCCCACCAGCAAATGCCACGCGGCAGATGCAGGAGAACCGACTGATCATGCTCATTCGAGACTTTCTATCTGAGGGCAACTCGCATATCCACGTTGCTCGACGCATGTTTGCTGACAGTTTCGTGAGCCTATTGCAAGCGCAGACGCGCAAGATCTCCGTTTACGACAGCAACGCGTGTTACACATTGTGCGACTTCTTAGAAGAGGCCTTTGGCATCCTCGTCAGATATGAGCAGCACAACAGCGAGCACCACAAGGTGCTGGAATGGCCATTCTGGCTGAATGTCTGCAGAGCGATGACAGCAAGCGAGAATACAGCAACCGAGATCAAGCTGTATTCTTTCCTTTACAGCATTTGGGCAACCTTGACTTTGGATGAGCAACGAAAGAAGAGCTTGTGCCTCGACTTCCTACTGGAGCCCGCGTTCTTTGAGAGCAGATTCAACCATTGGTGCCCAATGGTTCGCTCGTACTATATGCGATTGATCTGCTGGCGTGTTGCACGATTCGATGGGGAGCCTTCCGAGGTAGAAGTGTAGGTATTGCAACAACTTCAAATGTTCCTGGCTAATATGGCGACAGAGAGATCAAGACAGCGCTCAGTGAGCGCCTCCGCTCCGTGTGGTCCCACTACTTATGGCTCGCCGAAGACGCCGAACGAATGCAAATGGCCTTTCCGTCAACACAGGCTTGCAACCCAGCTCCAGGTCGACGTTTCCTTATTATACGTAATGATAATCCAATCGCCGCCAGCAATGGCCCCTTCCTCACATTCGACGGCGTTGTACAAAACCCTCACCAGCGGAAACCGTCCGCATCCACACCAGTCCCGGAACCCATGGTACAGAAGGTCGCAGCCTTGACGACAGACGCCACAGATTTTCCGGATGAAGAGCCAGCCAAGGGCAAATGGGGCATGCTGAAGAGTCTTATGGGCGGCTCGTCTAAGCCTTCGAAACCGAAAGCAGCTGCTAAAGGCAAGGAGAACATGACCAGCACGGCTCCTCCGAAAATATCACTGGAGACGCCCGCTGAAAAGCCAGCTCCCACACCAACGCCCTCCCCTCCTCCTTCGCACCGTACCTACAGCTTCCGCTTTTCCCTGGAATGGGTAGACAAGCGCTTCGGCACTTACCAGAATATGCGTCTGCAGCCTCCGCGACTTCCTGTTTCGGCGCAGGTCCTGCTGCAGCAGAAGGGCATCCACAATGAACCCGTGACTAGCACCAAACCCATAGGCAAAGCTGCGACATCTAGTCGCTACGCTGGTCGTGCTCTTGCAGAGTGGACGTTTGTCTCGCACGAGTGCCAGAACTTCTTCGACCGAAGAAAGAACGAAGGTGTGCCGACGAACAAACAAGTCGAGACACCGACCCTCTGTGTTGAAGCCTTCAGACGTCCTGGCTAAGCTCCCTCGCGCTCCTCTTTTGTCAGCATCATTATCGGCAGGAACGATCTCATCCTATCTTTCGCGCAGCATTGGTTCTGCTTAACGGCCCTCTTGCATCTGGATACTCACTCGGCACCTTGAGATCCTTCGGCGTTACAACACTTTTTGGGCCTGGCTTTCTCGTTTGTCACACAGTCCTTTGTATACATTCCTGCATGCATGCATGGCAGTGCGCTTTTTGCATGCCTCGTTTTTGCGAGCTTTTCTTGTCTCGGTTGGGCTACTGTTATACGGTATCATATAGGCGGCGCTCATTGTTGATATGCTGCAAAGCTCAATACATATATAGATTTATGATCACTTATACTTGCAGCCCGTCATCGCTCTGTTCTCTTTCCGTTTGTGGAGTCGAGGTGACCGAGGGTGGTCGCGCCTGCCGTCGCTGCCGCACTAGCGCAGCTGCTGTTTACAAACGGCCAGACCTCGCATTTACCTCTCACCTCCCCGCGCTCGCCATTGGCATCTCTTGCATCTCTCAAGCAGAGCTTTAGTGCTCCAGCTACCTCTAGGCGTGTTTCTTCACATCTCTGCTCGCATTGACGCGTCGAGGCTGGCTGCACGGTGAGTGCTCAACACGTGTTCACCATTCACCGTCGACGGGAAGCTGACACTTACAGAACGATGTCTCTCTCGCCCTCGGCCCAGTCTCAATCGCAGGCGCCTTCGCAGCGAGCTCCTACGAAGAAGAGGAAGCGCGCTGATCACGATGCCGAACTCCTGCCTCTGTAAGCTCATTTGCCACGAACACGCCTACAGACTTCGGCTAACGCGTTCCAAAGACTCCAAGGACCCTCCGTGAAGGTGGTTGTGGGCACTGGTGACGAGACAAAGTCCTGGACTCTCCCCGTCGCGCTCCTCACACACCATTCTGAATACCTCCGCGTTACACTGTGTGACAACATCAAACGAGAAACGCAGACCACGAACAAGCTCACACTGGCCGAACGGCCGGCTTCGATCTTCGCAATCTTCGTGCAATGGCTCTACACCGATACGATTCCCAAGAGGTTCGACCTGAGCCGGCTGTCAACCGGCAACGCGGTCTCGAACAGCTTTCAGCTGTGGACCCTCAGTGACTACCTCCAGGCTGAGGAGTTCAAGACCCGGATCATGAGTGAGCTGTATGCTTCTTACTCACTGAATCGTTACTTGGACGGTTTCGACTTCATGGAGCTTAGTGCGGCTGAGGTGGACTATTGCTGGACCTCAACAAACGAAGGAGCTAAGCTTAGGGTATCCTTGCTTGACATCCTGTCTCACCACATCACGTTCGGCGACTACATTTGCGTCGAGGCCGAGAATGAATGGCACAAGACCTTCACCAAACACGCCGATTTGCAAATGCAGCTGCTTGCCCGGATCGCTGCGTCAAATAACACGTTCAGCTTTGACGTCGCAGTGATTCCTGCTCTGGACAAATACTTGGAGGCAGCAGAGACCAACGTGGCGGAGAAAGTGGATGAGGCTACAAAGCTGTAGCCAGAAAAGGACTACACAAGTCGGAATCAAGGCGCGTGTGAGTGGAGCGATCTTCAGATATATCGACATCTACGATGTGATCTTCCTCGACCTGGCGTAGATATTATCGCTACTATACATCATGTGGTACAATCAGACTCAGCCACTTAACGTGGCTCTACCTGACCCCGAAGAACATCGCTACCATGGAATAGGAACACAATCACGCAGAGATTCGATAGAACGGCACTTTGGTCCATATAGCATGAGCGAATTTCCAGTTACCTTGCCATCAACTCTCGCAATAGTCTCGAACAACAAGTTCAGCAACCAGCACTAGCACTGCAAAGCAGCTCATATCACAAATGACAAGACGCAGCGCTGATTCAAGCACCGAATCAATATGACTCCTCCACCTCAGCCATCCTGGACCGACGAGATGGTCGAAGACATTCCGCTATCCGCTCCGGGCCTCTCTACAAAGTGGACACACCTGTCCCAGCCTCGTCGTCCACCATGCCAGACAGCATACACGGCAGCTTTCCGTCCACTTCCTCTGGTGGCACGTCTCACCATACCAAGCCCTTGCTATGTCACTCTTGCCGACAAATAGGACACACCGGCAACTGCATCGAGCCAATTCCTACACCTCGTTGATTTCACGGCTTTCACATACCGCTTCTCATGCCCTGGATTGACTTCAATTGTCCGAAAGACTTGAAGCCTCATATGAAGTTCGAGATGATGGGCTGGCATCTCGCGAGGATGGCCAAGTTTTATGGTGGAGCTTGCAATGGAGTGTATTGCGTACGCGGCTCCATCAGCAGGGCAATGGCTGTGGGACAACTCATCATACGCTCTGTTAACAATCCCCTTTGGATCCTATTGATGGTCGTTCTCGGAGTCTGGTGAGCGGTTGTGGAGATATGGTGAAAACTGACTGAGGGGATCCGGGGGATTAGGCGCGCATAGGAGTTGGGTATGCAACAGCAAAGATCCAGGGTGATGGGTCAGGGTTCGCTTAATATGGTCTCGATCCCAGCACATCTATTTTCCTGAAGTTCCTCGTACAGAAATTGGATATGAAGGGACGCCGAACCACACAATGCGAACTCGGATTTTGGCGCAAGAAACGAGGGGCCTGTACATTGTTCGCTTTTGCCTTCCACTCTCCTCAGAACTGCTTCTACAATTTCAACATCACAGTGTACCACTCAGTCAAGAACAAAGCACGGCTCGACGTCTAATCCTCGGGAAACTCTCAACTCCTCAGCGAAGAGACCACACGGTTCCCACAGCCCAGACAGTAACATAATGCGCACTCCATCTCCTCTTCGCCATATTCACTCTCTCATCGTACCGCTATGGCTGTGTGACAGAAACGACAAACTCCACCTCGAGTCTCACCTCAACATCGAACGTATCCCGCTCCATCTCTTGTACTTCACGGGAACTATATGCGTCACTATGATAACCCTGGCGCAACTTCTGTTCTCGCTCGTAGCCTTGGAAGTTCTTACTGCTCTTCCACTGATCGGGGCTCTGGTGATGGTGAGGTTGGGCTATGGCCAGCAGTCTGCTTGGACAAGAAGTGGCGCGGTTGAGCGGAAGTGTACTTGTGACGTTGATCCTCTTGGGTGTAGGAAGATTTTCCAGAAGGACGAGGGAGGTGCGGCTTTTAGGCTGCGGGGGAGAGTTGATGAGAGGGTTGAGACGTGTGGCGGCGGGCTACGTGCGAGGCGGATGACTGCTTGATAGGTAACATTGCGTATTCAGTTACGATGATAGGTTTCGCTTATGGGCATTTCGATGACTATTTTTACCTGTGGTGCTTCGCATGCTCTGGTCAGGACGTCTGAAGTTCTCCAAGGGTCTGTTGCACATACACGACATAAGGGTACCGTGTGAACTCAAGGGTGAGTGAGGGGTGGATGCAAAACTTGCCTCGCTACTGAAAGGAAACCTACCAGTAAATTTGGTATCCTCCATTGATTCTAGATAAACGTAAGGCTCGTTCAGGTGGTTGATTGTTGCCTCGAAAAATCCAATATTGGGTGCTTCGCAACTAGCCCAAGTCTACACGCTCACCTCGACTTACCTTCGCGGGCTGCACATTCTCATCATATACCCTTCGGTCGACGACATCAACGATCTGATTTCTCTGGAGCCTCACTTGGTGATTGAAAAAACACCACTGCAGATCATCTGGTTTCTACCAAACGCTTATCTCTGGCTCCCCATATTCCTCTTTACGCGGTTTGGTTCAAGCTTGGCTGCGGTACCTCCAAAACTGGTGGGAAGTCTAGTAAGGAGATGCTAAGGCAGGTGGTCACCGAATGAAGAGAAGACATGTTGTCTACGGTTGACATACCGATGCTTTGCTGTGAGGGACGTATATCAGCACCATGGGGATGGGAGGGATTTCCAACGCAAGTAGACAGGTATCACGTAGAACAAAACCTTGCCAATGCCGTTTGCTCATAAAGACGCTATGATTAACATATCGACTAGAAGTACCTTGACCGCGGTGTTTGTCGAACGATACACGTGCCAAAAGCTGCGGACAGGGCTTCCGCTATTCGCGTGCTGCATTGATGAGGAATCTGGAACTGCTGGGGCAAGATTGTCTGAACACAGCTGACGGTAATACCTCTTGAGTTTGCGGATACCTGACTCTGGGTGTTTGTTCATGCTGCTTCAATGTCTTGTGGTACCAAGGATGACCACTCGGTACCAACATCCTGAAGTTGCGAATCATCCAACACAGCAAAGGCTGATATTCTGCGAAATGGCTTCATCACTATTCCATACACAGAAAGTCTTACAATCACACAGCCACGATGACAAGACTCAAACCCACCGTTTCGCAACCGGTCTTGGACGAGATGAAGAACAGAGTTGAGGAGCTCAGCAAGCAGACTGCGGAATGCATGGCTATCGTCTCGGAGACTCAAGGACAACTCGAGCTACTGTCGTACGGTCTACGGATGTCACCCGAATCCTCCGCAGAGCGTTCGGACAATGGCCTGCGCAGTGTGCACATTATCGGTGTCGATGGCAGCAGGCGAGTGCATCGATCTTGATGCTCTTCATGCCATGGTGGGTGACGAAACCTTATGTCTTACCATGGTTCATCGGCAAGGTCTTACGTTCTTTTATAAGGGAGCTGGCGTCAATCTTCAACACGGAGCCGGGTACATTCCGACGAGCTGCCCAAACTACAAAAGCCCTGACAGGAGGCGTTCAAGAGCTGCTGGTGCCGATCATTGGCATGTTTGTGCTCGGACTTCTGCTACCTTGGAAGTTATGGAAGGGACTCTACATGCTTTCTGCGATCCGTCGTGTCCCGAAGTTGTTAAGGGAAAGCGAGAGTAATGTCGCCCTGGCTGGCCACTTGACTATGCTATGCATCCTTCCAGCCGTCGTATGGTATGGCATCGTTCCTTGGTTCGCGCGGAGGGTCGCTGAGATGTCTGTGGTGCTTCTGCGATCGCTCCCGAAACTCTGTCTAGAGGGATGTGTGACCTTTGCGGTGATGGTTGCGGCTGAAACGAACGCGGTGCTTTGATGTTCCCTCTGCAATGTCTGATATACGTTGTGGCACTGCTGGTATACCTTGGGAGCAATGTAGACCTAGAAAGTTACAGCAGCAAATGAGGATGAGCTGAAGTCTGTAGTGATGATTGCTTAACGAAGGTGTATTTATCAGTCGTCTTGCACATGCGGGATATCGTGTTGTTGTGATGCTTGCAGGAAGGAGCAGCTGCCCCTGCCAAAACCGGAGGGGTGCCCCACTTTCCGCTGAATGCGTCGCGTCTCTTGACGTCCATCACCAACCTCCCCTCAACGCAAAGCACGTACGCTCTTCCATCTGACATCGATTCAGTCTCCAGCGACAGAGGCATACCAGTCACCACTGATGCGCTGATGTGAGTAAGCCTGCTTGACGGCGATTGTGCGATTCATCATCTCCAAGATGTATCCAGCTCGAGCAGTTTACTTACTGCCCTCCTCGATCAAGGCTGCTTCAAGGGCTGCTTTCAACATGACCTACGTTGACAAGCAACTCATATGAAGCCTATGATGTTCATTGAACAGGTGGATGTCCATTTCGAGACAGACTTCGCCACTGCGTACAGGCCGATTTGGCCCGACGCCATCAAGGGGAGAGGCAGGTCGCAGTGGCTTCGGCCGCCTTGCCCTCTGTGCCATCTGCGAAAGTCCCTGCGAATCACGCTTGATATATCTGATCGTCGAAAGTCGTCGTCCCCGCATCTTGCACGAACCTAGCACGGTGCGGATACGCCAGCTCTGATTGGCTGCCTCTGTAGCAACGCGCCTCAACTCCAGAACCTAAACACTGAGTAGACTCAGACCACGAGCAACCAAACTCCGATCTTATAGGTCGCCTAGCGTCATCAAAGCTCACGAGTCTGGAGAATCTCTCGGTTCAATCTAACCCTGCATAGCCGCTGGTAGAGGTACTCAAGCCTACCATTACCTACCGCGTCTGGTCGTCGCTCCAGGGCAAGGGTCTTTGCGCCGCGTTCAGATCACCTTACCATGTGTCTCGCTCTATTGGCTGGTAAGCCTCATGATGAACGTTTACGAGGCCTTGCGTATGTATCATCCTCTAGCATCATGTGGGCCAGGATTGCGACGAACCGAAGTCGGAATGTGCTTCGAAACGCCCCTCCATTTAACCCCTCATCATACCTTCTGTGTTTGTTTGTATTCTTTCTGTTCATTCCTATTGTCTGTCTCCAGTTTGACATCACAGTCATGCTAGACTTGCTAGCATATGTCCCTCGGGACCCGTACACGCAGCTGACTTTGTCGCTGTGCGTACTTGGACTATTCCTCGCAACCGTCTTTCTCTTCGCCTTCAAATCTAGTAAAAGCTCAGAGCCTGCTCCAAACAGCATAGAAGCATACCTCAAATTCATTTACGGTTGCTTTTTGAAACCTCACACAGGCGATGGTACCGGAAGTCAACAGGATGCTCTTGTATGTCACTGTACATTCGCAGATCATGGGACTGACAGAGCGCAGGAAAGTTTCTACAAAGCGCAGGCCAGCGTCTACGATGCTACTCGGCTCCAGCTTTTGCGAGGCCGCGAGGATATGTTGGGTCTGGTCGCCGCACAGTTGAAGCACCGCACTGAGGCCGGTCTCATCTCTCAGCGTCCGGTTTGGGTCGATGTTAGTCAACTAGGATGGAATGGATTGTCAGCGACTAATCTGCACAGGTTGGTGGCGGTACTGGTTGGAACGTAGAGCAGATGAACAACTTCATTGCAGTCCCGGAGTTCTTTCGCGCAGTTTGTACGCAGCGAGTCAACGAGTTTGTTGCTTGCCTGACTGACATTATCAGATATCGTTGATCTTTCTCCAAGCCTGTGTGAAATGGCTCGCAAACGCTTTGCCCGCCTTGGCTGGAAAAACGTCAAAGTTATTTGTCAAGACGCGCGCGCCTTCCGTCTCCACGAACACGAGCCACAAGCATATGAACGCAAGGAACACAAAGTGCAAGGGCAGACTGTGCGCGATCTGGACGAGAATGCGGACGCCGGAGGAGCTGAGCTTGTCACCATGAGCTATGCTCTGTCCATGATTCCCGAGTTCTATCCTGTGATCGACTCGATTGACAGTCTTTTGAGTCCTCACGGTGTCGCGGGTGTTGTAGACTTCTATGTCCAGAATCAGATCGACTTCAGAGGTCGCAACTACATTGGCGGCGCCATTGACCGTCACTGCATGTGGCTGTCCCGAGTGTTCTGGCGAACATGGTTTGAGATAGATCGTGTCAACCTTGAGGCAGCTAGAAGGGTTAGTATGAGCAGCAGAGGGGCTGCCGACAAGGACTGACGAACCACAGGACTATCTTGAGTACCGTTTCGGCACCGTTCTCAGCATCAATGCCCGCAACAACTTCTTCGGCACCGGGATTAAGCTACCCTACTATATCTGGGTTGGCTGCCCCAAGGACAGTGGAGCATCAACCCAGAAGCTCGCCGAGATCGATGCTGCCGCTACGGAGTCACCGTACCTCTCCGCTCTTGATCTTCAGACTGGAAATGCGCAGACTGACGTCGAGCTCCGTTCGAAGGCCTACGAATCTGCAATTGTCAACCTGCAGTCGTCACTTCCGCTCCCAGCTACATGGTATCAGAACCAACACTGGCGCATCCATTACGACTCAGCACTTCCCAAGCACACCCGATTCAACGACTCGTACATCTACGCTTTCACCTGGGAAGACGATGTCGCGGATCACCGCATCCTGAAGCCTACAGCTAACGACGTCATTCTCGCAATTGGATCAGCAGGTGACAACATCCTGTCATTCTGTCTCGCCAACCCTCGCCGGGTCCACGCTGTGGACTTGAACCCCTCGCAGAACCATCTCCTGGAACTCAAGGTCGCGGCCTTCACAGCCCTAGGCTATCAGGATGTTTGGAAGCTATTCGGTGAAGGCAAGCACGGTGACTTCAAGAACATCCTTATTCAGAAGCTTAGCCCTCACCTTTCTAGCGAAGCCTTCCAGTTCTGGCTGCACAAAGGTCCTTCAGTCTTTTCAAACTCCTCAAAAGGTCTCTATTACTCTGGTGGTTCTGGCAACGCCCTCGCCATGGGGGGCTGGCTCTTCCGCCTCCTTGGCATGTCTTCAGATGTCAAGAAGCTCTGTGAAGCCCAGACCCTCAACGAGCAGCGCGAGATTTGGCAGCGCAGCATCAAGACCGTTCTTCACTCTAAGATCCTCACATACTGCATTCTCGGCAATGAGAAGTGGCTCTGGAAAGCTCTCGGCGTGCCTCCTGCACAGCGCGCGGTCATCGAAGCAGACTTCGTTAAAACCGCTGACTACTCTGAAACCAAAACCAAGAAAGACGCCGGCGACGATTACATGGCCTTCCACGAAGAGCCCTCAGACGAGGCGCTGAAACAGACCTCTGGTAACGCCATCTACGAATACGTCCTCAACACGTTCGAGCCAGTCATCAATACAACACTGCTCAGCACACAGAACCACTACTACCTCCTTACTCTGCTCGGTCACTACACGCCGACCTCGCATCCCACATATCTCTCACCAAAGAGCCATGTGAAGCTCAGCAAGCCAAACGCATTCAACGGACTCCGTATCCACACCGATGAGATCAGCGAAGTTATTGCGCGCATGCGCCCGTCAACATTGACTATCGTTGTGGTAATGGACAGCATGGACTGGTTCCCGCCGACTGGCCAGCAAGCAGTGAAGCAGATCCGCGCGTTGAACCGGGCGTTGAAGGTTAAGGGTAAGGTGATGTTGAGGAGTGCAGGACTGGAGCCATGGTATCTGAAAGTGTTTGGTGAGAACGGTTTCAGTTGCAAGAGGGTTGCTGTGAGGGTACCGGGCAGCTGCATTGATCGGTAAGTCGCATAAGCTCTTGCTTCGTAGAAGGATCGCTGACAGGCATTAGTGTGAACATGTACGCGTCGACGTGGATCTGCACGAAGGAGGTTGGTCTTGAGCAGGAAGATATGAAGACACGATTGAGGCAGACGAGCCTGGCAGAGTTGGAGCTTGAGGGGCCGGCTATGCATATGGATGAGTAGACGATATCGCTGGACGTTGTCCTTTGTCATTGTCAGAACCAAGATACCAAGAAATCACGCATGTTCATTGAGGCCGCATCGTCCATGTTACCAATGCCGACAACCCCAAGGCCCTGAGATCGCCTTCTGAACCGAACGGTCACGCAGCATAGCACGCGTGACGACCTCTGGGATCTCCAGCATTTGCACAGAGCCACTAAAGCGTCATGTTGTCGGCGTCGCTGTAGTAGGGGTTCGCATGATAATCGGTCTTCCCGCTCAGATGAGCTTTTGCGACCACGCAAGTACAACAGTAAGTCCACCAACAACAGCGGCCGTGCCCAATATCCGGGCAACACCCGCACCCTCACTCTTCTGATCTTGCAGCGTTTCACCGCGCTTAAATGGCGGCGTCGAGAACGTGGTCATAGGGTTGCTCTTCGTCAGATCGTACGGCGGGTAGCGGAACCCCATGAACCTGTCCAACCAATCCGGCATCTGGACGACGGCGCGTTCGTGCGTGAACGTGTCGAAGCCGTACTTACCGTGGTAGGCGCCCATGCCTGAGTCGCCTACGCCGCCGAAGGGCACTTCGGGAACACCTGCGTGGAGGAGGGCGTCGTTGATGGTCACGCCTCCTGAGAGGGTGTTGTCGAGTACTGTGTGAGATTAGTAGGGATAATCTCAGGGAGTGTTTGCCATCCTTACCGTAGTCGATCTCGGACTGGTCGTGTGAGAACATGTAGAGACCGAGGGGGTGCGGCAGTTCGTTGATGGCGTCTACAGCCTGCTTGTAGTCGGATTCGACGATTGGCAGCAGAGGGCCGAAGAGCTCTTCTGAGAGGAGCGAGTCTTCCAGCGAGACATTGTCGACAACAGTGGTCTTGAGCTTCAATAGATTGCGATCGTGCCCTGTACCGCCGTACACGACTGTGCCTGCGGTGTTGTTCAAGAGGCTCTCAAGGCGTCCAAAGTTGCGCTCGTTGATGATCGTGCACATAGCGTCGTTCTCTCCGTTGGTCGTAAACTTTTCGTTCCAGTACTTGAGGCGCTCGACGAACGTCGCATGGACACTAGGATCGATAAAGACATGATTGACGGACAAGCAGATCTGACCGGCGTTCATGAATTTCGCCGCAGCAATGCGCTTGGCTGCTAGGTCGACATTGGCGCTCTTCGTCACAATCGCTGGACACTGCCCGCCGAGCTCGAGGACAGTCGGCGTGAGATGCTTGGCCGCTGCCGAAGCGACGTGCTTGGCTACTGGCGTGGATCCAGTGAAGAAGACGTGGTCGAACTTGTGAGAGAGCATATACTGGGTCTCTGACGCAGCGCCAGTCACTACGGCGAAGGAGTCGGAATCTAGGTATCTAGGCGCCAATTGTACGAGCAGGTCCGTGAAGTTGGCGGCAAGTTCAGATGGCTTGATGAGAGCAGTGCATCCAGCAGAGATAGCTGCAGCAAGAGGGCAGATGGTAAGGGTGTCGGGGAAGTTCCATGGTCCAACGATGAAGACAAGCCCGCGCGGTTCGGCTCTGAGACGCGTGCGACCGATGTTCGTGAACAAGAAGCCGCTCTTTGGAGTTTCTCCTTTGGCCCACTCATCCACATGTTTGATGTGGTAGACGATATCGTCATGCATTGCCTTGAGACTAACGCGTGTTTCGAACTCCGGGCGACCCAGATCCTTGTGAAGTGCGTCGATGAAAGCCTGATGATTATCGGCCACCAGCCAATACAGCTGCTTGAGTTGCCATTTGCGGTATTTCACGTCCTTGGTGCGACCCGAACGAAAGGTTCTCCGCAGTGTCGTGATCGCTTTGTCAATTTGACCTCGGGATGAATATGATTCAGAAGCCATCCTTGGTTGAAATCGTGATGTTCGAAGAACGTCGGACAGTACAAAGGAAGATACCCAAGCTGACAGCAGTAGCGTCAAAAGCGGGGCTGGGATACGGTCAATACGGTGCCCAGACCAGCATCCTTCGCGCGGTCGAGATTCTTCAACGATCTCAAAACATGTTTTACTTTAGTAAGTACGCCGGGTGCTTGGGCAATTAAGCTGCGTTCCCAAAACCGTTATACAAGAGAAAGCGTCACTTGGGAGTTGAATCGCTGTTCTGAGACGGAAGCCTCCAGCTCCGAAGCTTCCACGGTTGCGTAGACAGCGGTTCGATTCGGTAAACGTCAGGTGATTGCAGTAAAGGTTGTGCAACTGAAGTCGGTGTAACTGTAATACATCATTATCGCAGGATGAGAAGAACAAGAGATGAAAGATCTGTAAACGGCTAGCACGGTCACCTGACCTGATTATGGGCCCCGCCTGTCCCACGCGTCCGTCCCTCTTCAACGCGTCCAGTCGACGTCCACTTCACGATCCTGCCGCCAACACAGGGCCAACAGTTTATTAGATGGAGATCCAGAGCAAAGATCCGATGGATTGGGTACATTTCCTTCTGTCCCGAGGATGGTAATTTCGGACACCTGGCGAGATGCACAACGATGGCGTTATGACGGTCACTCGATCCCGATACACGAGTGGTTCGAGCGGTCAGCCGTGACTCTTTGTCAGACTGTATAAAAAGACAACAGGCCAGGCGTGATTCTGGCACTTCAATCTCGAGCGAACAATCCTTCTTCCATGTCAATCTCAGAGAACAGGCTGCTCAGGTTGCACGCGGACGGGCTCATTAACGTCACTTGTACCCAGTCAACGACACTTCGTTTGATGGAGACGTACCAACGATAGTCTTCCTTCACTATTGGGGGGGCTCCAGCCTGTCATGGTCGCGTATGGTTCCGGAGGTCGACTTCCCTACTGCCTCGATAAGAGGAGACCTTTGTACGTATGCCGAACGCCTGACTTTGCGTGCTCGAAGGCCCGGGTCACCTCTCACTATTGGACGCTCCCGAGTCTTTGGTCTAGCTCACCACGCCTTCCACCCGCGACGTCTCGAAAGAAGGACTACAAGTGACGAAGACTCCCATACTCCAGTCGACACGCATTGCAGCAGCGTACGTGTGGGCGTTTGCCGGCAAGCGCACTTGATTATCTTGTCCTGAACAAGAATGATGTCAAAGTCCTATCCAATGTCTGAAGGAGAAGGAACATCTCAGGTTGCATTCGCTTATCGTCGCGCCGCCCTTGCCGCCTTCGCCGCATCCTACCACAGGGCGCCCCTTATTGAAGATCATGTGCACGAGTTGAACCCTACATCGTCATACTGCTATTCGCCGAGAAACTTGCTGGCGCTATGGAAATCTTCCAAAAAAAAACCTTTCCCTGCGACTCACTGAGTCGTCAGTATAGGTGAGGTACTTAACTTGCGAAGCACGATACAAGCACGTAAAGCTAGACGCTGCTTGCCACACTCAGATCAGGGGCCAAAACCTCAGCAATTTCTCTGCACGTACTCGTCATGTACCCTGACTTCTCCTCATCCCCATTGATGGAGTTTTTTTGCTCAGCAGTCGTTTTGTATTGGATAGTATGGAGCATGTATACAACGACTCTCCATCCACTAGCCAAGTACCCGGGCCCAAGGCTGGCCTCTCTAAGCAGGCTTTGGCTGATGCTTGATATTGCGAGTGGTAATTCGGACGAAACGCAAAGAAGGTTGTACGCCAAGCACGGTCAGCAGTATACCTGGTGGTCTTCTGAGAACGCCGAACCTGACCTTTGCTAGGCTCTATCGTTCGAATTGCCCCAAACGAAGTTGCCGTTTCTGATCCCGAGGCTATAAGAACGATTTATTCGGTGCACGCTGGCTTCGTCAAGGTCAGTAACCTTGCTACGGAACGGGGGCTGGCTAGCAACCTCCAGACTGACTTTTACCTCCCATTCCGTGCCACATTCGGACGGTTCCCAGATGCATTCACGAACCTTGATGAGAGACAGCATGCTGAACGCCGCCGGATCGTCAACTCGCTATATTCGATGACGAACATCGTACGCATGGAGAGCAGTGTCGACAAGTGTATAGAAGTACTGACAGCAAAGCTGTCTGATCGTGCTGAGAGGAACGAGGCCATCGACTTGTCGACATGGGTACAATGGTACGCCTTCGATGTGATTGGTGAGTTGTTCTTCAGCCGCGCGTTCAGCTTCATGGAGTTTGTGCAGGACCACAAAGGCTACATTCAAGCGCTTGATCTACTTGTGCCTACGATTGCTATAGCATGCACGATGCCATCGTACTTACGCCCTTTCTTCCTCATCGGCGGAGCCTTAGTGCCACGGGTTTCTAAGGCTTTAAAGGCGCTCAGACACATTGAGAACGCTTCAGGCGCATGCGTTGCAGAAAGACGGCAGCTGCATAGTCAGTTGACTTCTGAACGAGCTAAGCCCGAAGACATGCTAGAGAGCTTCTTCAGCATCATGCGAGAGAAAGGCGACAAAGTTGACTTTGGGCTGACGGAAATCAAGATGGAAGCATATGGCGCCTTGTAAGGGATCATGCATACCTCTTCGATCTGTATGAGCTGACCAAAACAGTATCGCTGGCTCCGACACGACAGCTGCAGCTATCACAGCTATCTTGTACCACCTACTACAAATCCGTCAGCGTATGCGAAGCTTACAGTAGAGATTGACGAGGCTTCGAAAGCTGGATTCTTGGACCCAGTCGTTCAATATCATCAAGCCATAGGCCTCAAGTACCTGGGCGCTTGCTGTAAGGAAGGTATGCGTCTGCATCCAAGTGTCGGAATGACCCTACCCCGTCATGTATCCGCGTCTGGAGCGATTATCGCAGGAGAGTGGTTCCCCAAAGGCACAAGAGTCGGTGTCAATGCAGCAGTCACGCAACGCGATACATCCATCTTCGGGAAAGACGCAGACGCCTTCGTACCAGAAAGGTGGTTCAGGCCTGATACTGCGAGGATGGAAAGATGTATGTTCCAGGTATGGTTGCCCCACGTACTGGTTGAGAATAGAGCTGACATGTTGGCGGTTCGGTGGTGGCGCAAGGACTTGCATTGGCAAGAACGTAAGTTTGCTTGCAAAGCTCCGATAGCTCGGGCTCTAACAACGAACAGATCTCGCTCTGCGAGATGTACAAAATAATACCACAGCTGCTCAGGCGCTTTCAATTGAAACTCGTTGACCCTGAACAAGAGTGGGAAACGCAAAATTACTGGTTCAACAGACCAGCCAAGGTACACGTTAGAGTTGAGTCCAGAGAGTTGAAGGATATGCTCTGAAGTTCTGGCGAACCAAAGCGCTCCGAGAAGGTTGTCACGCAGCAGTTATGTACGCTACGCTCTTATCCCCGTCACGCGCGGCCATTTGGAGCAGATTAATGTAGTCCAGTCGCGCTAAGCGCTACTCTGCATTTTAGCTGAGATCTCCAGTGATCCTCCTTGCTGACTTCGACGAAGCCGCCAAGGGTGTTGCTGTGTCGCATCAGATTTTCTGCCTGGTAACCGCGACCGATCAAATTTGATGTTCGCGCCGATTCTTTCAACCACGCAATCAGCCCTACTGATTACGACATCTCGTAGAAATTTGTACCTCCCGACACACGAAGCTGCATAATCCTAGATCCGTCGCAACGGCCCAAAGGCCCTTCGAACACTCTGCCTTGCTTCTAGGCCTCGCTCTAGCGCAACGACGCCCAGTTTGCTTTTGGTTAACAAGCGTCGCTTGGCGGCTGATAAGCAACCGCGCCAACACCGATGAAGCATTGTACATGTCCCCTAACCAATAATAGGGCCTGGAGGCGCGATGCACCACGACAACGTGGTCTGAACCCCAGTTCCAGGCGTTCGGCGCGGCCGGGTCTGTAAGCACGCCATCTGCTTCAGCTTGCAGGAAACCCATGTGGAATTGCAGATGGACGCGTGATAGCCGGGAGCACTGACTTGCAGGTTAGACACATAAAGTTAACGGATCCCCATACGTGTGGGTCAGCGATTGCGGCCGCATCCCTCGACCCTTGATACAATCCAGCTCAGCCTTAAAAACGCGCTATGTCTGAATACAATAACGAAGATATCACAAAGGTCCACTCAAAGGTCCACGATGCCGAAGCTCAGTTCTCCGACAACGACAGCACTACCTATGTCATCAACGCTTTGGTGAACGAAGATCATGAACATGAGATCAAACTCCGGACGATGACATGGCAGCGTGCTGCCTGGTTGCTTGCTGGTGACCAGGTCTGCCTTGCCATCATGGCGCAGTCATGGTCGCTCTCGTAAGTGAGCACAACAGTGTGGAAGACCTCATCGCTTACACGTTCAAGGGTTCTCGGATGGGTTCCTGGCATTATTACGATGGTCGTCGCGGGCATTCTCTTCTACATCACCTCGTTGACCATGCACAAGTTCATCATGAAGTACCCTCAGATCAAGGACATTTGCGACTTCGGCTACTACGCTTTCGGAAAGAGCAAGATTGCATACGAGTTCACCGCAATTATGCTCCTCCTTAACAACATCATGTTGATCGGATTCCACATCCTCACCGGCGCCAAGGTCATCAATACCCTGTCAGATCACTCGCTTTGCACCGTGGTCTTCTCGGTCATCGTCACACTGATGGGCATAGTCATGTCGTTGCCAAGGACGTTGAACCATGTTTCCTTCATGTCGATGTTCTCGGCTGCCTGCATGGGCATTGCTATCCTGCTCTTCCTCGTTTTTGCGGGTATTGAGGATCACCCTTTGTACGGCTACAATGGTGTGTACCCCAAAGCTGGCGCAGTGAAGACCATGGCTTTCCCTGAAAAGGGCACTACCTGGGTTGCAGCCATGAATGCGGTTTTGAATATGTGAGGCTTGCTTGCTTCTAATCGCGAGGTACAAAAGCGCTAATCAAAGCAGAACTTTCTTGTGGGTTCCGCAGATTCTGTTCCCTACTTTTATCTCAGAGATGGAGAGACCGCAAGACTTTCCAAAGGCTCTGAATGTACTGGCGGGTATCTCGGCTTTCCTCTTCATTGTGCCTCCTGCCATTGGCTACCGCTACCTGTAAGTCTTGTACAAGGTTTGAAACATCCTAGCAGTACTAATACCCTCGCAGTGGACAGTACTCGACGGCGCCAGCCTTCGGTTCGCTCGGGACAGATGTATACAAGAAGGCATCGTTCGCTTTCGTCATTGTGCCGACTTTGGTCATTGGAGTCATCTACGCAAACGTGAGCGCCAAATTCGTCTACGGCCGTATCATGGGCAAGAGTCGCCACGCACACAGCAACACAGTTCTCGGATGGGGCGTTTGGATTGTTGTGATGGCGGCTATCTGGTTCATTGGCTTCGTTTTCGCCGAGGTCATCCCATCTATGGGTGTAAGTACCCTATCGAAGGACAATGGGATGTTTACTGACACTTTCCTAGGATTTTCTCAGTCTGCTCGGTGCCGCTTTTGACTCTTTCTTTGGGTTCATCTTCTTTGCAGTTGCGTATTGGCAGATGCACAGGGCGAATCTGTTTGGCGGCGCATGGCGAAGCGTGAAGACCGTCTTCCACAGCTTCATCATGCTGTGCGGTTTGTTCCTTCTTGGGCCGGGCCTGTATGCTGCAGTCGAGGCTATCATCGATGACTACAGCGGAGCTGTCAAACCAGCTTTCTCTTGCGCCAACGTGTCTATCTAGAAGCGCAAATTTTGCGAGCACAATGGACGATTGACGACTGATAATGCCATTCAGATCTTCATATGCAGGAATATATTTTATAAGGCCTTGTAGGTCCCGGTCGAATATCTGATTTGAACCCACTGAACCGGCCATTGAGGCCAGACGGCCAGTTCCGCTTCCAGCTTCCATTTTACGCTACTTGAATAATCTCCCATGGCGTACTTGACATCAGTCGCCAAGTTCAAGAGCCAAGCACCAGCCCTGGGCTAGGCGCCTTACCAGTGACCAGGTACTCCACGATGGTCCCTGCAGTTTTTCCACCCAGTGGTAGACTAGTGTGACCATCCCCTTTCCTAACGACAAGGACCTTGTTCTTGATCTCTTGCAATATACCCAGAGCCCATGGCAATCCAGTACTGGGGTCCGATGTGCTTTGAGTCAATAAGATCGTTGTGCTGGTCTCGATAACCAACTTCTTTGCCGGATTTTGGACCTTTGCTGGCCAACCCAAACAGGCATGTTGCAGCTGCCACATCTGACTCGCACCTTGCGTGAGTGGCGCATTTTCTTTTGCCATGCTCTGTTGGAGAAGGATATCCGCCGAAGCCTTACGGGTCCAGTCCAGACAGCTGATGGATAGGAATGAGTATGTGGTTGCATCGGTGAGCCTGGTTGACAAGGCTGAGGCATCGCCGTGCGATGCGTTGTAGAGTGCCAATGCCAAACTGTCCCACGAGATTCCAAGACCGAGGTCTTGCTTGAAGGTCAAGTACTGCTGTGCGTTGAACCGAATGTCTTCATCGTTCACCGTACTATAGCAATCCGTGTTATTACACGCAGCTGCTGGGATCGGTGTCGTGCTTGCGTTGGCCAGCAATTGCCTCCAGAGGGACTCGACGTTTTGACCATGCAGAACCGAGGACTCGTTGGAGCTCCCCCACTCAAAAAAAGTGCGATAAAATAAGATCATAGGAGGTAGTTTCTGTGAGAAAATTTGAGGCTTCGGACTGAGAGTGCTGTGGTGCGAACTAATGCAAGTGTACGTATGTTGTCCGGAAACAGATCAGCGTATTGAGAGCCGAGTTGAGAGCCGTAGGATAGACCCAAGAAGTTGATCGGCTCATCGCCTAGCGCGATACGTACGGCTCCTTGGTCCTTTGCGACGCTACAATCTAATCAAAGACTGGTTCAGTGTTTCAAAAGAATGTATCACTGACCTGATGGTGTCCAGATGCTCGAATACTCTGCCGGTGTGGTTCAAGCATGACTCTCCTAACCTTCGATTCTTGTCTTTCAGCTTTGCTAGCTCTTCTTCGGTCTGGGGGAACAGACTGACACGCTCAGCATAGATTGCTGGATCACATTGCACTTGATTGCTCAGGCCTACACCACGCGGGTCTAGACCTACCTGCACTCTGTTGTTAGTAATCAATATTTGCCTTTGATACTCTGACGCACGATGTCGAAGCTTTCAAGCAGGTACTCGCTCTTGATCGCTCCAAGTACAAGTGCAGCGACGAACTGTGAGGCTGGGCCGCCAGGTCCGCCAGGATTCACAAACAGAGTGCCGACCTTCTGCAAGGTCGAATTTGAAGCGGCCGCTGGTAGCTTGACAAGGCCAAGGCCGATATGTTCTCCATTTATTTCATTCCAGTTTACTGGAACCGAGTAAGATGCGCACTGCAGAAGTGATGCACCAAGGACCTCAGAAGGGCAGGCGCCCCAAGTAATGGATGGAGATGTGCGCAGCGTGGGATTGCTCTGCAACAACGAAGACGCGGGGAGGGCAGAAGCTCGCGTGAGCAAGGCTATCATAAAAAAGACCTCGAGGACATTCATGATGGCAATTTCCAAGTGTATGTTGTTGAGTATCGAACGCACTGCAAAGGGTGCGACGCGCTATAAGCGAGCGTCTTCACACATCGTAGTAAGCACGACAGCTATTGCATTTGCTCGAGAAGGGATCAAGCAACGAAGCTAATGCATATTACAGAAAGCTTGATCAACTGAAGCCGAAGGCGTGGTGCTTACGGACGCCTGTCATCATGATGTGCTGACGCGCGTTTGAGGATGGGGCCTCCTCGACCGGAGTAAGCAATATGTTGTAGGTGCATCACGTCCAACACAAGAAGATTGAGCTCGTCGACGTGAAGAGAAGGAACACGGTCAACCGTTGTGCTTTGCCTCACACATACCATAGGTAGTAGCGCGAAAGCCTGCCAACAATTGTGCGACTTAAGATACAGAGCGAGGCCATGATCACACCAGGGAGTGGCAGAGAAGGGAAGACGCCTGCAAGTGCGAGTTTCTTATGGGGAAAGGCCATCGCGAAACATTTGAGTGTAGACCAATCATCGACAGGAAGAACGATGACGTCATGAGTGCGGGATGCCACTTCCCCCTAGCGGCTTGCTCGACGCTTTGTGAACCTCCAGCATCCCGGACAACTCACACGAACAGATGGTTCCAGACCTCGTACTCAGGACGCGTTGGTCTCGACGTTGACTGTGGCACAGAACGGTACCTGCGATAAAGTCACGATGTTCAGCATCGTCTCGACCCTCTGTTGTCCACCAGCTCCACGTCGGAGCTCGATCGCTCCGTTCGATAAATGGTGACATCTGTGGCCTTCTTGATCGCTCCGAAAGGTATCGAGTTTTTGCGCTGATCTGTGTTGTGGCGCAGGTATGATCCTTTGCTCGGTCCCTCACTACCGTACTGACCACGGCTGCCGTAAGTACTTATGCCGCGTACCTTGCGAAGCATCTTATGGAAAATGGCGTGCAACGCAGGCATGCAAGCCACCACAGTGAACAGGTTCGACTCGGTCGCGCACCAATACAGGCCTGAAACATTGTCATCTACACAGAGTGTTAGCGCCAGCACCTTGTATGTGGTCCATTTCCTTACATGTTGGATTTGTTGTGTTTGCAAATTGTACGAACGACCAAAGTCGAAGACAGCTCACGACCGTAATGACGAAACCTACACAGAACATTGACATGATCTGCAGCTTCTTCTTCGGCGACATATTAAGCTTGGCCAGCATTGGTAATGGCAGCGTCAGAATGGCAAGGTCGAGGAAGATCTCCACTCCGCCTCTTGCGAATCCGAACCTGAAGACATTATTCAGCAAATACTCAAAGTGGGCTCAAGGTATACGTACAACCGGACGTTGACGCCGCAAAAACCTGCCATTTCGCCTCTCCAACCGTCCCAGAAGAAAGGAATCGGTGTGCACTGGAAGATCATGGCAAACATGTTGGCTATGCCGAAGCATGTGACTACGCCCATGAGAATCCAAACTACTGTGCGCAATCGAGGCTGAACCATGATGCGCAGGTAGAAAGCAAGGATTGACATCTGGC
Organism: Didymella glomerata; assembly: GCA_030271015.1. NCBI lineage: Eukaryota > Fungi > Ascomycota > Dothideomycetes > Pleosporales > Didymellaceae > Didymella > Didymella glomerata. The sequence continues at coordinate 1,539,073 of JAJOHN010000003.1, read as the reverse complement.
ACAGTGCTTCCGCGAGCATGTACATGAAGTAAGCCACATACAGCCACTTCAGACTTTCGGTGATGTTGTCGGCTGGTATGCCCCACATGTCTTTGCCGAAACCCAGGCTCGCAGCAACGATGACAGGCGCGTTCATACCGATGGACACGACCTGGCAAATACTTAGTCAGCCCACAGTGCATCGACATGGGAGCTTTGATATGGTTGGTACACTCACCCCTGAGAGCCCTATCAACAGGTCATCCCACCCAAGCTGCGCCTGCGCAGAGATGAACCGGTCGATGAGCCGCATCGACACCATCAGGAGCGCCAATGCACCAATGGATGCCACAGGTCCTATCAACGTCTTTGTCTTGTCGCGTATGGGAATGCCACATGCTGCATATGTCTCATTCGTGGCTTGCAGCATCGAGACGACCGAACAATTACCAGCGTTGCATGCGGCAACGGTCGTCATGAAGGCGACGTCCGCGCAAAGACAGCCGAAATCGTTCACCGAACACGATTGTGGTGTGTTCAACGCAAAGCACTGGACCTGGGATAATGTCAGTCATAATAGAGATCCCTGAAAGGGAGATTGCAACGAACCGCGCATTCTGGGAGTCGATTCAAGAAATCTTGCTGTGCAAGAACTGAACTTGAGAGTAATGCCAACGCAAAGACGATGCCTGGAACCTTCATTGTGTTGATCGGTGAAGGAGTGATTCGACTGTGGACCACAACGGCCGATGGCTTCCGTGGACACTCATATGGGAAATTTCTTGTGAACCGCCAGCCAGGAGCGGGTCTTCCCGAGAAGAATCCGCTCGATGCTTGATACAACTCTGCCAGTCTGGAAAGGGATTGACGGCCATGTTTTGTCTAGCCGAGGCGGCTGGCAAACCATTGCGGCAGGCTCCTAGGTCGACCGTCGTCTCGTGCCCTGGAGGCCCAGGATCCACGCGACTGAAAAAGGCAATGCGTGAAGCATGGCCGGGGAATTACACGCACGAGCGAACGTCGCTTGACCTATCAAATCGGGCGCTTCTGCACTCCGTCTTTCAAACCCTCTCCCATGCTTGTCCCTTCTTTGCCGCCTACGTCTACACTTGGGGTCCCAAGCAGGAATTTGACCAATAAAGTGTTCACTACATCCACTCCTGTCTCTAGTGTTTAGAGAAATTCTCCTCGAGTCCTTCTAGTGGTTTTAACAATCCTTCGAACCCGTGAACGGGTAACGGTCTCCCCAGAACCTCTTGCGGTAGTAAACGATGTGCGTGGCTGTCCGCCACTCCTCTCGAACACCCTGATCAGCATTGACACGCTCAACACGGCACGGTACAGGCGGCTCGGGGACCAGGCTGGCGGGGCCGTGACGTGCTTAGGCCCGACTGTTTTGGGCCCACTCCACTGTTCAAGACCACCCAACATGTCGCTCTCCTCTTTGGGATTGAGGCTTCGTATCTCGAGACATGGGTCGACCATTGGAATCCAGCCGCTCGTACACCTAGGCTCATAGAATGGTGATAGATGAGTCGGAAGCGTCCAGGAGGCCTTGGCCAAGACACATCCAGTAATACCTTCGGCACACAGATGCTGGGACATCCTTTCTGCGAAACTTCGTACGAGCAGCTGTCACCACATCTGGTGACAGTCAATAACAGGATCTGCGTTGCGCAGAGCATCCTTGTAATTCCAGCCACGAAGATGCGGAAAGATTTAGATTTCAGCATGCATGGAACGTCACCTCGACTCCCAAAGTACTTCCGTATCACCGTCTTCGCGAATCGTGAAAAGCAATTTGCCTTCTTGGAACCAATCCCCGCTTGCGGTCGTTTCTCCTAAAACTTCCGGACCAATACTGGGGACAGGAGGTGATATTCACGGATACCCCCTGTATTTCCCGATGCAGAGGGTGCTGCATTAGACTAGGCCACCAGCGACGCAGGGACCAGAGACATTTCCATTGCGAGTGCAAAATGCTAATGCTTGAGCAGTCGCAAACGACGTGGTACTCCGGGAGGCCAAGACGAGAACAAATTGAAAATACAGCGGTTCACAAAGACAACCCCATTATTTGCGGCCTGAAGCGTTGTCAAACTCTGTTCAGTTGGGTCCTCTGGTTGACGAGCGGCAGCTTGTGGGAGAGCGGCCCCAGGAACGGACGCTCGCTTCAACCCGCTGTAGCAGCGCTAGGACGGTAGACCGCGGCATCCCATCCTCACACGGTATCAGGCCGAGAAGCGAACATGCTGTCCACGACTTTCGCAGTATCATCTGAGCCCCCGCTAAAGTCGTGAAATGATGCGATGGAAGAGGGGCAGATGTTATCTCCCAGTACTTTTTCTTTCCTTCTTCCCATATTTTCCTCGAGCGATTTGGCAGGCCTGTCATCATGGCCTTCGTATCGTCAACCGGCCTCATTCTACTTGTCGGCGTCATTGCCGCATATTTGATCAACAAGCTTGTGAACCCCAAGAAGCACGATCACCCGTTGCCGCCCGGCCCTAAGGGTCTACCTCTGCTCGGCAATGTCAACGACCTCCCCAAACCCGGCGGAGGACTCGAAGCGCATCACTGGTTGAAGCACAAAGACGAATATGGTCCCATTAGCTCCGTGACGGTTCTTGGTCAAACAATCGTAATTATCAACGATGCTCAAATTGCACTCGAGCTGCTCAGCCGGGCGCAACACCAAGCACGCCCTCACATGGTCTTTGCGAGTGATATGTAGGCAGAAATCCTGATAAGATAGTCGGCAACATGTAGCTAAAATCTCGCGCAGGATCGGATGGAAGAACACATTGGCTTTCAGCGGTTTCACGGACAACTTCAAGATCCACCGGAAGAACATCGCTAGTGTCGCTGGCAGCAACACCTCTCTTAAGCTTTTTGATCGCGCCCAGGAAGAAGAGTCTGTCCATTTCCTTCTGAACGTCCTTGACTCTCCAGAAAACCTCTTCGATCACATCAAGAAGGAAGCTGGAGCCGTCATCCTCAAGATTACCTATGGATATACCGCAGAGCCAAAGGGCAAAGATCATCTTGTCGACATGGCCGGAAAGGCAATGCACGAGTTCTCCGAGGCGACCATTGCCGGGAAATGGCCAGTCGACATCATGCCGTTCTGTGAGCACACCTGACGATCAAATTCTAACCTAATTGCTAACAAGAACTAGTGAGGTATCTGCCAGATTGGTTTCCGGGTGCCGGATTCAAGCAGATTGCCCGTGACATGAAGTATCAACTGGAGCAGACTACCGAGCAGCCGTACGAGTTCGTTAAGCAGCAAATGCGTGAGAAGAAGCACAAAGTCTCGTTTCTCTCTCAGGCTCTCGAGAACATTGGTTCAGACGCTGCCATGGAGCGCATTCACAAATGGTCTGCCTCTTCAATGTACCTCGGTGGCGCTGATACGACAGTCTCCTCTCTGATGACTTTCTTCTTGGCCATGACTGTATTCCCCGATGTGCAGAAGAAGGCGCAGGAGGAGCTTGACCGCGTCATTGGTGGCAACCGCCTGCCCAATGCATCTGACAAGGGTAAATTGCCCTACATCGAAGCTGTTACGAAGGAATCACACCGCTGGCATCCTGTGGCACCTCTCGCCCTTCCACACGCTGCGACACAAGACGATGTCATCAACGGCTACAGAATCCCTAAGGGAGCTTTGATTCTGGCCAACAACTGGTAAGTCCTTGACGACCGGCTTTCTTGGGCGATTTGCTGATCCGAAGTAGGTGGTTCACACACGACCCTGCTGTCTACGCTGACCCTATGACCTTCCGCCCTGAGCGCTTCCTCGGCGAGACCCCAGAGCCTGATCCTCGCACCTGGACCTTCGGTTACGGTCGCCGAGTGTGCCCTGGCCGCTACGTTGCTGACAATGCGCTGTTCATCACCATCGCGCAAGCGTTGTCGGTGTTCCGAATTGAGAAGCTTGTGGAAAATGGAAAGGCTGTGGAACCTGAGGTGAAGTTCGAGCCTGGTGTTGTTAGTCACCCAATCCCGTATAGGACAAGCATTGTGCCAAGAAGCGAGAAGCACGCGCAATTGATCAGGGATGCAGAGACGGAGTATCCGTTCGAGGAGAGCGATGCTCAAGCGTTGAAGGACATCAGGGTGTAGGTTAAGCAAGATGTGGCTAACAGGAGGGACAAAACTTGGACGTCGCAATCCGGAAATCAACACATCTATTCCTCTCATCAAGAGTCCCAATCCACTTGTTTCATACCTAGGCGGACTAGTCAATGACTGCATCACATACTGATGACTCTTATCATAGCGCAATTGCCTTGTAGCGCCCGCTCGAAGAATCCTTACCCATACAGTACACGCACCGACCGTGACCCACACAAGCATCGACTCTGACGGCTCTCTCATTACTGACAATGAGCTAGATTAACGAGAGCTTGTGTCTCACCCTACGACGCGCTCGGTTATTGGGGCAGCGCATCCGATTTCGCCCACTTATGGTGGTTCACTAAATTCGACTGAGAGACATGCACCCACACTGACCTACCTGATGTCAGACGGATGGATCTATGGGCGAGAGAGACCTTAAAATAAGGCAGTGCATTGTGCCAGAAGCAGAACTGAATACAATTCCCAATACAGCTCAGCGAAGTGTGACATCACCCTGCACCGCTCGGTGATCGCTGATATACACGCCTCCCACAACATTACCCAAAACCTCATACCTCCTTACTGCCCAAGTCGACGTCGCATTCGGACCCAGCCAAATGAAGTCAATGCGATTATTTGGCTCCTTACCGGGCTCAAACCCACTAAACGTACCCTCCGGCCCAAACCTCTGCGCCGGCGTAGCCAACGTGTGCAAATCAGTCAACAGCCCATTGGACACAGTAGTCCCATACGCATCTCCCGTCCCAGGCACAGAGTTAAAGTCGCCCGTAAGCAGAACCGGCAGACCCCCGCCGTACTGCTTACTGACATCCCCAATCGTCTTGAGCGCGACTTTTACACCTTCCACCCTTGCTGTCTGGCTTGCGTTGTCCAAGTGCGTGTTCGCCACTACGATCCTTCTACCCGTCGTGATTACTTCAAAGACCGCAACGATGACATATCGCCGACTTCCAGCACCAGGCCAGAAAGAAGGCACGTCAGGCGTGGGACTTAGCCATTTCTGCGAGCTGCCCACGAGTCTGAGCACAGAGGGCTGGTACAGCAGCGGCACGTATTCGCCGGCCTGTTTGCCGTCGTCGCGACCGGTGCCGAGATGTGCCCACGACGAACCGAGACCGGCTTTGATGTCGAGGAGTTGTTGATGTAGGACTTCTTGCAGGCCGATGATGGGGATTGAGTGGGATGCTGTGGCGGCGTTGGTGGAGTTCTTCAACTGCGCGATAACGAGGGGGCCGCGGACGGACCAGGGACGCTCATAAGTTGATGCTGACGCAGCGTAGCGGATGTTGAAGGATATGGAGCGGAAGTCTTGTGGGACTGCGAGGCTTGATGGTGGTGAGAGGAGGATGACTGAGGTGGCTGTGCATGCCATGGTGGACAGCGCGGCTAGGAATGAGAAGCGCATCTTGTTGTGATGATATTGATGCTGTTATGGAAGCTTGGAATCTCAATGCGATAGTAAAACATGGGGCCCGACTTATAGTAGTTGCGTTGCAGCTGTATGTGGTCATCACTACCCTCCTCAACACTCCACGGAAACAGCTGCCGGCGATGCGATTCAGCACTCGCACCTTCCATCTTCGAACTTTGGTGATGTCGATCTGTAGAGTGTTTTGTTGTAATCCGAGGCTGATCCTTGCTGGTGTAAGATCTCGCCTAATGAGAGGCGTTGCCCTACCACGTGGGTCTTGCCAAACGGGTAAATCCCCGAAGCCAAGAGACGCGTGCAAGAATGCTCAAAGGTTGCTGGAACATCGATTTGAAAATAACGGGCCTCTGATAAGAAATACAAAAGCATTTTTGATGTCTTGCATCCGATCTTGTTTCATTACTGCCATGGTCTGATCCAATCAGAAGGCACGCAGAGCTCACTCTGAAGACTTTGTTGACTTTACTCAGCACTGTTCGGAATACACTCTTGTTGACTAGCTTAGTAGAGCAGGTGCTCGTTCCAACTGGCCGTTGTTCTCTAATTTTTGACCACACCCAATTGTTGCTCACCATCTGGGGCAGCCTCATCTGTGTACCTCGTCTCGCTGTCTTCGTTACGCTCATTAGGCAATGTGATTGCACGATCAAGCGCATACGGTAACCCCCTATGCCGTCCACGGATCATCATAGCACAGATGACCAGCTTACTGAACACATTGAAGTGTCCACAGAGACTCGTCAGGTTCGTCGGATATCCTAGCGACAACCCAACATTGCCGTACGCGGAGACGACTTCGAAGAAAACTGACCATACAGAGAACGCCTTGAGTAATCAGCATCATTCAGTGTCGGATAACGTGTCAAAGTGTTTGATCTGGGGTACTCACTGGATCATCAGGATTCATGATCCTCTTACTCTCCGCGGCGCAGATGCAGAACACGCCCATGAACACGTACCAAAGATCGAAACTAAGCTGGTTCCGCATGTGCGTGACGAGGTACGTCTTGCTCCCCTTTTGCTCGTCGATGTCCTCATCGCCATGGTACAACCCAATGGAGCCATCTTCGTAGTCGCTGCTGTACCGGATGGCCATAGCAATAGGATACACACTGATGTACATCATCACCATGAGACTAAACTGGATGGCGGGATTGACGTTTGCGAGGTTGAAAGAAGCTGTGCCGGTGTGTCGGGCCGAAACGGCCTGAAAGAGCGCTGCTGCTACGCGCGGACCGGCCGGAAGGGACGTGACTTCGGGGTTGTCGAGGTCCAAAGTAACGATGAGGAGAGTGTCGACGAAGTTGAGAACGAAGAGGATAGCGGCAAGTGTCCAAGTTGCCGTGCCGGAAAAGAGGAGCGTATAGCATCGGCGGGGATGTTCGAGTAGGAACTGCAACGACAGCTTCAAGGAAGACTCTTCGGGCGACATTTTATGCATGGTCCAGATCACAAGCCGCAAGAAGCACGGATAGCATGTGTTACCAGCCAGAGCTATGAAACTCATGGCTATCATTGGCCAGACTGCATCGCGGAAGCTGATCATGCTGTCGGGCGTCAGGGTGAAGCCGAGGTTAGAGATCATGGTCTGCGAGGAGTAGAAGGCCCTATTGCACAGTCAGCGTTGAGATTTCGCCGCGGATCACAGCAACGTACCACCAGGTGTTACCTTGACCCTGAGAAGCAAGGTACTCGCGGTACTTGGGGTTCGCAGTCCATATCCAAGGTAATAGAAAGAGCACGCCAAGTAGGTGCAGACCAAAGAAGTACCCTTCTGATGTCAGCAAACATAGAATGAAATCCAGATGATGAATGTCTCACCAGCGACGATCTTCAACAGCACCCTGAGCGCACTGTATTCAACGCCACCCAGCTCTTCATAGCTCAACGAAGCAAGACTGATGGGTTCTGAAACCCTCGACCTCTCGTCACTCGAGCGGCTGGCTGTGCGACCAAGAACGAACATCGATGACAAGGCGCGATCCATAGACGCAGCCTTACTGAAGCTACGTGTGCGACTGAGACTTCGTGTTCGTGACATGCTGCGGCTCACGGCTCGACTGGAACTCGCTGTTGCAGGGGCTGGTTTGATGGCATTGTCATCTTCATCTGATGAACGTGAGCATGGTACAGGCGTAGCGGGAGTGAGGAGTGCGTACCATCTGACATCGAAGTAACGGGATGACCTGCTGCCATGTTAGCTACAACCCCACAAATAATCATTTGTCCCAACCTTCGCGCTCGCGCGGTCCAGGAATGTAGATGCCCTTCTTGGGCCCTTCGGGTCGCGGATCGGGAGCGAACGATATTTGCGGCACTCGGTCGCCATGGGCCTCTGAAGCGACTTCAGGTTGCTTATCGTCACTTCGGTCTGGCAGATCGACTCTGCTTTCAATATCAGCAGAGCCCCTTAAGCGGGGTGCCAGTTTGCTGACCTGTGCATCACGGTCTCTCCAGTGAGACCACCTTCCATATCTCGTGTATCGGCATACTGAGAGACAGCCTGCTTCTGGCTCTCACGGTGCGCGTTGGGCTTTCTCGTCGCTGCGATGATTGTTAGTTGTCCAAGAGTTTGCTTCTGTAGGGCAAGGGATTGTAGAGCATACCAAGATCTTTGAATCGTTTGCTGAACCATCGTAGCCTGACAACGACAACAATGATGTTGACAAAGCCCAAATTCGTGATGATGGGAGTGATGTAGATGAAGATCTGCTGGTAGGTCTTGAGGGCCTTTACGTCGACACTGGGTCTATCAGTACTGCCTTTCCAGCTGCTTGCGAGCTTACTCACGTATTGAGACCGGACTCAGTCGATGCGCTAACGCCGAAGAAGTAGCTGGACGTCGCTTAGTGTGAAGTTTGAGACTGGCCTATTCTGTACTAACCAATCAATGGCAGAAAGGTTACCGTATGGCAGGAGGATGATCAGGCCCAATATGCCAAAGCTGAGGATGTACGCGTCTGGTTCGGGTTAGCGCGCTGTCGCTGGACGCCAGTACAATGGTAACTTAACAATGGAGCGTGATGAAGTTGATAGGCGGCTTCCACATGTTGCGCGACATTTGTTAGTGTTGATAAGCTGAGATGTTCCGACTGGCAAAGATCGTGCGAGGTTGTTTGACTTGCGCGATTTTGGTAGCAGGCACAAAAGAGGAAGCAGCAAGGGATGCGGTCTTTTAGACGTATGCGCGACTTATCATGCGTCATTCAGCACAGATTGTCTTGGTGAATTTGTTTTCATCTTGTGCCGTGGGACTTGTCATGCTGTAGATCCAGAGGCGCAGCAGTGAGGTTCGTTGTTCTGTTTGATAAATCCCGCATCCGGTTTCGGTAAGCCGCGCTTCGATGAACCGCGCAACTGCGTATGCGCGATTTTCGGGCAAGCCATTATATAACACGAAGTGGATATGCCTGTCGCTCTGGGTCGTCATCCAAGACTGAGAATATGACGCCCCGCGTTGAACCCACTACATCTGGAAACCAGCAAAACCTGCTGACCAACGAATGAGGAGGAGCATACCTGGATGGATTGAACTAAGAACTCGACATCTGGGGCGCCTTTGGTTGCGAGGGCGAGTGCTGTGCGCTACAGTTGATTTTGGGCGGAGCACGATCTGAGGATGACAGGAGCCACGCTCAGGACATCACAATCGCGGTGGTATCTGTGACCCGCAAAGTCACGCTGGGCACCATCTCGCTCTTTCCTCGACACTCGCCAGATCCACTGACTTTCCCGTTGCTGTAGTCTCATTCTACTTTAGCTGTCCGCGCAACCGTCTCGACTTCAACATCGCTGGACTCGGTTGCGCTACGAGCATCGCTTACCGCTTTCGTACGGCGGTCGAGCTAGAAATGTGTCAGCTCACGATCACCGAGATGCAGTTTCTCGCAGGAATGTACTTACCCATCTTACAAGAAACGAGTACCCCACAAAAACAAAGCAAACAACAATCATAGCAATACTCCCCTTCCGCCAGTACGGCACATCAGTCGCAGGATACATGACAATGCCCCACCACGTATACAGCAGCTGGCCCGCCAGAGCCATCGTGTACAGTACCACGCTCCTCGTTGCATCATCGCCGGTTCTTTGACAGATGGTGTTAGCCCAACCATACATGACCGGGTTGACGATGAAACTCGTTCCGCTGAGGTAGTGCGCGAGGAAAATGCCGGCGTCAGACATGTTGCGCACGAGTAGGAGGCTGGCGGTGACGAGTTGTGCGGCGGCTGCGAAGATGACCATCGGGAGACGGTGGCCCGTGGCGTCGATGAAGATGCCGGAGAGGATCTGGCTTACTACGGCCATGGCTTGGATGCCTAGGGGGTAGGTGTTGATGGCGGTTTGCGAGAAGCGGGCTTTGTTGTGCTTGAGCCAGAGCAGGAACATGCCCTGGAAGGCGAAGGCCTCGAGCATAGTGCTGACAACGGAGAAACCAGCGAGGACGTAGATTGTCGGGTCGAGCAGAACGCGCTTGGCGAGGCTCTTGAAGGCGATGCTATGAGTGTCGCGTATCTTGGCTGGGAGGCGGCTGATGGCGAATTGCCTTTCGGATGCACTGATGCAGCGCCGTCCCGTTGATTCTGGAAGATCCGGGAAGGTGAAGTAGCCGTAGACGCCAAACGGAATGCCCATGAGACCGTTGATGATGAACACCCATTGCCATCCCTTCAGGCCTGCGTGGCCCTCCATCGTTTTGTGCATAGCAGTCATCATGAGACCCGCGAACATACTTCCAACCTGACCAACGGCCGTAAAGACTGCTGCTCGTTTGGCGATTTCCGACGGAGTACTGCCTTGTTGTCAATCGCTCGCACCTCAAGGGCTCAGCATTGGATTGAACTTACTACCACGACCCGAGAACATACATTGTGCCGCCATACAAACTAGCCTCCATGGTTCCTTGGAGGAATCGCACCGCAGCAATCTGCTTGTACGATGTGCATGCGGCGGAGCACATGGTGATGCCCGACCACAGCACAAGCGTCAATGGAAGCCAGATGCTGGGCCTGATCTTCTGCAAGACAAGCGCGTGGGGGATCAACGCAACCACGTTGCTTCGGAGGTCAGTGAACTTGGTCTCAGCCCACAGTTAATGGAGCGATATTTACCCAGCAGTGAACAGTGAGATGAGGATGCTGAACTGGTTGCCCTTCAGGTTGAGATCTTCACGCATGCCGGCAACCTTGCAAAGGTTAGTCGTGAATTTGTTTATTCAATGGACGCCAAACTAACGTATGCGTTTGCAAAGGCTTGACGATCTGGACTTTGATGTCAGTGATCTTGTCACAGGCATAGTAGATGTGTGACGAACCGAGGTAGTTGAAAAAGTAGCATGCGCAGCAGTAGACCTATCCGTCACTGAGTAACAATCAAAGCTGCAAGATATTGCAGACGGACCATGATGAATATGTCTGTCTACTTGTTAGGTTTGCGACCCGACAGACATCAATGCCAACCTACCAAGCTTCATGACCAGGCGCCTCTCCATGCTCTTCGCGTCACCGCGGTGCTCTGAAGGGGGTCATCAGCATAGTCTTCACATGCTGCTTACGTTGCATACCCTTGAAGACACCCATATCGCCTGCACAGTACCGGACGTCTGATCAGATTAGATTGGTGTAATCAGATCGATAGATAGCGAGGGGTCAGCATCTTAAACCAGTCGACCCCAGATTGATTCTAGACCCTTTGCGGCTGTGGCTCGCAAATTTTCATTCGTCGGCCCTTCTCCGCGTGGCCTCAGGTGATCTCGTGTGGTAGCGGAGTGGTCCATCGAGCGTTCGGTGTAACTAGCAAGCTGTTGGCCAGCCATGGTTCGCGGTCTTACCGCATCGAGCGTAGCCTCCCACTCCAGTGTATGACCGCCAAGACCGGTGGCTTTTACTGAGTCAGGTCCAAAAGGACGTACTCGAACCAAGAAGATATGTATAGACGATATCTTTGCTCTTTGGCGTGTGAAATGCCATCAATCGTCTCGTTGCACCTTCTACTCCCAGAAAGCGAGGCCTCTATGGTCCCTGTCCACTCGAGGTTCAACAGTCCCGTGCCATCTTGAATCCAGAGCTCGTCCACACGGAACGCACCTCCCGTGTACATGTCAAACCCGTTGTAGCCGCATACTCCGACAAATCGAATAGTGCCGTCCGGACCGAACTGAGGTCTGAGGAGAGTCTTCTCTACGCAGCCATGCAATGAGTAAAGTCCATCCTTCGGTCTCACCCGAGGTGGTGCGAAGCCAAACCGCCCCCGACCCAGGTGCATCAAACGATGATTCTTAATATGCCTACTACATCACAACATGGCGCCGCCTCGAGCTCGGTCGACAGCTTCGTCGATGCGCACGTGTGGGTGGGTCAATAGACGTCGAAGACTCGACTTCAGCACTCGCCAAGCCGCCGGTTCGGAAAAAGCTCCGTCATACATCTGCTCCACGGTTGCACGAGCGCCATGTTCGGAAACGTCCAGTTGAGTTGCCAGTCTTTGTGAAGCGGATTGCCGGCTTTTGTTGCCAAGCATGATACGAACGAGTCTAGCCACTGGGAGCACATGGTCACATCTACCATGCCACCACAGTCTCGGCCGAACATGAGCTTGAGAAGATTCTGTAGCGGTTTGAAAACGTCGTCTTCTGATTCTCGCGATCTCCGTGGTGAACGCCTGCACGCAAAGTACAAACGATCTGTTTCGTTCTGCGGTGTTGGCCCAATCTATCGACGTGGTACGTGGAAGGTTAAACCCCGAAAGCAAATATTGGTGGAAGGTGCGCATCTCGATGTAAGTTGTAGTCAAGACGGCTGCAGAGGTGAAGAAATCAAAGCTCACGTAGTGCCTGTTGCACAGCGGCGTTGGGCGAAAGGTCGTGATGCTGTTTGACGCTGGTGAGATGTCGAGGATGAGCGTGGCAGAGTTGAAGTAGCAGGATGCATGTGTACATCTATACATACGTGCCTTGTTGCAACTACACGAAGTCAACAGTTGATTGAATGGGATATCATACTCTACAACGCCAATGCTTTTACCCATCCGACACGCCTATTACACCGCCTCAACCCTCCTCGCGGTCCATATCCGCCCTCCCTCTCTTCATCCTCGCGCCTCCTCTCCCACCGCCTCCACCGCCCCTCTTCCCGCGCTGCTCATGGATGAGCTTCATCTCCCTGACAGCAACCCTCTGTGCCTCTCCAACGCGCTCGGCATACACAAGCGCCTCGTCCTTGGGCACAACCTCCTCCTCAACTTTGGTGCCCAGGGCGTTCTCGATCCTCAGCCAGATCTCAACGTCGTACTGCGTGACGAAGCTGACTGCCTTACCCGACTTGCCCGCTCGCGCTGTGCGACCAACACGGTGCACGTACGTCTGCGAGTCGGAAGGAAGGTCAAGGTTGATGACCAGATCAACGGAGGGGATATCCAGACCGCGCGCGGCGACATCAGTAGCGACCAGGATATCGCGCGACTTGGCCTTGAACTTTGTCAGTGCGCCTAGACGCGCGGACTGCGAGAGCTGGCCGTGCAGTGGGATAGCGCCGAAGCCAAGGGTGCGCAGCAGGATGGCGATGCGCTGGGTTTCGTTGACGGTGCGGGTGAAAATTATGGCTGGGTGGCCGATGTTCTCGTTCAGCAGGTGGATCAGGTAGAGGTCTTTGTGCTTGTGCGGGAGGAAGAAGTAGCGTTGGAGTAGTGTTGAGACGACTTGGTGGCTGGAGCTGGAGATGGAGACGCGCACGGGGTTTTGCAGGGCGGCGCGCTGCAGCGACTCGACCTTGGAGGACATGGTGGCGGAGAAGAGGTAGGTGTGGCGACCGTCGCGGGGCAGGACTTTGAGGATCTTGTCGAGGACGGGGCCGAAGTCGAGGTCGAGCAGACGGTCGGCTTCGTCGAGGACCATGTACTTGAGGTAGCGCAGCGAGAAGCCCTTGGTGTTCTCGAGATGGTCGAGCAGACGTCCAGGCGTGGCTACGACAATGTGGGGGCCCTTGGAGAGAGCAATGGCCTGGGGCACCATGTCCATGCCACCGACGAGCGTCGCGCACTTGACGTTGATGATGCTGCCGAGGGCGTCGACTTGCTGTGAGATCTGGTAGGCGAGTTCACGAGTCGGGGCCAGGATGAGGCCGAACATCTTCTGGGGCTTGTCCAGCAGGGCCTGCAGTATGGGCAGCACGAACGCCGCTGTCTTTCCCGAGCCTGTCTCTGCGAGTCCGATCACGTCGCGGCCCTCGAGCGCCAGCGGAATAGCCTGCGACTGGATGGGCGTCGGGTGTGTGAACTTCAACGCCTCGCAGGCGTCGCACAGCTCTTCCCGCACGCCCAGGTCGGCGAACGTCTTCTTCGCGACCTGTTGTGTGGCATCGTCTTCGGCTGCGTCTACGTTCAACTCCTCCACTGCCTCCTCTTCCTCTTCGTCCTCGCTGCTCTCGGGTGCTGGTGGCGGTGCAGGCTTCGGCGGCTTCGTCTTCGCGGGGTGCTCGCCCTTTGTGCTCTTCGTCTTGGACGGCGCAACGGCCTCGGCCGTGTTGAGCTTCCTCTTCTTCATCATGCCGGGCATTTTGCGGTGTGTGAGTGATGCCGCTGCCTCGGTCGTCGCTTCCGTTCAATAATTTCTTATCGATAAAACGGAAGGCGCGAAATCTTGGCGTCGTAACTTTTTTGTCTGCGGACTTCCGCACTCTACAGCAACATCGTCGTTGCGATACACGACACAAACCCACAATTCCGACACAATGGCGCGATCAGGACGGAGCAGCCTGCGCAAGAAGCAGTCGGCGGCGGACAAGCAGATGACGAAGAAGAACGACGGCGCACCCAAGAGCATGGTCATTCGCATCGGCGCGCAGGAAGTCGGCGGCGCCGTGAGCCAGCTGGTGCAGGATGTGCGCCATGTCATGGAGCCGGACACGGCGGTGCGGCTAAAGGTGGACAACCTGTAGATTCTCTTCGTCTCCCATACTAACTTCCCCAGGAACGCCGCGCAAACAAGCTCAAGGACTACACGACCATGTGCGGGCCCCTCGGCGTCACCCACCTGATGCTCTTCTCGCGCTCCGAGTCGGGCAACACCAACCTGCGCCTGGCGCGCACTCCCCACGGCCCGACGCTGCACTTCCGCGTCGAAAAGTACTCGCTCTGCAAAGACATCGCCAAATCGCTCAAGCACCCGCGCACCGACCTGACCGCCTTCCAAACGCCGCCTCTCCTCGTCATGAACAACTTCCTCACCTCCGACTCGGCGCGCGAAACCCTCGGCGACGCAGCCCCGCCCAAGCACCTCGAGAAGCTCGTCACAGACATGTTCTCGGGCCTCTTCCCGCCCATCCAACCGCACACCACGCCCCTGCACACAATAAAACGCGTCCTGCTGCTGCACCGCGAAGCCCCGAACCCGGAAACGGGGAGCGTGACAATCTCCCTGCGGCACTACGCCATCACAACAAAAGTCACCGGTCTGCCCAAGGCGCTCCGCCGTCTGCACGCCGCTGAGAAACTCATCGGGCGCCCGGGCAAGGAGAAGAAGAGCAAACTGCCCGACCTGGGCAAGCTGGAAGACGTAGCAGACTACATGCTCGACCCCAGCGCAGGAGGCTACACAAGCGCATCCGACACGGAAGCCGACACCGACGCCGAAGTCGAAATCAGCGCGCCCGTAAAGCAGCGCGTGCTCTCCCGGAAAGCAAAGGAGCGTCTGGCAGCCGGCGACGAGTCGGCACGACGCACCGCGTCCACCGGCCCGCGCGTCGAGAAACGCGCGGTCAAGCTCGTCGAGCTGGGTCCGCGGATGAAACTGCGCCTGACCAAGGTCGAAGAGGATGTATGCTCCGGCAAAACCATGTGGCACGAGTTCATCACCAAGAGCAAGGCGGAGGAACAGGCCATGGAGAAGAAGTGGGCGCAGCGCAATGCGGTCAAGGCCGAGAGACGGCGGATCCAGAAGGAGAATGTCGAGAAGAAGAAGGCTGCCAAGGCGGCGGCTGGCGGTGCGGAGGGAGAGGAGGATGAGGATGAGGTTGAGGGCGAGGAGGACAGTGAGATGGATTACGACGAGTACGACATGGACGATGATGTATGGCATGATGAGGACGGGGCGGGCGCGGCAGACGCCGATTCGGATGAGGAGATGGAAGACTGAAAAGCATGGAGTGGTTTGCATCACATTTAGATTAATGATACCCGTCAAGACTCACCTATCCAGCTCAGCCCCTTGTATTTCTACCCCGGAGCCTTCGCCTTCACCCTTCTCACAACCACCCTCCCTCCCTCCTCCAGTTCCCACCCCACCCCATCCTCCTTCAACTGATCCCACTCCTTCCCACTAGCATCCTCCACCCACCGCCTATCACACACCAAATAACTCTTCCCAATGACCTTCAGCGCATTCACCCGCACCCCCTGCTCCGCAAACCCACAAAGTGCGCGCTGATACCCATCCACGCCTCTCCTCGCGCGCCAAAACAGCACCCAATTATCGCTCACCAGCGCCGACAACAGCATCTCCACCCTGCGGTCTCTATACCCAAACCTCACCTTCGTCTCCCTGGCGCCGGCGAAATCACCCTGCCGACACGCAAGGTCCAGAATCTGGTAGCCGACATACTCCTGCAGCTGGCTCTGGCTCAGCGGATTGCGCGAATGCAGAGAATACAGCAGTGTGTGCAGCGCAGGCACGTAGCTCGCCCAGTCGCGGCACAGCAGGGAGACGTGGATTGTGAAGAAGTACGCGCGGTGCGCGAAGGCGTCTGCTCTGCCGCTTGCTGTGACGCCTTCGCGCAGTTTGCGCAGGGCGCTGAGGACGGTGGCGAGTTCTTGCGCGCTGACTTGCGAGGCGGCGAGGAGCGCGGGCGAGTTGAGGCCGCTGAGGGGTGCGGGTTTGGGCTGTGGGGCGTGTTTGGAGAGCGAGAGTGAGGAGAGCGGGGAGGTGAGGGAGGTTGGTGTGGGGGAGGCGGCGGCGGCGGCGAAGAGGGATTCGAGGTCGCTGCGGTTGAGGGCGCAGAGCTTCATGTAGCGTTCGGTGATCCGGTTTAGGAAGGTTTCTTGCGTGCGGAAGTCGTTCAGCCTGGAGGGCGTGAGCTGCTGAGGGGTGCATGAGGGACGAGAAGGCTACTTACCGTACCTCGCCTTTGCTGGGCAGCCCGTATGACTCCAGCACGTCCTCTCGCACTGGCTTGAGGCGGTTCCAAGCACCTGATGCGCCGCGACGGCTGCTGGGCCGAACTGGATCTGAGGACTTCATCGACGGCTGCTGTGTTGAGTCGTGGTTGACGTGTATGTTCGAGAGGCTACTTCAGAGCCTCAGACTTTGCTGTTGTCAACCCATCTCAACGGTGGGAGGCGCGATGCATCATTGTTGATCTGAAGCGTGAGGCAGGTGGGGTGTGGGGAGATCATCAACGGCAAGCGCAGCCGTGCGGCAGGTGCAGCCGAATGACGTCTCACAGCAATGGCGAAGCTCGTCCTGTCAATCTTGTCAACCTTGACACTCATCTTCACGAGCAAATCCATCGTCGCACGATGCCTCGGAGATGACACGAGACGCTTGAGAGTTGATATGTCTGCAGTCGCAGCCTCGCGACAAACACCAGAAGCGGCCTAGCTTGCATTGAGCATCGAATGTCTTTCGAGAATTTCTAGGGTCGCCAGATCTTCAACAATCCAACGTTGTTGACATGTGTCAAGTGATATACATACAACCTGAACGTCCATTGCATTGATTACATCGACTCGCAATCCGAGTCGACCACACATCACGCCAAACAACCATGAACGACACCAAAGATACCGCGACCCAAGCCGCCAAAGACCTCGGAGACAAAGCCATCCAAGTCGAAAAGAAGATCGAAGACAAACTCACCTACCTCTGGCACGAGATAGCCCCCTGGCAACAAGACAACGCGTACATAACCTCCGGCTACCGTCCCCAATCAAACTCATACGCCAAATCCTGGAAATCGCTCCTCTACGTTCACAACGAGACCGTTAACATCTACACCCACCTTCTCGGCGCCGTCGCCTTCTTCATCACGTCCTATTTTCTGTATGGCGAGCTGGAGCCGCGGTATGAGACCGCGAGCAGAGAGGATCTGTGGGTCTTTGGATGCTTTTTCGCGGGCGCGGTGGCGTGTCTGGGCATGAGTGGCACGTACCATACGATCCAGAATCATAGCCATGAGGTCGCTGTCTGGGGTAACAAGTTAGATTACCTTGGCATTGTGTTTTTGATCTGGGGGAGCTTCATTCCGGTACTTTACTATGCTTTTGAGGAGGAGCCGGGGCTGATGAAGACATACTGGACGATGGTAAGTCTGGGCCTGAGTATTGTTCAAGTTTGGAATGGTTCACTGACGGGTTGCAGATCACCACACTCGCCGCAGGTACATCTGTTGCATGTGTTCACCCGCAGTTCCGCACTCCAGCTCTCCGCCCCGTTCGCGCGCTGATGTTTGTGCTCATGGGCCTCTCGGCTGTCTTTCCTGTTCTCCATGGCGTCAAGCTTTACGGTGTTGAGCATCTACGCAAAAGTATCGGTCTCGATTGGGTAGTGCTGCAAGGTGTTTTGTACATTGCTGGTGCAGGCTTGTACGCGGCGAGAGTACCAGAGAAGTGGGCTCCCGGACGCTTCGACATCTGGGGCAGTAGCCATCAGATCTTCCATGTTCTAGTCGTAATGGCTGCGGCCAGTCACCTGGTGGGGCTTGTAAAGGCTTTCGACTACGCGCACAGCCAACGCTCGACAGTCAATGGACCGCTTGGATGGGCTACAGGTCTGTGAGCATGTCGTCAATTTCGGCTTAGATTACGGTTGATCAACAATTCGAACTACTGGCTTAGCTCGACTGCTGCTCATCTACCAAAGCCGTAGGATCGGCTTTTGTGCGGGTGAACCAATTTTCATCTGACCGCAGCATCTGCTTCACGAGGCAGATTCGACACAGCAAGTATGAAAGCTGTTCTTGCACATTCGAAAGGTTGCTGTTGCATTACCCCGCCGTCCTCGCGTATGCGTCTGCAATCGTGGTGGTGAGGGCCGAAAATCGTTGGTTGGCTGCAGTCATGCAGCCTCGCGAAAGCCACGGTTCACCGGTTCTGAATGAACATCTTATCATTCGACCATCTGTCCCTGTCTGAGAGTACGATTAACAGACTTCCATTCACATCCCCTTCGATTGTTTTTCACCATGGCCGAGATATTTGGTGCAATTGTGGCGGGCATAACTATTGGGGGCGACCTCATTAAGCTTGGCCGGTACATACAGGAAGCCATCAAGCGCATCAAGAACTCTCGAAAAGATATCGAAAAGCTTGCCAGTGAGGCTATCATCTTTGCGGGGATTTACAGGAGATTTCTACGCGCCTGCAAAGATGACCAAGACGCAAATGGGATAGATTTCCTGGCGGTACAATCGTTGATTACCTGGGCCGAGACCACAACCGATAGCCTGAATGAACTTCTGCGCAAAGTCAAGGCGCTCTATCCGCAATCCAAGTCGCGCTCTGCACTTGAAGAGAAGGCCATAGCTCATGTAGTGTGGTTTCGAAGCACGCGTACCGTCAGAGGACTTCGGGATTGCCTAAGCGTTGCACGGGAAAGCATCAACGGGTTCACCCACCTGATGTATCTAAAGAAAATCAAAGACGAGATTGAGATGCTCAGAGGAGCCTTGCATGATAGAAACAGACGGCGCGAATGGGAGGTCAAGCTTGGGACCCGTTTGGAAACCAGGATCCGAGAACTTGATCAAGAGATGTAAGTGCGAGCTCGGACATTGTCTGTCATCCGCTGATCATTTACGCAAGAAATGAGACCGAAGACGTTCACCGTGAAACTAGAAAGGTCCTACAGAAGGCCGAGAACAAGGTTGCCAAACATCGAGAGAACAGCCAGATCGCAGGTTCGGTTCCCGCGACGGAGGAGCTAGCTAAAATCACTGAGACTTTGGATGACTATGCCAGTGAGCTCCTGCCCTCAGCACGTTCACACAATCGAGCCCATAGTCGTTGTTCAGCATCATCGGCGTCCGGCAATGGATCTGTCCACAGCCTACGTGCACGGAGACATCAGCCAGAATCCACTTCAGAACCTGTCATGAGTGGTGCAATCCGAACAGAAGCGTCTAGCACTACAACTAGTCTTTCGTCAAGCCAAGTTTCCTCCCGTTCGTCTTGGGCACCACCAAGAGCTTCGAACTCGCTTTCAGCGGTGTCCATCCCGTCTGTCAACATGCCGGATAGGGGTTTGCCTCGAGGTTCCGAGGCTGGAGTCGTCCCCATCGAGCGCTCTTTCAGGCCCAGAGAGTATATGAACGACCCCAAAGGCACTATCCTAAGCCCACCGATAGTGAGACCCCCCAGTCTATCCACCTCGCAGGTCAGAACCGTACAAATCGGCGACTACATGATCACTTTGGAAGCCACGCAATTGAGGATAAATCGTCATTCACTACACGTCAATGACTACAATATCGGCCTGGCGTTCTTTGAAGCGCTCAGACAACATCCACAAGAACTCGAGAGCCTGGAGAAAGCTATTGAGAGAGGAGACGAAGATTGGGAAGGGATTCCGGGTTGGTTCGTCAATCCTTCAAACTGGACAGTGGGTGCGACTGCAGACGGGGTTCGCGATGTCTGTATCTAAGCATAATCTCGGTGAAGCTGTCGAAATACTCGAGTTCGCCTGTTGGCCTTTTCCGCTTCTCGAAATCACTATGCAATCTTGTGCTGAGGACTTTCGACTACGCGCATTGCCAATCGGCAGCTGTGAACATGGCACTGACTTGGGCAATAAACCTCTTAGTTCACGCCCAGTTTCGCCTTGCACACTTGTATTTAAGTTCTTCAAAGCTCCTTCTCGAGTCAAGCTAGCTCTGTCCAACTCTCTGGGGACTGATTCGGCTCATCGCCCGAGGAGAGTCAGTCCGTGCATTCGGTGCGATCACTCCGGCGGGTGCTGCACACAGTACCGTACTTTTACACGCGCATTTTCAGGAGTCGTCGTACAAAATCCAATCAACCCCGGCTGCTGCGTCTAGAAGCCTCGGCATGCGCGTCGTGCGCATCGTGAACTGCCGCTTGCAGCAAAGCACACGATCAGACCCACCGAACGCCACTCAGGCCGCATGCCGCTCCCGTGCGCTACCCCAGATCGTCAGGCTCGGATTTCGGAACATCATGTCCTCGCCTCGCGTAGCCTTGTTCCTTAGCTTTGGGCTGCAAGTTCGGATGTCTTGGGCGCCCAAGGGCTTGGTGGTTGGTTGTTGACATTGAGGCTTATCTGTGTCACGAGCGCTTCTACGCCTGGCCATGCCGCAATTTCGATTCGCGAACTCGTTGGATCGAGCGATGAACATCAAAAGATCAATGCCAGTAATCGATGGTCACTCAACCTTCCATCGAAAGTTCTGCTTCTCTACGTCCGTTCAGGAGTGAGAGGTACTGTCAACTTCGGCACATGTCGGGCTCCGGGTGTGCAGCGTTGCAATGAGGTGGCGCTCACTACGGATAATGTCGCTTGTACTAACAAGTGTTCTGCGTTCCAAAGCACATGTTACAACACGATTCAGGGACCGGCATCGTTTGTACCGATAATTCGAGTCGGTGCCCTGAGCCTTGGGTGGTGCGTGCTTTGCGGACCGCACTCCGTGAAGATCTATACGGAGCCGTAGATTGCGCCTACGCAAGCCGTCCTAAGCTACCGAACAAAGAACCAGGATATACCGCTTCAGCATGCTCCTAACGATGACCAAATTTGGTCCAGGGACACACTCCCAGCGTGCTCACCCGTGTTGACACACGTCTGGTGTAGCGCTAAGCTATGGACCCCAGATTCTAAGAAATACGACCTTCATAGGGATCCACACGTCTCTTCCTGAATTCACAGATCTCTATCCCATGTCATCGAGAAACAACGTCTGATCTGCGACCGTTCATCACATCTCTCGGTCCGCAAGACGAACGAGTCCGTGCCTGAGATCTCACCTGTCGCCATTCGGCCCATTGCCGCCGACCGAACACGATGTCGGCACCCCCAGCTGATCCTCCACGAAGCGCCGAGTACCTTGCTGCCAACAAAGGGCCGCAGACACTGGTTTTCTGCCTCGTGTTTCCAGCACTAGCGTTTCTCATTGTTGCACTGCGATTGTATACTCGACTCCGGATCGTCAGAAGCCCATCGCACGAGGACTTCGCCATTGCGTTGGCGATGGTAAGCTCTATAGGAGTTCAACGGCGATCTTAAGCTAATACGAATCAGTTGTTCAGCATTGGCAACTCAGTCTGTCAAGTCGTTCGTAAGTTACATCGGTCATCAGAAGAGACATTACTGATATACCCGCAGAAGTCTGCAATGGTATGGGTCGTCATGCAGAAGCAGTATCGTCCGATGAGATCGTCGCCTCTCTCAAGGTCAGTCGAGCATGACCGCTAGTAAGGACTTGTCTGACAAACTCAGGCACTATACGCGAGCATCATCTTCTACAACTTCGGCCTGACATTGACCAAAGTCTCGATTCTATTCCAGTACCTTCGTATAGCCACAGAGAAGCCTATTCGTCTATTCTGCTGGATCTCCATTTGGTTCACCGTCGCCGTTAGCATCGAGGCTCTCATCGCCGGCATCCTTCAATGTATGCCCGTTGCGAAATTCTGGGACGCGCGCATCCCAGGCAAATGCATCAACACCGCAGCTCTCTACTATGCTAATGCCGCAATCAACATCGTGCAAGATATCTCACTGGTCGTGCTGCCATTCTTCATGCTTCGGTCGCTCATCATGCCTCGAAAGGAGAAGATCAGTCTCATGGTCATTCTGGGCTTGGGTGGAATGTATGTTCAGTTCATAATATTCATGACGCTTTTCTGACCTTTTCCAGTGCTGCCATAGCCTCCATCTGCCGCTTACATGCGCTCTACATTCTCACCCACACAACCGACATCACGTGGGACAACCCTAGTACCGCTATCTGGTCTGCCATCGAGCTCAACGTTGGTATCCTCTGCGCCTCATTACCAACACTGCGCGCCTTCTTCATCAGGATCTGGCCAAAGGCTTTCCTGAGCTCTTATAACTCCCGAAGAGCGAACCTGGACACTGGGAATGGGACAAAGGGGCAGTACTACAACATGGAAGGCTCGATAATGGTCAAGAAGACTGTAGCTGTGCAAAGTACCAGGGACTTGGGAGCTGAGGACCAGGTCACGTCGGAGTCGTCGAGTCAGCCGGGAAGACCTGAGAGTGATCGTGTCACTGCTAGCTCTCAGGAGGAACTCGCAACGTGGTCTAAACACTAATCCTTGTACAGTCAATTCGAGTTCTGTTGTTCTTCTCTTCTCCAAAACCTCAAGCTTCACGTGCTAGCTGACAGTCTAAGTTGATGGGGGCACGTGTAGTAGATGGGAAACGAACACTGACAGAACTGCCGCATACGCGGCAGCCACAGCCATCATGTTGAAGCTCGACACCTTCAAGAAGAGCGAGACAGGGGTCCACAAGATGAGAACGCAGACCGAGATGAACGCCAGTTAGACATTGTTCGAGGACTACTACGATATGGGGCGATAAGAAAGACAGCTGTCATTGCTTCGGTTGGTACCCGCCCGATGAATTCTGCAATCAGAATGGTGTCCTGGTACGATCATGTACAATGTGTTGTGAAAATCGACGCGAAACATTCAATGTCAGTCTGTAACTTCCTCGACAACCTCCAGTATCGGAAGGCGCGCAGATACTTATGAGGCCATTGCTGGGAAGCGTTGGTGCGGGTTCGAGTGCCGGATCCACTCGCCTTAGGCAGCTTTTGTGGATCTTACGTAAAGTCAGGTTTTCTTTCAGGCTCGACTACCTCTCATCGCCAAGGAGTGAGAAGGTTTTCATGCCCATAATATTATTGAATGCTGCTAGTGCTTCGTTTGGTAGGGAGGCTGCTATCAGCCTGGTCAACGCGCATGTGTACTGGATAAAGGAATCACCGTATTTCTCCAACAAAGCCCGCGGTTTCAGTATGAGTTGTTCATCCAGTGATTGTGTCTTCTATATTGGGAGGATTGGGGTCTTCTTACGAGATGCAAGCCCCGGGTGATCGATAGGCGATGGACGAATACCCAGGCTGGAGCCAGTTTGGTAAAGAACGTAATCTATCTCAGCGATCTCGTTTTCCAGGAAACGTAAGAGTAGCAGATGCTCGCTACTGTATCTGCGGAAGCCGTGAACAGTGATGTTGCTGTCGGCGGTGCTGATATTTCAGGCTTGGCGGAAGTTGTTCGCGATGCCGTCGCGTTGGTGAGGTTCAGACATGGCTGGTACAGTACGCGAGAGCGCGTGGTGCTATGTTGAATAGCCATGAGCTACATGTCAAGAGCGTTCTTCGAATGCGTGACTGACCGCAGCATTGAAAGGCTGTGTTTGCATGATCGTTCACCGGCAAAAGTGGGGTGCGCTTGGGGGAGCGTCCGGGGCTTGTCAGGCATGGAACGAGGGGCGCAGCGGCCCGTGGCCAACCAAGTTCCGCCCCCACACGGCTCGACCTCGTTCTGAGCCCCCAATGCGCGCCAGGAGGCATCTTTCGCAGCCTGCTGATGCGCTGTGCCGTGCGGCATGCCCAGCTGTAAGCGACAAGGCTGCGATAGAGACGGCCTTCATGTGCTCTTCTGTCTCCGACATGCCTCGCAAGGCATCACGCCTTACTTCGATACTGAGTTACACTCTGCACGAGTATGACCGATAAACGCAAGCGACTCAAGTGCGAAGACTACCATGTCGCGTGGATCTGCCCCGTCGCAGACCTCGAGCTGGTGCCAGCCCGCCTGATGCTGGATGAAGAGCACGAAACCCCGCAGTACGATACGCATTTCGACGACAACACCTATGTCCTCGGTTCCATCAAAGGCCATACGGTGGTCATCAGCACATTGCCCGCGGGCGAAACTGCCAATGTCAACGCAGCCCGCCTCTCCGGACCCCTGTTCAGGACCTTTCCCAACATCCGAATGGCACTACTCGTCGGTATCGGAGGCGGCATACCCAGCGCAACAATTTCGGCGGACGCCCGCGAGAATGTACACCTTGGCGACGTGGTGGTGGGATGGCCCGGGGACAGCAAGCCGGCCTGTATCTATCACAGTCGCGGGAGATCGAAGACTGGTGGTTTCGAGATAGTAGGCAGGGTGCAGGATCCAGACTGGATACTCACCACCGCGCTCGGCATCCTGAAGACAGATTACGAGATGGAGATGACAACATTCAGCGACCAGCTCGCAAGGCTGCAGAGCCGTCGGAAGTTGAAGAAGCGATACACTCATCCTGGCTTCGAACACGACAAGCTCTTCAAGACAGCATATCGTCATGAGGGTGAGGAGAAGTCGGGATGCACGGATTGCTCACCTTCCGAGCTCGTTCGTCGTCCGCAACGTACGGAGGAAGACCAAGATACTTTTGTGATCCACTTTGGGCGCATCGCCTCTGGCGACTCCGTCATCAAAGACGCCGTGCTGCGAGATGAGATCAGGTCCAGGTGCGACGGAGCGCTTTGTGTCGAGATGGAAGCAGCTGGCGTTGATGCCAACAGACGGTGCCTGGTCATACGCGGCATCTCCGACTATGCGGATTCACACAAGTGCGATATGTGGAGATCATATGCTGCAGGAAAGGCAGCGGCTTTCGCACGGGAGCTGTTGTGCAAAGTGCAGCCTGGGGTGGTCGAAGAGATGAATACGCAAACACAAACGCAGGAGGCTCAACCAGGTTAGTAGGAAGCCTGGTCTACCATATTTGATGCAGCACATAGCACCGAAGCAATGTGATCTGTTTGTACATCAAATGCTAGGAGATTAGTACTAATTCGGACCAGCAGCGTGGCTCGTTCCTTTCCCAAGGCCCCCGTCATATGTCGGCAGAGAAGCACAACTCTCCCGACTCAATGCACATATTTCCTCATCCGACAGCTGCAGACTGGCAGTCTACGGCCTTGGTGGGTGCGGAAAGACGGCGCTCGCGCTGGAAACAGCGTATCAGCTTCGACAAACACACCCTGAACGTGCCGTATTCTGGGTTCCAGCCATCAGTCGGTCCGCCTTCGAGCAAGCGTTTCGCCAGATAGGCGAGCAGCTGCGCATACTCAACATCACGGACAGCAAGTATGATGCGAAGCAGCTAGTCAAGGCCAAACTCAGTGATGAGTCCGTAGGATTATGGCTCTTGATAGTGGACAACGCAGACGACGTGGACATTCTCTACCGTCCGCTCGACGAAGGCGGCAATTCAAATCGACTGATCGACTACCTTCCATACAGTCGCAAAGGCAGCATCATCTTCACCACCCGCACGAAGCAATTAGCGGTTGACCTCGCTGGACGCGATGTTGTTGAGCTTGGTAAGCTCAATGAGCAAGAGGCAAAGGACCTTCTAACAACGCGTCTGTTACCAGCAGCCCACCATCAGCTGAACGACGAAGCAATCGTCGGGGAACTCCTCAAAATTCTGTCCTTCTTCGCTCTCGCCATCGTCCAGGCCGTTGCATTCATCAATAAGACCGACAGTAGTCTTGCGGACTATACCCGGCTGTACAAAGCTAATGAACACGCAGCTATTCAGCTTCTCAGCAGAGAATTCGAAGATCAGGGTAGATACCGAGAAACAAAGAATCCTATTGCGACCACCTGGTACATCACCTTTGAGGCAATTCGCAAGAACGACAAGTTGGCTGCGGAGTTCCTCTCATTCATGGCGTGCACGATCAATACCAACATCCCAACATCGATGCTGCCAGAACCAAGCTCAGAGATGAGCCAGATAGAGGCATTGGGCACTTTGAAGGCGTATGGTTTCGTGACTCGACGACAACCTCAATCCGGCGAGAGAGACGAGCATGAGGCGCAAGAAGATCGAACTGAGGTGTTCGACATACATCCACTCGTGCATCTAGCTACCCGGGTCTGGCTTCAGGAGCACAATGAATGGGGCTCTTGGGTAGAGAGAACAACAAGGCGAATGCGAGGCCTTTTGCCTCCGAATGAAGACATTGCGACGCGGAAAGTTTGGACGCCGTATCTTTCGCATGCCAGACACGTCTGCGACCTTGCCAGGCCCGATCGCGGAGACCCTTGGGCCAATCTGACTTACCGCATAGCAAGTTGTCACTATGCTCTTGGACAATACAGACTTGCTGAGAAAGACTTCCGGGCACTTTTCGCCTACGAAGAGTCCGCACTGGGCGAGAAGCACCCGATTACACTGGGAAGCTTGAACTATATCGGCGAAACACTACGTGAGCAAGGGATACTTCAGGAAGCCGAGCAGATGCATCGCAGAACACTGGCAACCAGAAAAGAAGTGTTTGGCAACGAGCATCATGATACTCTTGTGAGCATGAGCCATTTGGCATTAACATTAGAAAGACAGGGGAACTACGTGGAAGCAGAGCAAATGCATCGTCAGGGGCTATTGCTAAACAAGAAAGTGTCTGGCGAGGAGCATCCAATTACGCTCAAAGCATGCATAACTTAGCCATAGTATTGAATAGCCAAGGTAACTTCGCAGAAGCGGAGCAGATGCTTCGCAAGACAATAGAGTCGAAAGAAAAGGTGCGTGGCAAGCAGCATCCAGATACCTTGATCAGCATGAGCTGGCTCGCACGAACACTGAAAGATCAGGGGAAGCATCAAGAAGCGGAAGAAATTTGTCGCAGAACGCTCAGTCTAAGGCAGAAGGTGCATGGTGAGGAACATCCAAGCACGTTAACAAACATGGACTTGCTAGCAGAGACATTGCTTGATCAGAGGAAGTATCAAGAAGCAGAAGACGTGTATCGCAGAACGCTGGGTCTAACGGAGAGGGCGCTAGGTGAAGAAGACAAAGATACCCTGATAAGTATGAACAATCTAGCTTTAACGCTGAACAATCAGGGAAAACATCAAGAAGCAGAGCGTTTGCTTCGCAAAGTACTGGGTCTAAGGGAGAGGCTGCTGGATGGAGAAGACAAAGATACCCTGATAAGTATCAGCAATCTGGCTTCAACGCTGAGTAATCAGGGAAAACATCAAGAAGCAGAGGGTTTGCTTCGCAGAGTACTGGGTCTAAGGGAGAAGGCGCTTGGTATGGAGCACACAGATACGCTGATGAGGGCTTGGGAAGTCGGTTATGTCTTGCAGGAATAGCATCGCTATGAGGAAGCTCTACCGTTCTACGAACGAGCATACAACGGCTTGAAGAAGAATCTAGGAACGGAGCACCAGAGGACTCGGAGTTGTGCTGTACAATACGCATTTGTTCGGGTATTCGCTGGCGAAGTGCTGTCAGCTTCTGAAGAGAGTTCGCTCTCCGATGAAGCTTACGATGGCCCTGGCCAACAATTCGACCCGGAAAACATCGATTCCGATGGGTCTGATACGCGAATATCATCCCAGAGCGATGAGATCGCTCGAGAGGAAGACGGAGGGTTGGATGAAGAAGACACATACGAGGATGCGGACGAGAAAGGACAACAGTCAGACCCGTCACCCTTGCAAGCTTCGGGAGGACCCGACAGAGTTCAGGAAATTTATACCCACAGGAGCCAAATTAAGTCGCAAGTTCGCGTCAAAGATGGTGATCTTGCTCAGAGAACTATAATCAGAGAAGAAGATGATACCACAAAAAAACCATGTCCGGCCAAAACAAAGCGTACATTCTCAAAGGCCTTTTCTGGCGTGGCTTGAAGTCAGGCGAATGCACTCGGTAATACGTACACTAGCAATCCAATCCTTCAACAGCTTTTCTGTGCAGTACTGTCGTCGAGGTAGCCAATCTACGACGCGTAGTTCCTTGTAATGCTACCGAGAGCTAGGGGCTACATTGTGAGTTAGGCCGAGAATCGTGGAAACGGACCTGCGTTCAACTTCATACGAGCGTACAGCAACTGACAGCTAGTCGTTGCCAGATTTATGTTACCAGATGGGTTTGTGTCAGGCAACGGCAAGGTAGGCGTAGCGCAATACTGTTGGAAAGTTAATAGATCAAGGCTTTTGATTTATTCGTCGAAGGCAGATCTCGATGATATTCGAGTTTGAGAGAGACTGATCGGTTGAATGGTAAGTAGAGTAAGTCAGAAAAACCGTAAAAGACAATATGTACTAGATCGCTGTGCACTGAAAAGAGCTTGAGTGCTACGCCTGACTCGAAACCTTTCTATTTCTAGAAGCCCATGTTATAGTCGTGCATCGCCCAGCCATAGTAGCAACGCTAAAGAGGTTATAGATGGGGTCTAAGTATGTTGCATACTGTTACATGAAGTGCGCATTGTCGATCGACAATTTAGGTACGCTGGGCTGTCCCAATGAAATGAAAAGTCCTGGATCCCACACAGATGCTTTCCGCTTGCGATCGCTTCGGCCATTGCACAACTATATTGCGTTGACCACCTGCAACTGCACAACAGCTTGCCCAAGACTCCCAGCAAACGAGATCACGAAGCTCCAAATCGTCGGTTCTACCAGGTACACAGGTACACTAACGATCGCGCAGATAGCGCTGAAGCCAGCAAGCAGCCAAACCCAGAACCACGCCAGCTGCGATAAGTGAGGATTGTTCACAGTTGGCATCATAAATGTCAAGAGACTAAGAATCTGCATCATGCTGCTGGACAGCGCTTGCCAGAAATTCGAGTCGGTCACACTGCCTTTGCCTGGCTGGTCGTATTTCCAAGCCAAGGCGGCCGGAATGACAGAGAGTAGAGAGACCGTTGGCACAAGAAATGTGAGCGTAGAACGTATACTTTCGAGATCTTCTGAACGAGTGTTCGCGACTTGTGGCATTGCGGTCGACCGAGTAGGCTCTTGACCATTGCTGGATACCTGTAAAAGACTATAATAGTCGTTGCTGTCCCTACAAATGTCAGTTGCTGTCTAGAAACTAGCTCTACGATATAATACTTACCACCACTTCTTGCGCGAAGTGTGCACTAAGCATTGGTCCCACTCTAGCGCATGAGAGACCAGCCTGGTAGCGAGCGAGTAACAAGATTCCTTGTCAAAAGCAAGCATCTTGAGCTTCAATGCCTTTAATTCTTTCTCTGTGAGCAGGGATGCTTCTGCCGCACGTCCAACACAGTCTCGGAGAGACTGCAAAGTCTTCAATACCTGAACGAGCTGATTCATGTTTCCACGCGCCTCCTCACGAAAGTTTTCCAGTCGCTTGATTTCGATCGTTTCCCCGCCAGACCAGTACACGCAGTACTTTCCATATGCTTTCTTTTTGCTGACGTCGATAGATACCTTCTTTGATAGCTCGAACAAGCGTCTTTGGGCAAAGAGGAAGTTGTCGTAGTAGCAATTGGGATTCTCGTTCATAAGAATGGCTTCAAGGTCTTCAAAGTCGAGATTTCGGGTGATCTGCATCGGAAATTTCACTGTAAACAGCCCGGGATGACCACCTTCGCCACCATTCTGCTGAGAATCAGACATTTCGTCCCTTGTGACTTCCATGTGTATCTCGAGTCTTCTGGCTATGTCATGCTCCACGCTGGTTAGGGACTGAGTAAACTGAAGTCCAGCGCTCTGTCTGGCGCCCCATGTTGTGTAGTGCTCAGCCTCGCATTGAAAAAGAAGGTGGGCGATCATGTGAAGATGTACGAGGTGGCTGACTATATTTTGCTTGCACTCCAGAGCTGTCTGCTCCTCGGGACTAGTGGGAGGGGCTGCGAGTAGATTCAGCAATTATTGCGGTTTTAACACAAGTATGACGTACCCAGGTGTCCCAAGCCATCGACTCGGCCAGCTCGCCGTCTCCGCACATTGTTCGCAACATCGGATGCAACGGCTGTCGAATGGATATTGATTGAAGCCGTGGAAGAGACCGTGGGTGTTGCTATGTTTGTGGCCATATCGTGAAACAGACGACTTGCAATCGATTGTGTGGAAGAACGAAGATTACAGAGAGGCATTGAGATGCGAGACTACCCAGCGCAATCCCGGCATGTTGGTATATGAGGCTGATCTGTATTGGTCGGCTAAGCGCCGAGGCTGAAACGACAGGCAACGACGCAAGGCTGACACCCCGACTCTCAGGCTGGAGTACTGAAATCCGAGTCCTAGTGTGGGGAGCTTACCTGTTCCTTTTCTCGGGAGTTTGGCCGGTCTCCCATCCACCGCCTCACTTCGACAAGCACCTCGAGATTGCCTTGGAATTTTGCAGCCCACATCGGATCGAACTTCCCACCGTCTTTCCCCTTCCTCGGATCGGCACCATGGTCGAGCATCCAACTCACTGCCTTTGCTCCACGTGCCTCACTTGCAGCGTAGCTCAGCGGTGTGCCCCAGTATCCGAATCTGCCGACAGGGTCACCGATTTCATCGTCGAGCTCGTTGATATCCTTCTTGGCGTCTTCGATAAGGTAACGAAGTACATCGACACGATCCCGCAGCCTCATCAACGTCAATGCGGGATCAGCTATCGACGGGTCCGCTCCAACAGATGCAGCACCTTGCGCTGCTTTATGTAGTACTCTCTTTGTCATCTGTGCACCTCTGTCTTGCAGCAGCTTGAACAACGCAAGGGACCCAGTTCGTGCACAAGTTTCCAACACCGGTTCAGGGAAGTCGTGCTCCAAGTCGCATCCAGCTCGAGCAGCTTTACTACGATCAGCTCGTTGATCCTGGCCATGTCGAGAAGCCGTTGATTCTCGTTCTGTCCGTGCATATGGCTGAGCTCGTGCATGTACGCCGAGAGCCATTCGTACAGCTCGATCGATGCGTGTTCGCGGATGGCTGCAGCCAGATCTGCATTTGTAGTCTCGAGCAGGTAGATGAGGAGCGATTCTGCGTGCACGGTGTCGTCTGAGCCGAAGAGGCTGCCGATGCATCTAGAGAGCAGATATGTAGCAAGAACACCGTGTGTTTTTTGAGACTCGGATGAGGCCCAACCTAGTGCTTCCTGGACTGAATCTGCAGAGATCCTGGTTATGCTGACGATGCGCGTCCACCTCAGCCATTGGCGAAGTTGCGGGTGCTGTGTCTCCAGAGCAGGAAGCATGGCGCGAAGTCTACGTTCAGTCAATTCGCGACATGATGTTCCGACTGCAGGCCTCGGGAGAAGTATGCTCGATACTGGACGTTCTGAACCTAGTTGGAGCGGCTGGACCCTTGCGAGATCTGATAAGCGGCCAAACTCGGGGCAAACTCGACCGAAACGTCAAAGCTTCAGTATCCTGAGGTTTCCGCGCTGCGGTGTCGGGGAGAAGTCCGGCCAGCCCGCGAGCGCGGATCTTTCGAATTCGAATTATTGTCTTCCAGCTTGATCGAGAGGCTTTGGGAGAGTCGTTGGGGCCTGGAAGGCGATAAAAGTAAGCTTTGCGTGGTCGAAACGTCGAGATCGCAGCAACCCGAACGCCAACGACGTTATCAGATGGACGATCCCGGTTACTCCAGTTCGGCAACCGCATGAGCGGGAGCTAATCCGCCGACCCCGGAGTCGGCGTCATCGACAGCATCTCTCGCGCTTGATAAAGCGACAATGGGGCCATCACTTCGAGCCATTGTCGCTCGCGCCCTCCTTCCCATCGAACTGTACGACCACGGCTAGAAGCCTCCGACACCGTTACCATGTCGTACAACAAAACCACCACCGACCTGCACTGCCTCACGATCGAAGAGCTCCGCGTCCTCGCAGCGCAGCGCATGGACAAGCAAACCCGCGACTACTACAACGAAGGCTCCGACTCCGGGTCCACGCTCGCCGAAAACATCAGCGCATACCAAAAATACCGCATCCGCCCACGAGTCCTGCGCGACATCTCCGTAATCGACACCAGCGTCAATGTCTTCGGGCAGCAAATCAGCACACCCATCGGCGCCGCCAGCACCGCGATGCACTGCCTCGCGCACCCCGACGGCGAAATCGCAACAGCGCGGGCCTGCAAGGCGCAAGACACGGTCATGGGGCTGAGCAGTTTCGCGACGCAGACGCTCGAGGACGTGAAGGATGCGATTGGCAACACACCGATGGCGCTACAACTGTACCTCTTCGAGGAGCGCGATCACAGCGTCAAGCTGATTAAGCGCGCGAAAGCTGCAGGATACAAGGCCGTCCTCCTCACAGTTGACACACCCGTGCTCGGGCGCCGGAATCTCGAGATCAGGAATCAGTTTATGCTGCCGAAGCACCTCAAGATTGCGAATTTTGCGAATCGGGACGATGAGGACTCGGGGAAGAGTAATACCGTTAGCGAGGCGGGGTACCATGATGGCGAGAAGAGGGTTCTGCCCAAGGGACCGATTAGGTTCCATACCCACGCGGCGAACCCGACGTTGACGTGGGAGAAGGACATTGAGTGGTTGAAGCAGCAGTGCCATCCCGAGATGCAGGTCTGGGTGAAGGGTGTCGAGACTGGAGAAGACGCGCTGCTCGCGTGCCACCACGGCGTCGACGGTATCGTTGTGTCGAATCATGGTGGTCGTCAACTCAACGGTGCTCTGGCGACTCTCGATGCGCTACCGGAGGTCGTTGCCGCCGTGAGGAGTCAGGAGAAGAAGATCCCGGTACACGTTGATGGTGGCATTCGACATGGCACAGATGTGTTCAAGGCGCTGGCGCTGGGTGCGGACTTTGTGTGGATTGGCAGGCCGATCCTGTGGGGTCTTGCATACAAAGGACAGGAAGGTGTTGAATTGGCTTTGCAGCTGATCAAGGATGAGTTCAAGTTGTGCATGGGTCTCGCTGGCGTGACTAGCGTAAAGGACATTGGGCCCGAGTACTTGGTTAAGATTGACAAGAGTGGATTTGTGAGTAAGTTGTAATTGGATCCCAACTGTTCAGTCGAAGAATGGGAGATTTTGCAGTGTTGACCGTTGAGACCGACTGGGTGATGATATTCTGTACGTTGTATACGCAGATACTGGGCCACGCTAAGCTGGCGATTGTTCAGCGGAGCGAGCATCTCTAAGCAAATCCCTTTGACCTAGGCTGAGCGCAGCAGTCGATCCTCAGGATATCTCGAATCGTACACGGTAACAGTAGCCCGGCTGACGAAACCCTTGCTCTTGTGATCTAGTATCCAAACGCGCGGTTTTGGGTCAGAGCATAGCTCTGACAGATCACCATGCCTACCGTCGTTCCACCGATTCCTGAACCTCGTGCTAGCCACAGAAAGATTGATCATCGTTATGATCGACATTGATACTTTGATAACCGAGTCACTTGCATTGAAATGAATTCCGCATTCACCACATAACCGTCCAAGCTCAGGCCCTGGAGATGACCCACGATCATCGATCATAGCTAATCGAAGGCGCATATCGCTGTCGAATTGATCGCACAGAAATGCGAGCTCGAGGTCCATGGATGATGGTAAGATGCTCGATTCCATTTCTAGAGCCCTGGTTTGGATCTGAAATTGCGCGTCAGGCCATCGCATTCCCATATCCTCGATATAGTCTACTCCAATGCGCAGCCTCTTGAGGAGCATCAGCAGACTGCACCAACACGAGGTCTGCGGACATCCCGCCAACACTTGACTAAGAAGTCGTACAGGTGGAGAATCGTAGTCAACGACTATGTCCGATCCTTGGCCGCAGAGTCCTAACAGTGAAAAGATGCTATCACTGGGTCGTTCGCATTCCTTGAACCTGAACAAAGCGAGGAGGTCGAGAAGGCTTTGAGACTTCCATCGGGATAGTGCTTCTGAGTCTGCTCTCAAAGCCAGAAATCGCTCGTCTCCAACGTTGACGCCAGCATGCTGCAACAATGCACTGACGCGTAGCGTTGAAGCTCCCGCCATCAGAGTCACTCGACCGGCCAAAGCAAGCTCTTGAGTGACCCATGCCCGGTTCCAGTATTCGGAGTTCCAGAACGCGTAATATCTACCTCCGTCTGCTTGAGGACTTCGAATGAATTTCTCGATGTTCTTGTCAGTACCCAACCATGCGATCACTCCGTGTGCCTTCAGAAAGATCTTGTCCATCTGTTGAACTTGACTGTTCGTCTCTTTGACATTGCTCTGATTGATGCATAGAGCATCGATCCAGAAAAGGCGTTCTGGAAACCTGATCGAAGCTTGCTCCAGGAAACCCAGAAGATTTTGGCGGACCCGAAACGCTCGGCCGTCGACCTCGATCCAACCTGAGGGATTCGGTTGACCCCAGACGTAGGATAGGCATGTGTAAGAGCTGTCGACATCCGCGTGAATGAGTTCGCATTTGGGACGTCCTGATCTCGAGCGTTCTGAAAGCACGCGAAGAAGTCGAATGGATCCAGCCTCGTTATCGAGCGGTCTGTATTTATAACGCCTGCGAGCAATAGGTGGGATATTGAAAACCGGCATGTCGGCGCAATAATACAGCTGATGCGCTCTCGATAATCTAACACCGCGTATTGAAGTAAGTGTCAGTCTGAGATGGTGAACAAGGGGCATCGCACGTCAACATCCAGAGCCATCGAAAAGCGGGGCATGCTTACTGCAGCCGAACATGGCAATCATGTTTGTGGCTGTGCACAGGGCACGCCTCACAACGAGATCAAGTCGTGCCGAGGGCTTGTATACTCGTTTTTTGGAAACATAACTCATGGCAAAGATATTGAGGACGCATCTCAAAGCTTTGTGGGCTCTGGGAGGCCCTAGCTTTACAAGAGCCCCAATGAAGGTTTACCGACCCTAAGTGCATTTGACTGAAGGATGTTGGTCGTAAATCTAGTCAACACCAGAACCATTGCAAAGGGCACCTGAGATTGATGAATCAAACCAGCTCTCATGGAGGCCAGCTATGACTAACATTGAGCTCAGGTGCCTCTCCACATGGAGCAAATAGATAGTGGTCATGATTGCCGATCGGTCAATCGAAGATGTGCAGCGAACGCAAAAGGCTCTCTGATCTGGGACTACCCCGTGCTCTGGGATAGCTCCGTGAGGTCGAACGAACTGCTCTGTTATTTCGAATTTCGTGTTACGGCGTTGACGAACAGGAATTATCGCTATTGTATTGCAAACACATGCTTCAATATAGACCAAGGTCCCGGAAGCCCTAGAATGGATAACATGATAAACCTGCGCAGTATTGTTCTAGAGCCTTTTAGCAGTGGTCTTACCTCGGTGTTGACTTCTCTGTAGTGAGCATCTGCAAAGCTTGTTATCTGTAGCAGCGAAGTGCGCCTCCGAAGGCGAAGGCGAAGGCGACATAGTGAGTATGACGCGACGTGTGCCCTCACAAATAGCCTTGTGGGGTCTGGACAGACAAGTTTGCTTCCCAAGCGGCAACGCTGATCGTCTTCGAGGGATTAACAGTTGAAGAGCGCCGTTGCTGGCGTCCCTACTCGGATCGTGCTCCGTAAAGCGATAGCAGAGGCTTTAACAAGTCAGAAAAGCCAGGTGATTCATTTGGGCAGCACCTCGAACATGGCAGCTAACACTGAGGCTGTGAGGTTGTGAGGTTGTGAGGTTGAGAGGGTGGAAGAGGCTGCAGCACGGTTGAGGGGTTTCTCAGTCCGAACGTCTCAATGCCCCAAACATCTCGACTCGACGAACTTTCACTACACACGCACGGCTATGCGCTGTCCTTTCGATAAGCAGTCTAGATCAGTAGGCGCGACTTTGAGGTCAGTCGATAGATCCACGGTGATTCGGTCAATCGCAGTCCCAGCATCAGAAAGCCACAAGCCTTGACCTGTGGCCGGACTGCTCTTTCTGCGCATATAGGTGCACACTGCCGTTCGCAAGTATGCATCTGAGCGCTTTGGCAGTCGTCTACGAAAACAATTGCCATGTTGTAGTCAGGCTTCGACATGATGGGAGCGGCGCGTTCCCGCGGATCACTCGGCTGCATGATCAGTCCTATCGGTCTTTCCTAGGGAGCATGGACCAAAAGTCAACAAAGTGAAGCCTAAGGCAGCTTTGGACCAAAACCTTAATGCTGCGATATGTCTACACCTGGCTCAGTGGAACGCAGGAAGAAGACACCGCAGGAGACAAGGCTTGCCCTAGGACGGGCTGCATGCATATTTATTCTCAGGACTACAAGACTCAGGCGGTCATTTTCGCTCCAAGATTTGAACCACATCAGTATCTTGTACACGATCCACGGGAGCCAGTTACTCTTACACTCAAAGCTGTACGACACGACCGATCGACAGCAACGCGCGCCATGCCTGATGAGCCTCAACCTGCGTAGACGATAGTTTCAGATGGAAGTGTAAAAGTAAGGACTACGTCGTCGATGTTCTAGCTGGGACCGAAAACGCTCGAAAGACCTCTCCCGACACTTCCGCCATCGAGAGCCCCGCGATCGCGTTCGTTCTCGCACACCGGGTTTCCCAGGCTCTGATTGCCCAACTCTCCATCGGCCAAGCCCAGCAAGTCTCTAGCGTGCCACTAACCGCTAGTGGCCGTTAGATTGAAGGATTTAATGCAGGTCGCTGACAGCCAAGAGATCATTATGGGCGACGAAAACCGATCAGAGTCGCTTAAATCTCCGTCAGAGGTTCGGCGATAGCAATGGTTTCTGTTCGACCGCTCTTCTTGCGGGGAAACTCAGCCTCATTGTGTGTCCAGGAGAGGTCTAGCATGCCGATCTGCGGCATGTCAGCTATCTGCATATATCTGCAAAGTCCGCACCCAAGCTGACGCCCATATGTTCCAACAGTCCCTCACGAACCACAATGTCAGCCGAGAGATCGTCAAATTCGCCGATTGGGGGATCCACGCATCCCATCGAGCTCGGCTGGTCGTCGCAGCGACTCGCATTACGCGATCGTAGAGAGGATTGGACGGGCATCACGAACCCGGCCGAGAGAAGGAAGCTGCAGAACCGACTGAATCAAAGGGCTCGTAGTGAGTGATCTGTAGAGGTTGGGTAGAGGGATTTTGAACTGATGCAACTGCTCAATAGGAGAGAGAGCTCGAAAGAGAGCCTCGCACGAGGCTTCAGCAACTACCTATGGTGCGGAATGCTCGACATCTCAGGAATTCGATCAATCTAGTACAGCCGTACATGGCGGCCACGAAGCCAGGTCTGAATCGCCGCAGGGAACAAAGGGCTCCGTGGTTCTTGCTCACAAACGGCCGCAGCCGCAAGGATGCATGACAAGTGTGCCTGAGGTTCGAGCGTTGATGAATCGCTTCGCAGATCATGCCTACAACAGCTACATGCAGGGTGAACCCGCTATTGCGCACCTACCTCTTCTCGTTAGGTATAACGTTGCGACCTCACTTGCAACAAACGCCGCCCATTTGGGCGTTGTTGAGGAATTCTACAAATGGGATGGGGTCTCGCCTGTGAATCAACAAGGCCCGTTGTTGGGATTGACTTTCCGCGATCATTTCTCAGACTGGCCCGCGACACTACAACCGACCGTTCTGCAGCTCTCGATGAAGCACCACCCCTGGGTTGATTGCTTCCCATGGCCACAGCTTCGGGATAATTTGCTCAGAGCGTTCGAACATCCTAATCTATGCGACGAAGACGAGCTGTGTCACGATATCTGCGATCTCAGCGACAATAGAGAGTCCATGCTTGTTGTCTGGGGTCCGCCAGAAGATCCAAGCAACTGGGAGGTCACGAGTCAGTTTCTTCGCAAGTGGGCATGGCTCTTGAACGGCTGCGAAGAGGTACTTCTGTCGACAAACCATTGGCGTGTAAAGCGAGGCGAGAGTCCGGTTACACCACAGCAGTTCGGTAATCTGGTAAGGCTAAGTTACTCGGAACGGCTAGGCGACTCGGGCGTGTAACGAGTAGTGTCAGCAGCCTGCATGCCCTGGTTTACCGTGCAAAGACCTTGGCGTAACGTCCTACCAAGTACATTGCACGTACAAGAGAGACATACTGGCTTAGAGGATCTAAAACACAGTCGCACTTTACTCCTCGCTCAGCCCTCGCGCACGATGTCAGTATTCGAACCTCCATTCAAAGCCCACGACACAATTCGCCTGGCACCGCATCATTTCGCCCACCGCAAATGTCAAGGCCTCACCAATTTTTTATCGGTGGTATTAGCTTTGGTGACTCATGGAGTGAGCTCTTCGGCAAGAGTGAGGATGCCTTCGAGCTGCTCCATGCATTCTACGAACTCGGAGAAAATTTCATCAATACCTCGAATGTATACAACAGGGAAGACCCAGAAAAGCTCATTGGAGACCGGATGGAGGGGAGAGGTGTCAAAGATCAGATGATCGACAGCAGGGAGCGGCGGGTATGCAGATGACGGAGGCGCAGGTTTTCTAGTGGCACGGAACAGGAGATGCTCGTTCTCATAGATCTGTTCGTCGTCGTAAGGCGAGGAATCACGCACGGTAGGGTCATGACCGGAATCGGCCTCTGGGTAGTCTGTTAGAATCGACTGAAGGATGTCGAGGTGCGGTTGTAAATGCTCACTGGACGCCATCTCGAAGATCGCGGGATGTTGTAATCGTGTTGAGTCAACCGCAGGCTGCAACCTGTAAGTCTCGTGCGATAACGGTCGACGGTGCGCGACAGTTGCACGATGATTGACAGCATCGATAGTAGTGGTGCAGTTACCTGGTAGTGGGAAGGAGTTTGTAGTGTTGGCAGGCGCGATAAACAGTCAGGTCTTGGCGAGAAGCAGTTCGAGTGAAGGACGGTGCAAGCTCGCTGCGACTGCGCGGATACCTCCCTGGGTCCAGTACAACACATCGTCAACGAAAGAGATACATTCTGAAGAAGGAGATCACAGACGTGAGAGGAGAAAAAAATGAATGACATTGCGAGAACAGAAAGACGCCGAAGCGTGGAAGGTATATCGAAGAAAACACACAAAAGCCAGAGCCGACACTAGCCCACTATCAAGCATACCCGCACATGCCCAGGTCTTCCATCACTTCTATCGGACCTAGAAGAGCTGGCTGATGTGCTTCTCCTTCGCCAGCCCAAACTCGTCCCTACTCCCTCCGGAGCTCGAACTTCCGCTCCTCTTATGATCCTGGACATTACTGCTCCCCAACTTCGGGCTCTCCGCACCTAGCGTCGGTGTGCGCCCGCCGATACTCGGACTGCTAGTTGTACTCGCGGTACCGCTTCGCTTTCTGAACACAAGACCGAGACCCCAGCCGCTGCCCATGCTGGGGCTGGTAATAGACGAGGGACCAAAGTAGGTCTCGCTAGACATCTTCGGGGAGCTGAAGGAGGATGTGGTCGAGAGTGCAGGAGATGTACCAGGCGATGCTGTGTCACGGCGAATGGAGGATGTGCCAAGGGATGGAGACTTCCAAAGGTATTTCTCTGCGAAAGAAGGGCCGCGTCGAAGCTGTGGGCGCTGAGATGCTTGGAGCTCAGCTTCAGCCATGCGCAGGAATTGAGCCTCGCTCATGACAAGGCGATCGAAGTTGTCGAAGTTGGACATGATGAATTGTTGATTGAGTATGGATTTGAAGATATGGTGGTTCTAGTGAACGTCGAGGTAGGGACTGTAAGTGAGCAGGCAGAATGAATGCAAACGAGTGGCTGTCCTGTGAGATCCGGCTCTTAGGATGTGTGGAAGTCTTGCTTGAAAGAAAAAGTGCGCTGAGAGCATGGAATGCATCATATACTGTTTGGCTCCAGGGTGGTTGCAAAACGGAGCCCGATGCGTGCAGGTCGAAAATATGGCCGAGACGGACACGACTTGACCGACCCTAGGCGGAAGCTAAGACATGTTGTGCACTCCCAGGAAGGTTAGTCGGGCTGTAAGTGAGCGCATGGCAAGTGGCTCGCCTGGAATGATCTGTGAGCTTCGGACTTGCACAGGGGGCTGTGCTACATGGGTGCCAAGTGCGACAAGGCGAAGCCCAACATCGAATCCGTTAGACGAGTGCAGCAATTTGGAACCAGTAGTCACACCCTGCTCTACCAAAGACCAACCTGAATAGCCTGAAGTCGTCCATATGGAATGTATTCCCTCGTCACGATCGCGACGCGTGGGTAACGCGTACCGAGTGTGTCGCGTGTCAGAGTCCGGGAATGGTGACAACGCATGGAACAGCAAAAGTCATGTATAGCGAATGCATCGCAAGCACCGGGGCTTTGGGGCTTGGTTGTGCTAGGATGCGTGACGATTCTGCAAAGGACAGGACGCTGCGGAGTCCGCTGTGGAATTCATTGACGCTATGACCGATTGAGCCTAGTCCCGGGATACGTTCTTGACTTCCATGGTCATCATGCCTCCTCCATCAATAGCCATCGTCTGCCATCTACTTTGTAAGTCCAGGACTGCCGCCTTGCAATCGAGGTCGTTTTGATGCCCTGAGGTCGCTCTCGCCGCGACGTAAACGCTCGTGCTCTTGCTCGAGGGCTCTGATCCTCCTGTCTTTCTCAACGCCGCTTCTCTTGTAAACCAGCACCTCTTCCTCCAGACTCAGAACCTTTGCTTCCAACCCCTGTATCAATTCCTCGGACGCATTAGTCGCATCAATGTTCATGCTGGATCCTCGAATACCTCCAGCGGGAACCGTCGTCGTCCAGACGTCGTTCAAAGAAGGCTTGTCGGCATCGGTGGTATCATGACATGGATCTTGGGATTCCTCGGCAGCTTTTCTTGAGGATGCATTCTGCTGCCATGAGGGTTTCACCGAGCTCTGGATTGCGATTGTCGTCTTTCTTGGCTTTGTCCTGGCTTCATCTACGGCGCGTCGCTTTGTTACAGGCTTAGGAACCGGACCCATGCCATAGAATCCGCTGCAGACGGGTTGCTTCATTACTGGTGCGACAGGGTCGTATGCTATGGTCGATGGCTGCAACACACCAATTTGCGAGAGGATCGTAAGCTCGTCGAGATTAGGTCGGATTTGAAATGCGGGATCCGCAAGCATGC
Source organism: Didymella glomerata (assembly GCA_030271015.1). NCBI lineage: Eukaryota > Fungi > Ascomycota > Dothideomycetes > Pleosporales > Didymellaceae > Didymella > Didymella glomerata. The sequence goes on along the minus strand of JAJOHN010000003.1, from coordinate 1,497,773 downwards.
ACTCGGATATGCTTCTGTTTCGATATCACTTGGCGTCGCAGTATAGTTGTGGACGAATCTGCATCCAGGTCAGTACTCCCAATCGTGACCATAAGACTCATGTTACGAGGACCGACCCTGCCAACGTGCTGCCTTGTTGAGCAAATCCAACACTCGTCCAAGCAGCTTGATTGGACTCCGTGTCTCGGCATCCAGCAAGATGCGCACCATTTCCTGTTCTTGCTGGAAGTCTGATGCATCACTGCAGCAATTGTGTACTGATCGTAGTAAGGTCCGGAAGGAGGCAGACACCTCTCGACAGGATACTTCAGCCCCGCTGGGCGTTGAAGGCCTAGAAGTCTGGAGGTTGTCAATGCGGAGGGCGCCGATGTGTTTGTAGACGTTGGGGACACGTGCCGTTCGTCTTGATTAAGAATGAGGAGGCGGATTGGTAGAGAATGTTCCATTACCTGAACGCACGATTTGCCTGGTTCAGCCATCTGGCCATCTTCGAGGAGGTGTGAGGCATCTTCCATGTCCATCATCGCCGGCTTCGCATCGGTTGCATCATCTTGGTCCTGAATGTTTTCTTTGTATGAGAAGACCTTGCGCCATAGATAGATTGGCTGAAGAACATGCTACCAGCGTGGGTGCCGACAGTGTACCAGATGTGGTAAGGTGAGTCTGCAAGACGTCAGCTGAGTTTAGTTGTTTACACGTTTCAGCGCAAAGCCCGCAGGAAAGAGCAACAGCGCAATACACTACTCCCGAGCTCAAGGCCAGAGATGACAAGCAAGAGAAAGAGAAGGGCGGGCTTCAACGTGCGCTATAACAGTTTTGGGTCTTCCACATGGCTGTGCGTCGGGAACTTTCGACCGAGGCTATACTCCTATCTTACCACCCTATCCCTTGCTATCGTACAGTATGCAGACTCTCTCAGATCTGGTCTACAGTCTTGGTCTCTTCTGCCCTCCTCGATACGTCACTGCATCTGTCCAGCCTTCTGATTCGTGCAAGGCAAGCTCCAACTCTCGTATGCGTCGATCCTTCGCTCTAATCTCCTCGTGAGCTCTCTGGAGCTCACCGTGGTACGCCGCGCACCCTTTTTCCGTCTTGAGACTGTGGTTAGCGCCGTTGATAGAGCCATGGGTTATGATGCACTCAGAAAGTGACTGCAGACCTTTAGGTGTGTCTTGTTGTGGTGTGCAGACTCTGAGACGAGGGTCTATGTCTGTCCGAACGTCATTGCGGGTGGACATGGTAGCCTGCAGGGAGGTGCTGAACTGCTGTGCGGTTGCCAAGGCTAGTCGTATACTTAGCGGAGTGACTGTGGCATACCGAGTGCCTTCATGGTAGGTCGATAGCTGCCAGGTATCCTCCAAGAGATCACCGAGAAAGCTGTCATCTTCTTCCGGTGAGACTGGCGGAGTTTGGGATCTGTCCTCGAAATCGTTCGTCTTGCTGCTGTTCAAAGCACTAGCGTTGAGGTTGTGCGGCGAGTCGAGCTCACCCGTAGAGGTTTCTACGAATGTCAGGGCAGGTGCGCTGCCAATGGCGACACCAAGTCCAGTCGTGGGGCTCGCCTCATCTACACCAGATCCAGTACTCAAGTCGATGGCTGCTGGTTTCGGTCGTAACTCCCTGGGTAGATCCGTCAAGGCGGACGGTGCGTCCTTGCCCTTGTAGAATGCCTTCACAACTGGATGCTCCAGGTTGACGACCACAGGATCCTCTAGCCTCTCCCAATCCTTGTATACTCCGGCAACAACAAGGTAGGCGCGTTCGCGTAGGATAGGCCTCAGCTGGGCTCTCTTTCGCAGATGGTGTCCATGGCTCTGCCACCACTTGATGCTGGCGTATATCCTTGAGCAGTCGCGGTGTCGGTGTTGCTTTGTCCTGCACAGAATGCATTTCTCTGTGCATTTGCACTCCTGCCCTGTATGCTTCATATGTAAGCAAAGTACACAACATTGCTCAAGTTCAATCGCGCCGAAAGCACTTTGGTCGTAGTACTGGCCCGCAGGCGGTAGGTAGCGTTCGATGGGATCCTTCAGCTCCTTCACTGGTGTAACGTGGTAGGCAACACCAGACGGCCCCTCGACGCGGATGTGTGATTTCTTTAATTTCTTGAGTAGCGTCTTGCTTGGCTTCGTTGGTGCCATGTTGCTGCGGAGCAAACGTGGATACTGTGGCTGTTGTGATGCTGGCGAGGTCAGACTCAGGCAACTTTTCGCTGCCTTGCGCTAGCGCCGGTTGCGCCTTCACCTCTGCAATCTCATACTTTAGGATCAGCTGACGACCCTCATTCAATCACATGAGTAAGCGTAATTCCCTGTCGTGTCTAGTGAACAGTTTTTTGAAGAGTTTTGCGGGAAGCCTCTCAGAAACTATGTGCAGTACCAGAACTAAAGACGCCAAAGGTCCCCCATGATCACAGGATTTGTGCTTCTGGCACTCGTCGATACTGCAGCTCCAGAGCTGACAGCTGCTTCTGTACCGGGAGACAGCTCTTTCGAGACTTCGCCATCTGCTGCTTGAACGCCGAGCCTAGCTGGTCCACACTCATTCAGTGATCAAGAGTCAAGTCGGGGAAAGAATCTCCGTCAGCGCTTTCAGAGAGAAAGCCCGTTGCGTGCTTGTACTCGCTTCACGGTGAAGAGCACCGAAACTACCTAGCGCTGTCAGTGCTCGCGCCTCAACTTGTTCACTTGCTCCTACAAAGGCAATACAAACACTGCATTACCTTCGCCGAAATACCTCTACGCAATCAATCGTCATGGGGAGCTCGATCTCAAAGTACCTCGACAACCCTGCATCGGCAGGCCTGACGACAGAATCAATCGAGAGATTCTACGACGTCCTCGACCGAAAGCGCAAAGAACGCGGGGATGAGGGCAGTCCCGGAGAGAATCCGGTCGAAGGCACCGACGGTTCCGGCAAGAATGAGGATGAGAGGAAGGAGGAGAGGAAGGAAGACCCCGACGACGATGACAGCAAAGGTAAGTGTGACGCTCCTCATTGTAGTCACAGAGCTAGACCTAGCTTCTAAGATTGTCGACAGCGCTGGACTCGGTCCCAGCGACATTATTGCGGCTAAGATGAACCTTGACGCAGCTTTTCAGGCGATCCAGATACGGGACAAAGACGCATTCCACAGCGTCATCACCTCGCTTACAAAACTCGGTCTCCAGCTCAATCAGATAGCCAAGGTAGCTGTGGCCTGGGTGAAGGAGCACCCTTGCCTCACCGCCGCCATAGTCGTCTCATGTATCATGTTCGCCTGCACTCCTGTGATCATCGGAGCCGCTGGATTCGGAGCTGGCGATATTGTCGCAGGTACGTGTGCTTGCTGATAGTGTTCATGACAGTGTTCATAACCGTGTCTCTAACATGAACTTAGGTAGCATGGCCGCAGGCATCCAGGCGGGCCTTGGCAATGTGGTAGCTGGCTCAGCCTTTGCTGTCTTGACGAGCGCCGGAATGGGCGGTGCCGGATTGGCTGCTGTGATGGGCGTGAGCGCGTGCATTCCGGCAGCAGTGGCCGCCTGGGCAGCGCTCTGGACGCAATGGCAGAGCAAGGAGAAGGATGACAAGCATGAGATGGACTGAGGCGTACCATCATTGATAAGTAGAGCGGAAGCCCACAGAGAGGAAGTCCACGCGGAAGTCCATGCGGATGTTGTCATCGGTGTAAGACGCTACAAAAACTGGTTGTGACCCCAAGGAAGGGCGAGGTTCTATTGCGAAAGATGTTGCCAGGTCAAAACGTCTATGTCCCGTTGCCAGCACAAAATTTCTTCGCTTTCCATGAGAAATTGCAGCAGGGATCTTCATCTTCCCCTTCTCAAATCTTTATATAGACCTCTGCCAACCTCTTCCTCGTATACGTATCGTGTATCGGGACTCATCGGGCCACTGAACGCACCCAAAGGTTGTTGTGTTGCTGTACAGAGTGTGCTTACCAGCTCAGGTCGTAGCTCGTTGACTTTGGCAATAAGCAAGGGGACAAATTTTTTTGCGCCACCTGGTAGCTTTGCGAGAAGAGAGACAACCTGAGTCAAGTAGTCGACTGGACCTAGCTCCATCTGAGAAGCAGCTACATTTAAAAATGGAAGAACGTCTGCAACGGCGCAGGCAATGTCGAATACTTTCTCGGTCTGCAGAATTAGCTCTGTGGATGCAGAAGGGATGTGTGACTTACCATTCCCACTCCGTGAACTTGTAAGCTAGTAATTGGGAGCTTTATTGCAAGAATGGTCAGATCGGTTGCGACCACGACTGGATATTTGAATGTCAAACATTCGTAGACGGACTCTGTCGACAGGAAGCCAAAGCGTGGAAACAACTCCCAAAGCTTAATGCGTAGCCAGAACTGCGACACACGCACATTCGCAATCTCCGCGTTCGAGACCTCAAGGTTGGAAGGTAGAGCGGTTCGAACATCCCGCTCGAGCTCGAGTAGCCACTCCCTACTGCAATTTGTACTGGAACCGTTCCATACTGCGAAGAACATCTCGTCAAGTGGCTGAAACACAGATGCGAGAAGCTGAACGCCAGGCGCTTGTGTGAGAATGAGAGGCGGACTTCCCGCTGTGACTTGTAGTGTAATCGGCCGGCCTCTTCTGACTGCATGGGATCTACTAGGGTCAGTTCAGCCCTTGTGCAAAAGTTGGACAGGTACCTTTCGGAAATCAGGAGGATCCAGAACATGCAGCTGTGCTTCCTCTCATCGTACCAGTCGACACCGTGTCTCTGAAGCATCGTAAAGAGCGTTGTGGCTTCACGAAGGTAGAACCAGCCCTGTTGGTAGTCACCGAGTCCAGCATAAGCGCCATACAAGAAGAACGAAATGAGCATTGAACGTGGGGTGGCATTCGTTACGCATGTAGGATCTCGCATCCGGAGGGCATCATTCAGACTCTGTCGTCCCAGATCCGCGTTGAAGGAAAACCTTTGCTCAAGCGTCTCACTTAGAGCGTTCCCAAAGTTCGCAACGTAGGCGCAGAAAGCCAGGACAAATTGGCGGGACACATTGGAGGTCTTCGAAAGCTGTACCTCGGACTCCAGAGCATGCAGTGACAGTATCGGAACAACCAACTGTATACGACATACGTAGGCGCTGATGCAAGCTTGCACAAAGGTCGTTTCTGTTTGGAAAGGAGCCGCCAGCGGCAAGTGTGCAGAAGCAGCCGAAGCTGTCGCAGCATGCTGTGTTTGAGCTTCTCTGAGTTCATTGAGGACTATCGCTCTAGCGCCTCTGTTGCCTCCTTGCTTTCTTGGTGAGTCGTAGGCACACGATAAGTTCGCTGACATGCAGCCTGAGCAGGGCTGCTGCCCATTGCATTTGACTTTCCGGCGCCGGCAGGCATCGCAGGCCTTGGGGATCACTTTTCTCGTGGACACCATCTCGTTCTTTGCCCGTCCAGATCACGGCTATACATCTCGCAGGTGCCAGTGTGGGAGGTAATGATCACGCGCCTGGTGGTTTCGGCGGAAAGGTGCGGACGCGACGCGTCGAAAATGTCCGAGCGGGGAACAGCGCTGGAAAGGCATCGTAATTATTGGAGGCACACGTGATCTGGGTAGCATCCCCCAGCCTCTGAGGGAAGAACATTCAAATTTCAGCAATCATAGTACAAACGAGCCGTCATCGCAAATTGAGCATTGTTTCTATCCGTTCACTGTTTCGATATATTGTTGTTTACTCTGTGGCTAGGAAAGCGCGCTAGCAGCTCCTCACTCCTTCCATTCAGGATTTGCCACCTCTTTCTCCTCAACCTTCTCCAGACCGATGCTACGGCCGTAGGGATCGACTTGCGTGCTGGCAAAGTCCCTTGCGCTGACCCTACTCTCGAACAATGCGTCGAGCTCGGCGTACGTACGGCCCTTGGGCTCCGGCAACCTGAAATACACCCACACAACCACGCAGCCGCAGGTGCCGGCCCAGAAGTATGCCGTCTTCGCTCCCCAAACCCAGCCACCACTACCGAGTTGATAATTCGTCAACACGTTAACAATTATGTTGGACATGTTGTACAATGCTCGGGCCAGATTGATGGTCTTTGACTTCAGACGTGTCGACGGCATCTCGGCAACGATGGAGTAGGTGACCGGGCCAATTGTGAAGTCGTAGACAAACACGAATACAATCAGAATGGCACCGATCGCCCAGTTCGAAGCACCATTTCCAGCGAAAGAGCATGAGCCGACGATGATCAGCAGCACAAACAGCGTGCAAGCTCCAGAGAAATGGATCGTACGGCGGCCGAGCCTCTGCATCAGGAACCACGAGCCCATTGTTCCAACCAGACCAAGTGCAAGCGATATCATCGACATGTTGAACGACTGGACGGTTGGGAGGCCCGCTTGCTGCATGAAGTACGCACTACCAAGCTTCAGTATGAATTTTCCAACGGGGCATCAGAAAACTTACAAGTATCCCATGATATTGGTCCCACAGATGGTCTGCGCAATCCATGCAAAGCAGACGATCTCTGTCCTACGAAGATCCGTCCCTCTGAAAAGATCCCTCCACCTTGTACCTTCCTTCATGTTCTTCTCCAACTCGTTGGTGTGCTCGATCATAGCAATTGTCTCGTCTGGGTTGAAGTTGGGGTTGCTCCCGGTCGAGGTCAGTCGAAGTAGCGCGGCTCGAGCCCCTGCTTTATCCCCTCGGCGAACCTACACCACGTCAATGAGTTGTCATATGGTTCCTTGGCGAGAAACCTACATGCCACCAGGGCGACTCTGGAGCCAGAGCAACTCCAATTGCAATTGGAAGCGGCCATATCCATTGGATTGCGAACGGGATCCTGTACGCCCACTGGTCCTCACGCAGCACACAAGCCCGATTGACGCCAGCAGCGATAAACTGGCCCATGACCCAGCACATGTTCACAAACGTTGTCAGAATAGGACGCAATTGCACCGGTGCGACTTCAGAGGCGTACTGTGTTGTCAGAGTCTGGAATCTGCTGCACGTCAGTCTTCGACTCCAATGCTTGAGATGAGCTCAACTTACATGCCCCACGGTATCCCACAGAACACCTCGCCAATGACAAGAGTCTCGACGTTTGGCGCAAAGAAGAGTATGAAGATGAAGCCGGTCATCGCGATCAGGGCACCAATCATGGTTTTGCGGTAGCCATATCGTTCGCTTACGAAGCCGTTGATGAGTAGACCGATGACTTCACCAGCTCGCGCGCCGTTCGACCTATGCGCAAGCGTCAGAATCCCTGGAACAACATTTCGAACGAACAACATACAAAGCGCTTTGCCATCTCGGTTGTACTGCCCACTTTCCAGTCCTCTTGTTGAGGACGCCGTACTTCTGGTTGAACATCGGGCTTCCGTAGAGCGATCCGAGAAGCGCGAGGTCGTAGCCCTCCATGATCAGCGCACTCGAGAGGATGACTGACCACCCAACGGCCTTCGGATACAGTCTGATCGCTTGGAACAAGCCCATGGACTTCTCATCATCTGCGGCATGTTGGGCTTCTTCATTAGGGGCGACACGATCAGCCGCAATAGGTGGTTTAATCTCCTTGCCAGCCATGTCGATAACAAACAGTTGTGAATATTTCGGAAGAGCTGTCGAGTGCTGCTGTTGTACCGTCACGGCATCGTGTGATATTTATGCCTGCCATTTAGACAGGGATGATCATTTCCGAACTCAGTCCGTCCTTTTGCTCGGTAAATCCGGGGTCAAGCGAGCTCTCCACAATCTCTTCCGCAGTACCCCATGATGTACTGGCCGGTGTCAAAGTCGGTCACGCTACGCTTGAATCGGCTTGAAAAATCCGTCTAACGAGTTTTGACAGGGGCTCAACGCACTGAAGCCCTCCAGAAGCACGCTCGGAAGTTCGTGGAGCCAAGTCGGAGGCGTCGTATCCATCGCGTCTTGCATGGTCCCGCCGGACCAACCACACACGGCGATGGCAAACATCGGAGGTACGAAGCTTTGCGACAGGCCACGGCTTGGGCTTTGGGCCAGTCTAGCCTCAGGAGCGAGGCGTTTCCTACCTGCACATCCTCTTTGATTTCAGCGTCTTCACACCAGACGTTTTGCTCCTCCCATAAGGCGAGGAACGCGCCCGGCTGCAACAACAGCATTGTCTTGGCCATCAGACGAATTGACCTACTGCCAACGAGTATCAGCTAAATCCTAGCTTTTTCCCGTCAAGTTCACGATCCCCGGCATTCCGTCTAATCTTGCCGCCACTGGGAGCCTCCTGTCGTCAAGTTTGGCGACGCAGGACATGAGAAGCGTGTTTGCAACGCATTACTCCATCGCGAATACCGACTGCTCAAGAACTTTGTTCAAGCCGCGCAAGGAGGGATTTAAATCAACAGCGTGGCAACATGTCTCCTCACGCTGATCCTCTCTACCACAAGCGAGTGTGGTGGAAAGAGGCAACCTTCTACCAGATTTATCCCGCGAGCTTTAAAGACAGTAACGGAGATGGCTGGGGTGACATCCCGGGAGTATTGCAGAAGATCGAGTATATTGCCTCGCTCGGCGTCGACGTTGTTTGGCTCTCGCCAATGTTTGATTCACCCCAAGTGGATATGGGCTACGACGTGTCCAACTACGAAGAGGTCTACGCACCGTATGGCACCGTGGAGGATGTCGAGGAACTGATCGCGGCCTGCCATAAGTACGATATGAAGCTGATCCTGGACCTTGTTGTCAACCACACAAGCGACCAACACGCCTGGTTCAAAGAGAGCAGAAGTTCGAAAGACAACTCCAAGCGAGATTGGTACTTTTGGCAGCCGGCGCGGCACGATGATCAAGGAAGGCGAATGCCGCCTACGAACTATCGATCATACTTTGCCGGTGGAACCTGGACATGGGATGAGGCAACTGGAGAGTACTATCTGCATCTTTACGACAAATCCCAGCCAGACCTGAACTGGGAGAATGAAGGATGCCGGAAAGCCATCTATGACTCAGCAATGCGCTTTTGGCTCGACAAATGTATCGACGGTTTCCGCATCGACACTGTGAACAAGTACTCCAAAGTGCTTCCCTTCGCCGACGCGCCCGTTATTGACCCTACGTCGTTCACGCAATCCGCACCGGAGAAATGGTGCAACGGCCCACGAATCCACGAATTCATCAGAGAGATAAATACTGAGGTCTTGAGCCATTATCGCACCTACGATGGGCTGCCGCTTTGTACAGTTGGCGAATTGTCACTGTGCCCCAATCCTTCAGATGTCATTCCCTACGTCTCAGCCCGCAACAAAGAGCTCGACATGGTCTTCCAATTTGATATCACGCATCTCGGCCAGGGCCCACCCGGCGGAACAAGCAAGTACGATTTCGCGCCCTGGACCCTGCCAGAGATGAAGCATATTGTAGAGAAGTGGCAGACATTCATCGACGGCACCGATGCTTGGACAACCGTCTTCAACGAGAACCACGACAATGGACGCTCTGTGTCACGCTTCGCCAACGACGCGCCCGAGTGGCGCGAGAAAAGCGCGAAGATGCTTGCCATTTGGCTGACTGCGCAAAGCGGCACGCTGTTCCTGTACCAAGGACAGGAGATCGGGATGATCAACGCGCCGTCACATTGGGACGTCGAAGCTGAGTACAAAGATGTCGAGAGCCAGAACTACTGGGCCGAGGCTGTGAGACTTGATGAAGACGGTACGGATCCAGGGAGGAAGGGGAGAATCAAGCTCGGTTTGCAGCTCATGGCTCGTGACCATGCGAGACTGCCGTTCCAGTGGGATGCAAGCACAAATGCTGGGTTCTCGAGCGGGACGCCGTGGATGAGGGTGCATGATGAGTATCCAGAGATCAACGCAAAGGCTCAAGAGGGTGATGAGCAAAGTGTGTTGAGCTTCTACAAGATGATGCTGACGATGAGGAAACACCACAAGGACTTGTTCGTCTACGGCACGTTCGAGCTTCTCAATCCGCAAGGGAAGGAAACGTTTGTGTATCGCAAGCGCTACGGGGAAAAGACAGCGGTTGTCGTGCTGAACTTCACAACGGATGATAAGGCCCTACCAAAGGAAGTAATCGAGGGCCTGACGCTGCTCGTCAGCTCGTACGAAAAGATCTACGGTGAAGGTTTGCAGCCACTTGAGGGCAGAATCTACGTCAACTACTGATAGAAGCGACCATCACGCACCGTTTCATAGTATGCTTACACGAATCTACACCAACCAAGCAGCCACAGTATCCTCCGTGTTCTCTCCCTCAGTCTTTTCTCCCTCACCCTGCTCGCCCTCAGTCTGCTCCCCTCCACCATATCCGCCCACCTGCTGCTCCCCACCCGCCCGCCTCGTCATACACCTCGCAGTCCTCAACCTCCACGCCGGCCCCGGATCCGCCTCACTGTGCTAACCAAACCGCGCATCCGGACAAGTCACAAACAGCATCTTCGCCAGAACCGCGATATCCCACTTTCCGCTCCCTAGCCAACTCTGCGCCAAGACCGTGACGCATCGCCTCACGACCTCAATATCAGTGCACGCACAGTACCTACTACGCACACGAAGATCTAGTATCTCTGTCTCTTCATCATCCAGGGGCAAGACAAACTCGATGCCCAGTAGCTCCGCTACCTTCTGCCGAACGACGTGGTCGTGCTCTGCGATCCAGAGACTAGCGAACATGTAATCAAGCTGTGCTAAGCTGGTGTCGAGGTAATACTCGAGTTAGAGGGGGTCGTTAGCAAGCACAATGATATTGAATTGGATACGGTGGAGGTAGTTCTCGAAGCGTCCGTGTTGGAGGTCGTTGGAGCGCGCTTCTTCGAGGCGTTTGGTGAGGATCATCTTGTCGGGGTGGCGAGGGTGCAGAGTGCTTTCTGGTGTGCGGCTGGTAAGGCGGGTGCATACTTGCCCAGTTATTGGCTATGCGTCGAGGAGAGCAAGCATGTATAAGCGTGGTTTTGATCATGGGTTGCGACTCGTGATTGTGATGGGTTGTGTGATCATGAAAGTGCTGGGACTCTTGTGGAAGCGAATCTAGATGTCTATTCTACAATACTTTTATCCCACAACTTCCGTTTCCATCCCGTCAAAGCATCTCAAGCGCCCAATTTCTCCTCCAGCCCCTCGCTTCTCGAGTAAGCTCCCGGCCCTCTCGCACCATCCGGCACATGGAACCTCAGATCAACCCGCATAAGCGCATACAACCCTACCGTAAGAATCTCAACCCCAAAGTCCACTACGTAGAACGCCGCCTTATGGAAATACCCCGGCAGCGGCTCCGTCATCGGCACAGGGGCTTTCCACGACGTACCAGCGCGGTAGCTGGCGCCAAAGCAGACAAGCATAGTCCCCGCGACAAGCACCGCGACCTTAACCCTCAGCTGCCCTGCGCCGAATTTATCATGGCGCTGTTTACGCGGTACTGCGAAGGCGAGCGCCAGGATCGGCAGCGGCAGAGAAGATATCACAGCTAGGAAGGTTGTGCCGTAGAGTTGGACGGCGCGGTCGATGAAGTGTGTTCGTGGGCGGAGGGTGTAGAAGCTTTGCACTGTGACTGTGATGAGCGCGGCGAGCGTGAGGCCGATGACTGGCCAGAGAAGTTTGAGAAGTGTGGAGGGAATGCGGTGCCATCCGAAGTGTGGGTGCAGAGAGCGGACGAGGCGCTGGGTCCAGAGCAAGTTAACGACGAAGACGATAAGGACGCCGGCGACGGTGAAGATCTGAGTCGCAATGGCGAGACGGATGTTGTGTGGGTATACGATGGAGGATAGCCGGAGGCTGCAGGTTACTATGCGCGACATGCAGAAGCCTGAGTTATTAGCTGATTTGGTTTGTAGATGGGATGGGTAATGAGCGTACCGAAGAGAACGCCGTTGAACAAGAACTTATGGCCTCGCCGCCGGTTCAGTTGGAAGATCGTCATGTGCGTTGCTGCGCAGCATATGTAGAGAAAGAGGCAGATTGCGGTGACAGGAATGTCTGTCGACCTCTCTGGCTTGCCGCCCAGAGACCAGAACTTGGGTGGGTAAGGTGCCGTGTGGCTCATCTGGGGAATGTTAGAAAAGCTCCGGTCGACTCGGTGCAAGTCATACCTTGGAAAAAGATTTCGTGTGTGAGACTGATCTATGAGATACCTTGATATAAGGTTGAGATTCTAGTGTTTATCTCGATGGTGAAGGTGTCCATGCAGTGTTGTGTAACCTTGTCGCAGCAGGACCCTGCCCACTTTAATAGAAGGTGCCATGTTTCCTAGCTCCTTCTACAACACCGCAACATCCGTATCGTGAGTTCGATTCGCAAACTCGGCCGCGACGGTCGAATGGTCGGAGATTCGCACGAGACTGAAGCAGGTTGGTGGTGAAGGCGCTGATTGGTAGATCGGCAATTCGCTAGAACTTTCACCGACATTTGAATACCGAGCGCGAGGCGCCACAAGCGTCAGTCAGCGAGGCCGACGACTTGCGACTGCCAGTGTTGATATGCCGTCGGTGTAATATTTGATCTTTCGGAGCCGTGCCTGGAACTCAGGAGATGACGGGACCCGAGTGACGATGGGCTTGCGAGTCGCTCCCGAGAAGTTGATTCCTAGTATGCGTACGTACGCTTGATGTTGACATCGACTTGTTTTCGAAGAGTTGCGCGCGAGCTGTGTGCAGTGTGAGTCTATCATAGCATTCGTGGGGTATACTACCAAACAACCAGCAATGCTTTGCCCTTCATACAATTCTCTCCAATCATACACTCTTGCACCACTTCCCGTTCCCCGTCTCCATCTCGTCTTGCCTCAAACACCCACGCGGACCATTTTACGGGCTCTGCATGAACGGCACCTTACTATACAACTCATCAAACTCCTTCCCGATCCACCCCACCGTCTTCCCTGCTCTCCCCACAACACCCAGCCCACCTGCGAGCCACAACCCCGTAATCACCGCCGCAACGCCATTGATAACATACCACCTCCTCTTCCTCTCCAGATCTTTGTGCTCCGAGTACGGACTGACCTGGCTCGGCTTCCAACCCAACCACTGCGCCGCGCCCCAGACAAAGTGCCACACGCCCGTGCCCACAAGCGCACTGAACCCGGCAAACGAGATGAAGGGATGTGTCGCAAAGCCATGAGAAATGTAGGAGAGCGAAATCAGGCTGTTATCGCCGTGCATGTACACGGGCAGGATCCGCGTAGACCAGACGTGGAAACTCGCAAGCGGGAGCAGAATGTACCCGAGCACGCTCGTGCCGCTGAGCACCGGCCAGGGGATCGAGCGCTTGTCTGTTCGTGTCTCAGCGCCGTAGCGCTGCAGCGCGACGCGGCGTCGGTACAGACGCAGTGCGACGCCGGAGGTTATGTGTGCGAGGAGTGGGAGCGCGACGACGAGGGGCTCGGCGAGGGTGGATTGGTAGTACGGCCGGGTTAGGAGGAGGTAGCGGTTTGCTTCGGGGACGGAGCGGACGGCGAGCGGGATCAGGGAGGTGTTGGCGATGTGGAAGGTGGTGAAGATGCCGAAGGCGTAGGAGGAGTACTTTTGGATGCGCGTTACTGGTGTCGTTAGTCTCTCTTCTCTTCAGCTATTGGGAGTGATAAGGACGTACACCACCACACTGGCCCATGGCTGCCGCCCAGTCCTAATGTCGTTGTTGTTCTCCGCGGCAGATCGAATTCTTGCTGTCCTTCGCTCTTCTCTTCGACGGGAAAGTAGCCTTCCTTGAACTCGTTGGGCGTCTCTTCCACGGGGCTGGGCTCGACTTCCGTCAGCCCCATAACGCCCGCTTCCTCGTCGTCGAGCATCGGCAGCGCCGGCGGAGGTTGCGGCGCCATGTCGTGTGCTGAGGTTGCTGATTCGGGCGACGTTGATAGGTGGATGGCGGTGAATGCGGTGTGGGTCCTGCTCGCGCCTCGGCTACCACACAATTGGGACGCAGGGCTGTTGAGCCTCACGTTTGCGAACGTCAGTGTGAAAGTCGTTCTTGTATCTACCTCCATCACTAGACACACCTTACCGACAGTACACAAACCACGCCAGAATCAGAACCAAATAGCCAGAAAGGCAGAACCACCGCAATGCCGCCCCGAAACAACCCCCTCCCCGCCGCAATGCGCCTCTTCAACTGCTCCATCTGCGACAAAGGCTACCCGCGCCAACTCGACTACGAGAACCACCTGCGCAGCTACGACCACAACCACCGCCAGCGTCTCGCCGACATGAAGAAGCTGACCGCCTCCAACGACGCTGAGGGCCAGAAGCCCAAGCAAGGCGTCGAGCTGCGCGCTGTCGGGAGCGGCAACGGTGCGCTCGCTGGGAAGGGGTTTACGAAAATTGGTGGGGGCGGAGGGCTGGGCAAGGGGTTCACGAAGATTGGGGGCGGGTTCAAGAAGGTGGGGACGAGTGTGGAGAAGGACGGGGCGAAGGTGGAGGCTGCTGTAGTCCCTGAAGCGGTGGTTGTGCAGGCGGAGGATGTGGCGCCGGTGCAACCTGCTGAAGCTGGGAAAGATGAGGATGTGGTTATGGGTGAAGATGATGAGGATGAAGCTATCACCTGGGACGAGTACGACTTCACCAAGCCCACTGGCTGCGATCACGCGACCTGCGGCGGGTGCAAGACCGATGGGATATGGAGTGGTAGCTGGGTCGCTGTCTGAGGATGCAAACGCTGGTCACGACGCGCGCGTCGAGTTCCATGCTCGCTTCTCTCTGCTCGCTCTGCAGCAAACGAGCGCGTTTGACCCATGTCACCTGGGGCGGCGCAACATCCCGTCCCTAATATCGATGCAGCTGATTGAAGTCGACGAAGGCCATCCTCGCGGGGGGAGCAACACGGCCGACATGACCGAAGACGATCTTCTGGTACATTGTATACCTGCACGCTCAATCTCGTGACACCACGAAAGATCCCAGGTCCGAAGTACTATGCGACATGAAACCAGCCGTCTTGGACCGCTTAGATGCGTGTTTCTGGGTCGCGCCATCGGTAAGCGCTGAAGCTCGCAAAAACGTCGCGGCCGCATCACCGCTGGTGCAATGCATCTCCGTTCTCCCAACGCAGATGGTTATCTCACACTACATCACATACCATGAGCGCGCCCTGACTAGCCCGGGCTCCGACGAAGTTCTAGATGCGTGGATGCGCGGCGTGTATGCTACATACACCAGCACCGAGACCGTGCGCGATTGCATACAGATTCTGTGTAAATACGCGGTGGCCCGTAAAGAACGCGATGTGTCGAGAGAGCTGCTGCGCATCGCGTGCCCGGATATCAACGATGTGAGAAGTGGACGCCCGGTCATGTTCAATGTCCCACGACGGAGACTTGTCACCGCGCAGGACATGGTCAACCGTGCGGCGAAAGTGGGGATGGGAGTAAGCCGCTGTTTGCTTTAAGAGATATGTGAGTGCCTTGGATCCAAATGGATGATCTCTATAGATCAGCGTATACCGGAGATTGGGAGAGTGACTTGATGGATTGTTAAGCTATGCACTTCCAGATGACCTGGCTAGCTTTTGATCGCCCACCGCACACACAGCTTTCATGATTATATATCCCGCACAGATGTCCGCCTCTGTACCCCGCCATAGTCAGCCATGATAGACGACGAGCTCGCCGCTTTTCTGCGCCGTCTGCTTGACCTCATTGCACTTGACCCCGTGGATCTGAGGGAGCAGCGAGTAGAGAGGCACTTCTCCATATCGAGCCTGCAGATCTCAGTCGCTTGGTTGCGTGTATATGGGCCGATGGCTTGGACATTGGCACTTTTCCGTAGAAGCTTGTGGTGTATCTTAGCACACCAAATCCCAACGTGGCTCTCGACTGCCCTTTATTCGGAATGTTTGTAGTTACGCGCGCGGTGCAGTGAACAGATACCTGTTCGTCGACCTCGAACAGCGCCATGTGGGACAAATGGTTGCGCTGCACTGGGCAAGCACTCCCGGGTGAAGTGCATCGCTTTACAGACATAGAACCTTTCGGGAAACTAGCTACCTAAGTCGATGCTGAGGCTGCCGGTGGAGCGACGTTCACCCGCATGTGGTGGCGGTCGTACGGTTCCTGACAATCTGGAGAAGGCTGGCGGCTAACGCCCCGCAGACTGCGCGATTCATCTGACAGCGACACAAGCGCGCTTCTGATTCACGACATCGTTGCAGCGGTCATCGTCCCACTGTTTAACATCTGCGTCGGTGATAGACTGGAGCATCACGAGGGATCAGCGCTTTAAAAGGGTTCGTCTGCCTCAACCATTTTGGCGCGCGCAGCTTGTGGCACGCTGCCGTCACGCAGGGCCTCTCGATATCCGATTCTGGTATTCCAGATGCTTTAAGCAAGAGCATATCCTCTACTACCAGCGGCCAAAGTGCTCGACAGCACCACACGCACATGCATTGAGCCTACGCAAGTTTCCACCACGCGGCGTGAGTTCATGCTTGAGAGGGGGCTAGCAAGGTTTTGGTCGCTGAAACCTTGTCAGGTACAGTGTGCGATACTTGTTGAACTTGCAAGCGTTCGACTGTCAGGGCACGAATGTGCGTCTGCCAAAATATGATGCCTCAATGAGTCCAGGCAATCAAAGGGAAGCCCTCCTTACGGGATCTCGTGAAAAGGGGCACCATCGCCTCGACAACTTCCCGCGTCTGCAGCTTGCTCCTATTCAAATGCCAACATTGTTATAACATTCCAGCCGCCCTGAGCAGGGGCTGTGCTGCAAGCATGGGCTTTGGAATAGGGGACGACCTGATTGTCAATCGCGATATATGTGAAATGACATCAAGTCCAGTATGATCAGCACGGAGACAACCTTGCTTTGACATGCAGGTAGAAGCGATGCAGAAGACGAGCGACATAACGGCGACCTCGCGACACTTACGTGATTTCACCGCCTTCTGCAAAATATCGACTCCAGCAATTGCATGCCGAAGAGCGAAATCACGGCTAACTTTCCATATCAGATGAGATCGAACGATCCTGAAACGCATCAGAACTAGCCGCAAAGCTACCGCAGGATATTCGGCAACAGCGTCGGGCTAATATAGCCTCTCCGAAGGTTAGTCTAATTTTGAGAATTTCGAGCGCAAGGCGGTGTTGATAACAAAACGTCCGCCCAAGGTCCCACATCGTTCTCCTCTCGGCCACGTCTCCGTTCCGTGCGGATACCTTGAGCAAAGACCATGAGTTTCCCCGGATCTACTCCGCAGGTTCCGAGTGGCTGGTAGCTCCTAACGAGCGGATGCAGATACCCTTGGTCACTCGTATAACAACGCAATCTCTCGGTTGCCCAGTGTTCTACGGCCTCATCTGCCCACGTCAAACTAACCAAGGTTTTACCGAAGATGAAGACAACGATTGCTTCCTTGCTTCTTCTCTTCGTTCTACTTGTCGAGGGATCGCCCACACCACGATTACTGTCTCGACAGGAGTCGGAGGATGTCGCTCGCGCTGAAACTGGCGCGCTCGGCCGTTTGGTCTACGGGATCACCTCAACGTTCTGTCTATGTGCACTGTCATTTGCACTGGGTATGTTTGCTCAATCGGCTCTACGTGACACGACTAATACACAACAGGCCTTCGTGTGAGGCAATTTGAGAGGAAGAAGAAGTTGCAATTTGCATGGATTCTTTCCCATATCCAGACTGTGGTCGCTATGATGCTTGTTATCTCAGGCGCGATACTGGTATACGGTCTCAATCTTACAACCTGGAAGCAATGCAGGGCATCGATCACAGTCTGCCTGTTCTTGTACTTCTCTTCGAAGGTTCTACTGTGAGTAATCCCTGCGTATGATTCCAATCACGGGATTACCGAGCACTAATTCACGGCAGGTACATCTTCTATCTGGAAAGGATACACATTGCACGCCAGCCGCTTGAGCGAAAACACGACAAGATCTGGATCTTCGGCATGTTGATCACCGTCGGCTTCTTCGGTGGCATGGCACTTTGGTGCATCGCCACACCTCACGCCGCCATCAGTATGCACGACGGCCACTGCCGGATCGGAAGCGACATGATTCCGTCGTACACTACTTTCTCCACTGATATCGTCATCAACATTGCACTCACAGGTGTCTTCATTTGGCTGATCTTACCTGTGCTTAAGAATCAGCGCGGTGTTGCAAACCTGTCAGGTGCATCATCACAGGCTCCTTCTCGAAATCCTCTTTCGATCAGGGGAGTTCTCGGTACTAACGTCGAGAGCGATGACCGGCTCTCGCAAAGTGTCAAGAGAATGCTCAGGAGAAATATCGTTGGTTCCGCTTTGACATTCGTGGCTGGTGCCATCAACCTAATCATTTACTTTGTCGATGCTACAAGTCAGATTGCATTTGTCTGCTACACGCTATGCATTGTCGACGGTAAGTCAGCACCTCATATTACGTGGACCTGATACTGATGAGATGGTAGTGGTGTTCGGAGTTCTGGTCGTCCAATGGCTTACGTTTGGGTCGAATGAAACGAAGAGAACCTCCCACCAATCGCCTGTTACCAACAATGTTGCTAGCTCACAGATGGCATTTGCTGCCAGTCGCACTATGCCGGAGACTATCAACACCCACTGCAAGGAGTCAAGACAGGCTTCAGATGGAGAGATCAATTTCGCCACGATGCCGGAGACCTTCAGATGAGACCTCGACATCGATCAAATGCCTAGAACTGTTTCCAGCTTACACACCGTGAAGCTGGCAGAGTCCAATTCCAACGCTGGACTGACACGGCTCCGTCCCAATGGCTGGAACCTGGCTTCGTTCCTGGATCGCGATGTCATTGTCGAGTCCTCGTGCGGCACATTCCCGCATCGCAAACATACCTGGTAGTCGTCCGCTGAACCATCTCAACGCGCGTCATCTCAGCGATAGGAGTGCCGGTGCTCCATTCCTGCGCTATGGTCCGGAGAGGTGGAGTGAAGAGAGAGACGTCGATGATGGAGCTCTTAAACGAGAGGCACGTGGTCATAACAGACAGATATGCCACCATAGATGTATCACGGGCGCTGCCTTCACCGTGGTTCATGAATGACTAAAAACCATGGTCACGATGCAATTTTCATAGTGCGAATGAATCAAGCCATCAACCTACCAGGAATGGTCACTGTTACCAAAAGTACATGGGCGCGCGAGCGCTTATCGCTGTAATTAGGGTCTCGCCGCGCTTGCCTGCCTTCTCTCCGCCGCCTACGTCTCCTCCTATCAGTCTAACGCCTAACCATCATGCTTTGTCACAGTCCTGTGTGAAACCCCATGTAATGCTTCTTCCGTCTCACTGACAGACAAGAAGCGATGGCAGCCCTACCGCTGACCTATGCGGCCCCCACAGCGATCACAACGCCCGATGACGTCATGGCTGGCGATGTGCAACGCATTTCCAGCCGCGCAGCTTATGGATCGCGGGAATCCAGTTTCAGGCGAGCATCACGCATGCAAAGGCACGTAAGATAATGTAAGGCCAGCAATGATGGCGTCCGCTGGTCGATGACCCGTCAGCCTACCTCCTTCGGACATTAATCAATGATCTGGCCTCTGACCCTTTCGCCAACCAACGCATTATCAAACGCGCCTGGGAATTTGCGTTCCTTCTTTCCAATGACCAACTGCATGGAGTGAAGGCGTTTGTATCCTCAGCAAAACAATGCAACAGAGCGTGATAGATCTGCTGTCGTGTGTGAGGGTCTGGCAATGGTCGACCGCACAGTCCGAGCTTATAGCACGCCACCGCATCACCTCCGATAAGAGTAACGAAGACGTCTCCGACATCGAGCATATATCCGAGGTTTTAGATCAAATATGGCGAGAACGAAAGGACAAAGTTCGCGAGAAGAGGTGGGACAAGATTGCTACCTGGATCCACGTCCCCAGGAATAACGTAGAACTTTGCAAGGTCTGTTTCCAGGCTATATGTGAGAAGCCTTGAGCTGATTGTTGCACACAGCTCGTGCTGGAGCGTGTCTGTCAAAAGGGTCAGTCCAAGGAGCTTACGGGTCCTGAGCTCCTTAAAGGGCCATTGCACGAACGTTTTGAACCAAAGAAGCACAGACAGGATACCCATGACTATGTGAAAGCTCCGTTCATGAATCCCCTTGGACGGGCTCTTCGGTTTGGTAGGTCCGGTGCATCGCATAATGCCAGCCCGTGCGAGATCTCTAACCACACTGCTAGATATAACCCAGGGCAAATGGACCCGTAGTATGTTATACTCGCGTGTTTCAAATGCACAGATGAGCTTTCGCAGCGGTGACCTAATGCTCTTAGATGCCATACTTACATTGGAACTTCGTCAACCAACAGAACGAGTCTACAAGGCAATGGGCTGTAAGGGAACCCAACAGACGCGTGGAACCATCCCACATCCCGGAAGACCACCCTCGCCGCAACCTGGACGAAGCACATGTGCGGACCCAGACCCTCGAAAATCTTGAACTCCTGAATGCAGATCAGGTAGTGACAAGATATTGGCGTGGTGCTGTACACACTTCATCTTTGCAAGCTACCATGATGGTCGTTGATCAGCTCTGGTTGTGTGGGTGCTCGACGACGGTAAGTCTTCATGTCTCAATGATCTAGCTTGATTTAAAGGAAGATACATGCACAAAGCTAAACACTTCAGACATGCTTGTGACCAGCTTTCCTAATTCTCCCGTTGTCACACCAGATCCAGAGCAGCCTACTACTTGTATCGATAAAAGACACAGCGCAACCCCAAAAGATTGCCACTGTCTGTTCGTTGAAAGTGAAGTGCGAAGGCGTTTCAAGAAAGACCACGCAAGGCACGGTGCATCCGAGCTAGCAAGAACGATAGTCATACGCAGCTCATCGATGTTTCTGACTCTGCACAAAGGCAGGCCTGACCTACGATCCATGGACATCTTCAGACATGCCATCGAGGATGAGGTACACAACATCCAGTGCGCTCCCATCACAGACCAACGGCTGACATCTGAAGCGTGTGAAATGTACTGACCTGCTAATGGCATTACGTGATTCGCACGAAGGATCTCCTAGTACTCGGGATGTCAGTCGTCATGCCAAAGATCCCCTGAAGATCCAAGAAGATATCCAATCGGTATGGAACATGCGAGACATCGACGAGCAACTGAGGATTATAGCTTACATCATTAAATCGCAGGTCAAGTCTCTCGACAGTAGAACAAATCGGGCCATCAACTCGCAGCTGGAGCGCCTGAAAGCTTTGAAAACCAAAGTTGAGGAGTTGCAAAGCGAGGCTCAGCTGATACATGAGCGGGTATGTGCACATCAGCATCTTCGAGGATTGGCTGACTGTGGTCAGCTGTTCCAAACCCTGGAACTAAAGCAGGCACATCTGGGAGTCAGGCAGAATGACATTGTATTGTTGTTTAATGTTATCACTATCTTTGTAAGTAAATCTGGTCCTGAGGTTTTGTCCGTCCATTCAGTTGTACTGACTACCTCTTAGCTTCCTCTTGGGTTCATCAGCTCTATCTTTGGCATGGATGCGACCGAGCTAAGCGTCGGATCTCCTGTCGACCTACAGACGATCTCTGTTTGCACGTGTAAGTTCTATTTGACGACCCGGTGCATTCATTGGCTAATATTTGTACGTCAAAGTCCCAGTCAGTCTGGCAATCTCCATTGTTGCCCTTGCCGTGGCCTTCCACTCTGATCTTCTGCGGTTGTTCCGCCGCACCGGACAGGAAGCTCTTCCAAGGTCTTGTTATCATGAGTCGCGTACACCAGCACGTTCGAGTAAGGCATATCATGACATGGAGATGTCACAGAGGATGACCCGCATGCCACAGACCGCAAGGACAGCGATGAGGTTGTATAATTAGTGAGTGATATGTCGCATCCAAAGACGGTGACTTCTCCTTCGAAGACATCCCACTATAACATGCACCGCATTTGCAACATTGCTTCTATTCTGTGAATGCGGATAGACATTTCGCAGCGAGTGATCAGGTGCGTAGCTGCTTGGCAGTCATCAATCGTTTGGGGCCGGAACATGAGACGATGACCAGGATGGCACTGACCAAGAAGAAACCCCACCTATTTATCAGCCTCGAGTGACATATTGTCCACTCTGTGCGCACTATGAATGTCCTCTGGCAGCATTCAAGTTTGCTTTCTATGCGTCTCTTACAGAGAGCCTCAAGACTAGACTCTGTTTTGCCTGAGTCTGGTGGGGAGCACATACCAGGCTTTGAGAACCCCGCAAGTGTCTGTGGTATTCAGCTATCATGTAGGGTTGGTTGACCCCTGTCGTGATCGATACTGCCTTGCAAATCACATCCTTGGCTTTGTGTCAGCCTATGACAAGATAACGCGGGGCCTTGTAGTCTAAAGCCTACCCACAGACACTGTCCCACTTAGCATCGGATTCCGGCCTTCGAATCGCCCGGTGAATCATCGCCAACTCTCACTGATATCACGAGGAGCGGAGGCAGACTCGACTCATGCGGTTACTGCGGTCCAACGGTGATGGGTGGTTCCAGCAGGCCGAATTTACCGGGAGAAACATACCCCGCTATGCCATCCTCTCACACACCTGGGGACAGGACTGGGATGAAATTACTTTCGGGGACATCGAAACAGGCTTGGGACGAAACAAAGCTGCCTATGCAAAACTCACGTTCTGCGCTGAACGTGCTGCCACAGATGGCTTAGAGTATTTCTGGGTGGATACTTGCTGCATCGACAAATCTAGCAGCACTGAACTCTCTGAGGCCATCAACTCCATGTTTCGATGGTATAGAGACTCAGCGAAGTGTTACGCATTTCTCGCCAACGTTCCTACAGAGCGACCCGCCAGTGATTTTCAGAAGAGCAAATGGTTTACCCGTGGTTGGACCCTTCAAGAACTTTTGGCTCCTGAAACCGTCGAGTTTTACGCAGCCAATGGTCGTCAGATCGGAGATAAGACTACACTTGCCGATGACATATTCTCGACCACTGGAATACCAACGGAAGCTCTCCATGGTGGCTTTGCATCCTTGTCTCAGTTTAGTGTAGAACAGCGATTGTCCTGGGCAAATGGACGAGACACCAAGAGAGAAGAAGACGCAGCGTATTCGCTTCTGGGTCTCTTCGACCTTGCGATGCCATTGATCTATGGTGAAGGCCGAGATAGAGCATTCAGGCGACTTCATCGAGAGCGTGAAATCGCAGCAGCTTTTGAAAAGGATGCGGCAGAAAAAAAGATGGAAAATATCGATGATCAGACCAGACTGGCAAGCTCGGCCAGACATAATGGAGCGAAGCGGAGAGCTTCGGAGGCTTTTGGTAGCACCTCCCAGGACTCGGAGACTGCCGAAGAAGTCACCAATGAGCAGCATGCTGAGCTCATGCAAGTGTGGTGGGATGAGAACATCGAAGATCACCTGGATCCAAGAGATCAATACCAGAATGTTGCGGTCTTACTACTGAAGTGGTCCAATGCCCTTGACGACCTTCGCGTCATCGGTGAGGTACGTTCCACAGGTAGTATTGAGATTTCCTTGCTGATCGTGACACAGATCACCAAATTGGTTGCTGTGTTCCGGAACAGCTTCAACTTCGATACCCAAATCGCGGAACTGGATGTGGCTAGTAAGCCGCAACATCAGCTGGATCGGCACAGCAGCTTTCATCGAGGCAAACAATGGACCCCGCGCTCTGCTCATAGTGGTCTACCAGGGCTATAGTACTTTTAACAGTCTTTACGGCCGCTTGGAGCTGTCCGCATCTTCGAACCCTGCACAAAGCCCGGGGATCTCACAGTCTGCTGTGGTAAATTGGAGAAGAGCAGAGCACATGCTTTGCTCCGATGGAGTCGATGGTGACGTACTCATGCTCCTCGATGTTTCTTATCCAACTGAGTTTTTCGAAAGCTTGAGAGTAAGCACTCAGATCAAGTCCACCAAGAGGCTATGTGAGCTTATCAGCGCATGTCCGTCTGATCAACGAATCCGTCCCCTGGTCAGGGCTCTTTCATTAGTGCGCTTACTGAAACCCTGTCGGACCTGGCGCACACGTACAGGTCTCGTTCATACTCGACAGTGCAGATCAACCAGCGACTACGTATGGCTCCGAACAGGAAAGGCACCCCATCGCAACTCTGGTCCTTGTTCAATGAGGAACGTCATATCGCGCTTTCGCCCTCGAGAAGCAAGGGAACTGATCCAAGGGATATTCCGTGGCCATTGAGCCCTCCCCGATCGTATCTGAAATTGGGCTTCGCTTTCCGTGACGAACGATTGAATCAAGAACAGATAGGTTATCTAACATCGCGTCTGGCCAAAGCGTTGAAGAACGACCACCTGATCGGCCTTAGAAAGATAGACTGGTTAGGCGTTGATATTCGACCGGCAATGCAGCACGAAAGAATTGGGATAGCTAAAGCTGTCATAGCGCGCTGGAAGAAGGCAGTGCTAAAGAAGCGCGAGGGAAGAACTCCAGCGAAGAGTAATGAACGTACAGCTAAGGAAGCTTTGGGTCCTGTCTCTAGAGCACGAACTCAGATACGATCGATCCGACGGCTGCCGACTCCTGAGTCTAACGCAGGAACTTGATCAATGATGCTGTACTATCGTGGACCGACTTTAAGTCAGAGAATTGGACGTGTTTTGCGTGCGGTTTAAGCATCGCGGTGTTTGCATTTTGGAGAGCATCGCAATGGGGGTTCTGCTGTCGTATGCGGCACTCATCCCCTACGAGAGCGACTTTAGTATTGCGCACGACACATGTTTGTTGCCCAAAGACGTGAAATGTTCCCCTTGGAAGGTCTTTGTGGAAGAGCTCTTGGCAGTCAAACCCATCTACACCCATGTCAACAAGCGATTCATCTATGACGAGCTCCGTCTCAATCGGTTGAGTCTGATCTGACGACTCGGGAAGGGTCCGATCCGTGGCTATCAGCGTGGGTACAACCAGCATGCCAGCTTCTTCCGGGCCCATTTCACTTGGCTGGCCTCATTGCTAGCTTACATCGTAATCATTCTGTCAGCGATGCAGGTGGATTGGGTGTAACAGTCTTGCAAGAGAATGAATCATTTCAAGCGGCGTCGTATGGCTTCACTGTCTTCTCGATACTGGCACCTCTCGCGGCGATTGCTATCATCTTCACTATCTTTCTGATAGTCTTTGTCGGGAACTGGATTCATACGTCGAAGTACGAGAAAAGAAGGTTGGATCAACTAGGCAAGGTTGCGGTTACAGCGTAAATGGTCTCTGGTGACGGTTGCCTGCCGGCAAGGGCATATTGCTGTGGCAAAATGACGCGATGTAGACACTTTGCTAGATGTGCTGGTGAACATACGATGGGTGGCTCTTGAAGGCCTGGGCTTCGGTATGACGCTGCCGTCTTTCTCTAGCAATATACTTGCGCCTTAAGGTCCTTGACTCTCGTAGCAGACGTGTCCATCTTCAGTGCCTGAACACCCATGGTAAATGTGACCGCGATCGAACCACATGGAGAAATCAAGCATGTATTGGTCCGCTGGGCTCATGTCGTCGGGACCCGGCTCAACTGGGGCGTAGAGACTTTCCTCTCTCATTTGTGCCCTAAACTCTTCCTCGAACAGCTTTCTCTGCTCACTGCCAGGAGGTCCCCAACCATGCCCGACTCTTCGTTGAACCTTTGCTGCCTCTAAGATCAGAGCGTCCATGCGACGCTGGCGTGCTTCGATAGCCAGCCTCTCGATATCAGGCGTGTGCTTATAGCAAAAGAGCTGCGCCATGAGGTCTTCATCAGACTGACGCCTGATGTCAAAACGTCCATGTCCAGATTCGGAGAGATGCCGCTTCCACGAGCCGCGCTCTGTGTATGTTGCGGAGCAATCCAAGCGCGGACAGCGTATGATATCTTGTACTGCGTATCGCGCGTAAGATTCAACCATCAACCACACAAGCCCACGCATCTCGAGAATCACCTCATTGTACATTCGGTTGAACCTTAGGAAATCGCCCAGCGGAGACACAGTCCATCGGCGATCAGGAAGCAATACACGGGTCGGTTTCCAATCTGGTTCGAGGATTTCCCATGCCTGTGCGCGATTGCCGGCTCGCCATAGCGTGTTGCGTGGTGGTCCGTCCTTTTCGAGATTCGGAAAGGCCACAAAAGCGATGAGAACCTCGATGTGAGTGGGTGCGCATTGCACGACAGTCTCGATGATGCCGTAGTCCTCATGTAGTTCTCCGGAGGGCGGTTGGCTGGTCTCTTGTGGTTCACACCCGGTTAGCACAACTCTTTCGACCGACGGGAAAATCTTTTCGACTTTGATCCAGAAGTCTTTTGCTTTTGTGGCTGTGTTCGCTGGCTCCTGATCTTGACGACCTTGATCGTCCTCTCGAAAGTGAAACTCGAGCCTTGTCAGCTCAATCTCCACGCTCGTGATCCGGTGCGCGAAGCCTGGGCAGTGTCCTAGGAACGTGTAGCCGCTAGGGCAATATTCGAACAGGTGATAGTCTCGACAGTGATACCAATAGCCCCTGAATGCATTATCCCAAAATAGCTTCGTTGCTGAACATCGCGTGCGCGAACAAGTCCGCATCAACTGAAACAGCGTCGGTGCATCGCATGACTCGTAAACAATGAGCTGGATGTCGATAGGTAGGCGAAAGAAAGGGAAACGCGGGCTTGTTGCTCGTGCGGTGAGTTGCGGCTTTGGCCTGACAAAGTAATGGAAGGGGACGAGGACCCTATCCCAGTACTGCATACATAGATTAAGATCCCAGGACATGATGGAAGGAGAGCTGTGCGAAGTTTGGATAGATTGGCTGATAAATTTTCAATGAATCTTTGGAAGAAGTGGCTGCGCCACAAGTCGAGGTTGATGCCTTGCGTGCTCGGTCCCAATCAAGAGTAGCAGGCGATGTGACGACAATATCCTGCGCCACTGGCGAGCCGATTTAGCATACATCAGTGATTGTAGGGTTGTAAGCGCTCTGGACGTTGTCAAGAGAGCACCCGTGGACGCGTTCAATGGCAGCGGCCTAGGGGTGCTCGGACCACCGCGTCTGCCCCGCTTCCGGGCGTCACCAGTCCATCGACTCAAGGCGACTCGTCTTATATCTCTGTCTTCACAGGCCCTACGTGCGCTTCTCCTGCAGTCGACAAAGATGGTACAATGCATCATGCCGCCGGCGCAACGTCTTTCATGTGCGTCGTATTTGATTGACAGTTGGCTAAGAGCCGGCCCGTTCTCTCCTGCCATTTGCGGCACTCAAAGCTAATCCAAAATCTGACGTGCATGGATAGGAAGCAACATTATGCACATGTATCTCTATAATAACGGCAGTACGGTGGATGGCTTTCGAGGCCAAGTACTGCTCTAGCACACAATGGCAATGACAGATTGTCTCAATGATGATGGCTTTGACCCTGCCGTCAAAGGCTGCCGTAACGACTTCGACTTCACAATCACATTCGAGTTGATCATGTTCTCGCTTGTCCCGAACTCTTTGTTTGTTCTCATTGCTTTGTTCAGATCCCTGGAACTCTACAAGCGGAAACGAATTGTGCATGCGAAGTATTTGCTGACCGCAAAACTTGTCAGTAATTCTTTTCGGATACTCTCTTATCAGGGCGCTAACAGCGTGCAGGTCATACTGTTTGCTTTCACAGCCCTGCAATGCTCGCGGTTTGTCTTTCTAGCGGTCCTCGAGCGACATGTTCACAGTCGAATCTTACTGGCGTCGAGCAGCCTTTGTTTCGTGGCCTCAGCGCTGACTATCCCCATGTCATATCTGGAGCACGGCAGAACATAAAGACCTTCGATGGTGTTATCCATCCACTTGTTCCTGACCTTGCTTCTCGACACTGCGCATGGAAGGACTTTATGGCTTTCGGTCACTTCTCGTGCCATGGGCACGGATGCCAGAATATTCACAGCGGCAATTACATTCAAGGTCCTGGTACTCCTTCTCGAATCGAAGAAGAAGACAGCATGGCTGCATTGGGACCCAGAAAAACACAGCCCAGAGGAAAGCAGCGGCTTCTTCGGCTCGATTGTTCAGAGCTGGATTTTCGTCCGTCTTGTCAATGGGCAACCTGTACCACCTGGATGAGATTCTATCATCCGAAAAGATGCACCAACAGCTCCATGTATATTTTTGCAGAAGTGCATCTTCCGGATCGAGATTCCGTCTAGCTAAGGCCCTCGTCAGGATTCTCATCGGCCCGGTGTTGATGCCTGTCCTGCCTCGGTTGATCCTTATGGGTCTCACATTCAGTCAGCCGTTCTTCCTTGCTTCCGCGCTGAGCATGCTAGCACATGGAGAAAAGGCCGGCGCAAGAACAGACGGATTCGGCTTGATCAGCGCTGCAGCTATCATTTACACCAGCATTGCACTCTCGCGAGCATTTTATGGTTACTTCTCCCAACGAGTAGTGACTATGGCCCGTGGCTGTCTGGTTTCTACTGTCTACGCAAAGACGACTGAATTGCAGAGCCTTGCCGGAGACGATGCTGCTGCGATTACCCTTATGAGCACCGACATCGAGCGTGTGACAGCAGGTATGGAAAACATGCACGACTTCTGCGCAAATGTACTTCAGGTAGGCTTAGGCTGTTGGTTGCTTCAACGCAAACTTGACTCTGCCTTTCTCGCACCTATGGTCGTTGTGCTGTGTTGCGGTTTGATCATGGTATGGCTCGGCCGTGCCTCCGCAAAGACTCAGGCGTCGTGGATGGCGAAAATACAGTCCAGGGTCGGGATGACTTCCAAAGTCATCACACACGTCAAGCAAGTGAAGATCTCGGGTATCGCGCCAACTATAGAGGAGCTTGTTCAAAAGCTTCGCGTGAATGAGCTTCTAGTTGGCAACAAGTACCACATCGTTCTAGTCCTGACCTCGATGGTCTCCTTCGCCCCCCAGTCCTTGTCAGCAGTACTCGCATTCGCCTTAGCAGAGAGTTCCTTAGACGTAACTGCGACGTACGAGTCTCTTGCGTATCTAGTTCTTCTTACCGCTCCGCTCTCGTCGTTCTTCCAGCGAATTCCAAATGTTCTTTCCGCAATCACTTGCCTTACGAGGATTCAAGAGTACCTTGAGAGCGAACCTCGACGAGACTTTCGGGTGGCTAGCAACGAGCAAACGATCCGCCGCTTGTCTTCAGTCTCGTCTTTCTCTTCTCGGATGCGATCGGCCACAGCATCTAAGCTTGAGCAGATTGATACGACGGACGCTCGTGCTCTCTCTATTGAAGCGGCTTTATCCATCAGCAATGGGACATTTGGGTGGAAAGCTGGTCAAACTGTCTTGACCGACATCAGCATCAGTCTTCCGATCCCGCATTTCACCTTCGTCATTGGCCCGGTTGCAAGTGGCAAATCCACCATTTGCAAAACGATACTTGGAGACATTCCAATCGCTGCCGGCGAAGTCAGATTGGACCCGTCAATCTCCTCAGTGGTGTTCTGCGATCAGGTGCCATTCCTCATCAGCGGGGCGCTCCACCAGAATATCGTAGGGCATCTCGCATTCGATCACGCGCGTTTCAACGAGGTCGTTTGGACCGCAGCGTTGATGGAGAATATTAGTTCCTTGCCGAATAGTTACGATACCAACATCGGGACCAATGGGACTACCTTGAGTGGCGGTTAGAAGGCAAGAGTGTCTTTGGCGAGAGCACTGTACGATAGGTCTTCACTCCTTGTACTGGACGATGTATTCTCTGGTCTTGATAACAACACGGCTGCCAGAGTATTCGATTGAGCATTTGGTACCAAGGGTCTTTTGCGTCGACGTGATACGACTGTGCTCGTTTGCACACATTCTATGCGCCACATCTCTCTGGCCGATCATGTCCTCGTTCTGGGCCCTCAGGGTACTATCATTGAGCAGGGACCTTTTTCATCCTTGAAGCGGAGTCACGATGCCGCGTCAATTCTCGAAAGCTCAGCCGAACAGATTGATTCTAGTGTGGATGTTACCAAAAACGTATCCTCGACTTTGCGAACAGCTCCTTCAAGAACTGAAGATGCGATCACCAAGGCCCTAGATGATCGTTCTCGGCAACTTGCGATTGTTCACCACGACAGACACCGGTACTATCACCAACCTGTTCTCTCAAGACACCACGATCATCGACAGTGAGCTTTCGATGTATTTATTGAACGTAGTAGCTAACACAGCGACCATCATCGGGTCTGGACTTGTGATTGCACTGTCGTCACCATATCTTGCCGTCTCGTACCCCTTCCTGATAGCCGTCGGTTACTACATTCAGATGTTCTACCTCCGCACTTCGAGGCAGCTTCGTTTGCTGGATTTGGAAGCCAAGAGTCCTCTGTAGTAAGTGGCATCTAGACCTTTATGTCGCGGCCTCACTGACGAGAACCGCAGTACTCACTTCATCGATACTATCAAGGGCCTCGCCACCATCCGTGCTTTTGACTGGACCAGTGATGAACGCGCCCAGAACCTTGAGCTGCTCGACACCTCACAACGCCCTGCATATCTCCTAAAGATGATTCAACAGTGCCTCATGCTGGTTCTCAACCTTCTTGTTGCCTTCATGGCGGTTGGACTGGTTAGTTTGGCGACGCAGCTGAAATCCCGTGCTAGCTTCACTGGTGCGGCTCTTGTTTCCCTGATGTCATTCAGCCAAATTGCAACAGCTCTGATCTTCTGCTACACGGCCCTCGAGACATCGATCGGCGCAGTGAGCCGCCTCAAGACGTTCAGCGATAAGATCCTGTCAGAGCATCAACCTGGCGAAAACTTTGAACCTCCGGCGGAATGGCCACAGAGTGGCTCCATGATGCTCAGAAATGTGTCCGCGTCACACAGGTAAGATGGAAGACGCCACATGGAGTATCTGAACACGCTGATAGGGTGCAGTCCAATACTTACTCCTGACGCCGAAGGGGCAGCTCTAGCCCTGAAGAACATCTCGCTCACGATCAGCTCAGGCGAGAAGATCGCCGTCTGCGGTCGAACTGGAAGGTACACATCTCCACCCATTCCACTCTCCACTATCCCGCCACTAATATTCACCAGCGAAAAATCCTCCCTCATCCTCTTGATCCTACGCCTTCTCGACCCAACACCAACCCGAGGCCTCACCTTCACAATCGACAATACCGACATACTCACTATGAACCGCACAACCCTGCGCTCGCGCATAATCGCCGTGCCACAAGAATGCGTCTTCCTCCCCGACGGCAGCACGATAAGATCGAACATAGACCCCACCGACACCATCTCGGACCCCGAATGCGCCGCCATCCTCGACATGGTGCAGCTTTCCACCTTCGTCACCGCACAAGGCGGGCTCAACGCATCCATGTCCGGGGACCAACTAAGCGTAGGACAACAGCAGTTCTTCAGCCTCGGACGCGCAATCTATCGCCGGCGAGCGCGGATGCGGACTTCCTACAGAGATGACGGCGTGTTGTTGCTGGATGAGATTAGTAGCTCTGTGGATCAAGACACGGAGGTGCTGATGCATGACATTATTGGGAGGGAGTTTGAGAAATATACGATTGTGGCTGTGGCACATAGATTGAAGTTGTTGGTTGATCTTGTGGATAGGGTTGTAGTGCTAGATCAGGGATGTGTTGTTGAGGAGGGCAGGCCGAGGGAGTCGCTTGAGGTGGAAGGTGGGAGGTTTCGGAGGCTGTATCGGGCTGGCCAGTGAGGGCTCTCGTTCTTTGGTCGCACACAAGTATACACTCGTTTTTCATGCGGTATTGTTCGAATCCAAAGATCATCTATCTCTAAAGTCTATTCGGAAGTCTCTGGGATCGTTGCCTAAACACCCTCATTAACTACGGTGTTGCAACCCCATTAGCTTGAGCACCTACGTATCTCCTTGTCTTGTGTACTAATCGCCCTCGAACCCACACTGCAGTCGTGTTCCGGTCATCACCCGCGTACACCCATTTCTCCACCTTCTCAGGCCACGACTCCCAGCCGAACATATCCACCGGCCCCGCATCAAACTGGCTATCGTTGCTTCCTCCCGCCTCAACACTCCCAAGATCGATGAGCTGCGCATCAAACTCTTTGCCCACATCAAACCCACCAACTTTGTCAGCGAGCCCGACAACCGCCGCACCGCCGCGCGTGGCGAGATACAAAGCCTCCTCTGTGCTGAGTTTCGCTTTGTCGCCCAGCTCAGACTGGAGAGCGAGATGCCGACTCGTCCAGATTGCGTGACGCACATTCTCGAGAATACTAGGGTGGAATCCACCGCTGACATCTGTGCCAAGACCGATGGTGTGGCCTTCGTCCAGGAGCTCCCGTATCGGCGCGCAGCCGCTCGTGATGGCTGTGTTGCTGCAGGGACAATGCGAGAGACTCGATCCACGGGCAAGGATGGTCTTGCGCTCTTCGGTACTGAGGTGTATGGCATGCGCTAAGATGGTCTTGGGTGTAAGTAGGTTGTGGGTGTCGTAGACGTCGGTGTAGGATTTGCTTGAGGGAAAGAGCTCCTTGACAAGTGCGATCTCGCCCTTGTTCTCAGAGATGTGGGTTTGGATGAAGGCGTCCTCGTCTTTTGCAAGCTTTCCAATTTCTGTCAGACACTCGGTTGTGCAGGATGGTGCGAACCGTGGTGTTACGACTGGGCGCACGATGGAGCCTTTGGGGTCGATAGACCGGATGTAGTCGATGCTTGCTTTTGAGTCTGCAACGCTTTGCGAGACGGACGCATCGCGATAGTACTCAGGAGAGAGATCGGAGTTCATGCAGACTCTTCCGACCAGAGCTCTTTGACCCCTGGCGAGACAGACGTCGGCAAGCAGATTTGTCGCAGGGACATGGATAGTGGCGTAGTAGGCTGCTGTTGTTGTGCCGTGTGAGAGCGTCCGGGAGACAAAGTTGCGATAAATTGCTTCGGCGCGCTTCACGTCCGTGAACGACGACTCCATGGGAAACGTGTATTTCTGCAGCCAATCCAGGAGCGTTGTTTTTCCAAAGAGCCCATTGTTGGGGTGTTGTGGAGCGTGAGTGTGAGTGTCGATGAAGCCAGGGAAGAGGAACGCATTGCCTTTCAGGTGGACTGGTATAGCATCCCGCCACGAGTGCTTCTCCTGCACAGCTTCCAGATTCGACTCTTTCTCTACAAAGGCTATGATACCGTTCTCGTCAACACCAATGAAGCCATTTTCGCAGATCTCGAGTTCTGAGAGGGAAGCACTGTGGACGAACGGTCCAGTGTAGATAGTCCTTGGGATGGGTGCAAAGGCTGACATGTTGATGATGTGTTTAGATGAGGCTGATGCAGCAACGTTGTAGTCCGCTTGCAAGATCCGGGGACCTGGGAATGGGGAGTTATATGAGATCTCTCGTGTGTCACAAGCGTCCAGCTGATCGCACCACAAGAAGCAATCAACAGTCAACGAGAGCAACGGAAAGCCAAACAGCCATCAATATACAGAGGGCTGCGCAGTCCTTATCAATGCTGCTGCGCAACCGCGGCGTGGGGATGGTGGGGATCATGTTGGTGGAGCTAGAGACGGCTAGTGCCTCGCTAAGTCTAGTAAGCCCTGCGCCGCCCGGAGGCCACCGAAGGAGTCGGCCACCTCCACGTGCCTGGGCAAGCATAGATGACAGCAGCACGTGAACGAGCAGTGCTCAATTGGGGACATGTCGGGCTCTCGAGCTGCACATGCTCTCGGTGTATCTTAATTCGTAACATTCCTTCTTCATTGAAGACGGCGACTGCTCATGATGATCACTTTTCTTCCCACGCTAGGTATCGATGACCGCCAAACTCCAATCTAGGTATACAAGGCCAACTACGCTTTCTGTGAAACGCCAAAGCACATACTGCCATCCAGATTTAAAGGCTGTAGTCGTGGATGCCTTGAGGGCCCTGGTCGTTGTAGTCAGGGCGCGTCATGTAGCCCTTGCTCTGACCCTGGTCGACGACAAAGATGACCTTCGCTGCGACCTGCGCACCAAGGAATGCTGACTCATCGAAACCGACGTCCTTCCACTCGGGGAAGTACTCTGGGGGCTTGACTGTCTTGATCGATGTCGGCGTCTGGCCATGAGACGAGTGTGCATTGGAGCCCAGACTAGGCATAAGCGGGTTTCCGCCGTGCTGAATCATCCCCTGAGACTGAGCAGTCGTAGCTGCAAACAGCAACGGATTCACCCCTGAGCCGCCGTGAGGGCCGAGTTGTGGCTGTGGCGTATTGGCGCCCGTCCCAGCGGGGGTGGAGATGTTCGAGGGGATTTCCGAGGTGAAGATCGTGGCTGACGAAGGCGAAATAAGGTATTTCGAGTTAAGGGTCTGAAGGAGCGCCTCTTTGAAGCCTGTGGCGCATTAGCAAGTATTGAACAGATAAGACGGTGTCACAAACCTCGTAGCCTCGATCCGTTGCCGCAAATGATCAAAGAGTCCCAGAGCTCACTACGCTTGTTGACCTCGTCCACAGAAGAAATGGCGCGGTGAATTGCATCAGCGATCTTCTCCATTGTGCCATTACCACCAGCCAGGAATCGTTCTGTTCCGACCTCCATCTCTCGTCTGATGGCACCTTTTGATGTTGCAGTAGTAGCTTCACCGCTACCGTTGGCTTCAGTGCCGTCTCCATTCTCGCCTTCTTGTGCTCTCTTACTTGGGCCTTCATCTAATGCAGCCTTGGCGTCTGCCATACCTTGCGTGTCCAGATTGGTGTTCTTCAGCGCGTCTAGGAGAGCATGGTCCTCGTACAAGAATGTAGCTTTCTCTCGCTTGGAGTTCGGTAGCCTTACAGGCTTGTTGACCTCAGGAACCGGTGCGCCCTTCTTCCTAGCGTTCGATTTATCCTGCTTCTCCTTTTCCTTCTTAGCAAGATACTCATTCATCTTGCCACCAGCCACGATACTGGCAACGTCGAGTACGCCTTCGTTCTCCGGTCCGTCTTCTTCACCAACCTCGGTGTCGGGCCCGGGACCGCGGGGCGCATTGCCAATGGCAGCTGCGGCTGCAGGCCCTGAACCGGTGGCGCCCGTCGATGCTGCCGCTGCTGGGTTTGTAATAGGGTCTTCCTCGGCCTTGCCACTTCCGGGAAGTGGTATACCATCTGGCAGGATCTCGCAGATAGGCGATTTCTTGAGTTGCTCGCACATGTCTCTGTTAAAGCCTTTCGACTTCAGCTTATCGTGTAGCGCCTCGGTGAAGGCCTCACCGCCACTACCCGGCAAGGACACGATGCGGCCTTGCAGATGTGGGATAAACTCGCTAACAGCTGTGACATCGGTCTTTCCCTTTCCAACATCGACAATTGTCGCGGTGTGTACTCCATAAGCCCAGGTTGTGGCGAGCGCTGCGTCCATAAGACCAAACGCTGGCGTCTTGAACTTCTCGAAGAAGAATTGAGCAAGCTTCTCGTGCTCTCGCGGTGTCCAAGAAGGTTGTGTAATAAGGAGGATCGCGGTGTGAAATGGCGGGTTCAGTGCGTTGTAAACATGCGAGATGAGGGCGAAGAAACAAGGCCAGTCTGTAATCTTGCCATCCTTGATGGGCCAGATCGCGCCTTCTTCTGAGACTCGGTCTTCTTCCCAAATGATCTCGTCGTCGCCATCCGTGGCTGGCTTTGCTTCTCCCTGCGCTTCGCCATTCTGCTCCACTGGCTTCTCTGCTGGTTTGTCTTGTTTCCTCCTAATCTTGTAGGGCTCGAATTCTCCCTCCTTTTCTGCAGGAAACATGCGCGACCGTATGCGAACACGCGCTGGCGTGAACGACTCTGGTAAGCCGAGCTGGGCCAGAGTCGTCTCTGAGCCCGGCGCAATGACCTAGAACAGACTGTTAGCAGGCGCGCAGTCGAACGTATGCATTGTGACTGCCGTACTATAATCTGATCATCTTTGAAGGGTGGCATGTTGGACCAATGGGTGTGTGACTTTCGGCGCGTTGCTCTCGCTGGGAGCTCGCGCGCGCAACGCGAAGCTCGGCAGGTGCATGACTAAGCGGACCCACTTTTGGCTGTCACAAGCCACCAAGGACATTCGAGCAACGACGAACGTGTCATGAAACTGCGACAACATGGGTGCTTTCGCCCTGCAACAATACGGTAGATCTGAAGGCAGTTGCATACAGTGATTTCTGCACGTACTGGGCTCTCACCCACATCGAACGTGATCATGGCAGCGTCGGGGGCTGTGACGTCTCTTGTAGACGCTTCCACGGCAGTCGCTGAACGAGCTCTGCAAACACCAAGCGTTATTCCAGAAGCTTCGCTGGTTGCTTCAGGATCCACATTTGGTCTGCTGGGTCGTGTTATCTTGTCGATCCTGGGTGTGCTTCCCAGCATCTTGTTCTGGCTATCCTACACGCTCCCCACATGGCTCTTTACCCTGTTTTCTACCACTCTGACATTCACGATGAACTTCAGCTCCTTGTAAGAAGCACACACTACTAGGTTACCTGTTGAGATGACTGACAAAAAACAGGGTCATCGTTTTGGTGTTTGTGGTCTCGACTGTCACCTACTTCGTTAGGTACCGTTACCTGACAATGTACGCAAGACTGCCGCCAGAACCACAACGAGAAGAGCCACAAGTAGAAGTTTTCCCCGAAAGCCAAGAGGGCGACAACAAGAGGGCCTTTTCGAACTACATGGACGAGTTCCTGAGTGCCATCAAAGTGTTTGGCTACTTGGAGCGTCCTGTCTTTCATGAGTTGACGCGTACTATGCAAACTCGACGGCTTTTTGCTGGTGAGACTATCTTGCTGGAAGAAGAAAAGGGATTTTGTCTGGTCATGGACGGTCTGGTCCAGATCT
Organism: Didymella glomerata; assembly: GCA_030271015.1. Lineage (NCBI taxonomy): Eukaryota > Fungi > Ascomycota > Dothideomycetes > Pleosporales > Didymellaceae > Didymella > Didymella glomerata. The sequence continues at coordinate 1,461,177 of JAJOHN010000003.1, read as the reverse complement.
TTGTCAAGTCTAAACGTGAGAATGGCGATTCTGACGAGGAGGCATCCTCAAACGAGTCGCACCAGCAGGGTCACAGTCAGGGTTACCAGTTACTGACAGAAGTCAAGAATGGTGCGCCAATGTCCTCGTTGTTTTCGATCTTATCATTGTTCACGGAAGATATCAAACTTCGCCATGACGAAGACGAGCCTGGGCCGAGCATGCCTGGCACGCCACATACCGGAAGGCCACGACCATCAATATCGCGCAACAGCAGCTTTGCGACCATGGACGATTCCAGACCACACACGCCACAGCATCTGCCCCACACACAAACAGGCCATCGACGTGCTTCGTCCACCCTGGCAAGTCCGACGGCAGGGGGACGATTACCTAGCGTACCTCCACTTTCCCTCGATCTGGACGAGTGTGGCGAACGAGTCAAACATACGAAGCATCGGCGGTCGCCTTCACGGCCAGCAAAACCCAAATCTGCACATCCAGATATCGTCGCCCGAGCAGTCGTGGACACTACGATTGCCATCATTCCAGCTACGGCGTTTCACCGATTGACCCGTGTCTACCCCAAAGCAACGGCACATATCGTTCAAGTAATACTCACTCGTCTCCAGCGAGTCACTCTAGCAACCAGCCATGCATATCTCAGTCTGACGAACGAGGTCCTTCGCACAGAGAAGCTCATGAACAAGTACACAACGTACGACCTCCCGGGCTTCCTTCGTGACGCACCCTTGGAGAGGCTGAAAGAGAAGTTTGCCAAAGAGACAGAGCGTCTCGGCGTTGATGAAGGCATGCAAGGCATCGCATTACACAACCCTGGCGCTGGACGTCGCCGCAGATCAAGCACCTCGCTCAGACGTGGCACAGCTGCACAAGCTCGTCTCGCCGCGGCACGAGGGACTTCAATGGAGGCAAACAGCCAGATCGAGGCTAAGAAGACTTCGCTGGAGCCCTCTTTGCGTAACGATCGCGTTAGCGCAGGAGACCTCCTGACCAACACCCAGATGGCCCGTGGACCGGGTCGGTCAGGCCGGGGCAACAGTTTCTCTCAGCCATACCAACATGACAATCGCCGAGACGCTCGCACCCCACTTGATGCTGGCAACTTCAATCCATTTGCCTCTCCATTGGCGCGACCAACCATACAGCGACAAGAGTCTATCGACGAAGCCACGATCTTCAGGCAATCTGTGCTCGACTGCATGTTCAAGGCAATTGGCTTGACTGATCTCGAAAAACCAATTCCCAAACCAGCTGGATCTGTCGAACAATCACCAAGAATGTTGTCGTTCGATAACAAGCGTCAAAAGGCTGTGTTCACTAATGCCTTCGGTCTCATGGACCCGTTTGACGGCGGTGACACTGAATCAATGGCGTCAGCCTCGAATCTGTCTGGTATCAGTGGCGTCAACCACCAAAACCTGCTGGAAGAGATCGTGAACGATGTCGAGATAGTCTACTTCCCAAAGGACTCTGTTCTGGTCGAACAAGGCGAGCGCAACCCTGGTCTGTACTACGTGGTGGACGGCTTCCTCGATGTCAGTGTAGCAATCGAAGACGATAGTTCAGAGTCTAATGTGCTTGGAACCTCTCCAACGGGTGCATCTCTGAGCCAGGAAGAGCTATTCGGCGCACCGCTCAAGCGCAGCTCTACGAACAACTCCACGCGGAATCTTGCCGAGAGCGTGCACAAGAAGAGGAAACCACGCAAGAGCCTGTTCATGACCAAGCCGGGCGGCTTGGCCGGGTATCTGGGTACTGTCTCGTCCAACAGATCTTTCGTCGATGTCACTGCAAAAACAGATGTCTACGTGGGATTCCTCCCGCGGGCTTCGATCGAGAGAATTGTGGACAGGTACCCAGTCGTTCTTCTGACTATGGCTAAGCGCCTTACTACACTACTGCCCCGCCTTATTCAACATATTGACTTTGCACTGGAATGGGTCCAAGTAAATGCTGGTCAGGTCATCTATAATCAAGGCGAGGACAGCGATGCGATCTACATCGTGCTCAACGGTCGTCTAAGAGCCATACAAGATGCCGAGAAGAGCGGTACTATGAAGGTCATCGGAGAGTATGGCCAAGGTGATAGTGTTGGTGAGCTTGAGGTGCTCACAGAATCAGCACGCCCTGGTTCGCTGCACGCCATTCGCGATACCGAGCTCGCCAAGTTTCCAAAGACGCTGTTCAACAGCCTAGCGTTGGAGCACCCCGGGATCACGATCAAAATTTCGAAGATCATTGCGTCGCGCATGCGATCGCTCATGGATGACCCTCTCCACGAACAGACCAAGGAGCGAGGCACAAAGGCTACGCGAACAAACGTCTCATCCACTGTCAATTTACGAACAATCGCTGTGCTTCCGGTCACAGCTGGCATACCAGTTGTGGACTTTGCAAGCCGTCTCATGAACGCTCTTACTCAGATTGGTACGCCTCGTGGAGTGGTCTCGCTGAATCAGGCTGCCATTCTCAACCACCTTGGGCGACACGCGTTCAACCGCATGGGCAAACTGAAGCTGTCTCAGTATCTGGCAGATCTTGAGGAGAAGTATGGCATGATTCTGTACGTAGCTGATACGCCGGTCAAGTCTCCATGGACCCAAACGTGTATCAGCCAAGCAGACTGCATCCTACTCGTCGGTCTCGCTGAGCTTTCGCCTAACATCGGCGAATATGAGCGCTTCCTACTGACAACTAAGACAACGGCACGCAAGGAGCTCGTCATGCTGCACTCTGAGCGGTACTGCCCTCCTGGACTGACACGTAAGTGGCTTCGCAACCGCCCATGGATCAACGGCAGTCATCACCACATCCAGATGTCATTCCGTGCCACGCAAGAGCCAGTCCACCATGCAGGACGCCGTTTCGGAAACGCATTGAAGCAGCGTGTCCAGGTCATCCAGGCCGAGATTCAGAAGTACACATCGAGACGGGTGCGTCAAACACCACTGTATTCAGCAGAGACCCCATTCAAGGGCGACTTCCATCGCCTAGCAAGGCGCCTGTGTGGCAAGTCGGTCGGTCTTGTGCTGGGGGGAGGAGGCGCTCGCGGCATCTCGCAGATTGGCATCATCAGGGCGCTTGAAGAGGCAGGCATCCCTATCGACATCGTGGGTGGTACCAGTATTGGCGCCTTCATCGGTGCGCTGTACGCCTGGGACGCCGACGTCGTCCCCATGTACGGTCGCGCGAAGAAGTTCGCCGGCCGCATGGGCAGCATGTGGAGGTTTGCGCTCGATTTGACGTACCCTTCTGCATCCTACACGACCGGCCATGAGTTCAATCGCGGTATCTTCAAGACTTTCGGCAACTCGCAGATGGAAGACTCATGGCTCGAGTTCTACTGCAACACCACCAACATCAGCAAATCGCGCTCCGAGATTCATACCTCAGGATACGTCTGGCGCTACGTGCGCGCCTCTATGTCCCTCGCAGGCTTGCTCCCGCCTCTCTGCGACAACGGCAGCATGCTGCTTGACGGCGGCTACATCGACAACCTTACCGTCGCACACATGAAGAGCCTCGGTGCCGACGTGATCTTCGCTGTCGATGTGGGCAGTTTGGACGACGACACACCGCAATCCTTCGGCGACTCGCTTTCCGGGTTTTGGGCGACCTTCAACAGGTGGAACCCCTTCTCCGCATTTCCCAATCCGCCGACGCTGTCCGAGATCCAATCGCGTCTTGCCTACGTATCCAGTATTGATGCGCTGGAGCGGGCAAAGACGACGCCGGGGTGTAGGTACATGCGGCCGCCAATTGATCCGTATGGTACGCTGGACTTTGCGAAGTTCGAGGAGATCTATGAGGTGGGGTACAAGTATGGTAAAGAGTTCCTCACGGGTCTGAAGGAGCAGGGCGTCCTGCCTATTACGGAGGAAACGGAGAAGGAGAAGGATTTGAGGAGGACTATGGCGCCAAGGCGGTAAGTGCATCATCGTGCCAAAGAAGTGACCATTGCTAACATCCAACAGGGCATCTATCTAGTTGATGTACATGCAGATAAACCGGCATCTCAGTGCCCCATTTGAGTCATCTTTCCTTGTAACGCACTCAAGATCTCTGGGCAGAACATTTAGCTGAACTTCTGACATACCTGCATGCTCTCTACCATCGCCATCGTCAATCTGCCGGCGGATGGTACGCCTTGTGTACCTGGATCGCACTTCGATGCTTTCCACTAACCCAAAGAACAGCGTCAAACCAACAGCCACCATTGCAACCCAAGAATTGAGCCGTCGGTCGCCTTTCTTTCGGTTCTTCAAAGCTTTCAGCAAAGTTCTTGATGGAGGTGTAGCCTCCTCAATCATCGAATACGAATCAACAAAGCAGTGAAAATCCGACAGCCGGAAGATAACCAAACAATACGTCAAACGGGCGAATGTTCGATCCTTGCACTGTCGGGTGAAATGAAGCTTCACACCAGTAATGCAGACCTGTTTCTCCAACGATCTCATGTGCTTAGTGCCAAGGAGCATATACTAGGTTCGACATGCCGAGAAGCATGACTAGAATTTGTAAGTTCACGTGTTGGAGGCGTTCGCATTCAATCTCCACCCATCTCAAGCGCGTCGTGTGAGATGCCCCGCTGCTGTTGGAGATCAAGCGGCAACCCTGCTTCTTCCACGCCATTTGGCTTGTGATCCCATCTTATCGCAGATCAAGCGCCCAATCAGAGACCGCTGTCATCATGATCCGAGGTTTTAGCGTGAGCACAACTCTCCATCCGGCTAGCACCCCTCGCGGAGTTGGTTCCATCAGACACTCTCGAAACCAAACTCCCCTGTGTTTCAGCTGTCAGTCGCGCGCCTCGGACGGAAACCGAACGCCAACCATCGCATACAAAATGGACGGGATTGCGCGTTCGTCGAGGAAGAGGGATTTGTGCGACTTTACGTTCTTGACTTGCAGTTCTTCTTATCGTCGGTCCTTAAGTTGACGCAACCAGCGCTGCAGCGCGCCGTGTAACACTATCTACTCCAACCACGCCGATATCGACGGGAGCTCGTCCAATTACTTTTGGGGGCTGAACTGCACGCTGCACGCGACATTACACCGCACGAGATCTATCACACACGATATCATCCTGCTTTTTTTTTATTATTCGGTCCTCATACTCCGCTACTTTATCAAGTCTTGGGTCACTCCTTCATCGCTCATTTCGCAAGAGACGACACCCGAGGCAATATGTGGATCATCGACTTCGCCTCGAAAGTTGGCTTCTTCGTCTCTTATGTAGCTACATTCTTCCTAGTCCTTGAAATCGTCAGGTTGGTCTGCACCTGTGCAAACAAGAGGGATGCGGAGCGTCTACTAGATGCGTACACACGAGGTCGAGAGACGGAGAAGAAGCATGACGAGAGCCGCAAACTATCATTGGACGAACTAGAAAACGAATTAGAAGCCTTCCCTGCCCTGAACGAGCCAGTACAGACGCCACAAACTCCCCAACGCCGCACACGGAGGACAGTGCTACACCGCACATCCACATCTGAGAAGACGCTCATCAGCGAGGAGAAGGAAAAGAGAAAGCGTTCCCAGACTCCCACAAGGCGGCTACGCAAACGAAGCGATACGATGAACTCAACAAGCACCTCAGATTCTCGACACTCGTCGCGATCGAAGAGCTCGTCGACAACATCAGAGTCGAGGCGATCATCGAGATCGCACCGTGATAGCTCCCCTGAGTCCACAACGTCGAAGTCCTCGTCGAGTCGTCATGCCAGTCCAAGTATGAGGAGGAGTAAGGATGCGTCGTTGTCGTTGCATCGGCTGCTGAGGCAGAAGGTGTGAGCAGCATCCGTTAGATTGACAGGATCATACGTACACATACAAGCGCCCTGGCGGCGATGTAACGACTTCACGACTGCATGACAGGAGCAACTGCGTAGCTGGTCCTCTGATCAGAGACTCTTGTCTATTCCGACACAGCTCGATTTCCCGCTGCATAATCGTGACGCCTGGGGCCGCAGGACATTCTCATGGAAGCACAAGAAACGGTTGACGAGACAGCTATTCATCCCTTTTACTGCAATGGATGTCGACTTGTGCTATATTCTATATTGAGAACTTTTGGGTATCTTGGTAACAAACCCGCAACGCAATGCAATGCAATAGCCCGGCTATAGGCCTGGCACGCCCTCGAGCCCTCCAATCTCCTGACTGAACTTGTCCCAATCTACGCCCTGCTCTTCGAACATCTTTTTGACCTTCTCTGCCGCCGCGACTTGCCTCTCTTGCGTGAAGCCACCAGGCGCTGGGAGTTGTGTTAGCTTAAGCCGGTGTGAGATGCAGAACAGGACGTACCGTTACTCTCGTACTGAATGAGCTCAACCCATCGAAAGAAGAGACTTTCCTTGCCCATCTCCGTGAGCTTGTCTTTGATCGCAATGACTTTGTCTCTGGCCTCTGCCTCACTTGGCTCATTGACATCAAGCATGCCACAGTTCCAGACCGCCCACTGGCCCTCGCCCTTCTCCTTATCGCCAACGTAGACAAGCACGCACTTCTTAAGCAGATCTGCTGCAACATCCTTCCTGTCCAGCAATTGCGTCGCAGCAATCATTCCATAGAAATCCAGATCGAAGTCCCCGTCCATCAACAGATACCCCGTCTTCTCCTTCAGCCTCTGCGGATCAACAGCTGGCAAAATCCTGGTCTTGAAAAACGGCGATTCCTCGCCCGCCTTTCCCGTACTACCCTCCGCCTCCCCAAGCAAATCCTTCGCACCCCACCCCCGACTTTGCCTGATATACACCTCCTCATCCCTAAACCCCACGCTCCACCGCCAACGTACCGGATTCCCCGGCGCCTCAAGGAAAAATCCATACGGCCACGGCGCAATGACCATGACCAGTACATAGTCAATGAAGAACGTGACCATGCGCTGCAAGACCTTCCATATCAGCCCGAGCCATGTCTGCTCCGCGTAGTATATCGTCGTGTGATTCGGGTGTCCGCCGAGTGACGCGAGGATGCTGTAGTAGAACGGAACGATGGCATAGACGCGCCAGGCGAGTATAGCAGCGATGAGCAGGTTGAGCCCGACGGGCACGCTGAAGATGCGCTTCTTGAACCACGCGGGGTGCGTGTCGGTGTGGATTACGTATACGGTGGAGGGATCGAGGGTTGCGAGGAGGGGCGCGAGAGAGGGATCGGCGGGGGAGAAGGGTGGGGGAATCGGTTTGGTCGCTGGTTTGACGGCTTTCTGTTTCCCTTTTGGAGGCATTATGGAATGATGCGTTGGTGTCGATGGTCAATGGGGGTATGACGTTAGTGTTGATGTTTGGTGCATTTGGGCCACTTCGGGGGGAGACGGCCCGGCACCGGACGCGAAAACACGTGTTCGCGAACGGAACTTTGGCGACTCAAGACGTTGACGACGAGACGCAAAGATAGAGCCTTGGCTCGCTGAGAGTATGCATGCTGGCCAAGACGTGGCTAGCACACCAAGTGAGGGCTGGGATGTGCATACTGGAAGACTACCAAGGAGGCTGGTAGGTTCAGACCAGCACATATATCTGCTACCCCCTTACTTTGCTGCAGTCTTCTCCCACTCCATCAAATTACTTGTAGCTTCGTTACTCCAAAACGTGCTCACATCTGTTGTGAATCCTTCAGAGGTCGCAATTGACATGCCTTACTCATAGGTAACGAGCCTCAACACGGCCTAGGCAACGTGACCGATGAACACGTTCGTTTTGCGGCTCGCTGACTCTGCACGGCTCGAAGATGTGCTCAAAACCTGTTGCACACAATTGGGCGTTCTGAACGCATGCTGGCATTCACTGCTTATGCCAGATGAGGCTAACTAAGCGAGGGTCGGCGGTTCGAAACACCGACAATGTCAGATCGGGGCCGGTGAGCTGGCCCCCGACGATCAACATCAACATTCCCGGCAGCACTGAGGAGAGCCGGCACAACCATCACAACGTCAACACAGGCCGTCCCCGCAAGACAGCTGACGGCACCAGGCTGCCCCAGAGTCATATGAAGTCATACTCAGCATGGCTGTGAACATCTATTTTCAGCAATTGACCCGGACTGCACTCAAGTGACTACAGCAATAGATGGCATGAGGTCGAATTGAAGATTATGATGCTCGGCAAATTACCTGGAGGCAAGGTGTGCCCTGTAGATCCTGCATGTACCACAGCCACGGTACGTGTGCTCGCATGCGGCGTTCACTGATAGTTTCCGTATGCCGTTAGATCGATGCTGTCCACCTAACTCGGCTGACTCTGGGCCGTTGAGTTACTGTAATTCACATGCAGCAAGACACATCCTGCCAATGGGAATTGGTCGCCTCTTCCTGGATGTCGTCGTCGTACAGCCGTCATCCGCGGTGTTGATCTGGGCACCTTAGCTCTAAGCCATGCGTAAGTTTATCGACGTGATATACGTCGGAGCCCCAGTGCTCGCACGCCTGTCAGGCTTCTTAGTCCGTCTCTTGCTTTCTCATTCACAGCACATCTGTTTGTGACTCTCAGATTCAAGATGTCGACAGTTTCAGACACTAATGAGCCCTCATCAGTATGTTCAAACCTCATCACGCGCGATAGACAGAAGCTGACACGTTCTCAGAGCCAACAGGACCGAGGGAAACCTCCATACTCGCCAACACATGCGGGACTGGGTGGCTTCCCAGATGTTATACCTGACATTCCCGTCACAGCAGTCTTCTTAGTTCTTTACCTCGTTCTTGGAGTTGTGCACATCAAAATCCTTAAAAGCAACAAGGGTCGAGGGCATAAGTTCATCTTCAATGGCGCCCTACTAGGCAAGTCGAAGCTCACAGACCAGACCAATGCGGCTAACAAAATGCAGGTCTTTGCAAGATTCGGGTAATAACCATGTCTTTGAGGATAGCATGGGCATGCCATCAGCGCAACGTTGGTCTCGCTATGGCAGCAAACGTCTTCGTATACGTCGGTACGATCATCTTGTATATGATCAACTGGTTCTTCACGCAACGTGTTGTCCGTGCGCAACATACCAAACTCGGGTGGTCGATGCCTTACCGACTTGTCCACAGAGGCGCGCTTGTCTTCTTGATCTTCAGCTTGCTGATGATCATCGCGACATCAATCTGGCAGTACTTCACGCTGAACAACAACGCCCTCCGCATCTTCCGCGACATGCAGTTGGCTGGTCAGACATACTTCACTGTCTTCGCCTTCGCCCCAATCATCTTCGTTCTTGTCTCACTGGTTCTGCCCCGTCACGAGGTCGACAAATTCGGAGCTGGCCGTCTGAGGGTTAACATCACAATCCTCTTGATTGCCGCCGTAGTCATTTCAGCTGGACAGATCTTCCGTTGCGTGATTGCCTGGCTACCTCCTTCTCCATTGCAGAACGCCCAAGGCCAATTCCAGGACCCACCGTGGTACTACGAGAAGGCTTGCTTCTATGCATTCAACTTCGTTACCGAGATAATCGTACTCGTCATGTACGCTGTGGTGCGTGTCGACCTGCGCTTTCACGTACCTGATGGCGCAAAGCGAGCGGGCGATTACAGTCGCAGCAGCGTCAACGTTCATGTCAGCGAGAAGGCTTTGCATCCCAACGTGGTATCGATGCATTCCAATGGATCGAACGAAACTCTGCACTCATATCAGACTTCTCTGTTCGAGGATTCTGGCACGCTGGCCGACTCCCTTCGATATCCATCATCGACATTGGAGATCGATGGAAAGACGGGTGCGTGGAAGGTTAAGCGCGCGTCAGGCTCCTCGTCAGCAACAGGAAGTAACCGTTCTTCCACGTCGATGTGGCTGGATAGGAACACAATGGAAGACAACGATATCCCTCCTGTACCTGAGATTCCTAACCGGATGAGTTGGCCTCTGAGGAACTCGACGCTGCATCCGAACGACTCATTGGCGAGGCTGGAGCACAAAAACCCTTCGTCACGGACATCGAAGAGGACATCGAAGAGGAACTCCAGGTCACCCGTCAAACGACAATACGAGCTCGAAGGTCATGGCTTCAACAACCACGACGTAGGGGATGCAGTCCAGGCTGCACTTGCTAAGTTGGAGGGAGAGAATGGTAGCAAAGGCAAGCTGCCCAGGACCAGATCACCACCACCTGGGTACGACGACATCGAGGCCATCAACGCTGCTGGACGCTCATCGACCGATAAGAGATACATCCATTTCTCCCGCCCAAGCTCCTTCGACGACCAAAGCAACGACAGCCGCAACGAGAAGAGCGAAAAGACTGAGAAGAGCGAGAAACGCAAAGAGCGCTCTACAGTCCCCATGATCATCTCAAAAGACGGCCGCAAGGTTCTGCGAAAATCACGCAAATCCTCCGCCAGCGACAAGCCTCCCTTCGAGCTAACCGCCCCCGAATCGCCCATCATCCCAGAAGTGTATGCCCCCACACACATGATGTCCGGCGGCATGGACGGCCCCTCATCCATGATTGAGCCCACCGACGCACTGACCTCGCACCCGCCCCCAACGTTGGAAAAGAAACGCTCGTCCAGCCTCGAAATCATCAAGCTCACGAAGCGCGTCTCCGAGAACCGTATGAGCGGCGACAGCAACCCGCGTATCCTCGACCTCAGCACTGTACCTAAGCACGAGAGCACCCGTGGTTCGGAGAGCACATCACGCTCGAACTCGTTTCGCGGCGAGCAGCCCAATCTGCATGAGCAGATGCTCAAGGACGTAGTCCAGCCGCAGACGTCTCAGCCGGTGAGCCCGCTGCAGTCAATGCCGCCTTCGGCCACGGGCTCCGTTAATGCGAAGGGTCCTGGCGTGGCTTCCAAGTTCGGCACTGTGTCGAGCTCGATCTATAGCTCGACGACGACGAGCTCGGATCAGAGGGAGGCAGTTAAGGCGGAGGAGGAGTTTCGCAGGTTCAGCTTTGAGGCTGTGCCTGAGGACCAGGAGCAGAGAATTGAGGAGAAGACGGGGTCTGTGTGAGATCAATGATGTTACGTGTGTACATGACTTGATATGGTGTGATATGACTTTCTTTGTACATACTTTTGTTCTTTAGCGGCAATGCGATTGATCTGCACTTTCAAGTGGCTTGCTCCATCCATTCTTGGTCCTCCCATTCTCCCAGTGAACGGCCTGTTGAGTGTTCTTTGCCACTAGCCCACAAATCGTACCACAAGTAGCTCGGGTAAGATTGAGTCGACCCAATGAGGGATCGAGTGTCAGACGTTCTGCCACTGTTCGCTTTTGGGGACGCCTCCACACGTAGCAGCGCACACGTGAGATCTGCGAGTACGATATCGTCATAGACTGGGACTTAGTCTTGGGTATCTATTCCGTCTGTCCTGAGGTAGACACTATGATGTCTGCATCGGAAGATGTCTGTGTTGGGCTCTGCAGAACGCACGCCCATCTCTGTGAAGCATAGAAAATGCTAATTGAATTGCATGACATATATTTTGGAGCAAGTCTTGCTGATGGCAGGGTATATAAATGTGCAGTATCTCGTACTAGAATGTCACACGTTGCGTGCGAGTGTCTCGAGGTTCGAAGGTTCAAGAATTGCAGTGAATCGATTGACCCTTCACCAAGCGTCACTCCCCATACAAAGATAGCAAAACGTCGCCCGTAGTAGTCAACACGGTCAATGGGTCACCATCCCAAATTGTGTTCATTAACAAAGTCATACACAAAGACCTGCTTAAGCAACGGATCCGTCTCGTTCTGCAAGAAGTCAGCTTCCGTCTTATGCACTCCCTTCGACACATTGACGCCCGTGTACACCAACTAGGTATAGTCCCGGCGAGACATCTCGACCGACAAATCAACTCACCTTCAAACTATCATGCCCCGGATCGCTATCAAACGCTCTCCGTGCCGCCTCATCCCTAAACACAACAATAAATCCCAAATCCCACTCCTTCTCCCTCTTAACCCCCGTCAGCTCTAGCGGCGTGTCAAGCGGCCTACCGCCCCTCGGTTTCTCCAGAATGAGCTCAGGATGCTGTTCATACAGCGCCAGGAAGGCGCGGGCGCGGTCAGCCTTCTGGGCAGGCGTGACGTGCGGATGGAAGCGGAATGTTGCGACTCGGGTTACTGGACCGGATGGCGTGGTGGTCAAGGAGGCCATGATATCGGCTTCAGAAGCTGAAGACATTGTGAGTATGTTGGCGTTGATTATGGAGGGAAGGTAAGAACAGGATGGCAGGCGTGCAAGACTGAGGCGCTGTTATGTGTTGAGGGATGCGAAGAGGGGAGCCGAAGGGATGCATGTCAGCCTGGGTGTGCAGGGATTGGGCAAGATGTGCGGTATGGCCATTTGGGAGCGTGCTATATTGAAAAGACACATAGTCGTAATGAAGGTGAACATGAGCAAATAGATATAAGACATCCAAAGCCAGACTGTGGTCTAAAGGACAGGCCTTTGTATAACAGCCCTTTGGGACTGGTGCCTGATGCCATCGTTGTGACACATCGAGCTGTCGTTACGCGCAAACGCTGAAGAACATGACATAAAACATTTCAAGCGAAGATCAAGTCTATTTCTTGGCCTTCGAACGCTTGGGTGAGGGCGCAGCATCTGAGGACTCAGGCTTCTCGCGTGAGCGCTTGCCCAACGAAGAAGTGGCAATCGATGGACTAGATGCGAAGACCCTGGGAGAACGTTGAGGAGGTGGCTTGGAAGGATCCACGGTCGGCTTGACGGCTGTTGTGTGTGGGCATGAGTTGGACGTCTCGGCTTGTGACAGACCCTCCTGTTGTGTCTCCTCCTGTGAGGGCGGAGTGAACTGCACGAAGTCGTTCGGCGGACTGAAGACCTCACTTTGCTGAGTGCTGTCGACGGTGTCCTGAGTGTCTGGACCACGAGGCACGTAGATAGGCGAAGCAGAGTACGGCGGTGGAGGAACGCTATGCAATTCCTGCGAATCCGGCAGCTCGATAATAACGTTGGTTGCGGGCTGAAGTGGTGATGAGAGTGCTGTGTTCTCGAGCCCGTTGATAACCATGCGCTCTGTAGACCTAGGGGTGGTCACGGTGATCGTAGGTACAGAAGGACATTGTGATGTCAGAGAGTTCGCGGACGCGTTTTTGCGCGGCGTCTCAGGGCCAGACTCAGGAACTGATAGTTTCTCGTCATTAGGTACGGGTTTCAGGGTCTCTTCTGAGCGTGATGAGTTCTGCGCTTGTAGGTGCTGTGCTTGCGAGTGGGCCTTCGCTGTAGCCAGCTCTTCGCTGGCGGTGATGGGTGGTACGACGAACGCGGCTGACGGAGTCCTTGCTTTTCGCTCTGTAGCGCGGGGTCTGGACACTTGCGACTGCGAGCTCTCCTGGCTATCGGGAACCTCCTTGCTGCCGTCAGAATCTGACTGACTGTCCGGTTCGTCCCTCCACACGTAGCGTGAGCGATCCACCCGCGGTAACAACCTCTCGAAGTCCGCATCCTGGTGGTGGAAGTAGAAGCTCTGATTGGCAGAAACTGGTGGACCATTAGGTCCGAATGGAGAGCAGCGTGGTGTATTGTAGATCGAGCCGATCTCACCGATGCGCTTGTCGGGCCGTGTGCGTTTCAAGGTAGGTGGTCGTCTCGGTGCGACAATTGTGCTGGAGAGCAGTTGTCGCAAAGCCAGCAGATGAGGCGCATCGATGTTGTATCTTGGGCACAGTGTCTGAATGACTTGACCGAGCAGCTCATCAGGTGAGCATGTGGCAACGAAGGGCTCTGGATATGGTATTGAGTGAATGTGGCTTTACCCTTGGACATGGTATACTTACGTCGACGAGACCGTGCGTTAGCAGGCTCAGAAATCATTGGCGCCATCATAACGATGTGGCTGGTGGTGTGGCGAGGAACAAGGTCGCAACTTGCGATGCTGGCTGGACGATGTGTTGCAATAGAGGCCTTGGAAGATGTGCAGATAGTAACGGAGAAGGTGGTTGAGATCTGCAGTATTTCTGGGCGTGGTATCGACCGTGAGGTGTGGTTGAGAACCTTGGTAGCGCGCGCAGGAATGGCCCGTTACTTAGCTGTGGCGCACAGGTACGGTGGAGAAGTGAAGGTCAAGGTTGCTTTTCCACGCCACAGACTCTCCTTCTCGCCACCGTGTCCCGTAATCGCTGCTCTTGGTGATGGGGTCTCGGGAGGGTTGTTTGTTGTCTTGCAATAATTGAAGATGCGCTGTGTCGTCACGCGCAGGTTTGGCGCGTCTTTGTGGCTGGCGCGCAAACGCGGTTCGATGCGGCAATCGAGCCGAATGCAGCCTCGCCTTCAGGCAACAGCAGGCACCAGAGCGTCAACCTGTACACTAGACGTTCAGGACTTTATCTGTGCCAGAACTCAAGCTGGGTCAGTGATCGCGTCTTTAATTTGGGATGACCCGAAACATGCAGCCACAGCCAGATGCGCTGCCTGCGGTGGCACGAAACAAGCCCCGCGTGAACAAACAAAGGGATGCATCGTGCAACTTGACACATGTAACAACTGTCGGTGAGCGTGCCATTGGATGATGACTTGTGTGGATGAATGGGTGATGGCAAGTATGGATCAAAAAGGAGTGACGCAGGTGGAACAACGATGGGCGGTGGAAACCCGGGGCAGTTAACGCTCGTCCCTATCATACAGATCTTGTGTCACAGGCGCAGGTGCAATGCGAAAGATTAGTGTAACAGAAATTCATTCAAGCACACACTACAAATTGCAAAACTTACATCATCTCGATCATTTGCTACTGAATGGAGCGATGGTTGCTTGGGAAGTTGCTTGGGTTTGTTGCGTTGGTAATAGCTCCGCGCGCCGGCGTCACTCATCACGATATCTCAAATCTACATACAGAAAACGTACATACATACAGGTGCGCCAGAGTCGTTCGTAGATCTGGTCGTTCTTCCCTGTTTCGTCATTAACACTCTCGTCAAAGCTTACAGCCTCTCCTTCTGCAGACCCTTCCAGCCGTGCTCAGCGGCGATCAGCTCAGCCGCGCGCTCACCGATACCGAGAACAGTCAACATGGGGTTGATTGTAGGCATCTCGGGGAAGACACCGGCGTCAGCGATACGGACAGCCTGGAGACCGCGAATCTTCAGCTCGGGATCAACGACAGCGAACTCGTCCTTCTTCACGTCACCCATCTTGGTGGTACCGGCAGGGTGGTACACGGTGTGAGCGACGCGGCGACCGTATTCGGAGAGCTCCTCGTCGGTCTGCAGCTTGGGGCCGGGAGCGACCTCACGCTTGATCCAGTCCTTGAAGGGTGCCTGCTGAGCGATCTCGCGGGCGGCCTTGAGACCAGCAACGATGGTTGCAGCGTCGTAGCCTTCAGGATCGGTGAAGTAGCGGAAGTCCAGCGCAGGCTTGACGTTGGGGTCGGAAGAGGTAAGGTAGATGCGGCCGCGGGAGCGAGGTCGGGGAATGTTTGGTGTCATGCAGAAGGCGTCGATGGGAGAGTCGTAGCCTAGCCTGGTAGTGTTCAGGCAGAAGGGGATCTGGTAGCAGTGCATCATAATATCGGCAATGTCGCCATCAGAGCCAGCGGCGTTGGCAACCTCACGACGGAGGAAGATACCAGCGTCAGAGTCCATGGTGGTCATGTTCTGAGGAACAGGCTTGTTCAGCTCCCACAGAATGATACTCTCGGGGTGGTCAAGCAGGTTCTCGCCAACACCAGGGATGTTCTTAACAACGGGGATGCCAAGCTCCTGAAGCTGCTGCTTGGGGCCCAGACCAGAAAGAAGCATGAGACGGGGTGTGTCAACTGCGCCAGCGCAGAGGATGGTCTCGAGCTTGGGGTTCAGTGTCCGCCTTGAGCCGTCCTGGAATGTGAGGTTGATACCAGTGACCTTGTCGCCCTGGACGTTGACCTTGCTGACCCAGGCGTTGGTGAGAACAGTCAAGTTCTCCCTCTTCTCTGACCCGTTGAGGATGGGGTGAATGTACGCTACACTGGCGCTGGAACGGTGGCCAGTGTCAGGGTTGTACGAGACGTTGAAGAAACCGACAGAGGGCTTCAGAGCGCCAGTCGTCTTGATCTCGTGGTTGAAGTCCTCAATGACAGGGATGTCCATAGCCTTGGAGCAGGAGTCGATCCAGTCAAGGCAGAGCTGGTTACGATGCCTCTTGTGAACGGGCTGAACGGTGTTGCGGAGGTTGTCGAGGACACGCATGAAGGTCTTGAAGGACCATCCAGCGCAGCCCTGCGCCTCCCATCTCTGGCAGTCATACTCAAATGGTCGGAAAGAGATGAGAGTGTTGTGTGACGAGCAGCCTCCCAGAACCTTAGCGCGGGAGTGGCGGATGTGCGAGTTACCGTTGGGCTGCTCAGTGGTGCCGTAGTCGTAGTCGAGCTCACCACCAAGAAGGTTCAGCCAGTCCTTCAAGAGAAGAACACGGTCATCCTTGAAATCACTGGGGCCGGCCTCAATCAAGAGGACCTTCTTGTTGGGAAGGTATTCAGTCAGACGGGAGGCGATGACACAGCCAGCTGTGCCGCCGCCGACGATAACGAAATCGTACTCGGCATCCTTGGGGATGGAGGTGACAGTCTCGTGGTTGGGTGCCATTGTTGATGTGTGAATGTGATGAGACCTGAGCCGGATTGTTCTCGGTCCCTCAATGGTTATATACGATGCTCGTAAAAACAACGGGGTTTAAGTAGTGCGAAGCTAGCTCCGAAATTTTCTGATACCGTCCTTAATCTGACAGCTTCTAGGGCCTTGCAGGCGCACGTACTTTCTGGCGGAATGGATCAGGCGATATGTGGACGGTCCGGTGAGGCTTGGAGAGTCGGTGACAGTCCAGCTGCAAGAAATGCAGTTTGCCTTCCAAGAAAAGACGTGCTAGACGGCCGCTCTTCGGATAGTGCGGGATAAAGCACGTGCTTTTGGTGACGTCTGCGGTGCATTGATTTTCGGTGTTTTGACGGCGAAGGCAAGATAGACGAGTCGCTGAGCCGCCTGAGCGCGATTGGCGCCCTTGCGGTGCTTGCTGGATCTCTGGATCTCTTGACCAATGTTTGCTTGCACTGTTGCGGCCATCGCCTAACTGAACGTGTTGTGCGACCAGCCCAAACGCATCAAGAAAAACTTTCCGATGATCTGAGTGAAGGGTGGCGCTGAGCACTAGTTCAACCCCACTTTCTGGGCTGCGTACGCTCGACCATCGCGCGGAGCCCCTGCTAGCTTCTGCCGGGCGGTCACCTTCGGTACCGCATGCATCCCCCAAAAGATGTTGCGGCTATCGCCAGCTCACGCCTGCAATCTTGCTTGTGTTGAAGTGAAGGATTTTCTATAACGAGATCGAGGATCCCGCGCTGTTAGAAAAGGTCGCTCGGAAGCACCATCTGCATATATCCCTCAAGCCACTATCAAGCTGCAACTTTTGGTGAGTACGGCATACGAGCTCTCTGAGGGGAAGCTTTCGTCACAGCTTGGCGAATGAAATTGTAGTGCTGACAATGTTGCAGGCCAATTGAACTCCCGCCTCCAATAACTTTTCCGGTGTGATATACAGCTTTTCGTGTAGAGCCCAGTATCAGTCCACCACCATGTCTCTCCCATACGCGCCACGCTTCGCCTACTACGACGGCAAGCTCCAGTCCGGCAGCTCAAACTCGTCTTTCCAGACGATTGACCCAGCGACTGCAGAGCCTCTTGCTAAGATTCACACTACAACAAACAGCGCGATCGACGCCGCAATTGCCTCAGCACAGAAGGCCTTCCCAGCATGGTCAGCCACGCCACCCATCGAGCGTGCCCGCGTCCTGCAACGAGCAGCATCCCTCCTGCGCGCCCGGAATGATGAACTCGCGAGAATCGAGACGAGCGACACAGGAAAGCCTTTCTCTGAGACATCTACGGTCGACGTCGTAACGGGCGCTGACGTGTTGGAATACTTCGCCAACATGATTGGCAGCGGTGGTATGAACGGCGAGACAACACAGCTGCGACCAGATGCATGGGTATACACCACCAAGAACTCTCTGGGCGTTTGCGCTGGCATTGGTGCGTGGAACTACCCCATCCAGATTGCACTTTGGAAGTCTGCACCGTGTTTGGCGGCAGGCAACTGCATGGTCTACAAACCCTCTGAGTTCACACCATTGCATGCGCAAGTCCTGGCATCCATCTATGCCGAGGCTGGTATTCCCCCTGGCGTCTTCAACGTCGTCCAGGGTGGCGGCGAGGTTGGCGCATACTTGACAAAGCATCCCAGCATCGCCAAGGTCAGCTTCACTGGTCAGGTCTCGACGGGTCGCAAGGTTGCTGGTAGCGCAGCAGGCGAGATGAAGTACGTTACTATGGAACTCGGCGGCAAGTCTGCTTGTGTCATTCTCCCGGATGCCGACATTGAACAAGCCGTTGACGGCGCCATGATGGCCAACTTCTTTTCCACAGGCCAAGTCTGCACAAACGGCACGCGAGTATTCATCCCTGAAGCCATGAAGGCCGATTTTGAGAAGCTTCTTCTCGAGAAGGTCAAGCACATCCGTGCTGGCGACCTGCACGATCTGAATACCAACTTTGGACCTCTGGTCTCGAAGCCTCATTATGAGAAGGTCAAGCAATATATCAAGCACGGTATCGAGAACGACAAGGCAACACTCTTGTGTGGTGGTGTAGAGACACCATCATGGCTCGCCAGCCATTCAAACAAGGCCTATCAGAACGGATACTGGGTCCAGCCCACTGTCTTCACTGATTGCAACGATAACATGAAGATTGTGCAGGAAGAGATCTTTGGGCCTGTCATGTCAATCCTCACCTACAAGACAGTTGACGAGGTCGTTGCACGCGCGAACAACACTGATGTTGGACTTGCAGCTGGCGTGTTCACGAAGGACTTGAACCTTGCTCACCAAGTCATTGCGAAACTCGAGGCTGGCATCACATGGGTCAACACATGGGGAGAGAGCCCAGCGGAGATGAGTGTCGGTGGTTGGAAGATGAGCGGTGTCGGCGTCGAGAACGGAAAGAAGGGTCTTGAGGCCTGGGTAAGGAACAAGAGCACGCTTGTCGAGATGGGTGGCGTTGTCCCGACTGTTTTTGCAAAGTTGTAAATGTACTTCCTTCCTGGCGGTGCGCGGACAGCGCAAAGGGAAACACAGCGTTCAATTCATGATACCACGCAGATAGATTGATGCATTTTCATTCATCTCATGTCTCAACCCTCGATCCAGCATCGCCAGACATTGACCTCGCAGTGACATCTGGCTCACGGGAAGCATGTGGAGCTAACCTCTTTCGGCGGCGATGGTGGATCTTTCTAGCACTTTCGACCAATCACCTAGAACCTTCGACCAATCACACGAACAGCCTCGCAGCTTCGAGCCTCGAAGTCTTGCAAAACGCTTAGCCTTACACTCGAGGGATGTATAAATCTAGGGTCTCTATGACCTCCTTTGCTCATCATCAGAAACACCAAAAGTATCAGCGAACATCACAACATCAATCTTACCAATAACTCTCGACCACACACACGAACGAGTAGCATCTACTGCACCACAATGGCAGACGCTCACTTCTCATCACAACCGCAGCCACAATACACAACATCAGAGATGGACTACACACCATTCCCATCCAAACGCAGAAAGGTTGTAGGCCAATGCCCAACATGCCAGCAATCATTCGCCTCGCGCCACGAACTGCGCGCACACATGTCAGACCCAGTCACCCACGCGCCAGCATCAGACTCGGACGCCATATCCTTTGGCGAACTATCCGACTACGATAGCTTTGATGAGGCTTCGATACCAAAGCAATCACCGGCCCATGAACACGAGCCTACATTGGACACCGACGGCTTCGAGTTCTCAGAAGCAACGCCGAACTTGGATCAAAACGACTTTGAATCCTTGGACGATGGTGTACCGATGTTCTCATCAGTGAACGTGAACGCTGAGCAGGGTAGCATTCACACGCTGCCCGATTCCGATGCGCAGCCAAGCTCAGAATACACACCTATCGAGACGCCACCACGCAAGGCTCGTCAGGTGAGGGGAGGTGCGCTGGGAGTTCTGTACTGCGGGACATGCGACAAATACTTCGGGAACGAGAAGGTGTTCAAGAGACACTTCATGTTCGGAATCAAGCATGGCGAAGAGCCGCACGATATGAGGGATTTATACTATAGGGTTTGGGGCAGCAGTTGGAAGGATGAGACGAAGAGGAAGGAGGGCAGAGTGGAGGAAGTGGATGACATGGAGTTGTGAAGATGGGTTGAAAGGCTGCTTGACGTTTGAATGAGTTATGATTATGATACCCATGTACAGAATGTAATAGTAACACAACGACTTGACGCTTGATCTGCTAGGATTCTCTCAGTGCTTCCCGTGTCCGTGATGGGTTGTGCTTTCGTGATGCGTTCCTTGCGCTACTGTGAGATTAGTGCCGCCAACGTGATGATTCGGGGCGAACGCCGCGTTGCGCTCGCTTTGCGGCACGGTGTGTTCTTGCTCGAGTCGTTCATCGCGTGCCTTGGTCTCCGCTGAGCTTTCAGGAGTAATTGAGTTCTTGATTGATTCCCCCATGCGGTGGACGACCGAGCCATGCGTCTTGTCTGGCTATGTTAGTGCGGTTCTCCGAAACGATCGATATGTGAGGGATCGTTTACGCGACTCGTTGGTTGTTTCCATTGCGGATACGCCCCATGGTTGTGCCATCGTGTCTGCTACTCGTGTGGGAATCGGCTTGGTAGGTTTTTTTTTGGATCTGAGGGTAACTTCACTATTGGAGGACAGGTTATTAGACACGCTTTATCTTCAATGTCATAGAGGACTGACATCACCGCTATCAAGGGACCTAGACCTTGCATGGCGATTGGCACTTTGTAATGTTAGTGTAGTCAGTAGTGCAGCCGTTAGCCTCCGCGGCTCCGCATTCAGTAGGTGTGCTTGTCGAGCTGAAGTTGCTGAGTGTGCTTCGATGGCTGCTTAGTCCGTATCTCGAAGCGATGTGGAAGATGATAAGATGCAATCTCGAGACCTCAATGCGGGTCAAGTAGATAGCAAGACCGGGAGCGACAATTTGCGAGAGGGATACTCGAAGAGGCAGATGCGCGGAGGTAGAGCGAACACTAATCACCAACCCTTTATAGCTGCGAATCGCTATGTATACAGGTGAGTTGTAGTCAGAGTCAGTCAATTCGACAAACACAATGATGCATCTGCGACTGCTGTCATCTGTCTACGAAGGAAGTTACAGTCGATCGATGACGTCATAGCTTACTCCAACGAGACCCTCTCGACTGTACACCAACACTTCGTCTTTCGATTGTACATCTGCATCGTAGCAAATACATCAAACAAGCACCTGTCTCCGTGCAGTAGCTTGTTTAGGCAGTGCGGTTGAGCGAATGTCGGCCACCAGATATGAGTCCGGCAATGGCACGCCATGCGGGGTGATCCCGCGTGCTCCACCAGTTCATGGCGAAAGTACCTTGCCTATCCGCCTATCCCACTCTTGATAGCCAAACCCCTGCTTCAGATGGATCCCACATAAAGTGAAGACGGCCCCGAGGGCCTCGCAGTCGCGACAAGCAGATTTCCGGATGACCTACCGACACGATGAGTGACACAATGAAGCCAACCGGCACGACTACACTGGACCTCGGATCTCATGGCCAGCTGAAAGGATCCGTGTTCGCCAACGGCGTCAAAAGATTTACACACATTCCATACGCATTGCCTCCGACCGGATCGCGAAGGTGGAAGAAGCCCGAACAGCTTCCCAAGGACTATGTTTACAGCAGCAACGGCCCACTTGATTGTACGCAATACGGCAATGTCTGTCCCCAGCCAGAGTACATCGTGAATGGGAAGTCTATGATCAACACGGACTACCGATTTGATGAGGATTGCCTTGCGGTCAACGTGTGGCTGCCACCCGGTGATGCACCGGAGACGGGATGGCCAATTCTTGCGTGGATCCACGGAGGGTGGTTGCAGATTGGCGATCCATCCTTGAAAGAACACACTCAGCCTACGCAGCTCGTCGCTGAGGGTGGGCTTAATGCTATGGTAGTTAGCATCGGGTACCGTTTGAACATATTCGGCTTCCTTGCTGGTGAAGGGTTGAAGGGAAATTTTGGGTTCTGGGTAGGCTCTGAACTAGGATATCACGGACTTCACTGACAGAAAGTGCAGGATCAGCGTTGCGCTCTGGAGTGGCTGCAAGATTATTCTCCGCTACTTGGTGGTGATCCAAAGCGTGTCACGCTGGGTGGCCTCAGTGCCGGTGCATTCTCAGCGCACGTTCAACTAAACTACGAGCTCTTCCATGGCGACGACAAAAGACCACTATTCAACAACGTATGGCTGCAAAGCAACGCCATACCTGCGCAGCCAAAATCCCTCCACGAAGGTCCGTCAGATTTCAAGATCATCAGTAACCCATCGCTCACCATTCGTAGTCGAGACCCAACTCCAAAACGTGCTATCCACCTTCTCGATCTCCAGCTCTCTATCGCCCTCAGAGCGCCTCGACAAACTTCGCTCCATCCCAGCCCAAACACTCGTATCCCGCATCTTCGACCTCGACATCCACACCTTCCGCGGCGTCACCGACGACGCCATGATCCCCTCCGATCTAATCACCAACATCCACTCCGGGGCATTCGCAGCACGCTTCAAAGCGCGGGGGATGCGTATCCTGCTCGGCGAGGCCGAGACAGAAGAAATCTTGTACGCGCTCACGAATCCGCCGCCGGACTTTTCAGACGCGGAAATGCTAAAGGCGCTGAACAACTACTACGCAGAGCCTGTGTGCGAGGCGCTGCTTGGATTGTACAAGGACGAGGGCGGTGCGGCGGACGCGAGAGTAGAGGCTGCGCTGGCACTTGGTGACGAGAAGGAGAAGGCCAAACGGCTTTTTGGTCTTATCACGTCAGATGTACAGGTTCGCGCGCCGATTCGTGTACTGTCAAAGGCGCTGTTCGATGGCGGAGTTCCGGCGGAGCGCATCTTGAGGTATAGAGTTGCGTTCAGGCCGGAATGTACGGATAAAGTGTATCCGAAGAGCTTTGGCGTGACGCACGCATGTGATGGTGTTAGCTGGTGGTACATTGAGCGGTATGGGTTCAGTGAGGCAGAAAAGGAGAACGTCAAAAAGTGGCTTGGGAAAACACTTATCCCACTGGTTGCGGGTGACGGCGATTGCGAAGAAAAGCTGGGAGCGGAAGAGTTTCTTTACTTCAAAGGGTGTGGAGATGTCGATGTTGTGAAAGACCAGCATTGGAAGTGGCTCAGTCGCGTTGCAAAGACCTTTGGATAGAGTGTAAAGTAAACACACTTACAAGGCAATCACGAGGCGTGTGCAATTGCAAACCGTAGACCTATAATTATTGTAGTATGGATGAATCTTCTGCCATTCCAAACGCAGCAAGCTACTGCCGGATATCAATTCTAGCTTTTGTGTATGTAAACACCATCATCAAGGAGCTTTGCCTGCCGCCACAACTCCAACACTACCGCAGGGGCAGACTCTTTTCCTCAATAACCTCAACACCCTCCTGGACCGGCTTAGCCTCCGGACTTGCTGCGGGCGTCAACCACGGCGCATCGCTTTGCTCAACCACCTTTTGCTTGTTTTTCTGGTTCACATACCCGGGATCAGGACTCGCCCATGCGAAATCAAACCCGTCTTGAAGGATCTCCTGAATGCCCTCAGCGAGGATCTGCACAGCCTGTCTCCTGTTCCTCGACCACTCCCACGCCCTGTACCATCGCCCGGCCTGCACAGCTGTCTGCTCGCCGCCCTCAAGACCATCAAGTATGGAGCGCCAGACCAACATGGTCTTCTCGAGTTCAGCCGCGCGTGACACACCAATGACAGACACACCAAGCTTTGTGCCTCCAACATCGTTGTTCGACTCGGGCTTCCAAGGCACACCGGAGGCGGGATCGCCCAATGACCCGCAAAGGGCGCCAGCAGAGATCCAGGTCTCCAGCGCGAAGCGGATGGCAATGACCTCCAACTTCTCCCCGTAGCCATCGCAGAAATCGCTAGCGTTCCGCACAGCAGCGCGCAGTGCGGAAGGTGCAGGATGCCAGTCACCCAGAGCACCACAGGGCACACCTTGTCGACGCAACAAACCCATTCCAAGGATCGACGCATTGGGGACAACGTCTACGCCCGCCTTGCGCAGACGCTGGACACCACGTGGGCCCGCGAGGGTCTGGTTCTGTAGGGTGAAGTTGGCGTAGGACTGCACCGCATTCAACGGTTCGCCTGTTTCGCGCAGGATCATCTCTGCCATATCCCCCAGCACATCAAGTGGATACCCGGAGATGCCGACGTATCTGATGGTACCCTCCTCATCGCGGATGCGCCTGAGTTCCCTCACAGCCTCGAGAACCTCGGCCGGGCTCACGAACTCAACATCATGACAGTACACGAGGTCAAGATAGTCTGTGTGAAGTCTCTCCAAACTGCGCCTGACACTTTGTCGAACCCACTCTTTGCTGTAATCGAACTCTGAGCCGCCTATCCGCCCAACCTTGGTCAGGATCATGTATGAGTTGCGCGGGAACGTCTCGCGGACGAAGGGTGTTGCGAGCGCATTGCCAAGCAGCTCTTCAGAGGGACCGTAGTACGGCGATGTGTCGAACGCGCGAATGCCGTGTGTGAGGGCTGATGTCACCAGGCCAGTGGTGTCCATAGCAAAAGGATCGTCATTGTACTGGTGGTTGAAGGTTGCGGTACCGAAGACGAGCGGTGGTAGGATGGAGGAGAGTTGGGTGCGCCGCCCATTCTCGAACGAGTATGGAATCGGCTTTTGACGCGAAGGGAACGTCGCTGTCGTAGAGGGGAGTTCTGTGGGTGTGCTCGCCATAGTTATGACTGTGTTTGTTGTGTAGTCGTCGCGTCGCAGAAGTTATATTGTCTGCCACTTTTCTATAGATCTTAGTGGGGTCGCGTTGAATGCGGCTGCTTCCGCGCTCGTAAAGATTGGTCAGGCTGAGGGGTTGCGGTTCAGGGCTGGGTTTGTGTAGAAGGAGGAGACCATGAGCAAGGTCGTCCATACTTGATACGCGCACTGGCGCGCCGGTCAGCTTTCAAACCAAATATTCCAGAAGCGTCAATCGACGCTTCATCACTGACCCTTTCGGTTGCTCTGGTTGCCCCACGGCGCATCAAACTTTCCGACCGCGATGGCAGGAACACATGAACTAGCACGGTTCAGCATGACGCCATCCGTGTCTAGAACGCGTTTCCTTAGTCCTGGAAATCTGATTCGCCTGCGCGGACACCGGAACAAGGATGTCAGATTGCCCTGCAGCTCGGCCTTTCACGGCCGATCTCATCTTGGCGGAAAAGTGCTCTTGCGGGCAGGGACGGAAGGTGGGCATCTGATAAGACACATGTCTGAAGATGCGCCCAAATACCGGGAATGTCTGCAACTCCGCGACGATGCGTCTCCTTTGATCTCGGTGCAGGATTCATGCTGATCCTTCGGTCTGACATTGATTGCCTCCAGTAAAGGATAAAGGTAGTGTGAATCTGGGCGGTGAAAACCGTTGAGCTCGGGCCGTTCAGATCTGAGATCTGAAATTTGAGTTGGAACCAACCTCTCTCATCTAGACCACTTCCGTAGACTGCCTCAGCCGCTCGTACCCGGCCTCGAGCTACGACTGTCGTTGACAGAAAGTGACTGGCGGCTCGCAGCGTGTCCTGCTGAGACGCCTCAGAAGGACCTGACCCCCAGGAGGCACATCTGTTCTGCAGTCGCTGTCTGCGCAAGTTGATTTCAAACTTGGCGCAGTCATAATGCAGCCTCCTCTGGGACGGGCGAGATGCGTGTGCGGGTACGTTTGTACGAAGACCAAGAGGCATGCGGGCAACGTCATTGAAGTTGCTGCGTGTTATTCTGTTCTTGTGTCGCAGGAGAGAGTTGTGCTGCAGGATATGCGGATGTGAGGAGGTTCATGTGCAAGAGGAACATGGTGTCGATGTACGCCTTATGAGCGAGAGCTTCCGCGTGGCTATGATAACTGAGGGACGTTGAGGTCTTGTGGGCGTGGTGCGAGATTAAAGCGGTGCGTGAGGCAGGCGAAGAAGTCTACGTCGTAAATACGCTAATGCGGCGGAGGAAGTCACCACCATGACGTTTTGTAGTCTGACACAATGAGATAGCAGGTATACACGCCATACTTAGTCAGAAGCTTGATCTTGACAGGGTCAGCGGGTCTCATAGAGTGTCAGCCAGCGCACAATCAGGAATATTGTTCTGGCAACCATCGGTCTACTGATTTCACTACTGTGCGAAAGAATGGGGTAATAGTATACATCGAGCCTGACTGTAACAGATTTGTCGCAGTGCAACGCTCGCTGCGCATCTCTGTTGGTGCTCAGACTTCACGGTCTCTCTGTGCACCAAGAGACTCGCACACCCAGCGCTTGCAAGCGCGCTCGTGCCCGGATGACGTTGATAGCATCTGTGTCGTCAAAAGCAGGGTGCATCTGTACGGGTCTGTCAGCATATCTAGGCGCATGTACAGTGGGCGAGACTGACAGTGTCCACATGGTCAGCGAGTTCCCCAGTGCCACTGTCCTTCCGGTCGTTGGCGGCTGGCGTGATATCGTCGTAAGTTTGGGTGGAGCGCAAGAGTACAAGCTCGATTAGATCTGGAAGATCACCGGCATGTCGACTTTCAGCGATGGACCAAACAATTTCGAAAGCATCTGCTGCGCTCTTCGCTCTTACCCAAAGATGCTCGAGACCACGCGGAATAAGCGAGAACGCTTCCAAAACGTGCGGATCGAGTTGTGGCCAGTCGAGTTCCAATGTCCTGATGTGCGTATGCTCCAGAAAGGTTTCCAAGGCTGCTGTGGTCTCCTCATTGGGCGCTTGAGATAGGCAGATTTTGATCATCCTGAGACCTTGGTGATTCTGTAGTGATATCAAGACCTCCGGGGTGAAGAACAGGGTTGGTGCAGAGATTGGGATGAGCTCTGTGACGGAAAAGCATTTGAGACTGTCAATGGTGTTGACGACTCCACCCGTCAAAGACTGATATCTTATAGTAAAGGTACTTCGTGTCTGAGAGTCTGGCGTAAGCAGAGTGCTCTGGGAGAGAAGCGAAAGACTAGTCAACTGCTCCAGTCCGGACAGCACGGTGGCCGTCTCACTTGGCGAGGAGGCTGAGAAGCCATCGAAAGAGAAGGCCTGTAGCCGACTGAATGCGGGTAAAAACGATAACTCCTGATGATGAAAGTTACCTTCAAGGCTGAGGTCAAGAAGATCCGGGAAAAGAAAGCCTAGTACTCTTAGGAGCTTTCGAAGAAACTCGCGGTATAAGAATGACTGACGGCCTGTGATTACCCGTAATGTGAGTTTCCGCAGGTTCGAGAACTTCTTCAGGGTGTGCAATAGCCTGTCTAATTCTGCTTCATAGAGATCCCATGTCAACAACCGAGGTGGGTCCCCTGGATGGCTGACCAAAGCGGAGGTTGTAAGCAATGACCTCAAGTCAACGTCTCTGACGCTTAGGGATAGTTCTGTGACCCGGTCCACATGCTTCTGTGGCACGAAGTGCAGCCACTCGAATAGAGCGACCTGACTTCGAAAGCTCACCGGTCTCTCAAATATGAAGTTGTGGGCCTCAAAATAGATCTCGCGGCAAGTTCGAAGCAGAGCTGAACAGTGCACAGGTGATGTGAGCACGGCCCTGTATACCAATTCACGAAGCTCCAATGGCAGTGTAAAAAATGGCGTCTGACCGGTAGGCATCGACATCGTGGAGAGACAGTAGCAGGCAACGCCCGCAGCGTTAAGCTACCTGAATGAGTTAGCAATTAGGTTTGAGCTGTTTGAGGTACCGTATCTACCGCAAGTATCGTTCGACGACTGCGGCTTCGTGCCCGCAGCTGTTCTGACTACACGTCAATGGCCAGAACTGAGTAGCGAAGTGAGCTGTTGTCGGCGTAAGGGACCGGGTTGTTGCGCAGCGACGTGTGGAAAGAGCTAGGAGAAGCGAGTTGCAGTTGGAGTGGTCTGACCGAAGTACCTAAGACCATCCTGGCAAGTGGTGTGAGGACAAGCAGTGCTTTAAATCCGGAGTATGGTCCGAAGATACTCATTGTGAGGAGCCTCACAGGGTAGTGCGCCTCAAGCCGCTCACCCTGAGGCGTGAACTGCGAGTGGTCAGCGATTTCTTTTGTGCCCGACAGCAGGTTTTGGGTTGGAGGAGATCCACGGCGTGCAAGAAGTGACGATAACCCAAGACTTGGAAGACTGGACGTTTACGGAGCCTCATGTCTGATTGGGTGTCGTGCTGTCTAGCAATGCATTTGTGGTAATAGACGCGGAGCCTGAACCGGGATGAGTGACAATCGATCTTGAGTAGTCTGGTAGGTCAATCCGTTACGGCTACCAGATGGCCAAGTGGAACCTTTGTGACATTGTCGGTAAGGCTTGCAGAAGCAAAGTGCGGAGTTTGCAGTATCCACGTGGAAACTGCAAGGCTAGCTGCCCGAAGAGGAACGGGGGATCCAATTCGGTTCTCCTCCAAGACTAACACGGCCTACTGTGTCAACAGCTGTACTTACCGAGCTTCGCCGTACCTCCTGTGACGCGCCTCATACAATGCATGGACGTTGTCTCCAGCCGTAGGTTGACTACAGAGGATTAGAGCCACAGGACGGCTTCGTGGAAGAACGGAGTGTCTTGCGGCAATATTGACGTACCGTACCGAAGGTGGTATTCATCGAGAGATCGTACGATTATGGTACCATCCAACTTACTGGTGTCCTGTGGCAGCCACAGCACTAGAAAGACGTTGGATTCTAGCGAGAAATCCTATGCTTTTGGGTGATGGAAGTGGAGTCGTAGCTGTACGAGAGAAGCAATCTGGCGACAACTAGTGAAAACAACCAATCGCAGCTAGCGAAGGAGCCCGATGCCCGGAGAGGTCATAATTCGCACACTGCTCATTTGATGATGAGCATCGTGGGCAAGGGTACGATTTCGATGTGCGCGCATCTCAAATCTCTGTCGCGTGATCGTCATACATCGCAGCTTAGTAGGACGTTGATCGAGAGCTGGACAATGATCCAGACAGTGGGCGCGGCGTTGCGTCTCCTCGTGGTTCTGCAAGCCACGCATGCATGCACGCCTGCGAGCAAAAGCCCTGTACTGCGGTCCCTTCGGCTGCAAAGCGAGCTCTCACATGCAGCTGGCAACAGCCAAACGATGCCCATCGGAGTCTGCAGCGTAGTCCGCGTGCTGTCTGTATCGTACGATGGCGGGAAGGGTTTTCAGATTCTGTATAGGTTTGGTGGCAAGTCACAAGGTGGCAGGAGCTTCCATGAGGTGTTGTTGTTTGCCGAGGCTGCACTTGCAGCACTTGTCCACATTGGTGGCGCGGTCCTTCCCACTCCTCCGACGTACAAAGCCATCTGGACCTTGTCTTGTGTCACTCATAATGTCGTTACCCACGCGAGCCTCGACGTTCTACTATATTGCTTTTTAGAGCCGCATGTACGCAGAGAAGCTTCTGCGCCATGAACAGCTGATGCAGCCGAGCACAGCTATGCCGTCACGGCATGCTCAGCAACACAACAAGCGCTCTGTCATCAAGGCCTGGGAAGCGAAGTGTTCTGCTCGAGGCGACAGTACAATCACTACGCTTTACCTGGACTCCGACCACGTTGCGCACGTATGGAGATTACGTTCGGTCTGGCAATCCCAACTCCACGCATGGGAGCTCTGCTGCTAGCCGACAACCCACGTGTCGAAACAAACGCGATCGTAGCCACGACGGTATTTCAGAGTTTAGCAAACACCGAAGGACCGATTCCGGTAGCTCAGATTGCGACTCGACGCCACCAGCCGCTCCAGACCTCGCGCAAGCCCGATGTGGGTATCACATTGCTTTTTCTCAATGCTCTGATCGCCTCTTGGATCAGACCACAGTCTGCCCATTCTGTGCCGTCCCGTCTCAGTCAATCTTTGGAAGACAGCCTAACAATGTCGCCTGACCGTGTCACACAGATCCGCATGTCTGCTTTCTCTCCTAACAACCGCGAGTGAGATGTGATGTTGGAGACTGCATAAACCTGCCCGGAGCGTTGGACGCTTATTACCAGAGGTCGAGGGGCCTGGAATAACAACAACCGTCATTCATGGTTTGGAGTGAGCATGTTCTAACTTCGCCTCGGACTCCTCTTGGGTGGAGCCTGGTACCGCTGGCGCCTGTCGTTCCATAGCCTCCCAGGAGTGTACTTCCGACGAAGCACACTACCGCCTGTCTCTCGTTGAGAGCGGTCTGTCAGCTCCGCTGTGTTGTATCAAACGTTATCTCCCGAGCTTTCCCAGCCAAGGTCAACACGACAACCACTCTCACATGATGACCACATCAAGGCCCTATCCGGCCCTGGTGGAGATCATATCGCACAGCGCCAACTGCTGCACGTAGAGCAGGACACCCCCGTGTAAATCCGAATGCGAATCATCCTTGGCAAACATGTCGTGCAGCAGATCAACTCGTACCTGCAGCAACTTTGCGATGTTGGGACACGGTAACAATAACGCGAATCCGAATGCTAAAGTCACACTCGGCTACGCCTGCCTGTGATAAACGCCCAAGATTCTTCTCAAACCCCTCGAAGATCTTCGGCATTTCGGCTTTCGACACGTGGAGTTCAACGGGTCCATGCGAGCGAGACGCAGAACATCAAGCCTCGAGGCGCTCCTTACAGCTCAGCTCGCTGTTGCCTCCTGTCTTGCTTTTACATCTTAGCTCCGCCCGCGTTGGGCTCCTACACGTACCCTTTCAGTCGCCAGCCATACCCATGCGCTACCCAAGTTGACAAACAGAGCCACATTCATGCTCGACTGTCTGATCGGCAATTTATTCGTTGGAAATGCTTCCGGACTACATGCCTCCAACGTGTAATACACCCCATCCGCTCAATGGCTACCAGACGTCGCCCAGGGTTGGTCTCGCTACAGACAAGAAGACGCAACATTGATACTGGCCCAAGACGCTAGATCCAGCCTCACAACATGTGGCATCGAGCATACAACACGAAGTATGGCTCAGTTCACACTGCATACTCTCGTTTCCAATGAATAACACGTCCGAGTAACCGTCTCGCAAACCGCTCCTCACAGTGTAATTCCACATACCGTGTGTCACCACATACGGGCCCTGGCGTCTTTCACCAAGGTTGTCCTGTTGGCAACTATTCGGCATATCACTCCTCGTGTCAGCCATTAGACAAAAGCAAATCCTTTCCTATTTCGACAACGAGCCAGAATCAATTCCAACCAACCACACTACCAACGAATAACTGCAGCTTCGCCTGCACCCGTTCAAGTACTCTTGCTGGTAGAGGACCAAATGTTTAGCACATCGAAACCTCGTGGCAGCCCCCAAGCATGCCTGCATGTTCAGCCACTCGGCGACTTCTACTCCAGCTTTGCAATCGAGCCGCAGTGCTTTTCTCAGATACTACCTACAGCTAACACAGCATCAAGCAGTAGCTTTTGCATCACACAGAATACCCAGCCTGTCAAAGCTGCGTGGCAGCCACACAGACACCCACGCGTTCGTCATAGATCAACCGCAAAATCACGGATCGATCACAAAAGCAACCACACAACGAAGACGGACGCCGCGGGACGTTTTCTCCCAGCTACTCCCCTCGCCTTTTCAACCATCAGGCGTGCCCCGGCCACCTGAACAGCACCAGCTCGCACAAAGCCGAGCAGCTCCGCGGCTTGCACACACGATGCTAAGCCTTCTGGCACCTCGTGGCAGCCACCGAGCCCACGTGGGAACGCTGTGGCGGCGCTATTTGCATTGTCATCCACTGCAATGGCTGACACATTCGTCGACCAAGATCGGAAGAAGAGCCAACTGACATTCTATAGCGTGAACGCAGGGCGATAGTGTCCTAGGGGCGGTCTTGTAAGAAGCCCTCCGCTGATGTATGCCACTCAGTGCCATGCTCGGCTTGTCGCCCACATAGTGCCTTTAACTCGTTGTCATTCTGGCTCTTAGCCCTTGACCGGTGCATCGAGCATGTTCCTTGCGTGGCGTTGGATGCATCGGCGTGCCCGATTGCGTTTCTGATGCAGGCCACATGGGCGCAGGGTAGCAGCGAGACGTGGGCGTGTACAACACACCTGCGGAAGCAGACATCCGTGTTCATCTTGATCGTGATATCGCGAAGTGTCCTAAGAGAGGGCCGCGCAGAGAACAGCCGCGCCTAGCGTAAGCTTCTGCGGAACCGCATGATATATCAGGATCGGTGTCAAGCACGAGCGGGCACCGTCAGATCCTTCCAAAAGGGTAGCATTAGAAAGAAAATGCAAATAAATACTTGTACATGCAGATTTGAAATGCTTCCCACGTACACTAGCTCAGCCGTATCAGCCAAGAAACTCCCTCCTCGCCTGTTCATACATATTCAACCTCGTGATATCGCCTCCGCGCTCCTCAAACATACATGTCGCCTCGCTACGGCCACCAAGCTCACTCTGCTGCTAGCTCACTTCCTTCGCTACGCTTATGCGACGCGGAGCAGCTTAGCGGCGTAGTTGACAATGGTGTCCTCCTGGGGGAACGACATCTCCTCGAGCTTCTGGGCGTACGGTGTGGGGACCTCAGCGCCGGTGACACGGGCCGGGGGCGCCTCGAGGTAGTCGAAGGCGTACTCGCAGGTGAGGGCCATGATCTCGCTGGCGACGCCGAAGCTGGGGAAGCCGGACTCGACGCACAGCATGTGGCCGGTCTTCTTGACCGACTTGACGATGGCCTCGATGTCGAGGGGCTTGATCGAGCGCAGGTTGATGACTTCGGCCTCGATGCCGTATTTGCTCTTCAGCTGCTCGGCGGCGACGAGCGATTGGCCGACGCAGCGCGAGAGGGTGACGATGGTGAGGTCCTTGCCGGGGCGCTCGATCTTGGCCTTGCCGAACTGGGGGTTGTCAGTACGCTGGGTAAGTGGAGGGGTGAGTCGTGGTGCTTACGGGGATGACGAAGTCGTCCTTCTGGGCCTCCTCGCTCATGGGGAAGGAGAGACCGTACAGAAGCCTGGGCATTGTTAGCAGCCGTCCGAAAGTCAGGACCTGTAGGTAACGCACTCGTTCTCGAGGACAACGACGGGGTTGGGGTCGCGGATGGCAGCCTTCAGCAGACCCTTGGCGTCCTCGGCGCTGTATGGAGCGACGACCTTGAGGCCGGGGATGCTGCCGTACCAGGCAGAGTAGTCCTGGGAGTGCTGGGCGCCGACGCCGGAGGCGAAACCGTTGGGGCCACGGAAGGTGATGTTGCAGGGCTGGATACCGCCGGACATGTAGTGTGTCTTCGCGGCCGAGTTGATGATCTGGTCAATGGCCTGCATGGCGAAGTTGAAGGTCATGAACTCGCACTGGTGGTGGGTCAGCGCTGGGCCCGCAGCATCAGTCCGCGACGGCTACTCACAATGGGGTGCAGACCAGCGAGCGCGGCACCGACGGTCAGACCGGCGAAACCAGACTCGGTAATGGGCGAGTCGATGACCCTCTTCTCGCCGAAGCGGTCGAGGAGACCCTTGGTGACCTTGTAACTGCAGCTGTCAGCTCCGTCCTAGCAAGATGACACAGCCCAGGGCCCAGGCAGCCTGCGATAGCTCCTGCAGCAGCAGTAGCAGCAGTATGATGCCGCCATGCTACTCCATTCTAGATCCCCTCTATCGCAGCGCTGTGGACCCAATTGGGGCGGGCGGTGTGGCAGCCCGGGGGCACGTACGCTCCGTTGTACTGCGCGACCTCCTCTCCCAGCACGAAGACCTTCTCGTTGCGCTCCATCTCCTCGGCCATGGCCTCGTTCAGCGCCTCGCGCACTGTCATCTCCTTCTGGCCCGAGGCGTATCCTCTCCGCGCAATCGACGGGGTGATGGCTGCGGCGCGGAACGCAGGACGGAAGGCCGGTCGCGACGCGGCGAGCAGGCGGGCGGCCGGGCGGGTGATCCTGGAGGCGGCCATTGTGTGTGATGCTCTCGGGGTGTTGGAGAGTGAGGGCGGGGGGAGAGCAGTGCCGGATGGAAATGGCCGGTGCTGTGAGGCTTGGGACGTGATGCGGGAGGTCTTCACGAATGTTCAACAGAATTCTCGGAGGTGAGCTCTCTCGGAGGGCCCATGCACGACCCAACCAACGGCTCCACTACTTGGCTTCCATTTTCACCCGATCCTATCTATCACCCAGTACCTGCACCAATCGCCTGCAGTACGCGGGCGGTGCTGCATGGTACAGATTGCGAGCATTTTGTCCGTATCTTCATACACCCTCGCCTCTACAAGTCTGTCCGTTGCTCTGCATCTTGCTCAGCCTTACATTAAAATAGTTCTAGCGCCGGACCCTGGCTGATCCCGCTGCATGTACATTTCCTCAACATAAACACGTCGGTCTGGCATGGTTTCGGACATTGGTGTGATGGCCATAAATCGCGTTCTCATTACCCCCCCTAGACTCTATAGATATTACATGCATATATAACGCGCCTTTTGCGACGCTTGGTACAAAGCTGGAGACAGTGCTCGTAGAAGCGAAGTCGAGGCGAAACAGGCCTCGACGCAAAATGGTCTAGAGAACAACATGCGGCAAGAATGCAGAATTCCAATGCACCTACGCATCAGCGGGCTTGCGGCCGACCATGAGGTACATGGGTGTGAAGAGCTTCTCCTTGCCACCAGCAACCAGGCAGTCGGCAGCGAGCGCAAGGCTGTCCGCTGTCTTCTGAGTACCCCTGGGCGCCAGGCCGATCATCTCAAGACCACCGACGAACCTGTGGATAAGGCCACGGCCGATCTTGGTCATGCGAAGAATGGTGGGGATATCGCCGATGGTGCTGATGTACTTGAGCTGACCGGACAGAGGCCAGTACCAGGGGTAGGGGTCGTCACGGTCAGCCAGATCCTCGTGGTGCTCCATAACGAAGCCGGCAGACTTCATGGCCGCAAGAGCGACCTCGATCTTCTCCATGTTGGAGATACCGTCACCAATCTCGATACCAAGACGGATCTCGCGGTGGTGGGGGTTCTCGTTGTCGTACTTGTCGGTCATGAGCCACTCGTAGACACCGAAGACACCGCCGGGCTTCAGCACACGGAAAATCTCGCTGTAGATGCCCTCGAGGGATGGGGCGTGGACGGTAGCCTCAATGGCGTAGACGGCGTCGAAAGAGTTGTCAGGGAAAGACATTTGCTGGTGTGTTGTTAGCGTCAGGACTTGAACATGCAACGACCGTACGTACCATGAAGTCACCCTTGGTGAACTTCAGCTTGTCTGACAGACCCTCCTTCTCGGCATAGGCTGTGGCACGCTCGATCTGGTAGTCGTTGTTGTTGAGGCCGACAACGTTGACACCGGCGAACTTGACGATCTCACGGGCAGGGCCACCGACACCGCAGCCGACGTCCAGCACGCGCATGTTGTCCTGGAGCTGCATCTTGTGGGCAAGGTAGTGCTCGTGGCGGGCAATGGCGCGGTAGAAGGACTCGCCGTAGGCATAGCGGGCGAAGTGGAAAGACTGTCCCCAGCCATACTCGTACAGGTCGGTCGCCAGGTTGTAGTAGTGCCTGGTCAGGGTGGCGTACTCGTCTCGTCGTTCCTGCGCATGTCAGTCGCCGTCACCGCTATTTCATGCCACGCGCAACGCACCTTTCGTGTCTCCTCAGTCTCGTCGGCGGCAGCTTTGTTGTCCCAGTGCTTGAAGTACTCGTCCACAGCAGCCTGCTGCGCGGCCTTGTCCTTCTGCAACATGGCGGTCATGCCGCCGCGCGCCTTCGCAGAGGTGCCGTGCATGGCCTTGTTGAAGGCGGCATCACGGTTGTGGTCCTCCTGTTCAAGCGCAGTGGGAGACATGGTGGCGGGAGACAAAGGTAACTATTAGGTATAGAAACAAAGGTACTGTGTTGAAGCAGTGTCAATTGACGAAGTGAAGAGCCGAAGAACGGGACGACAGTGTTTCTTATGCGAAGTAGCGGTAGAGGAGATTCCTACCCCCCTAACTTTCCACCGAGAGTAGCATCAAATTATCCTAGTACCAAACGACCCTGGCGCCGCGCAGATGTGTCGGCTGCAGCCAATCACAACCATCTCTCTACGGCCGCGCTAGAGGTGCCACCCCGACATGTGCTAAAGATTCCTTGAGCCTTTCGCCGTCATTACACCACCCCACGGAAGCACCTTCACTGCTGCTGCGCCGCCCCACTTGCGCGTACTGCAACACTGCCGATTCGCCCGCTGACGACGGTTCCTGGCAGCCTCACACCTCGAGTATTATTTGGCGCAACTCCACGACTGCCGCAACAGCACTGCCTCTTTCGCAACAGGAAGGCACGACATCGTCGCACCGGCGCAAGATCCACCCACACGTACTCCAAGGCCGGCTATACGCTCGAGCAACCTAATCCTCAGACCATTTCACCGCGACCGCTATGCCGCCCCAGATCAAGACCGACCTGAACCGCAGCGGATGGGAGACGACCGACTTTCCGTCTGTCTGCGAGAAGTGTCTGCCGGACAACCCGTATGTGCAGATGCTGAAAGAAGACCACGGCGCTGTAAGTATTGCCTT
This sequence comes from Didymella glomerata, assembly GCA_030271015.1. NCBI lineage: Eukaryota > Fungi > Ascomycota > Dothideomycetes > Pleosporales > Didymellaceae > Didymella > Didymella glomerata. The sequence goes on along the minus strand of JAJOHN010000003.1, from coordinate 1,424,665 downwards.
TCGCTCTCATCTCGCGCGCATTGGCTTACACATCACAGGAATGCAAGATCTGCACACGACCTTTCACAATCTTCCGCTGGAAAGCCGACCGCACAGCGCGACAGAAGCGCACAAACATCTGCCTGACATGCGCGCGTCTAAAGAACTGCTGCCAGTGCTGCATGCTCGATCTTTCGTTCGGTCTGCCCCTCGTTGTCCGTGATGCAGCGCTCAAGATGGTTGCGCCCGGGCCACAGAGCGACATCAACCGCCAGTACTACGCACAGGAGCACGAGAGGGAGATCGAAGAGGGAAGAGGCGCTATGGAGGCATACGAAAAGACAGACGAGAAGGCGCGTGACCTGCTGAAGCGACTGGCGCAAAGTGAGCCATACTACAAGAAGCAGCGACGCCTGGAAGCAGAGGTTGAGGAAAGCGGGCAAAAGGCGCTGCCTGCACCGGGCACAGGCGGTGGTTCTGCATATGGACATACAGGAGGACCGATCAGGACACGCGATTCGAGAGGCGGTGCCAGCGCTGCGCGAGGAGGTATGAGGCCTGCAAGAGGTGGCCGTGCCGGCGGACCTTCAGCACAGCCCAATCCTCAGGACTGGCTACCACCGTCCGACCCGAATGTCGCATCTCTGTTTGTCACTGGTGTCGAGGACGACCTACCCGAACACGAGCTCCGAACCCACTTTGCACAGTACGGCCAGCTGCGATCGCTAGTGTGCTCACATCGAGCTCACTGCGCCTATGTAAACTATGTCAAGAGACAGGATGCAGAGACAGCGGCGGAAACACTAAAGGGCAAGGTGGTCATCAGAGGGTGCCCCATGCGGGTTACGTGGGGCAAGCCAAAGCAGCTGGACAGCCTGGACCAGAACGTCAGGATGCAGTATGCGAAGGAGGGGAGACAAGCAGCTGGTCCAGCGCGACGAGCAGCAGCGCAGGCCGCAATTGAAGCACCCAAGCAGAACGACCTGGACAGCCTTGCTCTCGCACCTCCGCCATCAGACGACGCGGAGGCCAGCTATCCCAGTTTGGCAGGTAATTAGGTGTATTATACATAGCATTGGATCGGCGTATGGACGACATGGGTATCACATTACGAACTGAACAAAAGTTTACGCGGAGCAGCACTTCGTTCCTCCTAATGTAGTCTTGCCCTTGCTCTTCTTGATGTCCTCGTTGTCGCCGCGCTCGGTGTGCTCGTGTATCCGGATTTCTGTGCCAATTAGCATAAATTCCTGTCCCAATACACCATGTTGGTCCGTACTGTAGTTGTCTCCCTCTGTGGCTTGTCCCTGGACAACATTCTCTCGCAGAAACTTTGCCACTTCGTTGGCGTGGGCTAGGGACTTTTGGAACTCCTCGGTGCCGGTCTGCAGGTGCCGGTTGCTCTCGAAGTTCTTGCGGACCTCGATGCGCGCGGCAGAGAGAACATTCGCATCTCCTAGCTTGGTGTAAGTCGAAGAGAATGAGGGATGGCAGCACTGGCGAGGTACCTTGGAATGCGATGCGCGCTGATCGCAGCAGGTTTCTGTACGCTACAAGGGCCATTTCGCGGGACATGGGATTGAATCGTGAATTGGTGTCGAAGCAGCGGCGAATCGTGAAGTCGCGGAAAGAAAGTACGGCAGAAGTTCGGTCTGGCAGCTGCATGATCGCCAGGGCTTAGCTTGCTCTGACGTCGCAGCAGCTCTCCACACGCGACGCATGTCTTGCTGGCAGCTTTGAACACGACACGCCCCCGCCCTGGGCTGCAAACTCTACACTTCTGCTGCAGCAAATATGGTGTCTCTATGGCCATGGAGGGCAAGTCATCAACATACAATTCGTGCCGGGCGCATTCTAACAGCAACAGGCGGGCGAGGATGCTGCCTCGTTCGAGAAAGCTCTCTCAGCTCTCACCGGCAAGATCAACAGAGCTACCGCCGTTAATGACAAGCGACGCCAGACTTCGAGACGCGCTCGCGTCATGTGGACGCTGTATGCTGGGTTTGCGTACATCCTGGCAGCATTGCTGCTCATCTTGGTCACTGGCCGCCAGAACTGGGGAGTCGTGGAGGTGTCAGTCATTGCGGGGAGTCCGGTTGTGTAGGTCTGAACCTTTGTGGTGCTCGAGCTACTGCTAATGTTACGCAGCATCTATCTCGTCCGCTACGCGCTCACGAGCTACTTCGACTACCGCATTTCCAACACCGACGCCTACATCGCCAAGCTGAACAAGGAGCGCGACGCAACAATCCACAGGCTGAAAGAAGCGACCAAGTACAACTCGACTCAGCAGCTGCTAGAGAAGTATGGAGCTTCACCCAAGCAAGAGACGCCGCAAACCACGCCAAACAACAAGAAGGCGCAAGGTCCCCAGAAACCACCTCAACCACAAGGCCCGCGCACAGGTATTGCGCCTCCACCGACGGCGAACATCCAGCGACCACAGAATCAGTCGCAGAACCCATCAACACCACAGCGTGCACCTCCCGTTCCTGTATCGCCTCAAGGGCCACCGCAACCGCCATCACCTAGCGCCGAATTCGCACCGAACGCATTCGGACCCGTCGACGTAACAAAACAATACTCGTCCGCCCCTGCGACCTCATTCACCCAGTCCCACTGGTACGACCGCATCCTCGACGCTCTCCTAGGCGAAGACGAGACCCAGCCCAAGAACCGCCTCGCCCTGATCTGCTCCGAGTGCAGACTCGTGAACGGCCAAGCACCACCCGGCGCCCGCACGATCGAAGATGTCGGCAAGTGGAGATGTGGAGGGTGCAAGGCGTGGAATGGTAAGGAGAGACCGCATGAGGAGGTCGCCAATCTGGTACAGAGCTGGGATGCGGAGCGCACGGCGAAGGCGCAGGAGATGGTGCAGGATGCGGAGGAGGAGGATGAGGGTGAGGATGTTGATGAGGAGGAGTCAGGAGTACAGGAGATGGTGGAACTGAAGGAGGAGGCTCCGCCTAGCAAGTCGACAAGGAGTAAGACGAAGGGTAAGGGCAAGAAGTGAATTTGGGATCAAAAGCATTGGATGGCGAATGGTGTGATAGGTGGTTTGCGACGCGTTTCAGCGGCATATCTCATAGTCTTTGGAGCTCTGAATTTGGGTTAGATGGCGCCGTCTCTCAGCTGGTACTTGGACGTTCTGAGTCTTTGAGGTCCACTTGTCCGTTATGCTTCCAGTTCGCTCGATGAGGAGGAGCTAATATCTTTCATGCTGTGATCAGCAAGAGCAACGGCGCATGGAGTGCAGGTGAGGGAACACCAAGCCTCCGGCCTGCGCCGCAGCTGGCAACATTTCAAAGGGCACCGCGCAGAATCCAGTCACTTTTCCCACCAAAATCGCCAGATTCAGTCGATACACGGGTCGCGACCACAACACCTGCAACAATCCTAGTGAGACTTATTTGCGATACAGCGTGTGATAGTCAGCGCCTTGTATATAAATTGCAGCCTTTATAAGCCTACTTGCGTTGTGTCGTTGTGGTGGGAGCGTTCATGATCTGGTAAGGACGCAAAGTGACTGGATCTTGCACCTTGTCCATTGTAACGTCAGGCTGAGGCCTCATGTTTGACCTTAACTTGAGCGTGTATTGTACGCTCTAACTTGAGCATCGTTAGAAAGTTAGAACCTACGTAACGGCATCATCTCACACTGCGAGGACGTTGTCAGTCATCTGTTCAGTCTCTTCGAGTCAGCCTCCACTACCCACAACGCAGCATGTTTCGCTAATCATAAGGCCCCCATGGAGGTGTCACTATCCCCAGACGTTCGCGATAGGTTCGCCACTTGCTGACCCTGGCTGCTGTGCCCCTGTCAGATGCACGCTCGCCTGGAATGGGCAGGCTCAGCCTCGCGTTTTGGCCCCCAACTTGCCGCTGCTCCTTATAAGCTCAGCCTGAAGCCCTTCTTGGCTTTGCTTCACTCCACAAGCTTTCGGCGACCCACACAACATCTGTCCCGAGGTTTCTACGTGCGGGATCTCAAGATGCGTGAGTATCTCCAGAGCTTGGTTTGCAGCTCGCTGATTGTTGCAGACGCTGTGCGTAGGCAGGCGCATCGTGCCACTGGCTCAAAAACCTACACCGCGACTGGAAGAACCAGATCTAATGAGCAACCATACTCATCGGATCATGAGGTGGATCCTCGTCGTACACACTCGTGGACTGAACCTATGCCAGCCATACAAGAACAACGCGGCCCTGAGAGCGGTTCTGAGAGTAAGAAAGCTACCAAAGAATTTGGACCCCCTAGTCATCACGCCACGGAACCTTTCGAGGTGGAGCATTCGGCATTCGAGAAGCAGGACGACCCTTCTTCTAAACCAGATCCTGAAGTCAGTATCATTGAGGCTGTGGATGGGACCACCAAGCGTGGGAGATTCAAGAAGATGTATAGAAAGCACGACGATGACGATGACGGTGACGAAACGCTTGCAAATCAGGCTTCTGAGGATCTCGCTCTCGAGGAACGCAGGCGAAAGGCTTTCAAACGAAAGATACCAGTGGGACAGCAGTTTCGATACGTCATCGGCAATTGGGTAATGATCCTTATGTTGTTGGTTCCAGTCGGGTTTACCCTACGGTATACCCATGCGAATCCGATTGCCGTGTTCTGTGTCAACTTCGTCGCCATCATACCATCTGCCACGATGCTATCTTCGGCTGTCGATGAATTAGGTGTGCGTGCTGGTGATTACGTTGGGGCGCTCTTGAATATGACATTCGGGTATGTAGCCTGCCACGACTGTAAAGAAAGCCATGGAGTTTTTAACATACCTCAGGAACGCGGTACAGCTCATCCTTTCCATACTTTTGCTCAAATCTCGCCAAATCAGCGTGCTGAAGCTCTCTCTGCTTGGCACAATTCTGTCAAACCTGCTGCTCACGACCGGTCTGAGCTTTCTGCTTGGTGGCGTGGGCCATATCACACAGTACTTCAATGTATCGTTGGCCCAAACTATAAGCATGTTCCTGCTACTAGCGGTAACAAGCTTGGTCATTCCATCTGCTGCGCACATGATGACGGACACATCCACGCAGGGCATATTAGCGCAGTCTCGAGGCATATCAGTCGTCATCCTGGTTTCGTATGCGCTGTGGCTGCTGTTCACTCTCTCAACGCACAGGAAGCAATTCGATGCACCCTCAATGAAAGCTATAAAGAGGGAATCAGACAAAGTCGAAGGAGCGGCTGAGCGAGGCGTTGCAGCCATTGGTGCTGGTACTGCAGCTGCCAGTGGTGGTGGCATTAACATGAAGAACCTACTGCACCAGCCAGATGAGGAGGAGGAAGAAGAAGAAGAGATGTTCGAAACCCCAAGGCTGTCAGTCACCGGAGCCAGCATCACCCTCATCATCTCCGTCGTTCTGGTTGCGTTCAACACCGAGTTCGCAACCGACAGCATCCAGGGGATACTCCAACGTCGGCACGTCTCCCAGACTTTCCTCAGCCTCATCATCCTCCCGATCCTGAGCATCGACCCCTTGGCAATCGAAGTGGCAATCCAAGACAGAATGAACATCAGCATCTCCCTCACGCTTGAGAGGTGCATGCAAACGTGTCTTCTCCTCGTCCCGCTCACCGTCCTCCTGGCGTGGTGCATGGGCATAGACGAAATGAACCTCGAGTTCGATGGCTTCGTCGTCGCGAGCTTGTTTGCCTCCATCGTAATTGTCTCCTATGTGGTACAGGAGGGTCAGTCCAATTGGTAAGCTATACCAAAACGATCACCTCCCAGCACTGGGAAAAGTGCTTGGGACATGCATATTCTAACTGACCTTCTACAGGCTGACCGGTGCGTTGCTCATCAAGATCTTCATCATCATTGCTCTGGCTGCTTTTTACATGCAATGATTTGGGATACAATTGACGGGTACTTGCCTGTCTCGCGTATAGTGCTTGCTGCCCTGGTCTTGTAGTAAATCAGATTGACTGCTGGCACTCACAAACTTTCGTAGCCTACCCGACCCAATCTTGACGTCTTGCGGAGGCTTCAGCATGGCTGCAGACACTTGGGTAAATGCCGCCGTAGAAACCGAACAGTGTCGATACGAGAAACAGGCTACGACTCGAAATAAAACAACCGTCGGCCTGCCGAGGCGCAGATTCTCAACAATTCTCCAAGTCGGTTGCGATGTCGTCGCAAGGCGAGTCAGCGATGATCTCACCGAGCTACGATGGAAGCGGCATGGTGGGCAGACGAACCTCGGAGGTTGGACAGCTCTCGGTTACTCCGCATTCTGAGCGAGACAAGAAGTCTTCTACGTAACGTATAATATATCAAAAGTCCAGTTGATCCCTTCCGACTCGGTAGTTTCGTCTGAATACATCGCATTCGTCAAGTGTCACCGAATATCTCAAGCGTATCAACATGTCTGCCTCGAAGCGAGTCGACCAGATCGCAGGCCACCTCAACTACCCCAAGGGTATGCTGGCTGGCCAGGTCGCCATCATCACAGGTTCTGGTCAGGGAATTGGGGCGGAATGCGCGAGGCTGTTTGCGAACGAGGGCGCAAAGGTCATTGTCGCGGATGTCGACGCGAGTACGTGTTACCCAGTGCCTACATGAATGAGGTACGCGATGTCCCTACCTTCAGTATGCTAAAATCGTACAGAGAAAGCCGAAGCCGTCGTGTCCTCGATCAAATCCACCGGCGGGCAAGCCATCGCCGTGACGGGCGACGTGCTCGACGACGCCTACATCAAGACGCTCATCCAGAAAGCCGCAGACTTCGGCAACGGCAAAATCCACATCATCGTCAACAACGCCGGCTACACATGGGACGGCGTGATCCACAAGATGACGGACAAGCAATGGCACACCATCGTGGACCTGCACGCCACGGCGCCGTTCAAGATTGTGCGCGCCGCGGCGCCCTATTTCCGCGTCAAGGACGGCGAGCCGCGCAACATCATCAACATCTCGAGTACCAGCGGCCTGCACGGGAATGCGGGGCAGATCAACTATGCGCTTGCGAAGGCGGGCGTGACGGGTGTGACGAAGACGATTGCAAAGGAGTGCGTTCTGCCTGTCTCTTGACCTTATAGATATGAGCTGACGAGAGACAGATGGGGACCCAACTTTGGCGTGCGCGCGAACACAGTCGCGTTCGGACACATTGCGACGCGGCTCACGGCGGCCAAGGAGGCTGGCGCGTTTGTGCAGCTGCCCGATGTGAGTCCAACAGCCGGTCTACCTAGACTTTGTACTGACGATAGACAGGGCGAGAAGGTGGCGCTGGGCATCCCGCAGAAGCAGAAGGAGGCCACGGGCGGACAGGAGCACGCTGATATTCCCCTGAGGCGGCCTGGCACGGCGACAGAGGCGGCGAGCGCGGTGCTGGCGGTCGCGAGTCCGTTGTTTAGCTATGTGAACGGCGAGACGATCAAGGTGACGGGCGGGCGCGCCATGTGAGTGAGGACGTGATGCGGATGTGAGGCATTGAATGTTGTGATTCGAGCTCAGTACAATGAAAGTCTAGGTACACAAGGAATGTTCCGATCTTTGCAGCGATTGCATGGTGCACCAGGACCGTCGTCCTTCTTGCACTTCTTTTTTCTGGTGAAGCAAGTTGTGCAAGATGTGACCCGATACCGAACATGAGTTTCAGAACCTTGAGGACCCTGGTCCGGAACTGGAGCTGGTAGAGCTGGAGTTTGTGATGCCAGAGCTGGGGCTGGAGCAGATGTCGGGGTCGGATCTGTAACCATGACTTGTTGTTGCAGCGCTTCCGGGAGCGGCGGCGAGACAGTAAGGGATTGTGGCGTTGTTAGGACTGCAGTTGAAGCGGATGTTGCTGGAAGGTCTGTATTAGTAGTTTGCACGGCAGTGAACACACCTAAAACTTACCAGATTCAGAAGACTGGAGCTTCGCCTTCTCTGTCTTGAGCCAGTCCAGCCTATTCCGTAACCACTCAGGACGTCCTTTTGGTATTGGAAAGCCCGTATCCGGACGAGATGGATCTGCATAATGGACGGCACCGAAGCGGCACTGCACGTCAACGTCATGATCGCAGGAGTCGTTCCCATCTTGGTGACGCTTGCGCCGAGATAAATTCTCTACGTCAGGCTCAAAGTTGATGTGATGCTCATTCACATCAATTGCAATGTCTGGGTGGCCAAGATTGTGCACATGTGACGCGTGATACCTTGAATCTCCATAATAGTTAGCAAATGCAAGTAAAAGAGGGACAGAACCATACCAGTAACTTTAAAGAACTCAGCTTGAGGGATGCGAATAGCAGCAGCTGCTGCTGTTGCACGTAGATACAACTTACATGGTCCATAGCGGACACTAGTCCACGAGAACGTGATGCTGGCATTCATGACTGTTGTCTCGTACCATAGCGGGCCGAGGGGATCTTTCAATGCTCTTGCTTGTGTCTTTCTTACTCTTGTGAGGAACATTGGCCGCTGCTCTGTAAGGAGCTCGGTCAGGAGCGCAAGACGGCTAGCTTCCTGCTTTGATAGATCTGGAGCTTGGGTTGGGAGCGGCATCGTAAGGGCACCAACTTTATCTCTTAGATCTTGCAGTGTGCTGAGCAGGAACGAGTGGTCGAGGGCTAGGTCTTGGGGTTGGTGATTTGCAGTCATGGCGAGCGGCTGGGCTTGGTGATGAAAGGTTGTATCTTGGGCATGTGGGTCTGAGAACAGTTAGCAATACATCCAGAGATAAGACATAGTATGACTGACGTTCAGCTGCGGGCTCTGTCTGCATTGTGTCCTTCTCTTTCGCTGTATCTCCTGTGTCCCTGCACAATCCAGATTAGCAACAATGCTAGGAGATCAAGGCAAGATGAGCATGCATACTGTGTGGCGGTGAGACGGGTGCGCTTGTCTGTTTCCTTGCGCTCAAACTTCTCTTTCTCTCGGCGTTTCTTGCGGTTGCGGTTGTTCTTGTCCTTCATCTTGGTCTTTTTCGCAGCAGCTGCGATAGTAGCAGCATTATTGACTATGCAGAGTTAGCTAATGTTGTGAATAAGGGATGCTGGAGAACTTACTTGGCTATGCATCATGGCAATGTCAGCGAAAGAGCGGAGAAAGAGGAAGGCAAGATGTTAGCAATCTGTGTAGAATCGATGGTGGAGGTGGGGTGGTTGTGGAAGGTGGGAGAAGCTTGGGGCAAGCTCGTGATGACAGAGCGCAAACGGACGATGTCCAATGACCAACAACATCCGTTCAGTCAGATATTGCATTCGTGTGGAGATGTCGATTCGGGATGGATCTGTCACGCTCGCATTCGCCCAGACTACTCACGCCGAAGCGATCATTTGCCTTAGACTACTTGAGTAGAGGTGTCGTTGCCCGCGCTCGCATTTGCCCAGACTACTCACGCCGAAGCGATCATTTGCCTTAGACTACTTGAGTAGAGGTGTCGTTGCTCACGCTCGCATTTGCCCAGACTACTCACGCCGAAGCGATCATTTGCCTTGGACTACTTGAGGTGTCGCTCGAGGACTGAGGCGCCGTTCGACGATTTGTTCGTGGACCTCGTTTTCATGACATCGTTCGAATCGTGCGAGGCAGGTATAGTGCAGTGGAGACTAAGGAACTCACAGGTGGGTTGTTGCCTGAGTATGTTGTCAGTGACGGAGAGATTGATACAGCTCACTCCGAATACTTACCAGAGGCGGCAGCGGTGGCGTTGGGAGCAGACATTGCGAGGCTGGTGGGCGGGCAGCAATCAGGGGCAAAAGTCTGAGCAGCGAGAAAGTTTACATTTTGAGAGGTCTTGCTATCTAGAGTGAGTTCATGAGGTAGGTGCAGCTCTGTTTACAGGAAGGAGGCAGCAACGACACCGGAACACCAAATCTCTGAGGACTTGACAACGTAACGCCTGCTTGAGATGTGCACCGCTTATGCGTGCGCGAGAATGCTTTCAAAGTGCTGCTTAGCATTGTTAGAGTTAACATCAACGTGAATAGTGCAGACACCGCTGACTGCGACCAGCAAGGCTCCTGTACCGCGTCATGGGGGTTTTGCATGTAAGCGTACTTCCCAAATATACTATTTATCGACACTGTGATATGCACAAGTCATGAGTATGTGCTTGAGCTTGCAGATACGACAGATGTCTGGCCTTGATTGCTCTGCGAAGCAAGGCCTTATACAACTCGAATTCGAGCTGCACCTGAAGGCGCACGCTCTGATTGGCTGTTCAAGAGGAACATGCATCTGGCAGCGACCCTGTTTAGTTGGTGCATGCAAATGGGTGGCTGAGCGTGCAGCAACAGAGTATGTATAGAGAAGCTTGCTGAGGGCGCTGTCTGTAACAGCGACTGTAATAGCACTGTCTGGCCGAGGGTGGCGACAGGGGTTCCTTCCGGAAGATGTCAGCTATGTCCAGCCGATCCACCCCTCGACCGCGCAACGCCATGTCTTAGCACTTCCTTTACTTCTTGCATGTGTCATTGAATCGTTCAGAGTCGCTGCCGTGGTTCAGTCCACTATGTTCAGCCAATAGCACTGCACCGCATTCTGAAGACGCCATCATGCTCGACGAGAAACACCTCTACGAGCCGCCCGAAGACCCGCCCATTCCCTCCTACGAAGAAGCGACCAGCTCGCGCCACACATCGACTGCCCGCCGCGGGCCGAACGAAGTCAGCGACGACGCCGAGCGGCAGGGGCTGCTCTCGCCGGACGTCCATGTGCAGGGCAGCGGGCCCTCGCGGCGCAATGGCTACTACCACCCGCCGAGCGTGCAGTCGGTCGACGATGGCGACTCGGAGCTGGGCAGCCCAGTGCGCGAGAGCGCCGACGAGGACCACCGCCAGATCATGGAGGAGATGGACATCCTGGACCCCGAGAGCGCCGAGGACGGGCGCGCGAGGCGCAATCGCTCCCGCGGCCGCTTCTCCAAGCGTTTCTACAGCATCACCAGCAGCCTGTCGAGCCTCAACCTGCCGCGCCTCAGCTGGCCCCGTCGCTTCCGTCCGTCCTTTGCCTTCGTCACCGACCACCTGCCCACCGTCCCCGAGGAGTACAAGCCAGGGTGGAGCGTGATTGCGCGCCTGTGCGGCCTAATTGTCATCGTATCGCTGGTCTACATGCTGGTCGTGAGCGAGGTGGTGCCCATGGGTGGGGGCTTCGGCGCGCAGTTCAACGCCGAGTGGGTGCGCCGCGAGGCCCAGAAGAACATCGAGGCCTGGCGCATCGAGAAGAACCTCGAGTACATCACCAGCTTCGACCATCTGGGCGGCACCGAGGGCAGCTACGTCCAGGGCCAGTGGATCGAGGGCAAGTTCAAGGACGCCCACATGGACACGTACACCCACGACGAGTATTGGGTGTACATGAACTATCCGCAAAAGGGCGGCCGCAGCGTGGAGATTGTCGAGGGCGAGGGCAAGGGCTGGAAGGCGAGGCTGGACGAGCCGTCTGTGTACAATCCGTCGAGGGCTCAGACGCCCGCATTCCACGCCCTGTCTGCCTCGGGAACTGTGCAAGGGCCGCTGATCTACGTCAATTACTGCGACAAAAAGGACTTCAAGAGACTGTGGGATAGCGGCGTTGACGTGCAGGGTGCTGTGGTGCTGTGCAGGGAGTACGGAACGCAACCGGACCTGGCTATGAAGGTTAAATCAGCGCAGGACGCCGGTGTCGTGGGTGTACTCGTGTACTCGGATCCGGCCGAGGATGGTTTTACGAAGGGCAAGACATGGCCGGACGGAAAGTGGCGACCTGAGACAAGTGTACAACGTGGTTCAGTCGCGCTGTCCAACATGATTCTTGGTGACCCCCTCACCCCAGGCAAGCCGAGCTCCAAGAAGCAGGATCGCATGCCCAAGGACAAGAACCCTGGTCTGCCCAAAATCCCGAGCTTGCCTCTGTCGTGGAAAGATGCGCAAAAGCTGCTCAAGTCTCTCAATGGCATTGGCGAAGCGCTGCCAGACGACTGGACTGGTGGAGTGCCTGACGTAGGCGACAAGTGGTTCTCTGGCCACCCCGACAAGTCGCCCCGAGTCAATCTCTCCAATGAGCAAGATGGAGTTGAGAAGCAGCGCATTACGAATGTCTTCGGCTCCATCCATGGTCTCGAAGACACAACCCACAAAATCATCATCGGCAACCACCGCGACTCGTTCTGCTTCGGCAGTGCAGACCCAGGATCAGGCACCGCCATCATGCTCGAAGTCGTGCGCGTACTGGGGGATCTGCGCGCCCAGGGCTGGCGTCCAATGCGCACCATCGAATTCGCCTCCTGGGACGCCGGCGAATACAACCACGCCGGCTCCACCGAGCACGTCGAAGCCAACGTCGACTCTCTGCGCTCAAACGCCCTCGCATACATCAACATCGACGCTGCCATTACGGGCGACAAGCTCTGGGCCACTGGCTCCCCGCTCTTCACCCACGCCTGGCACCGCGTGCTCGACCGCCTCACCGACCCACACATGGACAACAAGACGCTGAAAGAAGTCTGGGAAATGCGCGGCTCGCGCGTCGCCAACCCCGCCGGCGCACACGACTCCGCCCCTTTCCAGTTCATCGCCGGCACCTCCGCGCTCGACTTCGGGTTCGGGCCAAAAGACACTCCGCTCAATTCCATGCAAGGTAGCTGCTACGAGACCTTCGACTGGATCGCGCAGCACATCGACCCGGGCTTCTTATACCACCAACTGCACGCGCAGCTCCTCGTTCTTCTCATCTTAGAATTAAGCCAGGAACCCATCGTGCCCCTGCGCATCACCAACTACGCCGCGCACCTGCAGGCCGAAGGCCAACGCCTGCTCGACGACACGGAGAGAGGCGGCGGCGAGTTCGATATTGAGATCTTTGAGCCGCTGGTCGCCAGTCTGAGTGCGCTGAAGAGCAAGGCGGAGGAGTTCCATAAGTGGGAGACGAGCTGGTACAATCAGGTGTATGCGACGGGCGGGTTCGAAACGGCTGGCGTGACGATGCAGCGGGTTAGTCACAATGCGAAGATGGGCATGTTTGAGACACTGCTGCTTGATCTGCCGGTGGACGAGAAGGACGGGAGACCTCGAGGTGTAAGTTTTCGCAGATCTTTGAGCCATCTGACAAGTACTAACGAGCTTAGTTGCCCGGCCGTGAACAGTTCAAACACGCCATCTTTGCGCCGTCGATACATAACGGACACGAGAGCAGCGTGTTTCCCTTCGCGAGGGACGCGATCGAGAAGCTGGACTGGGCGAGGGCAAAGGAGGAGCTCAAGAAGACAGCGGGATACCTGGATCGCGCGGGGGATCTGTTGGGCGAGGGCTGATAAGACACCCCTCGGCATTCACTTTTGCATAGAACGGCGTTTGGCGAAGACTGGGTGCATCACAGCAACGGTCTTGATTCCTGAATACTGAGATATATCATACTCAGCGCTTTTACCAAACTTACCACTCTCTCCCGACAACCCCCGCGCGATTCGAGCTGACTGCGTCACAAGGGGCAGGTCAGCACCCTTCTCTCGTCCGTTGTTGAAACACACTCATCCCTTGCGCCGCCCTCGGAATAGCAGCCCGCACGTGTCGTTCTTCGATAGTCGCACCCTCTCTCTGACCAACGCGCGTGAAGTCGTTCGGGACTAACCCACTCTCCCATGCATTTCCCGCCCCGGCAAGACCGCGATGAAATGCGCTCACTCACTGATCTGCGTGACAAGCGGGGAAGTCAGAATTCCTGTTGAATAGAGGGTCGATGTTCAACGCCACTAATCTGCTCTCTCGCAATTAATATTCCTGGTAGATGTTCGTGAATGGAGACCGTAGTGAGCCATGGCGTGCATGATGTCTCGCAGAGCCAGTGGTAGAGAATGTGTGTTTCGGAGAGGTCTTTGAACTCGGGGTCCATCAATCTAGTCTGCAGCCGTTCCGAGAGCACAGAAACTATACGCTCGTACATAAGAGATGGTTCCAGGTGACTGCGAGCAAGGGAAAGCATGTTGTTGGGAGTGCCATAGCCGTACTACTCCACAAAGCGGCTGAAGCGATCGTACACATTGGAAGAGGTGGCGGAGTCAAATCCAATATGCTCGTAGCCCTGGATGCTCTCTGGCGAGCTCGGGATGGCTGTTATTTCAACAGCGCAAATTGAATCTCAAGCCTCCTAGAATGGTTCAATAAACGCGTTGTTGTTGCCTCACCGCAAAGCATGTCTGCGTACTACTCATCACAGCAAGAAACTTGCCAGAATCTCCTCAGACTGCATAGCAAGCATCGGTAATATAGGAATCTATATGGTGGTGATGGTGCAGAGAGATGGAGATGTTGAGCGAGGAGATGATGTAAAGTGGTACCGGCAGATCGGGCCTTTTCCCCAATGCGCGTCCCAAATCGGCAATCGCAGCAGTCGAAGCTTCTGTGGGTCCTTCAACAGCACAAGCTCTATAAACTGCGGAGAACACGTGCACGACATCGCGATCGTATAAAGAGACTTTGTAGCCCTCTTCTGGCATCTCCATACACCACAAACCTGTGAAAGTTCCACAATGGCAACAGAAGACGTCCTCATTCCCGAGTTCAAGGCCCTGGGCGAAGCGCCCCGCGACATCGAAGAGATCGCAAAGCAGGAAAGAGCTTCGATCTTGCCATACTGGGATGCGACCGTCGCCTTCCAGCTTGGTTGCGCATTGCGAACTCGCCTACTATCCTTCGACAAGCCCACTGTCATTCACATCTCCACAATCAGCACGCCGCCACATGTGCTTTTCCACTCCGTCACGCACTCCGGGACAGCATTGGACAACGACTTTTGGGTTGCACGAAAGAGGAACGCAGTGATCAGGTGGCAAACCAGTACCTGGCAATTGCACAATAAGTTCGAGGGCGACGAAGAGAAGTTCAAGGCGAAGCTTGGGCTTGGCGAGACGGCGAAAGAGTACGCGATCCACGGAGGTGGTGTGCCGGTGTTTGTGAAGAACGTCGAAGGACCGGTCGCTGTTGCCGTGGTCAGTGGGCTGAAGCAGTGGGACGACCACCAGGTTGTCATCGAGGAGCTGGCTGGTGTCATGGCGAAATTGGAGAAGAAAGCCTATAGCAATTATTCCAACTAGGCACAGCATTGAATGGCAAGGTTATGGACTGAAGCTATTACATGCTTGCATCACCCTGGAACTTCCATCTACCACATCGGTGCGACTGGTCTCGCCCTGTATGGCTCTTCGAGCGCCTTGATATCCTCGTCGTTCAGGTGGAGATTAACAGCAGCAACTGCCTCGTCAATCCTCTCGGTCGAGTTCAGGCCCAATATCGGGTTGACACCCTTGTGCAGACTCCATGCAGTGGCCACACTAGCCATGCTCTGACCAAGCTTCTTACTGACTTCTTCTACGCGATCAACGATCGCCTTGTCTTCGTCCTGGTACATGTACGCCAAGTACTGGTTCTTCTTCGCACGATCGGTCGCGCCCAATTGCGACCAAGGACGAGCTAGGACGCCGGTGGCGAGTGGAGACCATGGGATGAGTCCGACACCGGCGAAGTCGCAGTAAGGGTGCATCTCACGCTCTTCCTCGCGGTAGATGAGATTGTGGTAATTCTGCATACTACAGAAGAGTAAGCGACGAGGCGAGTGATTCAAGGTCTGAAAAATGACTAACCTGATAAATTTGTGCCATTTGTGTTTCTCGGCGACGTTGTTGAGCATCTGCAGCTCCCAAGCGGCCATCGAGCTGGCGCCGATGTATCGCACTTTGCCGCTATCGATCACGTCGTTCAAGGCGCGCATGATCTCCTCGGGAGGGGTATCGCGATCGAGGCGATGTATTTGAAGGACGTCAATGTACGTCCCCAGCCTACAACGCATTAGTGATGAGTGATTCACCGCACGAAGCTGCACCGTACCTAGCCACGCTAGCCTCCACCGCATCGAAGATGTGCTTACGACTCAAGCCGACTCGGTTGACCATGTGCCCATCGTTGGTCGAGCTCACAAGGACATCAGTTTGGCCATTCTGCACAAGTTCTGGATCCACACCGAAGTAGCACTTGGTGAGAATCACGAGTCTTGACCTTGGAATCTCGTATTTCTCTATCGCCTTTGCGATAATTTGCTCAGAAGTACCCTGGCCATAGACATCGGCAGTGTCCCACGTGTTGATTCCGCGCTTATAGGCATGGTAGAGAAGTGGGAGTGCTTGCTCTTCTGGCAAAGTCCAAGGATTGCCTTGAGATGGATCGCCGTAGGACATGGCGCCGAGGATTACTTTGGAGATTTTGAGACCGGATCGACCAAGTCTGGAATAGTCAGTCATAGCCATCGTAGGGGGATGCTCTTGCTCTGCAGTACCGGGTGTAAGCCATCTTGTGCCCCCTCTCCCCCTCTGACGGCTTGGAAGCATCGGTGCCGTTAGCGTGGGAGGTGAGAATTTCTGTTAACTTGGTAGCCATGTCAAATCGCGACGCTGATGAGGAAGACTTCTGGGAGAAGAGATGGGAGACTGTTCACGGTGTCGCTTTGAATCCGCACTTGTTTTGAAGTGAGTATAGCGATACAGACTTATGTACAATCGAATGTTGCTCATGACTCGAACGAATTGCTCCGGTAGCTCGAAGTGCCTTCGCCTCACGTCCGAACGTTCGGCTTGAAGCTGTGTAGTCTCCATTTTGATCGACCATCCTCCGCAAGACAGCAGGAACTTGCTGCTAAGTCCGAGCATATTCGGTCTCTCCATGAGGAATCGAAGTGCTGCGCAACGAAGATGATGGGCATTGGGTGGAGTTAACAGCCGCAGACGGAAGGGCGTCAGCTTTCGTCCGGCGGCGGATCAATGCCGGACGGGGTCAAATGTAGCCTTCAGTTGTTGCATGCGCTCGAAATCCGCTCACAAGATCATGAGAGACGCCCTGAATAGTGAACAGAGTTGCAAACTTTCTTTAGAATCGACTGGCCTTTGCTGCTCGGATTCTGGAGAGTGTGAGATCAGTGGACGAGTCGCTTCGGCGACGCGATGCGGCGACGAGTGCAGAAGTCCTGTGTTGACACCTCACCATACCTTCACCAGGACTGCGATCATACTGCAAGAGAGGATCTCAAAATATGTCGCAGAGTGTGTTGGTGAGTCTGTTGCAGATGCGAGAGCGAGAGGTTGGCGTCATCGGCCATTGGTTCGGTTATCGCTTCACGCTTCCCGCTTCCTATTCGCCGGCGATCCCCCAGACCAGATCTCCTTTTCCTCACATGTTGCGCTTTTCACCAACCAAACGAGAACTCGGGCAGCCCAACCTCGGTCCAGCCGCTGTGGCCTCGTAACTTGCGTCGAGAGGAGATTGGAACCTTGCGAGCTTGGTTCTCTGAGCTTGCAGCAACCGACTTTCAGAAGATGCTGTGAAGTTCGTCGTACGACATCGTGCCACTTTGGCCTAGATCGCACAGCGCTACGATCGTTGTGGTACGTGCGAGCCCGGACTACAGACTCATCCTGGATTCGAAACCAGCATGCTGCGTCAGCCCTGTCAAGTCCCCTAGCTGAGATACACCTACGCATGTCAGAAAACGCATCTTAAGTCGAACGAGGCGCCGTAGAAACGCCGGGACGGCTCACGTTGGGCAGTCGCGATGGGCATTGCATGCAAGTCAACACGATGCTCTGTGTGCAGCAAGCCTCCTCGTATGGGCTCAGTAACACGTTCGGCGACCACGCGAATGCGCGCTCGTATTACAGTCTCCTTCGTGCCAGCAGATCACGTTTTTGGTAACCGACTTAGCTGTTGTTCAGCGATGATCCGGGGAGAGCCTCAATCAGCCGCTAGGAGGGATACGAGTCGCGAGAAGTTCCTGACATGTTCCCCGTCAATAAACTCTTTGGCGCCATGAGACCATTGCAAGCATTCGACCTTTAGCTCCAAGTGCCCTTGTCTAGCAACAGCAGACGGCATGGAGAACGAGAAGAGTGCTCGAGCGATGGACGCACACAAAAGGTGCCCACCTCCAGATTGATTCATTCAGCTCACTTTCAGCTCACTTCATCATCTCCTCGTTCTTCCTGTATACCCCGGTTGTCTAGCAGTCATGGCACCTACACGGAAGGAAACAACCATCGACCTGTGCAAGCGTGTCAATGCGCAGGGAAATACCGTTTCTATTCGTATGCTTGAGTACCTCAGTTCATCCAAGGAACCAGTACGCGGATTTTTTCCCTTGGCCACAGCATTCCTCGATTTGGCACGCATAGTTTGGTCGATCGAAGCGGGTATCAATGAGTCCTTCAAGACGCGCAAGACATATCCAGTCGAGATCACACAGGAGCTCGATACTCGATTTCGGCATGTGTACGACGAATTCGTCGTCTTGGGCCAGATGGTTTCGAAGTTTATCGACAACGACAACGGAAAGGGTGGTTTGGGGAAGCGCATGCGTATGATGTTTGCCGACTCTGAGGTCGACAAGGTGCGGATGACCCTTCTTAAGAGCAGCGAATCCCTCAAGATGAGCTCTGCGATCTTCCGATGGACGATAGGAGACGATCATGCCGACGAGACAATGGCAATTGGTTATGCCGGGTTGATCGCTGCTCTCGAACGTCTCAATCCAACGAAAACGACCGCAGCGACTCGTCGCACTCCCCCCTCTTCGACACACCGCCCGCTACCGCCATCGAAGAGTGATTATGATCAATCAGAAACGCTTCTTCCACCTCCACGCTTGACGAGCAGGCCATCTCTGAGTGACCTCCGGCCCACAGCAAGCGACCTAGCGAACGCGAATGGGATGCGACCTACACCAAGCGACTTCAAGCACGAGGATCTTCGAATGTCTCCGGACGTCGCGCACTTGCACAGCGAATGGAGAGTTCCCAGTGTGCATTCGGGCGGCTCTGTACGAGACACAATACATTCATCTTCAGCAAGGTCGCCAGACATACACAGCCACAATCAACAGCTGTCCTACGAAGAACCAGCTTGGTCTTCGCGGATGCCAATAAGGGAATACAGCAGCCACCTCGGTGTACAAGAACAGCGATTTCCACACGATAGCTTCATGTCCCACGGACAAATGGACTCGCCCACCATACACAGTAGAGCAACGCATCATTCGGGGGGAAGCTCTCGGGCGCTTGGCGGGAAGGAAGGGGTGGTGATGGCTGTAAGACAGGGACAGTGTCGAGTTGTTGAGCAACTGCTGAGCAATGGTGTCAAGCTTGACAGTGTCGCACAAGCTGGCCTACTCCGCATTGCCGTCGACAGTAGAGACCCAGACACGGTGTCTGTCCTGATACACTACGGAGCAGATGCAAACGGCGCTGATAGTGATGGTGTGAGCCCACTCTTTGCGGCTACGCAAGCTGCGTCTGTAGATTGTGCCAGGGTTCTACTCAAGAACGGCGCCGACGCCAACTTCAAGGACAACGAGGGCACTACGGCCCTTTTCAAAGCTATCCAGGCTGGCCGCACAGACATCATGGCAGTCCTTCTGGACAATGGGGCGAATCCCAATCTACCATGTCCGAAACACCCTCTGTGGCCATCTTGCTACCGCCCGGAAGCGCTTGCCCTGTTGTTATCCCGAGGCGCAGATCACAAGCGAACACCTGGTATCATGGAGCTTGCTTCCAGTCTTAAGAAGCTGGAGTCAGTTAAGGTCCTCATTGGTGCAGGCGTTTCGCCGAACGTCCGTAAGGACAACTCCTACACACCTCTCGCATCTGCCATCCGGGACAACAGCGCCGACATCGTAACATATCTACTCGAGCACGGTGCCGATCCCAACTTCAAGGCCGTCGAATTCCCGACCTACAAATGCATCACCCACAAACGTACGCACTTCCTCCCCCAGCTCGTCGCCGCAGGCGCCGACCTGCACACACCCAAAGGCATCATCGAGACCGCCGTAGCCCACAAAGACAAAGACGCCCTCATCTATCTGCTCGACCAAGGCGTCAACCCAAACGACCGCTGTCCCGAAGGTGGTGCCACAGCACTCACAACAGCAATCCGCGAGAACAACCTCGAATTCGTCGATCTCCTGTTGAAGCACGGCGCCAACCCAGCAGTCCGCGGCCAAGACTGGCCACTATGCATGGCAGTCAAGAACCCCACTGTGCTAAAGCGGCTCCTCGCCTTCCCCGGCCTCAATCCGCGGGCGTTCCGCGGCTGCGTGGAAATGGCTGTACACGCGGGCCAGTTGGAGTCGGTCAAACTTCTGCTAGGCGCGGGTGTGAGTGTCGAGGATAAGAACTGCGGTGTATTCTCTCCACTCACGACGGCGATCCGCGAGGGCCATAAGAGTATTGTGAGATTCTTGCTTGATGAGGCTAATGCGGATCCGAATGCGCCTGGTGAGCACTTGCCGCTTGTCAAGGCACTCAGAAGTTACGATGGGCAAGATATGGAGGTCATCCAGATGCTGTTGAGTCGAGGTGCGGATATCAATCGCATGCATCGCGGATGGAATGCGGTGCTGCAAGCGGTAGAGAACAGCGATACGGAGATCTTGGGGCTGCTTGTTAGCCTTGGTGGGCCGGTGGATTTGCAGGCTGTGGATGAGACGGGAAGGCCGGTCATCGATATTGTCGGGGACAGAGATTGGGAGGAGGGACTTGCGCTGCTGTTTCCCAAGTCGTCGAGTCCGAAGGGTAGATCGTAAGTCTCGATCATCCAAACTCATCGAGACCCATTGCTGACACAGATCAGACAGCCGGCATTGAAGATGTTTCCTTCGTAAAGATACCAGGAGGCCACGTGGTTTTCGTACAGCTCGAGACCTACACCTCGACTTTTCTTTTGTCCAGTAGATGGCATTGGGTTATTTCTATTGTTTGAAAGAGATATCGCTGCCACATCTACACCAGGCAGATCGGACCCACTTCATCACCTTTACATACATCTCCTTTGTCCAGGCTTACTTCAAGCATATCACCTCATCTGAATCAAGACTACTCCCTGCTAGCGACACCTTTTCTCTCGGGCCTCTTCTTCTCCCCAGACCAATGACGTATCTTCCGCCAATCCACTGCGGTCTCCCCAGCATCCAGCGCCGGAAAGAACCCCAACATAACCACATCCCCCACCTTCACCATCCTCGCACAGAATCGTCCCGCCCTGAAGCACGTATCGCAAGTTTTCTCCTTATCGCCCCGTGCTTTACTCCACTTGCTCGGTTCATTCCTGCCCCAATACGCCATGTTCCCAACACAGATGTCGCGGTCCAGGTACGTCTCTCGATTGCGAAGCATTTGCATCCAGAGCCTGATATGACGCGGCGTCTGCAGAAAGTCTGTGTCGAATTTGCGCTTGAACTGGACTTGCGTGGCGCTTGGGAAGTCTGGAAGAGGGCGCCAGTATCCGATCTCGTTAGAGACTTGGATCCAGAACGCCCAATCGATTGGCGACTGATGCGCGAACTGTGATGCTGGGCTTGTGGACTCCAGTGCTCGTATTGTTGGCCTTGGCAGCCGTCTTTGTCTTTGTGACTTTGGAGGCTTGGTAGGCTTTGGATGCGCGACCGAGCCTGACTGTGCTACTGGTCGACGCGGGTCGTGCAACAGCTCGTCTTCAGACGAATCGCCTGAGATGGCCTGTGGGTTCGATACTTGGTTCTCGATCTCGCCGTCCTCCCATGACTCTGTGACCGCCCGCGACTGCAGCTGTGAGACTTGTTGAAGCGGTAGAGGGATGCGATTCGATTTACGTATGACCACTTTGGGGTTCTTGAGTATTCGGAAGCGAGGAGTAGCGGGAGGACGCGGTTCATCTGTACAGCTTTGAGCGCGGTTTACACATATGTATGAATGTTTCTTACGATTTAGACTACCATTGCTCGCTAGCGACACGCTAGTATTGGAGGATGGTGAATGTCTCGGTACTGACTGGTTCGAACTTGGTGGGGTTGGATAGGTTTCCTTGATTTTGCGATCGAACCAACGTTTTACGACCGCTTCAGGTATGCCTTGATTACTAGCCTGTTCGATGAGACCGTCGCATTGTGCCTGGATTGCAGACGCGGTATTGGAGAAACACTTCAACTTGTTCGCGTATGTTTCGACTGGATCCGACACATCCATGGCTGGTTGTTTGAAGTAAGAATATGGTACGAGACAGGAAAGAGGATAGATAATGCAAAGAGATATATAACACTGAGTCAAAGGACATGGCATCAGGCTGAGACGCGTACAAACAGTCGCGTCTACACGTGATATGCAAGGTAATGCGAAAGGGGAGCGGCCCGGCCAATTGACATGCGGCGCAGTTGTGGCGTACAAGGGGTAGAATCCTACATGGGGTTCAATACCTGAACACAGCAGCGACGGAAGCTCCCCGTCCAATTCGAGGGCCCCCGTAGGAAGACAGTGCTACATTTGCCAAGTCAGCGGTGACCATGATCTGAACTGCGGCACACTCCCATAATCTCCCTGCAGCTGCGCCGACGCTTGCTATCATCGATTGAGGGCCGCCCTTCTGATGTGCCAGGGAGGGTCCTTCGGTCAGATGTCCAAAACGACCGTGACAGTATCTCCACAACCAATGGGAAGGTCGCCGTGAGGAGAGACTGCTACGACCTGTCGACCCAGGGACACGAGAACTAAATGTGGCACTCAATCGTGCCCCGTTTTTCTTTTTGGGAACGGCTGCAGCCAATTGTGTGCGTCCGACAAGGTCAGTGCTTGATCAATATTTCTTCAGCAGCGAGAGCGCACCCTAGTGCATTGATGGAGTTTGTCGAACACAAGGCTGAGTGAGGCCGCCCACATTGTCACTCCACATCATTTGGAGACAAGGTAAGTAAGTTCGTTCGCAGCGCTTGCAGTGATGACTAGAAACGAGCGTGTATTAGGTTAGGGTCAGCTATGATTCCATAATGCCTTGAACGTCTCCCGGCTCCATGTCTCTATCGCTTCGCGGATTGTGCAGACTGAGTGCCCTGCTTGACAGCGGCGGCCTGCGCAGCTTCGGCAGCTCGTCGAGCTGTCTCAATAGCTTGTTGCTGAGCTCGTCCTGCGGCGTCCATGATCACCAACTAAGCTGTTTGACGTGTGAAGTCTTTGCCTTGGGCGCTTTGATCAATAGCATTAGCATGTTAAGGAAAGCAGAAGCGCACTTGTGCTTACTTTGAAAGTATTTGCGTCTGAATCGCAGCTCGAAAACAGGACGGGTGATCAATATTATCAGGGAGGAGCGCATTGATTGACAGTTGCCCAGGCGCGTAGGCGATGTCATATATGCTCTGGTCTACCAAGCGCTGCAGCATCGCTTACGATTACAAGTGCGTGGTGGCTGCAGACGAATCGAGTGCAGATGTGCCTTCTACAGGCTATGCAGCTCTTGAATGCCTTATCCTCATGCGAGATCGGTATCAGGTTGACGTGGCACGTCGGCACGAGGGCATTTGGGACTCTTTCGAAAACCACCTGCCTTTCCTCTTACAGAACGCTGGGGTGAGAAGGGACCAATAGTTGGCGTTCACAAAGAGAACCTTGTACCAAGAAGCCGAAAGCGGCGTGTGATGATAGAGCTGAGTCGTTTATTAAGATGGGATTGTGGCAGCACTGCTCTCAAGCGCGTGCAGTCGTCCTCTGCTTCTCGCCGTGATCCAACACTTTCCTCCTTCTGTGATTCTGCGCCATCTTCCACCGCACATAGAGCATAACCGCATCCTTGATCCCCACAAACAGACACCCACCCACCAAGCTCCGGCCCCATCTTGTCTGCAAGAAGCCTGTTGGCCTGCCCTTACCACCTTGCATTGCCCCTGCGCCTAACCATCCACCAAGCCATGAAGTGGTGAACACACCCTTGGGCGGTGTTACCCAAGATGTAGGTAAAGAGACGCGGAGTAGCTCGCCCATAGCGGCGGCTATCGAGGGGAATATGAGAGCGCCAAGGATGGTGTCCGCGAGCGACGTCGTGGAGAATGCGATGTTGCGTTCGCGGCGGGCGCGCTGGCGGCGGGGCTGGGCGGGCACGTTCGGGGCGGGTGCTGCTTCTTGCGCGGGAACCTCGGGTACTTGCGCGTCGTTGTCGAGTGGTGGTGCGTTGAGAGGATGTGCGGCTTCAGCGGGCTGTGCTGGTTCCACGACGTCGTGATCGTGGTTGTGGGCAGCGCCATTGTTCCAGTCGCCGAAAATGTCGAAGTCTACTTCCACCTCCAGTACTTCGTCCACGTCGTGATCGTGATCGTGGTGGTGATGATCGTGGTCATGGTCATGGTCGTGGTCGTGGTCGTGGTCGTGGTCGTGATCATGGTCATGTACCTCGCCCAACTGAAACTCCAAGCCTCCTTCCGGCGCAGCATCCTCTGTTCCAGCCCGAGGTTGGATCTCCTTCAACCATCGCTGTTCCCGTGGCGCCCAAACACGGTCATAGTATGCGTTGTAGAAGCCTCGTAGGTAGGGTAGAGCGGCGAATGAGAAGGCAGCGCTCGGAGGCCACTGCAGCTGCAGCATCTCATCGCCGGGCTGACCTGAGCTGAGAAAGAAGATAAGAGGGAGGAACGGGAGGAACGAGTCGGCGAGGGTAGTCCTGCTTGCGACAAGGATAGCGGGTATGAGCGGTAACCCAATGTCGAGTCTCCAGTGATGGCGCAGGTGGTCGACGAGCCGTATCGCCAGCGATGACGGCAAGTCTGTCGGCGCCTGATACAGCGGCTGCAATATCTGCACAGCATCCTGTGTGCCAAAGATAGCATATATCGTTTGTGTGCCCGCCAGTGTCAGTGTCGAGTACAGCGCTGTGCCTGTGACAAATGCGAACCCAGGCAACAGCAGCGTGCCGGCCAGCTTCTCTACCACGCGCACAGAGTCCACGATAACGCTGCGAGGTCGCTCGACCCGAATCTCCGACTTACACTGCGGACACAAGATCTTGCCTGTCTTGCGCCCTGCTCGACGTCCTGCTGTCGGTGCCTGCCACAGTCAGACAACGTGTGAGACGAGAAGGGGCTTACTCACCTCCATATCGGCTATCCAGTCCAGCAAACACTTCTCATGCGCAACAAGCGAGCATGTACACGGGCCCCTCCACTCTGACGTTGTGGCATCGTCCTCCGTCTCGTCGTTGAAGCAAATCCAGCACCTGCGCGGCTCCTCGTCTTCCTGCTGCTGCGGCGCGGTCGTGGTGCTTTGTTGCGGTGCTTCGGTCTGTTTGTCGTCCGTGTGCGCTTGCGGAGAGTTCAGGAGGAGCGTCTGCGAGTCGACTGAAGCGGCGGAGAAACTGCTGCTGCGCGTCACATCTTCTTGTTGCGACGAAGACGCTTCGGCTGGCGGGGATGCTCTGCGCTGCGACGCAGGCCGCTGCTGGGGAAGAGACGCCATGGTGTAGTAGGCGAGGTGGTGCGGCTTGAGCGAGGGAGATCAGAGAACACAGGTCTAGACGCGCATCTCAATAGGGTATGAGAGGTGAAGGCAACTTGTTAGACAAGCCCTGTTGGACCGCGGCTGCTTGAACGGCGTTTGTTGATGCTCTTGCCGACAAAGACGTCACCGTTTCCAAGGGCAAGTGCAGCCGAGTCGCGTGCTGTCGCTTCATTGAGGGCTAGAGACGCGTGTGATGCACAAACACCAACCGAAGATTATACGTGTATTCGCTACATCAGTGTTACCAATCTGCAGGAGAATCTGCGTGTCGTTCTGCCATATCCTGCCGGCCCTGCATACTCCTCCGCTCCGCGGTCTGTGTCCAACCCTTCGCCCGCGAAAGGAAGGCTCGACCATGCGTCCACTCCCAGGTCTACCGACACATCAGCCTCCCTGCGATGACCCCTTTGAGGCCTCTTGACCATGAAGTCTGTGAGTGCCATCTTCCTAGTGGGCAGAGCGTCTTGCAACGAAGACCTCTGCCGCCTTACACGCTCGCGCATGTGTCTTCTCTTCGCGGCCTCCATCCTCAGGTACGCGTCTGTGATACTACCAACAATGAAAGGCGGCGTAGAGCGAGGCGGCAACGGTTCCATAGGCGGTGTGGGCGGCGGCGTTGCAGGACGCTGGAGTAGCAATGCAGGGGTAGTGTGCTCGTCTGCATTCTTGGGTATGGACGCTGATAAGAGCTGTGGTGAGGAGTCGTCAGGACGTGCTGAAGCTGGCTGTATTGGCACAGAAGATGGAGACGCCATACTTCCATGCCATGGCGGTATTGAGAGCACTGCAGGGGATGCGAGATACCCCATGTGCGGCATTGGGTAGTGGAGATAGCTCCCTGCTGCGTAGGCTTCTTCCGTCAACCCAGGTGGTACAAACGGCAGGTTTTGTTGCTGTTGCATGAGGTAGATGGGTAGGTCTCTGAGCTGGGTTTGCAGGTGTTCTCGATGTCTTTGCGCCAGCACTTCCTCTCGCGCCTCGTCGTAACCAGTTCCAGGTATGCTCCATTCCTCCTCGTCAGCATCACTCAAGTTTTTATAGTCGTAGTCAAAGCTGTCGTCGCTATCGTCACTCTCTGTCGTAGACTCTGTGGTCGCGTCGTCCTCCTCGACTCTGATGACGCATACAGGCAGAGTGTAACCTGTAGGTCGGATCTCTTTGACGTGGAAATTGTTCGTTGGCGCATATGACTGTACGGGCACCTCGTCTGGGTCCAGCTTGTCGAACTGCTCATTAGCGCAAATTTTGCATGCCAGCGCGCCTCGTGCAGCGTTCGAAGCCTCTGGCTGGGGGACTGGGAAGTCGTCCTTAATGTAGTGGAAGTGTTGAGTGTCGAGATCGCAGGGTCTCAGAGAGCAATGGTGGCTGCCAAGGTACTCGTGGTGATTGCAGGTGGAATGTCCAACAAAGTACTTGAGACACATGGTAGAAGAATTGAAGAGGCTGAGAGGGGATATTACGACGACTTTAGGGGGTTTCCGTGGGTTTTGAGCGTCCGTTTGACATCTGCAGGCTTCCATGAGTATGCAGCCTCCCGCTTGAAGTGAAAGTGACAGGGAAATTCGTCTTATTGAACGACCGTCCGTCTGCATTGTACGTTTCGATCTGAACAAGTGATAACAGGGCGTTGGGTAAGACTTCGCAAGCCTGTAGCTTGCGATTGTTGTCCGACAGCAATGTTGTTGTTGTTGACGTTTAACTGTAGGTGAAGGCGTCTTGGGTGGTCGTTTGCCATTGTCTCGATTTGGTGCAGTCCTAAATCTGCTCACCCACGCACACTCTCACGTCAAATTCCTGGTTTCCGGACCAGCTTTTCACGTTCTGGCGTGGCACAAGATCACATGGCAGCACTGCTGGTGCTGTCCGGTGACCAGGATCGAATGGAAGCCCGGACGAAGCTTCTGTAGTCCATTGATAAGAGTGCTGTGATTAGGGTCATCAACAACTGCGTCGACCTAGGAGTCTCTGAAAGTACTCTCGCAAAGATAGCGTCACTGGCACTCGATGATCGCGCAGCTCAAACATCCAGCTTGGTTCTGGGCCGACAACTCAGGAATACAATCCAGACAGGTCAGTCGGAAATAGTAGGATTGAAACGAGTTGAAGCAGTGACTGACAAACCAATGTAGCCAGCAGGATTACCGCAAGACCCAAGAAGAAGACGCCCCCTGCAGTTCTTCGAAAGTCCCTTCCCTTCAACGAACATCGAGCTGAAGAGGACGATGGCGAGGACCTTCTGTTCATCAAGAATGACATCGATATCAACGCACCATTCGGAAATGTCAGAAGTGCCCACGAGTCTCAAACTGGGCCGGTCGAGAAGGCGGCGACAACACCCATCAAAAGGGCAAAAAATGCTCCACGGGGAAGACCAGCACCACCGCAGGCGGCATCGGCGAAGAGTGCGACGCCAGCAGGTATCAAGAAGAACGTTGGTGTTGCAAAGAAGAAGGGAAACACGAGACCCGCACAAGAGCCAGTGACGAGTACAACCGTAATGAGGGGATGACGGCCTTCACGGGCGAGAATCCCAGGTTCCATGGATACTCGCCTGGAGCATGTGTGGTCGGATTACACACATTTGAACATACCGGGACTCGGAGGGCAATTTTGACCATGGGATGGGGATCAACGGCTCCTCGGGCGAGGATAACAGGACCTTCCCAATAGTTTTCTGTTTACTGTGAGGCATTTGCTGGAAGTTTCCTGTCAAGTGATCTCCAAGAACATCAGAGGAAAGATGGGTACGCAGGATAGACTCGCGAAAGACTTCCTAGCTCATGCAGAGATGCTCAGTCAAGTACTCGCAGATACAATGAAGTACAACTTTGTCCATGGCTGATTCGCAACGCGCAGTGAATTGCATTGTCCATTACCTCCTAGGTCTAGCCATCGAGCATAGCGAAGACATTTGAGGGCTGCGGTCTGGCCTGCTGTCGTTGTTCCTGCTTTTTCTTCTTCCTTTCCGCCTCCCTCGACTGCTTCTTCTTTTTCTTGTTCGATGCATGATCCACTGGTATATCTACGCCAGACGCTTTGTATATCTCTTCTACCATATTCTTCAGGCTCTCGTGCTGAGCCAAGATCTTCCTCGTCTGACCGGGCACTGTGAATGTATCTGCAATGGACGGCAGACTCGACAACTCTTTGCCCATCTGCAATGTGATGTCTTCCACGCCGGTGTTTCCCTGTCCTTCCATAGCTTGGTGAACGGCAACGACCTGTTGAAGGACTCGTAACGAATACAGAACTGCTTGCAGGCGAGCTGTGAGATGTATGAACTCCCATGAGTTGTCAAAGTCGCCGTTCAGAACACGAAGTACTACCGAGACTGATGGTGTTGTCTTTGAGTCTAAGAGGACAATGGACAGCGCAAAGAGCGGCCACATCAGGACCCGAGAGAGGTGTCTGTCTGATGCCCACTTCGATACGCCACTGATGTGGGCCATCATATCGGTTACTGACACATCTATTGCCGACATGGGGAGCTCCTGCACAGAAATGCCTTGCGCTTTGCGCCGGTACTCGTGTACTGTTGAGGTCTTTGGTGCGAGCATCGAGTATGCTAACTCGCGATAGTCTTGGCCTGAGCTCCACGCAGACGATTGATTGGGATCTTCAACCAGTAATGGAAGATAGACTAGCGGTGTGGGCGAGCTATCGAGAGCTTGGTGAACGAACTCGGATATCCTCACATCCAGCATCTGAAGTGGCAGTGGCAAGTTGCCAACTTTGGAGAGATGACGTGTGGCAGTGGTTCGGCTAGCGTAGCGCTCGCTGAACTCGAGATAGGCGTCTGACGACAGGTCAAGACCTTTCGCGTCGCGTAGTAGATCATCTGATGTGTGTGAGGGTTCTTGTGTTATGGCAAGAGCAAATTGGGTCAGATGCGGCAGCTGCATCCGTTGACGCATCTGTTCTGGGCAATAAGACTTGAATCCTGTTGTGACATCTGCATCTTGGAAGAAGACAATGAGCGTTTCCGGAGCATAGTCATAAAGCAGGAGGTCCGTATCGCTCGTGAAGATTATCGAGCGAGCGTCATCTTTGGCATGTAGCGCACACCAGTCGTCTGCTTCTCCGGGCTCAATACGCGTCCGTGATGCGAACGAGGTGTCGAGCAGGGCTTCTCTTAGCGATGGTGCCAGGAAAGCATGGAGTATAGACCCGAGGTAAGTAGGTACCGGACAGGAGGAGATAGGATACTGGACTCGGTAGTTCCGCACTCTGTTATTGTTCTGTTCCAAACGATGCACCCGCTCACTCCGCTTAGAGGACGGTAGTGCTCCATCGAAAACGATCTTGGACCTGGGTTCATCTATTAGCAACCTTGTTCAAATAATGCATTTTTCGGTTGTTATGTATCATCCATTTTAATGCAAACGACAATAAAAAAGCGTATGAAGTATTGGGCAGCACAGTGACGGAACATGCGCCTTACCAGCGTAGTACGTTCTACTCATTTGACCCCATGTACGTCAACGCGTTCAATATTGGAAGCAGTCGTGGTCACTCACACCTTAATATTGGCAGTCTCGAGTGAATTCAGCCAGCGGATAGCTTCAGTATTGATCTCTGCATAGGACGGTACTCTTGGTGAGCCATCGAGTGCCAGCTTGTGGGCATGGTATGCAAGTGAGGGACCATCGACAATGGCCTGATATCCTTCCAAGTGTTGAGCAGAACGACACTCTGCATACGGCTCGGACCTCCGTGCAAGCCCAGGAATGCCCATGTCGGTGAAAAGCCTGAGGTAGGTAGTCACAGCAACGTGTGATAAGCTCGGAAGAGCCTCAAGCCACTGGCACTAGTCTTGCGCAGGGATTTACCAATGTTGAGTGGTTCTTGAGTTTTAGGCGAATTGATCTTCCTCGTGTTGGGATGAAAAACGACGTCTGGGCTGTGCGGCAAATGGTGGAGAAGCCCGTGCGCTGCAGGCCAGGCCGACCCGAATGCTGGAGAACGGCTAGACAGCCTCGAGCCTTGCCGTGAGATTGTTTTGTGGGCGGGTGTTGAGCACACGAAAACGAAAACGGTTGAGAAAGTTGACAGCTGAAGGCTGCTGGCAGGCGCGGATCTTTTCCCGCGGAGCTCTAGTGGGTCGTTGCTGCCGTAGACTGTAGTGGGGGTAGCGTCATTGCCCCTCAGCGCCGCTCGAGCTCAAAACAGCCTGCGGTCGCTCAACCAACGCTTCAATTCCTTCAATTCCTCTTGAAACAACACACAGAAAGCACTCAGTCATCATGAGCGTCCAAACTGTCGAGCTTCAACCCTTCCAAGACCAAAAGCCTGGAACGTAGGTGCTCTGCCTCCAACTTCTTTGTTTCCTATGGGATGATCCAGCTGGAATTGAAGCTTCTGCGATTGCCAGCACTCCGCTTATGTCTTTTCTTGAACGTCAAGCTAACGAGGATCAGCTCTGGGCTTCGCAAGAAGGTCAAGGTTTTCCAGAAGGAGAACTACTCCGAGTCCTTCATCGTCAGCATCCTCAAGTCGATCCCTGAGGGCTCTGATGGTGCCTTCCTCGTCATTGGAGGAGACGGACGCTACTGGAACCCTGAGGTGACCCAGAAGATCGCAAAGATCAGTGCTGCCTACGGCGTGAAGAAGCTGTTGATCGGCCAGGATGGTATTCTCAGCACACCTGCTGCCAGCCATGTTATCAGGATCAGGAAGGCCACTGGCGGTATCTTGCTCACCGCCAGCCACAACCCTGGAGGTATATACTACCCGTGCCTGTTTAGGGGAATCGAAACAGTACTGACCACCAATGCAGGCCCCGACGAGGACTTCGGTATGAAGTACAACCTGGCCAACGGTGCCCCTGCCCCCGAGAGCGTCACCAACAAGATCTTCGAGACCTCGAAGACCCTCACCTCCTACAAGATCGCCGATATTCCTGATGTCGACCTCAGCACAATTGGCACACAGAAGTACGGTGACCTTGAGGTCGAGATCATCCACTCCACCAAGGACTACCTTGAGATGCTCAAGGACATCTTTGACTTCGACCTCATCAAGTCTTTCCTCAAGGAGCACTCCGACTTCAAGGTCCTCTTTGACGGACTAAGCGGTGTCACCGGCTCGTACGGTGTCGACATCTTCGAGAAGGAGCTCAGCATCCCCAACAGCACACAGAACTGCGTTCCTCTGCCAGATTTCGGTGGCCACCACCCCGACCCCAACCTCGTCTACGCCAAGTCGCTGGTCGATGCTGTCGACAAGAACGGCGTTCACTTCGGTGCTGCCAGTGACGGTGACGGTGACCGCAACATGATCTACGGCGCGAAGTCTTTCGTCTCGCCCGGTGACAGCTTGGCCATCATTGCTCACCACGCTGAGCTCATCCCATACTTCAAGAAGCAGGGAATTTACGGTCTGGCGCGCAGCATGCCCACATCTGGCGCCATTGACCTTGTCGCAAAGAAGAAGGGTGTCGAGTGCTACGAGGTACCTACCGGGTGGAAATTCTTCTGTGGTCTTTTCGACTCAGACAAGATGAACATCTGCGGTGAGGAGAGCTTTGGAACTGGATCCAACCACATCCGTGAGAAGGACGGTCTGTGGGCTGTCGTTGCATGGCTCAACATCATCGCTGGTGTTGGACAGCAGACTGGCACCACACCCAGCATTGCGTCGATCCAGAAGGACTTCTGGAAGACCTACGGCCGCACTTTCTTCACTCGCTACGACTACGAAGGCTGTGAGACCGAGGGTGCCAACAAGGTCACTGCCCACATGACGGAGTTGATCACCACCAAGAAGGACGAGTTCGTTGGCTCGACCATTGCCGGCCGCAAGGTCGTTGAGGCTGATGATTTCTCGTACACCGATCTCGATGGCAGCGTCAGCAAGAACCAGGGTATCTTCGTCAAGTTCGATGATGGTAGCCGCATCGTTGTCCGTCTGTCTGGTACCGGCAGCAGCGGTGCCACTATCCGTCTCTACATCGAGAAGCACACCAGCGATGAGTCCACATACGATCAGGATGCCCAGGACTTCCTCAAGGAGAACGTGAAGCTGGCCACAGACCTTCTGAAGCTGCAGGAGTACATCGGCCGCACCGAGCCTGATGTCAAGACCTAAGCAGATCGCCTCCCACGATTATTGCGCAGGCGCTTTTACGCGTGTATGAGCCATGATACTTCTTCAAAATTAGCATAGCGAAAGACAATACCATTTAGTTCCGGTGGCCCGCTTGCGGCTGCTTGCTTTCCAAATACCTTTGTTCTCGTGATTTGCGCACAATTACCAGCAAGTTCGTCGTCATGACCCTGCGTAGTTTGTGGCTGAGAGGTGCGCCCGGGCGACGTCATCCAAATGAGTTTAAGTGTTGCGAACTTGACCCACCAAACTCCCCGCCGCTTGGTCGTCACAACAACACCGCAGACTGCACGAAATCGGCTTTCTGTTCACTCTACGTTACTTTTCCCCTCTTTGGACCCTACATTCACGCACAACACGACACAACATGGCTGAGAAAGAAGGATCTGCTGTACCCCCAGCGGCAAAGGGTTCGTGGGGTAGCTTCCTCAAGGTAGGGTGAAGATGCACATTCCATTCGCCGAGAGGATGCTGACTTGAATAGTCGATCGCATCCTTCAATGGCGATCTCTCGACTATGACCGCGCCTGCCTTCATTCTTTCTACGACATCTCTCACCGAGTTCTCTTCCTACTGGACCGAACATCCCTCCATATTCGTCGCGCCCGCCGCCGAGAAGGACCCTGCCAGACGCGCTGCGCTCGTACTGAAGTGGTTCCTGAGCACGCTGAAGCAGCAATATGCCAGCCGAAGTGAGAAGCTGGGTAGTGAGAAGAAGCCCCTGAACCCCTTCTTGGGCGAGCTGTTCTTGGGCAAGTGGGAGGACCAGGCAGGTACCACACAGCTCGTTAGCGAGCAAGTCAGGTATTGAGTCCTCAAGACATCGCCTAGGCCGCACTAATGCATACCGCGCAGCCACCACCCACCCGTCACTGCCTACTCCATCTGGAACCAGCAGCATGGCATCCGTCTGCAAGGCTACAATGCTCAGAAGGCCTCTTTCTCGAGCACCATTAACGTCAAGGTTAGTACATGTGATAACTTGCGAGTGGGACAAAGTCTGACGATAGATAGCAAATCGGCCACGCTACTCTCCACATCGATGCCTTCGACGAGGATTACCTGATTACCCTCCCTTCGCTGCACATCGAGGGTCTCATCACGGGCTCTCCCTACGTCGAACTGAACGGGTCTTCTTACATCACATCCTCGTCCGGATATACTGCCAAGATCGACTACAGCGGCAAGGGATGGGTCTCTGGCAAGAAGAACCGCTTCTCTGCCTCGCTCTACCCCACAGGCAAGGAGAAGGACGTGGTCTACTCGGCTGAGGGTCAGTGGATTGACAAGTGGGCAATCAAGGACGCTAAGAACAAGTCCATCTTCTCCTCGCATGATCCCTTGGCCAACAAGACCACTCCTCTGACAGTCGCACCTGTCGCCGAGCAGGATGACTTCGAGTCCCGTCGTGCATGGAAGAAGGTCGCTGACGCCATCGTCAAGGGCGACATGGACACTACCAGTGCCGAGAAGTCCATTATCGAGAACCGTCAGCGTGAGATGCGCAAGGAAGAGCAAGCAGCTGGACGCGAGTGGGAGCGTAGATTCTTCACCCGCACTGAGAAGTCGCCAGTGTTTGAGCGCCTAGCGGCCAAGGTGGGAGAAAAGACTAATGAGTCCTTGACAAATGGCATCTGGCTGTTCGATGAGAACAAGGCGAGTGCTGCGAAGTCGCCGTACCACCCTGACGTCAACCCACCGATCTACCAGCAGAAGTAAAGCGAAAGGGGTGCAGAGGTCACCTTGCAACACAAGACAGAACAAGCTCATAGACTACTGTACTAATTTGGGCGAGTAGGGCCAGTCTTTGGGTTATCCAAAGAAGCGCCTCACGATCGGCAAGATCTTTATGAAGTAATCACTTGCGCGACGAACCTCGGAATGCACAATTGCATGCGGCCAGAAATCGAGAGGACACTTCGTCTCCTACGGGCGGTTCCCATTCCTAGCGTACATACTATCATACCCGTCCTAATGAAACATGAATATGGGTACAAGATATCCGCATGCCTAGCATTCTTGGACATTTACTGTCAGTCATGTGCCATGCCCACAATGTTCAAACGTCTTTCGAGTCAGTCCTCTTGTCGTTCCCGTGCTTTTGCCAGCACCGTCGAAAGATCTCCATCTACGAACGTACGTTAGTTGGGGAGCTTCAAGAATGACGGGTATGATGGCCGTCCGCGATGGCTCGGCAGCATCTCGGCGCCCGAGGTTCAACGTTCGAGATCACCTCCGACTCACCTCAGTTTTGCACGCTCGCCAGTCTTTCTTCTCGTAGTAGCAATCTGTCAGTTTCGCGTTCTCGTCTGCTGGAGTCAGCTCAGTCCCGCACTCGGTTTCGTCAATCACACCTGCGCAGCCTGTGCTGAAGATCCTCTTCTCCCTACACGTCCATCAGCCACCTCGTTAAAACTTCCACATCAGTTGAACTCACCAATCATCTGGCTCGTCGTCGGTCATCATCTGCGCTGCAGCAGGTTGTACCTTGGTGTCTTTGGACATACTGAAAGAGCTTGGGACAGTGGACAGGTGCTTGTTGTAGCTTTCGGCGCGTGAGCAAGTTACGCGCAGACCAGAAAGTCGGACCACCTCGGCCCCGACGCACAACGTCACCACCATGGCGACCAGGAAATTGAATGTCTTGATATATTCTGGTACGAATAAACCGACATCATGTACGACCTTATTACTCACGTATAGTAGGACACGGCAGTACCACTGAATCCGTTCGCCACTGCCTCTACACCCTTCGCCGTCTGCTCTCTCCCGCATACGCTGTGATTCCAGTCACAGGCGATGTGCTTATCAAAGAGCCATGGTTCAGTACTTGCGCTCTTCTGGTCTTTCCTGGCGGTGCAGACCTAGGGTACTGCCGCACTCTGAATGGTGAAGGCAACCGCCGCATCAGCCGCTACGTCAACGCTGGTGGTTCATACCTCGGCTTCTGCGCTGGCGGTTATTACGGTAGCGCAAAATGCGAGTTCGAAGTTGATGATCCCAAGATGGCGGTCGTTGGAGACCGTGAATTGGCTTTCTTCCCAGGTGTCTGCCGAGGATTGGCATTTGAGGGCTTCAAGTACGCAAGTGAGGCTGGTGCTAAAGCAGCAGACATCAGGATCGAGAAGACAGCTTTTGAAGATGTGAAAGAAGGAACTGCCGATACCTTCAAGAGCTACTATAACGGCGGCGGAGTGTTCGTGGATGCAAAGAAACTTGAGACAAGAGGTGTACAGGTCCTCGCCAGCTATACAGAGGGTCTACACGTCGATTCTGGCGAAAGTCAAGCGGCTGTCGTGTATCGCAAAATTGGTGAAGGTCATGCCATACTTACTGGACCGCATCCCGAGTAAGTCTGGGATCTTAGTGTTCAATGGTGATCTGACTAACGCCTTGCCACAGATTTGCACCGCAGAATTTGAGCCAAATACCCAGCCTTCCATCGTATGCATCCTTGATCGATTCGATTACTTCAACGGATGCGGACAGGGTTGCTTTCTTGGGATTGATGTTGCGCAAATTAGGCCTGAATGTCAACGAGCAGGAACAAGCGGTACCATCCCTGTCCCGCCTGCATCTCACGTCTCACAAACCGGCAGCCGTCGCGGACCTTATCGCGTCTTTGGCCGAAGTCATCACTGTAGTCGATGGCGAGGACTACATCCAAGGTGGTAACGACGTCTTTCATATTGAAAAAGAAGGCTCCGCGTGGGGCGTCAAGGAGCTAAAACGAGCTGTCAGCGCCGTCTCAGAGAAGCTGCCAACGATTGCTTCTTTGCAAGGTACGAAAAAAGAGGAAGAAGAGAAGGTTCTGGAGAAGACCACAGACGAAAAGAGGCCAAAGACCAAGGAAGAGGAGATCCAAGAGTGCATCGAGTACACGGCGAACTCCGCTTTCGATCAGATCTTGTCCTACGACAAAGTTGTCAAGACCATTGTTCCACACAAGGAAGGCGTCCCAACAACTCGCGAGACTCCATTCCATCACGAATCGTTCTATGCCAACTTGCACCACTACCACACCAAGTTGCGCAACCCATCTGCGGCGTTTGGCTCAACTCTTATCTATGGTGAAGTAGTCACCAGCACCAACACGCTCCTTGACAAAAACCCTGCCCTCCTACGCAGCTTGCCCAATGGATTCACTGTAACAGCCACAACGCAAATCGCCGGTCGTGGTCGTGGCTCGAATGTCTGGGTAGCACCACCAGGTGCAATGATGTTCAGCACCGTTCTGCACCACAGCTTTGCTCTGTCGCAATCAGCGCCAGTGATCTTCATTCAATACCTTGCCGCCCTCGCCATTGTTCAGGGTATCCAAGGTTACGCACCCGGCTACGGAAAGATCCCCGTCAAGCTCAAGTGGCCAAATGATATCTATGCGCAGCTCCCCGGTAGCAGCAACAACCCCGTTGTCAAGATTGGTGGTATACTGGTGAACAGCTCATACTCCGGCTCCAGCTACGACGTCGTCTGCGGCATCGGTCTCAACCTCTCCAATGCGCTGCCCACAACATCTCTCAACCAGCTTGCAGCCGGCCAGATGCCACCACTCAAGCCATTCACACAAGAGAAGCTACTCGCATCCATCCTCGCCTCTTTCGAGTCTTTGTACACTACATTTTGCACAGCGGGATTCAGTCGCGATATGGAGGAGCAGTACTATCGCGCTTGGTTGCACACAGACCAGATTGTAGAGCTGGAGAGTGAAGGTGGAGTCAAAGCGAGGATCAAGGGAATTACGCGGGACTGGGGTTTGCTGCTGGCGGAGGAGCTCGGATGGCAGGATCGTCCCACGGGCAAGATTGTTAGTTTGCAGAGCGATAGTAACAGCTTCGACTTCTTCAGGGGCTTGGTCAGACGGAAGGTATAGGAGGATTTGAACAGTACCAAAGAGACCGGAAATCAACAAGAAGTTTGCGTGTCCTTTTCCCCGTCAATCCAAGCGCGGCTCATATACAGTCCCTTTCCTTCACTTCACGCGCAAATCTCGAAGCGGGTATCTCCACTGACGCGCACGATTTGCAATAGCCGCCACCATTTATCAACTCACTGACAGCGTGAGTCACTAGCGTCTGTCGTGTCCCGTACATTCATCACTGACTTAATTAACAGACGGCTCCAGCCAACAGCCAGAACGCTCCTTCCATCAAGCATGAGGCGCAATCACCACTTGGTAATTGCTACTCGCCCTACTTGTTTTGCCTATGCTGACATTTGCGGACCTCGACCGCGCCCACCACAATCGCGGGGTGACGTCTCCCAGGGAGGGCCCAGATCAAGATAGATTTCACAGCTCACTCATCAAGCTACTGACCTCTGACTGTGGAACAAGCACTGCTCACCAGAATGATTCTCACCACAAGAAGCGCAGGCTGTCGGAGGGCGGCGACCACGATCGCAGCTGCTCTTGGAAGGAGAAGGCTCTGGCAGGTGAAGAAGCACGCCTGGAGGTACAGGGGGAGCTCAACAAAGCGCAACGCAATGGCCAGCTTAAGGACGATGAGCTCTCAGATATCAAGCTCATGGCTGGTGACGCTCACCGCGCCTGCGAGATCATGGGCCGGAAATACCGCGACGACAACCAAGAGCTCACCGCCAAGTACAACCGCGACATCAAGGAGATGAAAGCCAAGTACGAGTCAGGTACTGCCAAGCTTGCAGACTCAAAAGACCGCGAAATCAACCAGCTCAAGACCAAATTCCTCGAGCACGAGCGGGTGACCATCGCGGCGCAGTCGGAGCTGTTTGATTACAAGCGCACCGTGGAAGCCCGGTACGAGCACGGGATGGAGGGTCTGAAGCAGACGAATAAGAAACTGTTCGAAAGGAATAAGTCGCTCCAAAGCATGCTGGATGCTGTTCGTCAGACTTGCGACTCAGCTTGCACTGCTCAAGCCATCGATGAGCGCCCTCTTTCAATCCACGCCAACTTCACGCGTCCTGATGCGCCACGCAAGAACTAGACGAACAAATCCCACGTCGAGAGGACTACTCACCGGAAGGGTCAAGGCAAGGTCCTCTCCAACAAGTACGGCCCAAACCAGTACTGGGATCTCGGTTTGTGTCAGATCTACTTCTGGACCAGATAGACTGTTGGCGCAACAGATGTGGTCTAAAACCTCTTATAGACCCTTGCATTTGCCTTACCCGATATCGCCGCCCTTGAGCTTACAGAGTAAATGGTACAGGCAGATTCACCCATGGTATCGAGGTAGCAGCATATTCAGCGAACTTCTGGGATCAACCCAACACCCGGGGTAGCTCATTTGTACGTATCAATCTGGCAGGACGAGGCTTCCTGGATGAGTGCGAGGAGAACGGCGCAACGACCAACGTGTTGCTTCTTTCATTCAGACTATTTCGCCGGAGGTTGCTGCTTAGCAGTCGCGTGTGCAGATTTCAGCGAGCGCACTCGGCGCCGTCACGCTTGTGGACGCAAATACAAAGAGGACATCGATGGTAATAGACTACTGGACATGGCGGTAGACCGTTGGAAACTTGGACATGGTGGCAGACCACCAGAGAAATAGACCATGGTGGTAGACCACTGGAATGGCTATGGTAGTACACCACCTGATAACAAGCTCTGGTTCAATTCTGGGCAGCGCGCGTTTTTTTGCTTTTTGTTTTGCTGTGCATCGTCGGTACGACGCTTCCACTCGGCTTGCGGACTGTGCCATGCAAAACTGCACCCTTCTAACACTAAGAATACCTTTGCGAACAAGTCGTGCGCGAATGGCTTTCAAGAATGTGTTAGTCAAGTCGGCCAGGAACCTGGCATCCTGCTCCGCGGCTGTTTAAGTCCCAGTCTGACACTCTCTTTGCGAGCTTTTGTTGACATGCACCGAGAGAAGCGGAGACTCCATTTTGTGTCTTCTCTCACTCGGCTTTCGTAGGGAAACTCCCAGTAGACCTCGCAAAAAGGCCATGTCCATACATGTCTGGGCAGGACATCGAACGTCAACGCAGTGAATTCTTCAGCCAGGAGGTGGCCGGGCACCTTGTGGTCTCCAAGGATGTATTCCCAACGTAGTACCCAGCGTTGGGTCGATGGGTGCTCAAACAGTACCCGCTTGTCGGCAAGCTGACCGAACGCAGCCTCTATGATGCCACCTTGCAGTCGGGACATTTCTTCCTCAATGCAACGTTCAACATCTATGCCCAGGCTGAGCAAAAGACTCATGTACACTGCACCGACTCCTTGACTGTAGCTGCACGGCATGTCGCACGAGAAAAGCTGCTTCAGCAACTCGCTTTCTCCTCTCGCTATCTGATCGACAACTCGGTGATCGAGCAATTCAGCAATGATCGACAGTTCACCCTGATTCGATTCGGGAACGCCGTAGTCATGAGCAAAAAAGCCCACGAGCTTTCTGAGGAATGAGAGCTGAATCTTGCACATGTCCTCGATGGGCAGCTCGCTTTTCGTGAATCGTAGAAACCATTCTGTGCCGGCCTACGTTTGAAGAATTGGAGAGATGTAGTCTACCCAGTACTCGCTGGTGAAGTCGTCGATCTGCTCTAAAGTGTGGATTAAGAACCGATACATGTCGACAGGGCCCTCTGGCGGTTGGTTTCTCGTGTTCAAAGCATAATGGAAAGGAGTGTTTCCGTACAGAGTGTGGTCGGGACGTAGACCGTGCGCAGACACTATTTGGCATAGATCTACTCTGTACTCTTGAGCTGCAACCTAGTTGTTGTCAGTAATGATCTCTGTGGTACTCAGAGCTTACTGCTCACGTGAAGTAAGGATTCGCCTTCGCAGTTACGCGTGAACGGATGAATTATTCCAGAGCGTATGAGCTGTTGGAATGCCTCCGCACTGCCCTGCTTCATAGCTGTGTAGATGGACGCATCAAAGTTCTCCACGATGGGATACACGGACAGGGATGGCGCGATTTTACCAGCGTGGCGGTATTGTGACCAGCGTAGCCCAAACCCAAACACACGGAATGCCCAGTAGTACGCAATTGTCTCACATGTCGCATGTCGCTCTTCTTCGATTGTGGTCTGGTGTCTTCCACAGTGTCTTCGCCGAGCATGCCATGTTGTTTTCTGCTTCGAAAGGCCAAACCAGGCAAGCTTAAAATGTACATTGCAAGTACGGCGGCCCGGGGCTGCTGTCGAGGGGTCGAAAAGTATACTTTGTCGTTCATCTGGTGCTAATGGCGATGACGATAGGACTGGTGCATGTTGCGCAGAATTCTGTGAAGCACTTCTATAGTTGTAATGTATCAATGAGAACCTTGTTGCATTAAGCTTCCATGCATTCGATTACAGCAGATAGAATGTGACATACTGGATGTTTGTGCCATTGATAATCAGTGCGGCACTGAGACGATCAATCTCACGATCAATGGCTCTTTCCAATTCGAGGATGTCCTTTGCTTTCAACCCCAAGCTGATGTCACTTCGAAGCTTTGCCTGAAAGCGGTGAGTCTGCGACTGCGCATGACGGTATCGCTCGACAATGGTTCGTAACGGGTCGGTGCTCTTTTCACAACTTCTGAGACAGACCAGAAGACTTCGATTGATGGAATCCAAGGTTTGCTGAAGACTCATTTGTCGTTCTATCAGTTGCCGCACGTCTTCGAGTAGTGCTTCGAGATGCTCTAGAGACTGCGTCAACCGGAGCAGCTCCACTGGTGCGCTCTTGACTCTCTGTGCAAACGATCTGGTCGCGTGGGCGGACTGAATGAGTTGCAATGACAGCGACACCACTGCAATGAGGCTAGCTACCCCGGAAAGTGCATCCATGATTTGAAACGAGGATATCAATTGATCTTGGGCAGGCTCTGATGTAAACAAGACTGCCAAAGCACCTGGAAGGCCAAGGCTCACCTCGTCCTCCGGGGTTTCAAGAGTGAGGCGGGAGAGCTTGTTATGTATTGGTCACGTCCCATGCAGCCTGCAAGGCGTTATCA
Source organism: Didymella glomerata (assembly GCA_030271015.1). Taxonomy (NCBI): domain Eukaryota; kingdom Fungi; phylum Ascomycota; class Dothideomycetes; order Pleosporales; family Didymellaceae; genus Didymella; species Didymella glomerata. The sequence continues at coordinate 1,383,404 of JAJOHN010000003.1, read as the reverse complement.
GCGCCACAACATGCAGCATTTGGATACAAAAATCTGCCTCGTTCTCAGCCGAGAATATCCCGCTGCGCAGAGACAGCGACTTACTGATCCGTTGCAAGCACCAATCAACGCTGGTCGCAGGGACAATATCAATCCTCACAGTACCGGCGCGATGACTATTAGCATAAATCTTGCATTGCTCAGCCTAATGCTGTGTTGTGTTTCTACTCTCGTTCGTCCCCTGGACTCAGTCCATGTGGTATAATGTTCTACTCACGCTAGCCGATCAACCTCCAAAAAGCACACCGAACGCCGCGGCTATGTACAAGAAGACCGTAACATTGTTATCGAATCGAAGGAGATGGGTGCGGCGTCTATAGCTTGGACTTTGTGCCCTTGCGAGTGACTGTGCACTGGATCAGACCGTTGGGATCGGACTGGGGAGCGAGGACGGTCGCGTCCTTGCCAGTGTTCTTGATGTCCTTGTGCCATGAGAGGTCTGCAGCGTGTTAGTATACGGTGGTCTGCTCTTGATCAAGAGCAACTTACCAATTTCGAAGTAGTGCTTGTTTGGCAGAGCGTAGTCGACTGCGTCGATCTGGGGCACAGTAGCGAGAATGGTGTCGGCCATCTTGTACATGGTAGCCTGAACACTAGCGCTGTCGTCCTCGGCGAAGATCTTCATTGTGATGTCCCTGGCAGCCTTCCAAGCACCATTGAAGTCAATGGCCTTGACCTCCTCAAGTGTCTTGAAGAGCTTCCATTGCCAGCCAGCCTCGATCTCTGTGCTGAGAATGCGGTCCCAGGTCTCGGGCAGGCGTGTGTACTCATCGCGGTGGAAGCCGTGGAAAGCAGAGCCGGTGCTCTTGAGTACGAGAAGCTTCTCGATCTTGGAACGAATAGATGAGCCCTGTCCCTCCCTTGTCACTGCCTCGACAACGCGAACCTCATCGCCGTCACGGTAGAAGGAATGTGGGTGAGGCTTGCCATCGATCTCCATGCGGGTCCATCGGTGCTGGATGATCTTGACGTGTGCGGCGTGGATGTGGGAGTAGGTCTTGACAAAGTGGTCGCCAATGATGGCAGCGAATTGCTCAGGAGGATCGATGGGGTTCTGCTTGGCGAGGATGTAGGTGGTCTGCTTCTGGGTGTCTGTTGCAACGACAACCGAGTTGTCAGCCTTGGTGTAGCTATCAGAGGTCAGTGGCTGTGTTCATGAATCTATCAGGTCAACTCACGAGGTCTCGATGTCGCCCTCGAGGAGAATGCGGACAGTCTGCTCTACAACGGTGTGAATGCCGGTCTTGGGGTCCTTATCGACCTTGTAAAGGCGGACGTTGTCCTTGCCGTAGCGGGCGTAGCTAAGTTGGGACATCGTGAATGAGTACGAAAGATATACAAGACTTAGCAAGCAAAGAAGCAGGTACTACTGGGGTCAATTGACAACTGAGGGGTGGATGCTTAGGGCTACGAGAGTTGGGTGGTGATGGTAGATATAGCTCCAAAGGCGCAAGGTTATCGGACCACTATCAAGCGGAGGCGGCCGACCTGCGAGCACACTGCTTTGGACAAACACGGATCGCCGACAAGGTTTGGATGAGCGACTGAGGGCGGCGAAAGCTCACTCGCATTGGTTGAGAGGTTCATCGGCGAGCTCCGATGCCCTGAAGATGGAAAGCAACCAGGATAAGGATGGCACGTGACTGAATTACGCCCAGCTCCGCCAGTGGAGTTCGTCGAAAGAAAAAGTTCATGGAGCTCGAGGACACGACGATGGCCGATCTCCGCGCGGCATCACGCCAGCATGGTGTTTTGGTGAAGTTGCGCGCCGCAGATGCCGAAAGTTCGAAGCAACGGCGATTGTGGAGAAGCAAGCGTGCATGGCTGCACGGGCCCACAACGCCGTTGCTTCCAACATTGGCCGTAATGTGCTGGGGTTGTCAATGGACACGCGAACATTCGAATCCGGGTGACTGCTTTCGTTCTCTGTGATCGTCCTCTACGCTCCCTTGCCTGCTCCCACGCGCCTTCCAAGGTGCTGCGCCGCTCCTTCCTTAGAAACCCCAGGCCACAGCCACAACCCCGCTTCGAGACATTCGGTCTGGTACCGCACAACACACGCTTATTGACGACAACCAACACGGCTCATGAGGCAAGAGGAGGGCGGCGCCGTAATACCGACATGCGATGCGGTTGACAGACCCGTGGAAACGGCCTTCTGAATGACGCCTCCCGTGCGCTCCGTGAACCCTCAGGCGGACGTGCCCTCGACCGAGCAAGGCGGCTCACTGCTCGCGCCCACACGTACCAGAGATGGCCGCTCTATGTCTGCCGCCGCCGTCAGCGTCATGGCAGGCTCGCGCGGAGGTCAGTCGTCTTATGCGACTGCGCACTCTGGACCGGGGAGCTTCAGTACGCAGTTGAAGCCGACAACCTCGCAGGACAGCAGGTTGCGCCCAGATATCGACATGCACGCAATCACTGTGGGAGGAAACGACGACACAACCAGCGAGCAGCGGCAAGCGGACCTACAAGATCAGATTGATAAAGAGACGAAGATCAAGATTGGATCTGAGAACCTGCTGGAGGCTCTGAATGCAAAGAGCGCAAAGAATGTCAAGGATCAGAGGGCACAGGTTGAGGAGCAGCTGAACATGTCGAACAGGAAGCTTGCGCAGCTCAAGGCGGGTCTCGCGATCGAGATACAGCGCGCAAAGGAAGTGAAATCACCACCAGCAGATCCACAGAGCCGGCTATCGTTCCTGTTTCGACGCAATCTTTCACGGTCCCCGTCACGCCATATTCCCAAACAGGACGAAGACGAAGACGAAGAAACCGAATCGCCAACGTTCGTACTTGCAGAGATACTGCAGGCACTGGAAGTGACGGGCATGCAGCCCGAATACTACGTCGAGCGGGCCAATTCTCTGGTCCTTCTACTGAAGAGGCATACTACGCTCAAGTATGATCTAGCATGGTCTATCTTCGGACTCAGGATGCAGATCATGCTACTCAGCGACAGCCGAGAAGTCGTTGCAGCAGCGTACAGAGTCATGCGGTATGCATTTACAGACCGAAAGTCCCTCCAGATCATCCGAGGGCTCCAAACCGACTACCTGGTCATACTGTCGCTCGTGAAGGAAAGCAAAGCGAGTGTCGAGCGAGAACAAGCGTTGAAATTTGTGCGTGCCTTCTTGGACGTCAAGGACGGCGTCGAAGAAATTGGGCGTGCTGTTGTCCGGATCATAGTGGCAGTTGCCGAGCACACCGAAGACCGACTTCGAAACATCGCGACCCTGACTCTTGCTGAGATTCTGGTCAGGAAGCCTGCACTTCTGGTAGGAGCTGGTGGTTTGGGTGTACTCACCGATGCGCTCGGCGAAGGCAACTATCACGCTGCTGAGAGCGTTGGCTCTTCGTTACTGTACCTCCTTGACACGCCACGACGAAGACAATTCCTACGCTCTGGTCGAGAACTTGAGACACCTTTCGCAATGTTCACTGACGGCGGTACTATACACGGACATCTACACGAAGAAAAGCTCAAAACAAACGCCAAGGTCATTGCGTCCCTACTCAGGAGCTGGTCCGGTCTGATAGCCCTCAGCATGAACGACTTCCTCCCTCTTCGATCCCTCCTGCTATCGTTGCAGATACCCACTGTTCATATGCGCAACATCATCTTAGAGCTCTTATTCGACTTATTCAGAATCAAATCACCATCGTGGTCTTCCTCTTTCCTCGCTGGACGACGTCTGACGACTTACGGCCGTGTCACGAATATGCGCAACGAGCCTGGCAAGGATCGATCGAACCCCAGGACTGGAGCTTCTACGAACAAATGGAACCTTTTGGATCATTACGTTTCGGTCGTCCTCGCCGCGTTTCTACACGCCGGGCTGGTACCGGCTCTTCTGCGCGCCGAAGAAGACCCCTTGACCCTGCAGCTAAAGCGCAAGACGACACTGCTGCTCGGTGAGGTTCTCAAATTGGCAAATGACCTCTTGCCACCGTTGTGGAGTGCCCAGCTCCAGGTGCTCCCTCAACTGTTGAAGTCGGCCGCCCAGTTCACTTCGGAAGACCGTTTCGTTGCGATTGGCACCATCTATCAGGTAGACAGCGTCAACCGTACACTTTACCGGTCAGGACAAGCTTCCCTGCATACCAACAAGGATGCTGCGGCAACTGACGGTACGACTTCCGATCGACAGACAGATCAGTCCAAGGCCCAGGCCGCCATGTCTATGGACGAGGGTCAGTTCCGCACTCTGATCCTTGAGAGTCAAGTTCTGAATACGACCAATTTCCAGAAGTGGAACTGGAATCTGATTCAGACTGCCATTGATGGTCCCTTACTCAATCCCAAACGTTTAGATGAGGCGTTGAAGGTCACAAAGTTCGTACATCGGCTGCACAACTTCTACCGTCCATTCAAATTTCGCTTCGCTGACGTGAAGAACACCAAGCCGAACCAGCGTTACGTCCGTGCAGGATGCGCGCTGATGACCAGTCTCCTACAAAATCCTGAGGGCGTCAAGTACCTCAGTGAAAGCAAACTCATTCGACAACTAGCAGAGAGCTTGTCCCACTTCGACAGGATGAGCGGCCTGACGTCTGACTCGCCACTCTTTCAGGCCGACCGCATGAGCGAAACTCTCACTGGAAGCTATTTCGCACTTCTTGGTGCGTTAAGCAAGGACCTTCGAGGTATCCAGATTCTTGAAAGATGGCGGGTCATCAATATGTTCTACCACATCATTGAACTGAATGGCCGCGACGACCTAATTCGAGCTCTTCTAACCAATATGGATTACACCCTTGACGGCCATCTGCGCATCATCATTTCGAAAGCCATGACATCATGCTCAAAAGAGATCCGTATCTTTGCCACTGGTCTTTTGCACAAATACGCGACCAAACCGATGCAACTTTCAGGCGCACAGGGAGTTGCAGAGTGGGCTATCAAGCTCCTCGTGACACAGCTGTACGATCCGGATGTCGAGGTCTGCGAGGTGGCCATCAGGATCTTGGAGACGGCGTGCAATGAGACTGAGTCATTAGAGTTTGTGGTCAAGTGTCGGCCTGCATTGGATCATCTGGGTGAAATTGGTGCGCCTTTGTTGCTTCGATTCTTGTCGACGTCAGTGGGGTATCACTATTTGGATGGTCTGGATTACATCACCAAAGAGATGGATGACTGGTTCTTGGGGAGGAACGATGCATATGTGGTGCAGATTGAAGCTACCATGGCACGCGCGTTGGCTGACATTCCTGACAAGCCGTCATCACTGTTTTCATACGACGAACCCTCAGAACAACCCGAGTATGGGCTTGTACCAGCACATTTCTATCGAGAACTTACCCGGACAAAGGAGGGTTGCAAGCTGCTAAAGCAGAAAGGGCACTTCGAAGAATTCGCTGCCAACATTCGCGACTTTGCGACGGAGAATAATGATCCAGAGATTATCCTTAAGGTCAAGGGATGTCTATGGGCAGTCGGAAATGTTGGGTCCATGGACCTAGGTGCCCCTTTCCTGGAGAACTCAGACGTGGTCAAATGGATCGTACAAATCGCAGAGACTTCAGAGGTCATGTCGCTCCGAGGCACAGCGTTCTATGTTCTGGGCCTCATTTCAAGGAGTCTGCACGGTCAGGAGATCCTGCTCGAATATGGTTGGGACGGCGTGGTCAGCGACTCCGGTGAAGCTCTCGGGTTCTGCTTGCCCTTGAACTTCGGCAAGCTATTCGACGTGTGTATGCAAGTCTTCAGTCCAGACCGTTGCTAATCCATTGCAGATAAAACCGTGGGCAGCCAAGTCCGAAGATATCAGCTTCAAACGTAACAAGGAAGTCACGGTTGCTATCACAGACAACGACCCGATCAATGCTCGCATTCTGAAGCTCGCAACTGACCTTGGCAACACCGTTCTTGCCAAGCGGGCCGCAAACGATCTTCAAGCGTAAGTACCACTATATATTTGAGGCTGACTTCGGCTGACACAGCAGCAGTATCAAAGCTAAGAAAGCGCCTGGGTTCGGCAAACCTGCCATATTCCGGAAGGTCATGCAAATTCTGGAAGCACATCATTTCCGTCTGCCAGCATGTCGTTTTGTATTGGACTTGTTCGACAAGCGAGTATTGGAGCAGATCGTTCTTGAGGAAGAGGATGAAGAGAGCGAGGAAAGTAGTGACTCGGAACCCGAGTCGGACGAAGAGCCTTTTGGCACGGTCGGTGCTGCAAGGGCCTCATGACATTTACTACTGCATTCAGCATCGGGGTTGACTTCTTGGCGTTCAAGGCGTACAACAAGCATTTCATTGTACGCGCTTTCAGCGACGAATTAAGCGAACCAAGACTAGGTTCCATGTTAGACTTGCGTGGGGAATTTTACGGTACCTGTCTGGGCGCTAGGGAATGGATCCCAGACACGGGCTTCGTGCTCCAATCCGGGAATATTACACGAGGAGCGAAGCTCATGACTTGCGTCGATTCGAAAGCACGATTTCGCTTTCGTGTCGAGCAATGCTTATGTTGTACTTACTAGATGGAGAGTGTTGCGCCCGGTGCGGCGAACCACGGGAAACGAGTGGCCCTCTGTAGATACGGTAGAGAACACGAGCATGCATTGAGCATTTCAGCCCCACTAAAAATGCAGTCGTCAACGACAGACAGTGGACAGGGTCTTCGGCAGACGCGACCCATGGTCCCGGTGCGAGTGTGGCACATGGATGGCGGATGACAGCTTTGCAGGCTAGCCCCTGATTGGCCGTTGGATTCGTCGAGTCGACTCGTCATCGATGCTCGAAAGCGTGCACGCTCAGTGTTTGACAGCCTTTGAACTGAAAGACAAGGGCGACAGACCGCCGCATCTTTCGCCGCATGTGCTGCAATTAGCACTTAGGCTGACGAGCCAGCGCGCAGCGCGCATTGAGCTGCACGTGAATGATAGGTCCTGGCTTGGCGCCGTTCAATGTGTACCGGTCATGCAAATGCACACGCACACGACTTTGCGTAGAGGTTTAGGCGGTTCTTGATCGAGTATGGACGGGTGAGGTCTCCCATGATTGTCCCCTTCCTCGGAGGCCGCGGTCATGATGGGGACTGCGGGCGAACACGCAGAAATGGCAAATCCTCCAGACAATTCGATGTCGCGCACTGACCATTTTGATATTGGCTTGTTTGCGAATGCGCACTGGCCTGGTGGGGTGTTGATGACGGGCGGTTTTATCGATCCCGCCGAAGCACATCATTCCCTATTGATCGGGAGCGACCGTTCTTGACTGAACCTGGCAAAACACCATCGCCGATCCCTGGCCTAGGGTCTATCTATGCACTCATCCACCATGTTCGGTCATGACTTCTATTATCTCTCTGACTCGGTTGTGTACTTGACCAGGCACTTTCTTCCACGCCTGCCCTTGTGAATCATTAGCAGACCGATATTCAGCCTCGTCTTCGCCGTTCTGGGCCATTTAAATCATTTGACAGCGCCAGCGTCCGGCGCTTTTCGACTATTTCTTGGTTCATCCCGCCGTTTCCTGTTCTCCGGTCAGCACGGTCACCTCAGGCTCGACTGGCAGCCTCAGAAATTCTGGAAGGCCACAACTCGCCACACTGGATCGTTTCACATAACTTTATCTTAAATCCACGACACACCTACCGGCTTTTCCAACACTCACTTGCCTTCGTCGTCACCGAGCCAGCCCAAGCCGTCGCTGCCGCCCGTCTTCCTGCCTCCACCGACACCATCACGCGACCGTCTACTTGCACGCTCAGTCCCATCCACCTGGGCTTGAACCAGTACATGGCTGTCTCTGCCATTACACAACACACTGGTCTCGTATGAATTGCCCAAGGGAGAAAGGGTGCTCTCTCGTCAACGACGTCGAGCATTCCTTTGAACCGCGGGTACCGCCGCAGGTCTTTATGGTCAACGATGGCCTCGCAGCAGAGGCGCAGGTGGTAGATGCCCTGGCCGCCCACCGCGATGCTCGACAACTGGTCCGCCTTGTGCAATGTCCCCGCTGCTCCCACCCTCTCAAGAGCCCTGTGACATTACCATGTTCACATACGGTCTGCCGGAGATGTCTTCCGAAACCCCAGCCCCGAACAAACATATCATATCCCAACACCCCGGATCGTCTGATGGGCATTGCGTGCCCGCTGATGGGCTGTGGGGCGGAGCACGCAGCCGCGGAGTGCTCGGTGGATGTGACGTTGACTAAGCTGATGGAGCTGGTTGCACAAGAGATAGCGCAGCACAGGCCATCTTCGGAGGATTCGCCTACCCTGCTCCAGGAGATTCTACGCTATGATGAGATGGGAGATGACCACAATGAGAAAGAGAAGGATCAAATTAGTGAGAGGGGCAATCAGGGGGTGCTTCATGGTGGCCATTTAGTATCAACCTACGATATGGCCGAGATGGGCAAGCTTCGGTATAGCTCTGAGGTGGAATACTCACCCATGTCGGCGGATGATCACGAATACCTGGACGTAAAGGTCCTCGAACGTCTGCGCGAAGTCACTTACCAAGAGTTGGACTGCCTCGTCTGTTACAACATGATGCTGGAACCGACGACTACCACCTGCGGCCACACTTTCTGTCGTCGCTGCCTCGCCCGAGTCATGGACCACAGCAACATCTGCCCATTCTGCCGACGGGATCTGCACGTTTCTGCGTCGTTGCAGACAAACCAATGCAGCAATACCATCCTGAACTCCCTTCTGAATGGACTCTGTCCGGATCTCGTAGCCTCTCGCGCCGAGGCGGTGAGGGCTGAGGAGCAAGCCGGAAACGATGTTATGAGCACACCCTTGTTCATTTGCACGTTGGCAATGCCTGCAATGCCCACCTTTCTCCACGTCTTCGAGCCACGTTATCGTCTGATGATGAGACGTGTCTTGGAAGGCAACAGGCAGTTTGGTATGGTCATGTACAACCGTACATCGTCATCTCAAGGCTCCTTAGGGTCCGTGCCGTTCTCGGAGTACGGGACTCTGCTGGAAATTGTCAACTACGAGCTCCTCCGTGATGGCCGCAGCTTCGTGGAGACTCGAGGCATTGGTCGATTCAAGGTGCGCGCCCATGGCATGCTTGATGGATACAATGTTGCCAGCGTTGAGCGAGTCGAGGACGTGTCCCTAGCTGAGGAGGGCGCGCTCGAGCAGCGCGAGACTACCATGGCTAGGGATTTCGCTGAATCGCACTTTCGCGAGAACCCACAGTCACAGCTCCCTACAGATATTGCCATCGAGTCTTTGTCTACACAACAACTTCTCGACGTATGCACAGCATTTGTTCGCGAGATGCGGGAAGCCAGTGCACCTTGGCTTCGTGATCGCATCATCCAGGTTTATGGAGAACCGCCTGAAGATCCCGCTCTATTTCCATACTGGTTTGCATCTGTTGTTCCGGTATTGGAAGAAGAGAAGTACGTGCTTCTGCGGACGACACACGTCCGCGAACGGCTAAAGATTGTGTACTCGTGGATTGGAAGAATACGTGGGCAGCGATGGTAAGTTTCTCCACACCTTTCTTTGACGTCTCAATACCAAGACCGATCTGCACTTGAACCACGAGACATAACAACGGTCCCAACCGGAGAATTGTCCGCGGAAGATCAAACGGTGATCTACCGCATGGTGGCTGTCCGCAGTCATTCTCAGAGTGATGGTAAAGATGACGGTAGACCCTTGCATATGGACCCTGGCCCCCGGAAGACTCCTCCTTCGGAACGAGCCGGCCTTTTAGCCTTTCAAACGCCGCTTGAAAACCAACATACTGACTTCTCCTCAGGGCATCTGGCAGTGCTTGCAACATCCTTTGACTCGCAGTCGTGCTCATCAGCCTCAGTCTCAGCGTCCTAACAGCATCCCAACCACGACCACACCCCACTCCTTAACAGCGTGGCATCCCTTTCCCACCGACTTCGGCCCTTGGCTCAGATTTTAAAAGACTCGTACGATTTCCCGGGCCTTGATTGTCACATGCATCACTTTTGTTTGTTTTCGCTTCTCTAAAGATTACCCCCTTTCAGGAGGACCGGCCTCAGGAGCTTGCCTGGTACGCCGCGTCCATGTTCATGCTTTTTGATCCGGGTGCTAGCCCGGCTGGTGCATTTGCAAGAGACTACTAGGTCTCGAAAAGTGGCATGAATATGGGATTGCATTGCTGGTGTTGATTGTATTGAGGGCTAGTGGCGCATGATGATATTGTGCTCTAGCAGGATGTATGTTCAATACTGTAGATATACCTCAATCTACATACGGCTATAGTAATCATTCCAAGATGCTTCGTGCACTCGCTTTGACGCCCAGATGATCCTGTGATATCCAGTTGCCTCATGTCTAGCATGATACGAGCTTCTACAGAAGTCTTCCGTACTTTTTTGGAACGGCATTCGATCAAGATACATTGTTTGCAGTCAATAGCACGAGGACAGGGAGGTCAAGAGACCTGTCTGGGAACCTGTATACCTAGGTAGCTGGAGTGAGTGAGTAGGTCATGTGACGTAGTGCATCGGCAAGAGCTCTCCAAGCTGCCGACGCCCTCCCAAAACTTTCAGCAGCACAGCGACGTCAACACCACCAGCGCATCCCCATCCTCCACGCAAAACCACGTATGTTCCTCTTATGATGCTCCGTGTCATTGCGCACTACTGACAAACAGCTCAGACACCCTAATACCACATCACCATGCCTCCTAAGCAGCTGAACGGAAAGGGTCGCACCGTCGCGGAGCCCAGCTTCGCGCAAAGCACCATCCAGGGCCTCACAAGCGCCGAGAACAGGAGTGTCGTCACAGCAATCGGCCTCTTCGCTGTAAGCCTACCTCGTATCCAGGACGAAGATGATGAGATGAATATGCGGGATGCGGAGCCGACGATGCGCAAAGGCGCCGGCCTCACGCGCTCGCAATGACCGGCGACGCGCAATGGTGGAGACAAAGAAACAACTGCTGACCTTGTGTTCAGATCGGTGTCACGTTCCTGCATAGTAGCTGGGCCGAGATCCTCCTACCTGCGTAAACGATGCAATCGATATTGTGAACAAGCAAACGGCGAGAGGAGCGCGCACGTCGACCAGGAAGATATTCGAGACGAAGTCGTGTTGCAGGGATACCTACTCAGAAATATTGTATGAAGACTACGGCAAGGAACTGGCGTTCAGGCAGGAGAAATGCCCCGTCCTCAAAGACGATGGGGCTAGGCTGTACAACAAATGTATACAACAACGATCCGCATTCGCACCAAACCACTTTCGCCTGCTCACGGCAACCGCCTCGCACGGCAGCGCACATACACGCACATACTCATAAACTCTTTTAGGGCCTCGTCGCCTGCGCATCTGACGTCACCACCCGAAACCCCAAACGTCTCCCACCGCCGACTCCGAGACACGCACTTCCCGCGCCCAGCGATCGCCAACCCATCACCGCCGTGACAAAAGCTTAGCTCTAGCGCAGCTCGCATCCTCTTTCCGATCCTGTTCATCCTACAAGTACTCCGTATGCAGCTCGCCAGGATGCCATGTGACGCTGTGACAGGCACCAGTTGCATATGGTGATCCTGCCGGCGTGCTTTCAAATCTCTTGCGTGATAGGGCGACGCTCATTCGCGTCTTGTTTCCCACTCGAAACGCTCTTTTCATGTGTGTGTCGACAAGATGAGGCGGTCTTGGCACCAGATATGTTGGAAGGTGAAGCACCGGCGACTGTCGTGAAGTTCCGGTACTCTCCGATCGTGTCCGGGTCGTTTCGTGTGCAGGAACGTGGCACAGTCCACGTATCTGTAGGTTTGCGGCGTGGCAGGTGGTTGAGAGCGCGCGGCGCGTGAGGCTGCCTTGGAAAAGTCCCGTAAGCGCTCGTGGCAGACTGGCGTTTGGCGGCTCTGCGAGCTTACGCAGTGTGAAAGCACTACTGTAGTCGCCCGGGCTCACTGCAGATATAGAACTATTAACATATGCCCGTATCGCTGCATCACAAGGCGAGTAGAAGTGCGTTCGGCTAGTAAGAATATGCGGGTATGTATGTTTCATGAATTATATGCTTCGTGCCCAAATCAACAGTCCTGCTGCCAAAGAGTGATAATGATAATAGCCAAGCCAAGCGCTCGCTAACATTACAGCGGAGTTGAGAGTGCGGCCATCCAATATGCTATGCATCGCTACTACAAGCCGTCACCAATACAAGAGGGGTAATCGAAGTCCAAATGCGTGGCGTCCCTATAAGGACGCAAATTCAGGTCGTCATGGTGCGTTGCGTTATGCTGGGGTATCTCTAGTCTATACTTCGCGAATCCAGACCTAGTGATTGTTAGCAAGAAGTCAGAGACGCTGTGAGACGGTGAGTGACTTACCTCCATCTTGGGGGTCTCGCCAGCCCTCCTGGCGTTATCCTTGGCCGTGTCGATGGCCATATCTAAGTCGTCCTGGTCGGCCATGGTGATCATGTCACCATCGTCCTTGATTTCAACCTTGAAGTTCTGTCTCATGCCGAACTTCTCCCTGATCGATTGCGAGAACTCGCGCATTGTCATGTCTGCAGTGACGAAGACGTAGCGAGTGTCGTTACCATGAACCTTGACGCGGATCTTGCCAGCGACACCGCGAGCACCGCCGCTGCCGCCAGATCTGGTAGAGCGTGCAGGTGACCGTCTTCGGGACTTGCTATTACGAGACATCATCTCAAACTCGGCGTCATCGAGGTCGCTGCCATCGTAGTCGTCCTCATCCTCCTCTTCAATGTAAGCGGGCCGTCTTGAGTTACCGCCTTGTCTCGAACCTCGACCGTACTGGGCGCGGCTGCCGCGAGACTGGTACGAGTCGTAGATGTCATCATTGTAGTCATCGATGATGTCTTCTTCTGAACCACGGCGACGAGGCTTCTCGCGCGGCCTATTTCGCATAGACTCGGATCGGTTCGGTGGTGGGTCAGGCCTGTTCTGTGGTGGGCGCTCCGATGCCGAGCGCTGTAACTGACGACGCGGCTCTTCGTTCCTTTCGCTCCTTTCGCTCCTCTCGTTCCTCTGGTTTTGGTCGAATGCAGCTCTGCCAAGGTTCAAAGGTTGAGGCTTGGGCCCACCACCGCGTACAGACTGTGCCCTCGACATAGGCTCGTTGCTACTGCCCTTGGATCCCCGACCGTCACCCTCCGGTGGCGGTGTAGGTGGGAACATGTTGCGGTTCATTGGTGGTTCGGACTGTTGGCGCGCTCTGCTCTGGAGTTCTGGCTTGACTAGGTTGGTTGCGGCGAACGACAGCTTCTCCTCGGGTCTGTCATCCGTGGCTGTGTTGCCCATCTTCTTGATTTCAGCTCCGGTGAATCCAGTGAATGCATTGTTGCGGTCTGATGCGGCTACCAAACGGGCCTTTCCAAGGTAGTCCTTTGTCTTCAAGTTCTTGACCTTGGCTTCATTGGGACGGTAAACGATGCCGACAGGAATGGAGAATACGGTGTAGCCCTAGCCTTTGTCAGTCCCACTCCAGTCGCAGATATACTAGTCATAGGTACCTCAGCCTCCTCCCGAATAGCTTCGTCGATAACGTCATGATCTGGCACAACCTTCTCTTTGGCCGCAAACGACAGGTCTTGCAGACCAGCGTCTCGTTGCTGCAGATAGATGTAGCAAAGACCACGGTTAAAGAGAACCTCGCACGAGTACAGTTTGAATTTTAGGCCGAGTTGCTCGTAGTCGATGTTGTTGTTGCCGCGCAAGTAGAGGAGTGTGTCATTGAAGTTGGCCAGTGCTTCTTCGAAGTCGCCCATCAAGAAGTTCGAGACACCCTGCTGGAAGTACGCAACGGCGAGATACTGGTCCAGACGCACAGCGCGCTGGTAGCAATCAACCTGTTCTCGTCAGCACATGCGCGCTTGGTCATGGTTGTTGTCCTCTACTAACCGCCTTCTCATGTTCACCGAGCGTCGCGTGGATCACACCACAGTTGAAGAGGATCTTGGATGTGTCTGAAATGGAGTCGAACACTTTCAAGGCTTCGTCGAATTCGTTGTTGTCGTAGCTGGCGAGGGCTGCCACCCAGGTCTCGATTTCCTGCCCCACTGTTTAGCAATTGACGCGGAAGGAGCACTGGAGCCACCCAGCAATAAGGCGCGTACCTGCTTCAGAGACATGACGAAGGTTTCTTTGTACTAGTTACCCGGCAGTATGGTGTCGTCAAGCCTCAAATCGTTGCCGCCTACCACTCCACGGTTGAGGTGGGGTAGCGTTCCGTTCCGCTCGAGTGCGACCAGATAGATAGCGTCTTCTCTACAGTTTGCTGGTAGCCGCCGGGGCTTTCAGAATGCGCAACGTCGGTATTAGGGAGCGAGCGTGGGTGTTGCGCTTTCGGGTATTATACTCGAGCTATGTTCGAGCTGGGCGGCGGTATCGTGGTGTTGCACGAGCAGGGCTGCGCAAGTATTAAGGGAGAGTCCGGGTCTGAGGAGAAGGAAGGAGGATTCGAGGGCAGCACAGCAAGACACGCAGGGACACGGTGGGAATTTGGCGGGCGGCTGCAGGCTCACACAGGTGGGGAGACCTATTCTGAGTCGCAGCGCGTCTGGAGTCCATCTTGGCCGGCTCGTCGTACCCCTCGCTGATTGGATGCCTGCATCACGAACGCCGACATCCACAGCGCGTAGCAGTCTCCCAAGACACTTGACACCAACCCGTTTGAGCAATGACACCACCGCCATTCGATTTCTTGATAACTTAGCAGCACCTGGAAGCGCTTCCTTCAGCTCTCAGCCCTCCGCTCCGCCAGATGGCAGCCACACGGCGGCGCGGCAAACTTTCGGTCTTCGCCCCTTGCGGACGTGGACTTCAGCGTTTGAGGTCTGTAACATGGCAACCCTGCCACTGAGACATCCACGTGACAGCACTTGTTCCTGTCCAGTGAACAAGAAGGCCCACGTTACCAGGCATCAACGCATGAAATCCTCAGGCTCGCTCGACTCCGTGAACGGTTTGAGCCTAGAGCCCGCCGTGTCATCGCCCCGGACACGGCATTTCCACGACCACTTCATAAATTGACAGAGCCGCAGATACCTTGGCACCTCCGTACTTTTTCCACTGCACACAAGACGTCACACTCGAAGAACGGCGTGGGGATCGCGCCTCTGACTAGTTTGGCTATCTCCACCAAGCTTGCGTGGCGGAAGTCAGACAACAGCACACCGCTTGTCTACGACCAATCATCTGCACCTGGACGCGCTGGTCGTCGTAAACATTCCACTGAACGCGCGCTGTAAAGTGAAGAAACTCTTGATCATCATGCTTCTGGCGATGGGGGTGCGGTTGGAAGTCAATTTGAACGGAAATAAGCCATGTATCTCTTGTTGGCTATTACCGTCTTGTTACCATATGGACTGGCGTATTTTGAATGACATCTCTAAACGCTGCTTCCACATTTGCTGCGCGCGGATCCGATGCGCTCAAGTTCGATCAGAGCTAGAGCTTCTCATCCAGCCCAGTCGCTTTCCAGCTCGGCTTTCTTGTTTTTATCTTCGGCTTCGTGTTGTCTAACTTGTCCACCCACTTCAATCACGTCTTCTCCACCTACCTCAGGAAACTTATTACCAACCCCCAGCAGCTCGGCTTTCGAGAGTTGGCCAGCACTGGCATCCACCAGACAAAGTATCTCGGACCTTTTGCGCCGCAACAGAAGCAGCATGATCCCAAATGCGATTAAGGTAACAATCGCGGCTTCCACACCAATGCCAGCTGTCGCACCTGTGGACATAGTTGAGGCTGGGCTGTCTATTGTAGGCGTAGAAGAAGGGCCCCACATAGATGCTGTCGGAGTTGAGGTCCTCAACTCATTCGCCCAGCGAGCTTGGTCCGATCTATGCCATCCAACTCTGATTATGGGAGCTAATCAGGGTGACATCGTCAGTGTTACACAGATGCTATTGAGATGACCATATGGGTCCGCTTGGCAAAGAAATATCACACTTATATCTGACGCCACGGAGTCTATATAAGGCACAGTGAAATTCCGCACTTGAAGAAGACAAAACTTCCTGTGTCCAGGTGAAGCTGTGGTGTACCTTTTTAACTTCACACACAGGAGCCGGCTGCCCGATCACAACACCGGGCTGTTCTCACGCCACAAGACCTGCCAGACACGACAGTTTCAACCACAGCAAACAATTTACGGTGCGCGGAATTACAGTGATGATATAATGCTGATGCTCATGCGCGATTCTCGCGCGGTGTTTGTCTTGTGTCTATTACAAAGCAAAATTCCCTCTGCGATCTCCACCCATCGAACTGTTGGCCTCCATAGTTGCATTGGAATTTACATTCGTTCGATGCCTGAGACCCGAGTATCTTGTACCTCTTTCAACCTTGATCAGCGCGCTCCCATTTGCACCGATCGGCCTCAAATGTGGGAACAGTCCTGCATACATATACAAAATCAGTCACTCTCACTATCGCCCTATTGAGGGATTGTTTCTTGCATTACTACCCTCTATTGATGTCGTTACTGTGTGCTTGCCCACTCATGGTTCCGGCAAGGCTTGTTTCCACCATTGCAGGCACTTCCCATCCTCTCCACCCGCTGTCAAGCTCGGCTCTTGTGTGCGTGTGATCAGCTTCAAAGGGCTTCTGAGGTTCTCGCGCTCCGTGCACCTCATGCACAATTTCGCCATCGATCTCAGCCTGTCTGGTCCCATTCACTTCGTTGCTACCATCACTGACATTCCCTGAACTAATGCCGGTCGGTACGATAGCCTTCTCTTCACTGTTCAAAGATATAGATCGATTCGTCTTCTGCTTTCTTTTCCAGAGAAGAATAATCAATCCTATTATGATGAGCCCGGCTACAGCAGCTCCAATGCTGACACCGACTGTTGCGCCTGTCGAAAGACCGCTCTTCTGAGCGTTCAGCGCAGCATTAAAGACACCGGTCACTGTCGATGGTAGAGAGCTGAATTCGGATGCTGATGATGTTAGTTTGAACGTTGTAAGAGGCACTTTCCACATGGCTGGAAAGTACTTACGCATATCTGGGAAGGAATCGCCAGTCGGAAAGTCATTGTTCCCAGCCCTCGTGCTCGTTGCGAAAGGGAAGCCAGAAGGAAACGCGGTCAAAGTGATTGCCATCTTGTCCGAGTCTGCGTATTTCAAAAGGTTGGCGGGGAATGCAGAGAAGTCTTCTCTAGAGGCTGCCTCAGAACATTCTTGAAGAGGTGCACAGGAGTGGCTGTGCGAGGATACCTCTGCAGGAACTGCGCAAAGTCAAAAGTCAACACCAACGACTGGGCACCGGGTATAACAACTGTCACTCGATGGTGCCAGCAATGCAGCCAAGCTCTTGTGCAGCCAACCATCTGGTAAGGCTGGGGAGGCGCAGCCTTGCAGATCGCTGTTCATCAGGTTCGCCATTGGCTCAACATAGGCTAATGGAACGTCATTGAGGGGAATTGGAGGCCTGATGGAAATGTAAGACAGGGACGCTCCTGCACAAATATCTCGTGGTTCGAACGCCAGTCGGCCCTCTTTGGCACAGTAAAACATTATTGTCGTGATAATTGTAGAGCGCAACTTCCTAACGGTTCTGCCCACAGCCAATCTTCCGCAGTCCTCTACGGATTTGATATTCACAGCGAAGTCTCTGGCGTCTTATCAGCTCATGTCAATACTGGTGATGGAGACTTAGTGACCTGACTTACTCTTGACGGCACAGGGCACGAATAATACGGCAAACCGTGCTGTCGAGTGAGCTTTGTAGTGTAACGTAATGCAGCCGGTATCTTCCCAGTGAAAACGCGTAGTTCTATTCTGACAAAAGCTCGGTCGAGGTGGAGGAAATAGTCGTGGAATAAGTGCAGGTTGTAGTTGGGAGGTTCGGGAAAATCAAGAAGGGTCGCGAGCTCTGACGATGTAGCTTCGACGTGTCCACGATTCAGATACTCATCTACGCTCAGAGTGATCAGCACATTTATGTAAGTAGATGATCGAAGCCGCGTGATGGCCCAGTAAACTTGGATTATTGGCAAGATACAGGCGGAGTAAAGGTCGTATCGAGGTCAGAGAGAGTAAGAGTGGCTGGATACGGAATCCCACACTTCAGTGTTGTTACCACCGCTCCTTTTGCACGGAGCAAGTCGAAGCGTGAGAAAGAGGTGCATTTGAGAGACCCCAAATGCGCAGCCTGGGCGATGCTGTGCTTGCAATGCAGCGCCTACGTAACCTGAAGTCGATGAGCAGCATTCCAGTCCGCATTTGCATAGGGTGCTGGCGCCAAGTGCTAGCCTTGCTACTGAAAACAATCGAACAGTAAGCAACTTCTGCAAGTCAAGTTGAGATACACATGTACGTGATCGTCTGCTACCGCGCACTACCCAAAGAGACTTAGATTCCTTCTTGGTGAGTCTTCGGCCTTGCGCAATGCCTTGCAATCGGCGATGACGTGCGAGACTGATGTTATTTCACCTCTTATTCATCGATCCAAGCGTGTGACAGAGTGTCATGCTGAGGCCTCCAGTTTGGAGGTGTAGAGGACGAATTCTCTGTCTGGCAAGCCTTTCAGCTTAGCACTTGCTGGAGAAGCACCGCTGCGCATATGTGGAAAAGCACGCTCTATCTGTGACAATGTTAGATGTCGAGTCTGGTCTGTCCACCTCAACAGACTTACAGATACATATGATACAATATATTTACAACGTGCACGCGCTGTTCATCGGTAGCAGATGCATGCCTTCCTTCCGTCCATAGTCTATAGTTTGCTCAAGTCGTCTAGGCCCCCATCTTGCTCTCCTTGAAAGGGTATTTGACCACGTCGTCCTTCCTGATGACAATCTTCTTCTTTTTCTTCGTCGCAACGTGCTCGACCCATACTTCCTTGGTATACTTCTTGTTGAATTCACGAATGAACCTAGGGTCCCAGAGCTCGCTCGCAATACCGAGGTCCTTGCAGCAACGCATCAAGGCATTGGACTTACATCCCTCAGTCGCAGTAGGGATGCCGTCCGGGTCGAAGTACTGCTGCTCACCGCGCGCTATCGAGACCAATCTGCACACCACATTAGCATAGTCTCATGGACACCTTGATGTGTGATGAATGAACATACCGGCCCTGCACAACCATACCATACTCCCTCGTCACCAACTTCGCCGTAACAATACTCTCGCCCCTCGGCGCAAGACCCCACCCGCCAGGTCCAAACGCCTTGTTCAATATCCGCCTGTACTTGATCTCCGGCAGGTACAGTATCCCGTCTGGCTTGACTTCGACATCCTCGCCGTTTACCGGCGCAAGAAGCGTCTCAGCCTGCTCAGGCGAGAAAGACACGCTGCCTAGACCGTGGTAAGAGCGTGTCCAGTCATGTGCTGCGACGCCTTCGATCTCGGCAGGCGCGTCAGAGAGGCCCTCGGTAAGGCTGCGTTGACCGCTGGTGGCGGCTGCAGCGGCGGTGCTGCGCGAGGTTGGGACGGGAGGTTCTTTTGCGGGGAAGGAGGGTGTGACTGTTCTTGGCGCAGCAGGTGCAGCGGCCTTGTAAGTCGAGGTTGTAGAGGTGGCGGGCTTTGCGGCGGTGGTGGTTGTAGATTGAGCTCGCGGAGGACTGGCGAATGCGGCGCTGATGCGGGAGGACGAGAATTTTCGTTGCGATATGCGCGATGAGCTAGTAAGAAGCTGGAGGGCGACTCGCCTTGATGCTGGTGCTGCCATTGTGGGACAGAGTATTGTGGGGAGTGATGTAACGCAGACACGCTTGTCAAGGTACGGAACGCCGTCACGGCGCGTAGTCACGATTCAGCCGCACGGGCCAATAAGTCGATAAATGGCGAAGGTTGCGCCGGTGGTCATAGTATTGAGTTACCGCATGTTGGATTATTTTTGTGTCTTAGCGACTCTGGTAGTCCGTCTCTACTGTTTGAGTTCGTTCCAAACGCCTTGAATACACAATCATCAGAATGATCTCCTCCAAGGATTCGTTCCCTAACGATCTCCAAGATCAAATCCAGTCGCACGTGCCCTCCTCGACTCGCCAGGTTCCTTGCCGTAAGCTAGAGGTTCATCACGATCCCTGGGCTCTGCTGGTGGCGGTGGTCGCTGCCAGTTCCAGGGCATCCAACCACTGCTTGTTCGCCTGCCTAGTGGAGGTGGCGTAGTAGGGTAGGGAGGGCGTGGACTGGCCTCGTCGCGCTCGATGCGGTCGAACTCAGCGTCGCTCCTGTTTCGCGAAAGACCCGTCGGTGTCCTGCTACCTTCATGGTACCTGTTGCCGCTCGATTGTTGTGTCCGGATATTCTCCTGCTCGCGGTCGAAGGCTTGCAGGAGCGTCTCGAGCTTTTGACGCTGCGACGTCACGTAGTTCAGCCTGTCGTCGTTGTTGCGAATGTTGTCTGGGACGAGGTTTGCACTGCGGCTTAGCTCAGCAGCCTGTCCACCCTGGTTACCTGCGTACAGAGCGCTCGCGCCGCTCAATGCTTGGTTGACAAGACCATACAAATCGTTGCTTCCTCTGGCGGCAGGCATCTGGAATCTGCTCATCAAGTTCTGTGCGTACGTCTGACCGGCGGGTCTGGGCGACTCCGGCTTAGCAGGAGCGAGGCCTAGGACATTGACCTTGACCCATTCGATAGCCATGCCTAAGTATGCCAGCCCAGCGGACTTGCCACGGTCGTGACTCTCGCTTATGAAGTGGTCGATCTCGCGCTCATGCTGGTACAAGAATGGCTCGATGTACTCCTGGTATGCGAACGTAGCGCCCTGCGAGCCAGGCATGATCAGGTAAAGGTGGACGAAGAGGCGGATCCATGAGTAGAAAGGCACCCAAGAAAGGATGAAGTCGAAGACATTCTCAATGGTCGTGAGGATCGAGAGCACAACGAAGTAGATCAGCCATGGCGCAAGCAGAGCTGGGTCGGAGGTGTGGAGAGCTTTGTAGGATGCGAATATGGGGAAGAGAACGGTGGTTGCGACACTATTGAGCTGTTAGCTAGCTGCGCAATATTGTACAGGTTGGGTTTGTGGTAATTGAGAGATTTAGCAACCGCGGTGGAGCTTGCAACAGGCAAACATCGACTGAACCTCGTTGAAGCTCGTGAGAATGCGGGGGCGGGGCTCTTACGTCAAGCCGTCTGCGATGAAGCCGAACATCTTCTCTCCAGCTTCGGTTCCTGGTGCGGTGTTGTGAGGTGAAAGAGGGTAAAGATGGTCCTCTCGGACAGAGTTCGAAAGGTTGAGGCTGAGGTCGGATACACGGCGATACCAGTGGGGAGCAAGCACCGCTATGATGTCGGTGGTAGGGGCCTTCGTCAGCTCGTGCGGACAACCACGGCGCACTACTGCACTTCCGGAAGCCTTTGTTTCTTCACCCCAAACCAAATGCTCCCGTTGACATGATTACAACGATGTCGCTCAGAAACATCGTGGTGAGATACCGTCACCTGCAGCTCGCGGCTGCGACCGTGACAAGGTCTTGTGAGCAGCAAGCCACCGAAGGGTGCACGGTCGTACCTTCCTCCCCACTCGTGGGCTCTGCAAACAGACAGCTGCCGAAGACATGCACCTCGCAGTACTAGTACACCGGAATTGACCGTCTCAGCATAAAGACATGCTCTGTTCATGAGTTTTTCGCTTGTGTCGACGCCTCATTGGTACTATACCCGCCAACGGTCCTATTATGAATTGGTGGCTTCTGGGCTGCAGCCTCTTCGAGATGAAGCACCTTCAACATCAGTTGATAAGAGCTTCGATTTCAACTCTGAGCCTTCCTTTCTACTCGCCAAATTTCTGTGAAGACGATGTTACAACCGACCTGGATGCAACAACCCCATAGCTCGGTGGTCAAACAAGACCAACAGATTCCGCCTGATAGACCTCACCTATCATGGCCAACTAAACTCATAACGAAGAATGCCGATAGGATCGACCTGGAAAGATTACTACAGTGCATTCCTGGACGGAGCTGCCAGGTGGTCAAATACCTGTTCGACGCGGAGAGTCATCAATGGGAGTACCAGAAGGCTACCACAAGCCTGAAAGAGCTCATACATATGATTGATACTACTGGAAAATTTCAAAAGGACAGCCCTGAGACTAGCTTCTTCTTGTAAGGTTTCTAGACATCTCGGGAGGCCTTCTTTGACTGATGTGTTGTAGGATGGCGTCCTCCCTCCAGGCTGAAGCCATCAGATGTCTTGGTTA
This sequence comes from Didymella glomerata, assembly GCA_030271015.1. NCBI lineage: Eukaryota > Fungi > Ascomycota > Dothideomycetes > Pleosporales > Didymellaceae > Didymella > Didymella glomerata. The sequence goes on along the minus strand of JAJOHN010000003.1, from coordinate 1,361,262 downwards.
CCACATGAAGATTGCGCCAGGCTTCTTTGTGTTACCTCCGGTCCATCTCAGAGTCATCACTGGCACTCGTGGCGACATTTGTAAGTCAAACAAGATGACTTTCTTGAGAGGAGCTAATGACAGACCTCATGTTTTCGCTCCAGTACATGAGCAAATATCCCATCGGACACATTCAAACAGAGTCACAACGAGCAGTTGGCTTGCCGCCATATCAATTCTCAGACTGGACCTGCTCGCGAAGCCACGAGTGGCATGTGAACCATACTCGTCTGATTTTTTACGCAGGATCGAACAGTGAGGGAAATCCGGCAAGCTCGGACTCACAACCCACACACGACAATGTGTACAGGTACTGGAGAGGGCTCTACATGTTCGATCAGGATGACGACTCTATCGCCACGAGCATGAGAGATCGGCTAATAGCTCTCGATCGAGAACGGCCATGGCCAGCCGAGGTGTACCAAGGCTTAGGCCAGATCATCCAAGACGTGATATTTCTCGTGTCTCTCATTCGAACGGAGTTTCTCGATGAAGCGATGGTCCACTTACAAGAGCTTGTGGGTTTTTCGTTGGATTTTTGAGAAGATGCAGCTGACCTGAGCAGAGCAAGCAATGCCTTGACAAGAACTTTGATCCGGACAATCACCTCAAGTACCTACGGCATCTTTATGACCTACTCCCGCTGTGGAGTCAGGTACGCAGACAATTGGATGGTACTAAGAACCTTGTGGCACAATTTTCTCGACACGAACTCTCCAGCTTCATCTCAGGGAAGCGCGATGACCGTTACTTTGTCAAGAGGCTTTCAGTCGTCGAAGACCAGCTTCGCCGCTGTAATGACGCCGCTGACAAGACCAAAAATCTCATCGACCTTATCATGAACATCGCTTCATTGCAAGCATCAAGAGCGGCGGTACAAGAGAGTCAGTTAGCCAATGCCACCGCTGCCAGCATAAAACGCGTCACTATCTTGACATTTATCTACCTTCCACTAACGCTTGCTTCTGTACGTACTGCGCGTTTGGACCCCAGTACTGATTCTGACGTGCATGCTAGAGTATATTGGGCATGAACATCGTTCAAATCACTGGTGAAGGAACACATAGCCAGCTATGGCTTTATTTCACCATCGCTGTTGCGCTGACGACTGCTACTTTTGGCGGATGGGTTTTGTCCGATGATAAGGTCGGCAAATGGCTTCGCGACATCCTGAGAAAGACAAAGGCTGCCAAGGGACACGATGATCCTGAGACACACCGCCTGAAGAATCGGCCATCTCCATAATCTCAGCTTCTGCACCTCTTCCGAAGCGTCTGTTTGACGTTTGGGCGTTGGTCGGTCTTGTGCGCTCTTTCGCGGGACTATCACAGACTTCGACAGAGGGCGCCGACCGTCAATGCAAGTCTAATGAGCATTTGAGCACCTATCGTGTTCCCTGTTGGCCCCAAATCGTGAAGAGGACTGCCAGAGGAAGGTTGTTATGGACAAGCTTCCATGATGGAGCATTCGCGGAGTTGGGTTGACTTGCGAAGACGCACAAATACAAGGGAAGAACTTGATCCAGGCCACCTTCAGCCACTTGAGGTACGACCGTCTTTGGCGTCACGTTCTCTTCTTCTGTCTCTCCGACGGTACTGCGTATGGCAATGTGATCCTCCTCGTCTGAAGGAAAATAGTCAGGATCAAAGGCGTAAAGGCATCTGTTGCTCCAGTCTTTACACTCTCCGGGTGCCGCGAACATTGACACTCCAAAAACATCTGCGAGTCACTGAAAACCAGACGTCGCCGAGAGAGAACAATCTCCGGATACGTCCATCCGCGATCTCTGGATCATATATCGTGATTTGCTCTCGGATGTTCTCAGTCGATACAAACGTTTCTCTGCCGGCTCGTAAGTAGAGCTGAGGTCACCTCGGAGTGTCCAAACCCCCAGAAGACCATCATGCGGGTCCGGTCTGGCAGAAGTGATGATGGCAGGGTGAGCACGCTGGTAAATCTTGTCCGTGTTGAAAATCAGATGATGCCCCTCCTCCGTATTGTTCTGATCGATGCAGTAGCGATCCACCCACAAGTATTGTACGCCAAGCGCACTGCAAACCGACATAGCGTCTTTAATGGTTTGTGGTATGTTCTGAAGACCGTCATCGCATCTGTACTTCTCTTTGGTGCCCCAAACATGACTGAGGCATGCATACGACTTTAAAGAGTCGGTATACACGAGCCCTGAGTCTGTGCCGTCGGGTACTGGTAGTGAATGACTCCATACCTGCGATCGCTGACACAGATCAAGAAGTGACTGACATGATTGTAACCATCGTCCGGCTGACTCAAGATCTGCACGACAGTCTTCCATCGGCCTACAGAGGGGAAATGGAGTGTCCAATGACCACCCATCCCGAATCATGGCCGTGGTAGGGAAGAAGTCGAAATCGAAGTCCAGGGCTGTATTAACGCCATGGATCGCACACGAAAGTTCATCACATCTGTCTCGCCGATCTAGACTTGGCGAAAGTCCAATGTAAAGGAGTCGTGGTTAGATGCTCGTGTGTGCACAGTCTTGAGCGCCCCGAAAAAGTGGCCAAGCTGGATGCATAGCTTACAGTGCTTCGGTATTGACGCCCTCTCGATTAAGCAATGGTTACTCTTCCTTACTTCACCTGCAGCTCGACGTAAGACTCTAGGCCCAGGCTGCAGCATCGATCGCAAAGGTCTGTATGGGCAATGTGCGTCATGGTCGATGTGTATGGTGTTATGGGAGTTTGAGATACCGTCACTTATCGTGCTTGGAAGGTGCAGCCCCCCCCCCCCCCCCCGCCAATTCTCCGTCAACGTGGTAAGCGCAATCCGCAAAAAGAGGTGTAGATGAAAGTATGGGAGGAAGATTGAGCAATAAAGATGATCATGCTGAATCGCTCTTGGTACACCAAAACGCCAGACGATGCCAACTGAGCTTCATGATATATTGGTAGAACAGCACACTCAAGCCTGCGGTACCTGCAGTTTACCCATATCCACACTCTTGTGATACTTTTTACACGGCAAGTCTGCGTGCTTATGATCTTCCTCGTCGTCCTCATCAATCTCAAACATGCGCCTCAGCTCTTTACACGCAACCAAATACTGTTGTCTTGCGCCCGGCGACTCCCTGAGCGGATTAGGCGCCTTGTCCCAACCGTGAGGCACGCTGCGATTTGATTAGCACAAAGTTGTCAAGGACAAGGATGTGGAGACTCACCCAGGGACACAGTGGTAATGCACACGCTTTCCCAAATCTTTCTGAAGCTTATCCCTGAACCGTTCACCCTCAGCCAACAACATATCCCATTCGCAGCAGAACATAACGATGTCGTCTGGCAGCGCTTCGAGCATGCGTGTCGGTGCTTGACCAGGGCTGAGCCACGGGTGTGCGAGATCGAGGGACGGCGGCTGTAGGTACGAATCGTCGAACAATTCGGTGAAGACGGCGGGGAGGTTCTGATCTGCGCGTGCGCATGTTGCTCGGCGTTGGGCGCGGGTAACGGTGTAGTCTGTCGGTGGGTAGAAGGACACTATGCCTCTGATCTTTACAACGCGATTGTTGGCCGTAGTCATGACGGACACAGCTGGCCCTTCCTTGTATGATGTTACGAGGGAGAGCGAGGAGGCGCCGGTCTGGCGCATCATGGCGATTCGGTCGAGTCGTGATTGCTGCCGCATGAGCGGTATGCGCGAGCTAGAGCCTTGGGGTGTAGCAGTCGAGTTGGCTGTTGGTGGAGGCTGGATGACGGCGTTTGGTACACTACCTGCGCGACCGTCTTTAATCAGGGCGCCAGTTTGGTCACGGTCGAACAGTTCGCCTTGCAGACACAAAGGTACTGTGAAGCTCATGTTGCCTCCAGACGAGAAGCCTGACACCGCAAAGCAGTCAGGGTCGAGCATGAGCTCTTCTGCATTTTGTGCAAGCCATAGTAATGCGTCTGCACCGTCTTCTACAGCGGTGGGAAACGGATACTCGGGTGCGAGGCGGTATGCAACAGAGACGACGACTGCGCCGACTTCTTGGGCGACGATGTTGCACCAGCGCGCATCGTCGTGCGCGCTACCTAGTACAAAGCCTCCGCCGTGAAAGTTGATGACGCAAGGGTATTTCTTACTCCCCTTGAGCTTCTTGTATCGCTTGTAATCCTTGGGTACGTAGAAATGGATTCGAAATTTGCCTTTAATCGGCGAAATAGTCGCGTCGACGTCTCGGTGAAACGCAGGTCGGGATGGCCGAGGTCGTGCCATTTTGTGGAGAGACATCCCAATCCCCATGAGAAACCTCCAAAACACGGCCTGCACATGCAGCATCCATCTTGGTCGACTTCCAGGCATGGTGCCGGGGTTGTGGAATCGTTTGTGGAGTTATCCACGCGTTTGTTGCTGGGAATGTTCGAGCAGCAGGTGCTGTCGAAGGAAAGGAGGAAGAACTCAGCCCGTGAATCGAAATGTCAATGAGTGACGATGCGCCAGCGGTCCCAGTAAAGTGACGATCGCGCCGCGCTTAGTGTTGATTGGCACACTTGGTCGTGATTAGTCGGGAAAAGGAATTGTTCTGGAAAGGGTGCGCACGAGGCTTGTTGACAGATGACGTATGCTTTGATGAGCGATAAGGCCTTGGCACAAGCACACCACCACTTGCCGCTTCAGCTTGGAACTGGGCGTATTGCATCAAGAAGGCGAGCCGCTGACAATCAGGCATTTCGCAGTCGCCTCTGAGGTAGAAGTGGCAAATCTCTAGATTTGAGAAGCATGAATTCATGCGACTCGATGTTCGCATTAGTCCTGACTAGTAGGATGTATCACGGTACTGAATGCGTGAACCAAGTTCACTGACGGATTGGCAGGAACGCTCCAGTGACCAATCTGCTGTGGCCAGATAACAAAGTAATAATCTCGAAGCAAGCCAACGTGGTATAGGGCTGCTCAAGTCCTCAGAAAGCGCCGCACGCTCACCTATTGATGCCATAAACCGTACAATGCAGATAAACAAGTCAAACCAGTGGTCGATATAGAGATGGCGATGAGCCAGTAGGATGTAAGGAGAACGCCGGTCAGATGTATGCGAGTTCGACGCTGAAGGAAAGAAGGATGAAAGAGACAATAGACGCTGCGAAACCGTCCGCGTTACGCGTCAACGAACTCGTAATCGGCATCCTCAGGCGCAACGTGCCTCTTCTTTGGAGCTGGCGATAGGAGCTCGCCATCCGCATCGAGCACCTCGTACTCGTTCTTGATCAGCTTGTCGGTCTCACGGATCTCGTATCGTTCGATAGCCTTCTCAAGAGCAACGTTGAGAATCTGGCTGCCGTGTGTTGGTCCTCGCTCGGCATCGTACGAGTAGGCGATCTCAGCGTCCGGTGCAGGAGCAGTGGATGGATGCTCGACTTCCTCATCTGCTGACGAGTCGTCGCTGGCGACAGACATGTCCTTATTGAGAGCTGTTCTAGCCTTCATCGGACCAGGGTATGCCGACCTGCCTTTATCAGTGGCCGCTCACGGAACGGGAGGCCACGGCGACTTACTTGATGTGGGGATAGACGCGAGCAGGACGAGGCTTGCCGTCCTCGACGCGTCGTCCAGGGCCGTAGGAGGGTCCGTTCGACCACTTCACCCTGTTGTCCTTGTCACGACGAAACTCCTTGGCGTCGCTGCGGAGATCGTTGGTATAGGTCTGCTCAGAAGCCATGTCGACGGTCTGGATGGCTGGCTTGGCCGATAAGAGTGGTATTTCGGAAGAAGGGTAGACTAAGAGCGCGTTGGAGGATGGTAGGGAGGATAGTAGGAGAGTTGATTGTAGAGGGTTGAGTGAGTGACGAGATCAACAAACGGCAGGTATGGCAACTACGGTAGGCAGTAATAAGCTCGGTGATAGGTGAAGGCGTGACTGGTGACTGGGAGCAGCTGTCTTGGGTCTCGGGTATGACTGTCTTGTTGAGAGTGACTCAGGTTTAGGCAGGTAAGTGGCGATGCAAGTACTCAGGATAGGGGACGAAGCTTATGAAAGCGCGGGGAAGCTGTCTACTCTTGCAAGTGCAACGCCCTTTATGCAGTAACATACGTCGTAGGCGCCTTTGTTATCCACAGTATGGTCCCTGATAAGGAGCTTGGAGCTTGAGGCGCGGGAAGCTATTAGCTACGTGATCACCTGGGCGCGCTCCGATACGCCGAGGCTCGTCAGCCCGCTCGGGATCCGGTTCGACGCGTTGGTGGCCTTCGCCCATGATGGCATCATCAGGGAATCATGCGCCTTGCTTTCGCAAACGTGGGTGGTCTGAAGGCTGAGGGCCGGCCGTTGTTGGTCAGGGTGGAGGTTCGATGCACATGCACAAGCCTCGATCGCTGGAGACCCCACATCTCGGCATCCCTCAAACAGTAGCCGTTACGGCATCCCCAACATGCATCCCGTCATCTAATAACAAACACGCGTCTATCGATAGGCTGTGCATAGCAACCAGCTCGACTGTTGTTATCATTAACTCAAGATGTTGGCACGTTGGTTTCTCGAGCCGTACCAGCCAGGTCACTCTGTTGGGACAAGACGTGCTGCGCGGCTGAGTGACTGACCTCAGCGAGTGTGGCTGATTACAGCATACGCCAGCCCCTCGAACACCAGCCTGATAACGATCCGGAATTGGCCGGGTCATCAGCCTGCGCCCTTTGCGGCTAGGACGGCCATCTCTCCACCCGTGAACCTCACTCGGCGAGTACTCCATAACCTGCATTCCATGGGAATGCCGCGCTCGGTCCCTTGGGCGAGACTCCTGACACAGACCTCATCTTCGATCCTATCAATCGGACCTCGCGGAGCAATAATAGCGTGCGGAAACAGCCTCATCATAGACACATCCGCCGTTCCTGGATGCTCCCCCCCAACACATTCAGGTATGGTAGGCTGCTGCCTCCTCATCAGTCTCCTCGTCGCTGCTCTCCACCAGTTCTGCCTCGCTCGGAAGTACATCAGGGAACCAACCATAGTCCTTGAAATCGACCGTGTATTGACCCATGCTGTCTTCGCTGACGTCTACGCCTTCCCTTCTCAGTGCATCAGCCTGATGGCTTGCTGCGCCCGGTCCCCTTGGGCAATGTCAGACAAAGACCTCAAAAGAGGTTACACAAGGAGAGCGGCTTGGACAAAGACCGAGTACTGACCTCGGACTGATGCCGCCTTTAGAGTTGATCACGCGCTGCCAGGGCACGTTACCGCTGTGGAAGGCTGGACTCTCCTTGTTTGGGTCTGTCGACGGCGGAGGCAGGTGCTTAAGACAGACACCGACTTGTCTTTGACGTCACATATTAGCAGCATAAAGCTGATGTGTCTATGTGATACAGTGTCTTACCTCGGACACTGGGCTACAAGATGTCAGCGATCCATCATCGTGTCACAATCATGCGTATGGGGCGCTCACGTTTCCCAACCAGCCTTGCTATGTGCGCGTAACTTGTCACCTTGCCTCGAGGGACTTCCTGTATCGCCTCGCAGACTGTCGTATGCCACAGCCATGCTTCTTCTGAACGCGCGCCTGGCGCCATGACGTTGGCCGTGACTGCTGTTTAGAAACCTGCGGTGAGAATCCGCGGGTAAACGGTGACAATACCCACGCAAAGATATTCGATGGAAGCTTTTCTGGCAGTTGGAATGCAGCCCTGAAGTGAGTCAATGTCGCTGGTCGTAGTTCGGCGCAAGTAACACCGCGTTCACGCGTCTTCACGTGATGTGCATCATGCCAAGCCAACACCGACAGCTCTTGCCTTGCAGTCGCAAGTGTTGTAAGACAATTGCATACCACAACCTCACAACATGTCTCTCGCCGACTACCTGGCGAAGAACTATCTTACAGCAGATTCAGACAAGAAGTCGAAGAAGCGCAAGAGAAAAGAAAAGAATGGTGGTCTCACAATCGACGATGATGAGGATCTGGGATGGAAAAATAAAGCAGATGAAGACGATGAGGATGCGCCCATGATCAGTAGGCTCTCCCTGTAGCTACCTCTGCTGCATGTTTGCTGACACTTAGCAGTGGGCGGTGCACACCTCAAAAAGTCGAAAAAGAAGTCCAAAGGAACGAGCGCAGCAACATGGGCAACAGTAGGTGTCGCAGCACCGTCCCATGCACAGCAACTCGCCGCAGACGAAGCTGCCGCAAACGCGATCATAGCATCGACTGCCGCCGACCGCAAGCAAGCCGCAGACGCCGAAGACGAAGCACCTGAGATGGTGGACACAGAAGGAGTATTGAGGTTAGAGTCTGGCGCGAGGGCAGGGCTGCAAACAGCTGCGCAGGTAGCTGCGGATATGAAGGAGCGTCAGGATGCAGAACAACGAAAAGCTGAGCAGGCCACAAAGGAGCTGGGCGCTGCAGCGCAAGAAACGATCTACCGTGATGCTAGCGGTCGCATCATCAATGTTGCAATGAAGCGCGCAGAAGCACGGAAGAAGGCTGAAGAGGAGGAGCGCATAAGGCGGGAGAAGGAAAAGGAAGCTCGTGGAGATGTGCAAAATGCAGCAGCTGCGAAACGGAAACAACTGCTGCAAGATGCAAAGACGATGACAGTTGCACGATATGCCGACGACGCTGAGCTGAACGACGAGCTCAAGGACCGAGGGCACTGGAATGACCCCGCAGCTGGATTTTTGAAAAAGAAGAAAGCTGGTCGCAGCATCACAGGCAAGCCATTGTACACAGGAGCTTTCCAGCCAAATCGATACAGCATCCGTCCAGGACACAGGTGGGATGGCGTGGACCGAGGCAATGGTTTCGAAAGCGAATGGTTCAAGTCGAGGAACCGCAAGGCCAACATTGAGAAACTGGAGTACCAGTGGCAGCAAGATGAGTGAAATGAAGGCGCATGTCACCGTTTTGGAGCATTCGGCATCGATTGCATTGCATTTGAGAAGTAAAGCGCGGCGTTGGGGCAACGATATTATTGGTCATCCTTTATCAAGCATAGCACTGAATGTGCATCATATGCAGCACTGCACAGCCACGAGGGGCGGGCTGCATGCTTGAACCTACCGACTGGCCAAGACGCTGGTCGTGTTCTTGGGTGAAACCTTGTCAGGACGAGACGCTGTCATGGACCTGATAACTGCAATGGCAGGGGACCAAACCGTGCATCTCGATCCATCTCTGAAGCCATGGAGTGAATGCAAGCACCAATGATCTTCAGTTGCACATCGTCTACTACTCGCTGGAGGTAAGGTGCCCTACATTCTCCGCGCAGTCCAACACGATGAGAAGGTCAATCAAGAGGCGAGCAGTGCCACTACACAAGGAGATCGCACACCTCCAGTGCACACTTTTGTTGGGGATGTGTACATACATGGAGTCATGCAGGGAGGACGTTGGGATGAGGAGAAGTTGAAGAAACTTCGATTGGTTTGAATAAATCCTGGAGGCACTCAAGTCCCGAACATGCAGACTGAGGCTCCCCGAATTTGGCACTGCTATGTGTGTGCATTCGAGAATCCGGGGAATCCAGTTCCACGTTGTTCCTCCAACGGGAGAATTCTCCAGCCACCAATATATATCTCCCACCTGCCAAGAGCCTCTGAACTAATCGAACCTTGCAACAATCCACGGAATCGGTCCAACGACAATCGCAGGATGAACTGACAAGACGTTTCAATCGATTGCAGTGTGCCATCGAAAGCGACTACGGCTGCGTTTCCACCTAAGAGCTCCTGTTACAATATGAATTCAGCGTAAGCGAGGCTTGTCTTGCAAGCATGCAAGACTGTCGCCATGATCAAACAGCAAGTCAAATGCCGACGGTTGGTACATAATGACCAAGTGCGCCTAAGGAGTGAGGTATCGCCGAGCATCAGACTCCATCGGAGTAATTACAATGAAGCCTGCCTCGACACTTTGCCTTCTTGCAGCTTGGTTGGTGTCAGCAGCACTGACGCCTACAATCGAGGCAGGCGCTCCCAGAGTCCTGGCGACGAAGGCAAGTATCACCGATGCTGCCAACATCCGTTATGCCACGCAGAACGGAGGGTGTGCGCACTTGCGTTGCACCGAAGGACACACATGTTCTGACGGTTGATGCAGCACTAAAGGAGGTGCCAGTGGCACGATCACCACTGTGAGCATACGTCCCCAGCTCTCTGCCGCCGCCAGTGCTGCAGGAGCTCGTGTCATCGTCATGTAAGGCGCCATCCGCGGCGCTGCAAAGGTATCCGTCACTTCAGACAAGACCACTTGTTGGGAGGCTGGCAGCTGTCCGTCGAACCTTCTACGTCAATCTCATTGGGGGCTTACTGAAACTTTCTAGCTCTCACTGCGATTGGACTTACTATTCTTGGTCAGAAAAATGTGATTGTCAGGAACCTGGAGATTTCCAAGGTTTGTGCTGCATACGGTGACGCAGTTACCACCAATGAGTCAACCAACGTATGGGTCGACCACTGAGACTTGTCTGACGACGAAACCGTTGGCAAGGACACCTACAATGGCCTTGTTGACCTGTCTCACGCAGCAGTTTTCGTGACGATTCCGCACACCTGCTTCCGCAACCACGTAATAAATGCATCCAGTGGTCATGAGACGACGCTAACCCACCATTTCAGTCCAAAGGTACCCTTGTTGGCCACTCCCACTCCAACGCCGCCGAAGACACCGACCACCTCCGCGTCACCTATGCAAGCAACCACTTATTGAAGTTGCATCCCGTGGCCGTTTCCTCCGGTTCAGTACAACACACATCTTCAATAACTACTACAACGAGCATAGATACCCTGAAAAACCTTGATGCTGCAAGTATTGGTATCAGCATGGTTGGCCTTGTGAATACGGCCGTTACGCGGGTCAAAACGGCAAACCCAGGCTGCTCGGCTGAAGACAAGCTGCTCGGAGCTATCATGTATAGACGGCAGGTACTGGACATGAACGTGAATGATAGCCGGGAGCGTGGTACTTTGAAGATCATAGATACCTCTTATCAAGACCTCTATGTACATAAATCGATCCCGAAACTCCCTCTAGAAGGGCTTGAGCAAGTTAAGGCTCTTGCTCTCTACTTGCCAGCCATCAGCTGAAGATCCACCAGTGAAGTACTTAGCAGCATTGGTATCGCTCTTCATGGTCCAGAGCAGCCAGTTGAGAATGGCCTTTCCGAAGCGACCGCCGTTGGCATCGCCGAGTGTACCGCCGTGGCCAACGGGGATGTTGCCCTTCCAGACCGGGACACCAGACGCCATGTTCCTATAGTCTCGCTCGCCCTATGATCATATCAGCATGGAATTGCGGTCTTGTCAGGAGATGTCGACACTTACGTTCTGGTATGCAATGTCGCCACTGCCACCCAACACAAGCAGGACTGGCTTCCTCCAGGCGCTTGCAGCGGTGTAATTGGACAGGAGACCAGAGCTGATGATGCCAATGGTGTCTACGCGGCTATCCCAGACGTTGTCCATAGCCTCAGTACCACCGCACGAGAAGCCAGCAGCCATGATCTTGCTCGCATCAACATTCGCATACGAGCCCTTGCCGGCGTTCGAGGTTACCCAATCGATAGCCGCCTTCATGGTCTGCGAGTTCGAACTGCCACCGCCGTTGGGCGCACCTTCAGCGATGGCCAAGAAGCCGTAGCTGGCCACTTGCTCGAGAAGGGCCTGGTTTGATCGGCCCTGGTTGCTGCAAGCACCGTTACCCCAGATCAGCACCGGCATCTTGGTGCTGCCTGTGCTCTTGGTGGGGTAGTAGATAGTGTGGTCGCGGAGAGAACCGTCTGTCTTGTAGGTACCAGGAGCATAGGGTCCAGTGCCACTGCCTCCCTGTCGCACTGTTAATGGTTTGCTACCATAGATGCCTATGAAAGGAAGATCTACATTCTGACGAGCTTCAATGTCGACCGGAGAAGCGGTGGTGCTTTCGAAGCAGAGTGCCGCGAAGGCTAGGACAGCAGCGTACTTCATGCTGATCGGTGTGATGATGAGTGGCGATGGAGAGTAGTGAACGATGACGGTAGTTATAAGAAGCTCCTCATACTGTACTCTTATACCTCTTCTTTAGCCATCTCTTCGCGACAACAGGTGCCATCCTGGCGCTTTTCATATATTTTGATCGTTGAAACACCCCCAGACTTTCACACATTTTGATTGAAGGTCGCCAATCAGGCCATAATTGTGTTTCTATTCATTTCCAGCCCAGGGATCTCGCATGGAAGTTTCCGAGCGCTTGCGGTCGTTTATGAGTTACAGCTGTCACACAGTGTTGTCATGTTCGGCAGATGTGGAGGTTCGTCGGAGCGCTAGCGTTTCAATGGCATACCGTGTCCGTGCGCGCAACGCCCGGAGTCGCGCAACGCCCGGGATCCCAAAAAGCACCCACACTTCAACGCGTCAGAACTCAACAATCATGGCACCTATTGACGACGCGCTAGCAGCAATCAAATCGCTAAAATCAGGAGAGAAACTTGTATACCAAAAGATTGCTGATCAATATAGTGTTGATCGCTCAACTTTGGCGCGGAGACACAAGCGCGTTCAGGTACCCCAGGAGTGCAAGGACTCCAACCAGCAAAAGCTTACCCAACAACAAGAGGAGGAGCTTGTAACGTATATAGAGGAGCTTACTGCTCGTTATATACCTCCTACAAGGCAAATAATTGCAAATTTCGCGTCATCAATCGCTCAGGAGCCAGTAAGCGAGAGCTAGGTTACCCGCTTTATCAACAAGTACAGCATCCACCTCATCTCTCAATACTCAACGGGTATGGACGCCAATCGCCACAACGCCAATTCTTACACCAAGTATGAGCTCTACTTCAACTTACTGCAGCGTAAGATCGCTGAGTATAAGGTTGACGCCGAGCACACGTACAATATGGATAAGAAGGGCTTCATGATAGGCATCACCACTAGGGCAAAACACGTGTTCAGCAGGCGTATGTAGGAGAAGGGAGAGGTCAAAGCATCACTTCAAGATGGCAATCGCGATTAGATAACGCTCATAGCGTGTGTGTGCGGTAATGGATCAGCTCTGCCGCCAAGCCTCATCTATAAGTCTGCCAACAGTACCATTCAATCAAGCTAGGTAGAGGAAATACAGTCAGGGGAACACTCTATGCTTGTTTCTTCGTCGCCTTCTAGATGGACGAACAACAATATAGGCCTAGCTTAGCTTAAACAGGTGTTTGATCGCTTCACCAAGGAGAAAGCTCAAAGAAAATACCACCTTTTAATCCTTGACGGCCACGGCTCCTATGTAACAATGGACTTTATCAACTACTGCAATCAGAACAAGATACTCCTGGCTATACTTCCCCCTCACTCAACTTATACGCTTCAGCCGCTTAATGTAGTAATGTTCAAGCCTCTATCAACTGCGTACTCAAAGAAGCTTACAATACACCTTCACAACAGCCAAGGACTATCAGTAATCAAGAAAGGCGACTTCTTCCCCCTATTCTAGAAGGCGTGGGAGTCTGTGTTTACTCAGGGGCTAATACTCAGGTCCTTTGCAGCAACAGGTATATCACCCCTTCAGCCCAACGTCATCCTCCAACGCTTTGCTAAGGATACCCCTAAGGCCTCTGACGGCAGTACGAGCTCTTCTTCTGTGTATTCTGGCAGGGACTAGCTCAAAATTGAGACTCTGTTGCGTAAAGTTGCCAAGGATAAGACCAGTAAGGAGCTAAGGAAGATCAGCCGCTTGCTCCACCATATTACAATACAGAACACGCTTCTCCACGATGAAGTCGTAGGCTTGAAAGAGGTCCTTAAGACCCAGAAGAAGCACAAGAACAAGAGCAAAGCTCTTCAGTTCCAGCCTCGCAAGGATTATCATGGAGGAGCTGAGTTCTACTCCCCCAGCAGAGTTGAGAAAGCACGCTCCGATAAGAGGACTAAGCAAGAGAACCAGAAGGCAGAAGAACTTCAAAAAGTAGAGATGACAAAGCTTAGGCACGCTAATAAGCTGTACAATAAGAAGATTGCTCAGGAGAAGCATAAGCAGCGGGTAAGGGAGAAGGAGGAGCGTGAGCGTGTTAGAGCTAAGAAGGCCAAGGAAGCAGCCGAACGCAAGGCTCAAAGAGAGCGTGATAAGCAAGCTCGCAACGCTGAAAAAGCTATACAATTGCCCTAAAGAGGCAAGCGCAAAGTTTCAACAGCTCCTGCAGCAAGAGTATCCAAAAAGCGTCGTGTTAGGGCAGCTCATAGTCATACTGTTGCTGCAAGCCCTCCTCCAGCTCCGCGCACTCACACCACACGCAGCAGCCGTACCGCCACTTTATATAAATAGTCCTTTACAGAATACTTTCGCATACATTAATACATTACTCCACCAAGAAATCTTACAATATTAACTATTGTACGTGGCTCTACAGCCTCATTTTTGCAGCTGCTGTTAGGGTGATTATCGGGCGTTGCGCGACTCCGGGCGTTGCGCGCACGGACACGGTATAGATCGAACGTCGACACTGCCGAAACTCAGTGTTGCTCTCTAAAAGCACAATTCAACCGCCGGCACCAAGGTCTTGGTATTCGTGTATGTGATTAAATGCGGGGGAAGAATCTCGCGTATCGGCGCTCATGATCCACATGACGATGTAGTCAATACCCCCTGCCAGTATTGTGCACCTATGTGGCTGTTTGCTCGTTCAGATTGGGTTCTTTCATCGGCTGCATACAGGCGAGGCATTGTGTCGACTTCGCCCACGATACCACATCAATGTCACAGATTATGTGATCTCGCACAGTCGCCGTGATCTTCACAGTATCGCCTCTCCCTCCAAGTGGGCGCCAATAAGTTTACGACTTGTGCAATTTGCAGAAGCGTCGGCGAGGCGCCTGAGGTGACGGCTCTTATGCAAATCGACAATCTCTGGACGGGCCGCAGTCACAGCGTGGCTCGTATTCGCCGAACTGTGTGTCGAGTGTACCAACGTTCGCATTGGAGTCTTCTGTGCTGCACGTTGTCTCTTCCAGGGCCGGATTGTCTGAGGACGGGTGATGGTCTCGCGTCCTTCAAGTGCCATGAGCTCGTAGGTTGCAACGCAGCGCTGTTTCCTCTAGATGCCTCAGACCTCCTGCTTCCACGAAGATGCGCCCGGGTGTTATTTTTGCCCGGGTGGAAGCGCGAGAGGTTTGCCTCAGATTATGGGTTGTAAGAAGCCTATCAAGACGTCTAACAACCCTCAAGCTCATCGCATAGCCTGCTGTTAGCAGCTGCGATGCCGCGGGCTATAAGTCGGAATCCATGGAAGAAGGTCGAAAGGCTGCTTTCTTCCAAGCTCGACATCCACGCGGGGCAAGTGCTGACTAATGGGCGGGAATGCAAATGACAAAAAAAATGACGTAGATACCTTAATTCAATTTGCAAACAGACCGATCGAATGTACAACAACGTATTCTCGCGATGTCTGAGCCATGTAGCAGCAATCCGGGTTTACGCAAGCTTCTGCCTTGAACATCACTCTCTGGATCTTCCGCCCCACCTCCAGATTGTCAGCGGAGGAAGCCACGAGCCAAAACAGCATGTGAAGCTTGCCGTGAACACAGATTGAAAGTACGGATCATGAACTCGATGGTTACTGTCTAACATTCACTTACAGGATGGCAGTGCGATGGTGTGCGACCGAAATGTCAGCCCTGCACACAACGCGGGCGGAAATGCCACTATGTAGCAGCTGCATCCGAAACCCGTCTTCAGGCCCTCAAGCGAGAGAACAAGGCGTTACGATCCCAAAAGTCACCATATGAGAGTCTCATAGAAGTCATGAAATCGGTGTCAGAAAGGGACGCGAGTGACATCCTCGCTAGACTCAGATTCGGAGCCGACATCGAGACAATGGTGAGCCATGTTACAAATGGAGATCTCCTGCTACAACTCTCTGTAGCACCAGAGACTAGGTTTCGATACGATTTCCCATACAACAAGAGGATGCCTGCAAGTCTCTTGATGCAGAGCAATGCCTACCTCCAGTCACCCATATATGATCCAAGAAGTGTCTATCCTTCCCCCGGGCCTTCTGGCATACCACTGCATGCAAGTATTTCAGGTTCACAGAACACGCCGGTAGGGGCGATTTATCTGAGGCCGTTCCATGTAGCAGAGGTTGTCGATCTTCGCCTCGCTGACTTGAACATATCAGCGTGGACGGCAGTCTGCGACAACAATGAGCTTATGCGGAGCTTACTCCGTAGATGGCTTCACTGCGAGTACCACTTCGCCGCGGCTTTCCAAATCGACTTGTTCTTGGAAGACCTGAGGGCTCTACGAGAAGACTACTGCTCATCGTTACTGGTGAACATTGTGCTTGGCTATGCATGCGTATGGTTCATTCTCCGTCACGTAAATTATACATCTGACTTTCTCCTAGGTCTGTTATCCAGAGTTCTCCAACCGTGCTGAGTATTGGAACCCCCGCACGCTAACATATCAATTCATCGCGGAAGCAAAACGTTTGTGGGAGCTTGAATTACATGAGCCTCGGATCACTACCATCCAGGCTGCTATACTTTTCGTCGTGTTCTATAATTTGAGTGATCTGGACGAGGTAGGACAGGTGTACAGACTCCAAGCAATCACGCTGGTCCACAAGATGCGCTTGTTCAAGAGTAATCCTGGAGGTGCTCGCAGAGATTGTCTGGGTAGAGCATATACAGCATGGGCTTTCTTCAACTGGGAAACGTAAGTTGCACGACAGGATACATCATACATGCTAATGGAGTCAGGCTTGTTGGCTTCTCTTTCATGTTTGCTCCACTGCTTAGTGATCCTCCAGAATGGCCGTTACCGGACCCGACCGTTGAACCGGGCTGGTATGGGGAGGTATGGATTAAATATCCTTGCAGTGATTGTCTCTTTTCGTCGCACTTCGCCGAGGTGTTCGAGGCAAGAAGTCGGTTCCGAGTTATCATGAATGAGGCATGCCAGATTGCCTACTCGCCAGATTCGGACATGACTCCTGGCAAGGCAAATAAACTGCATGCACGATTGAGAGACTGGTACGATAGTCTCCCAGGCTCTTTGCAACCGAAGTCTGTGGTACTGCCTGGGCATTTACAACTCCAGTGAGGATGACCGGTCTCGTTGACTACGTAGTATGGGACCGCTGACACCGTTGCTAGTATGTACTATTACCACCTGATACTGACACTCTTCAAACCTCTCCTCGACATACCGACGGACGATGTCCCCTCCCCACACCAAATCGTGGCCGACGCTACACGATTTCTGCAAACTCTCATCCGAGTTTACTACCTTCGCCATGGCTACGAAGCAATGGACCTGTTCCTTGTCATACCGCTCATGCTCTCCGCGTCAGAATGTGTCGATGCACTTGATGCCGCAGATGAGCAAACCCCTCCTGAAGAACTCGAGTTGTTACGATCTACGCTTATCCTCGTAGCGATGGGTCTCTTCACTCAGCGCAAGAATCATTATCTAGCCAATGCGCTATTCCATGTCATTCGGGGCCGCATGCGACCAGCCGATGTTGCGCTGTTCAGAAGCGTTGGAAACATTGATGCAAACGTTCTAGACGGGAAACCGGACATGGCAGTTGCCGTGAGGAGCCATTGGCCCGTCAGCGTTGTGAAGAAAGAAGAGAAGGACAAGCTAATTTTGAAGAACCTGGTCGAAAGCTATACACGCTTGAACGTCAAAGATGGTGGCTCTCAGTAAGTGCCTGCAGGCTGCTAATTTCCGCTCCGAAGCATAAGATGGATACATGGACTCAAATAGATAAGCCCTTGCGACACTTAGAAAGCAAGCTTCTATCCTGCATTCGCAACAACCGAAGCCTTTACATTCGCAAGTCTCAACAACAAGTACGAGTATGGGAAAGAGCTTGCACTCAAAGTCTCCTGAGACGCTGCGTTTGCACTCTGATCACCAAAGATAGTGTCGATGACCACCGCATACCCATCCTTCGCGCTACTTTCCGTGTAGACCATCTTTTTGCCACTGTTCTCGAACACAGTGTTTTGAACGAGGGCTTGAGCGCCCATCCGCGTGTTCGCGCCGGTGTCTTGCTCCTCATTCCATAAGCCGCAAGCTTCCCGTCGCACATTGAGCATCATATACTCCCTACAGTCAGACTCAATCAACAAGAGCTCGACGCCACACAAGTTGCACGACCCAGTAGCCATACTGGACTTCTTGGTCGGCTCGCGCCAATAATGCTAGGTCGCCGTGGATTGTCTCGTTCGTCTCGGGGCCATGTTGTCGTGTAGATCCTCGTCTGAGGACCGCATGTGTGGACATGTGAGTACATCCATACTCTTCAGATCAGTCTTTGTCTGCTCCTCGGACATTCCAGTAGTGGTAGTCACTCCGATTATGTGACTCGCTTAAAGAATAGCGGCATCCTCGCGCCTGCTCGGATTTTGTTTGCATGTGATACCACCCTTTTTGACGTGTTGATGGCACCGTGTATACTGCGTCTCGTCCGACAAAGGTGCTTTGAATAGCAGTTGTTTGGCACTGAGACTCAGATGCTCACAGATGCGGTATCGGCCAAAAGCACTAGTGCAGAGCGGATTGTCTTCTTGAGTCGAGCGGTGTAGCTGCGGGGGAGCAAAAAGAGCAGTGTGGTGTAGTCTCTTGTGATGAACACACCGCACAAAGCCTCGGGTGCCCTTGAGATTCGCCAGTCGATGAGATCGATCACGAGACAGGCGAGTGTTGAATACTGATGTTTCAGTACACAGTCCGAATGTGTGTCCGTTGACGAGAAATGATGTTCTCTGACTGCAGTACGCATAGCTGAGCAGATCGGGTCCATACAGATCTTGGGCTATAATCAAGGGCGACTCGACTGGGAGCTTATAGAACAAGCTGCAGTCGTAGTTCAGTTTTGCCGCGCTCTCCCTCTGCTGATAGCGCTTGTCCACTAATTTAACACGATCGCAGACTGATAGGGTCGTGTTGAGGCGTAGCTTGGGCGCAATTTCTGATTGTTCTAGAATTCTGAGATTCGAAGTGCTGGTTGTAGATCTCTCTCTTTTTCTGATCAGCACAAGACGAAACACAACTGCAGCCTTCATTGCCGATTAGAAGCCCTGCCTGGAGTCGTGAAGAAAGCTGACAAAGGGCTGTCCTTCTGAGGGTCGGAGAGAGAGAGTCGTTCTTCAGCTGCGCATAGTCTTCTGTGTGCTCTCCGCCAAACTCACTCAACCCCTACCATGGTTGTGTGCGAACCGATGCACCAACCTAAGAAGTGGAATGAAGTTTCTTGGTTCCTGATGGAACTTTCGAGGAAAGCCCCAACAGGAAAGAAGACATGGGTTCCTGTACATGTCTTAGACATCTTGAGAGGTTCTGCCCAACTTCGGAGACGGATTCTGTCTATGCACAGGTCATGACTTGAACGCTGGAAAGCACGTAAGGGAGTCAGTAATAAAACTCGGTATATAATTATACGGATAGCCCCTAACCAACACATACGACCATAGGACGTTGAAAACAAGGCTTCCCGTTCGCTCAGCCCTATTTAAGCAACGTACCGGCGGATTAGTAGTTAGGTGGGTGACCACTAGCGAATACCCGCTGTTGTATGTTTTTGCTGTTTCTTCCCTCCATGAGGGACAACAAACCTGCTTACCTTTTGCCGATGCTGCTGCCAGAATTGGTGTGACTTGCGCGATCTCGTTCCCAACGGAAGAGCCGGATACATCCGGACAACGAGTCATGGTCTACTCCACTGCTGTCATTGTGGCTCTCCCTTAATGTTAGCAGAGCGGTGTTCTTGCACTCACACATTCAGGACGATCCATCGTGAGAAGTCTCCAGAGATGTTGATATCGTGATATAGGAATAGTATCGTCGTAATACCTGAAAGATCAAGCCAGTAGAGATTATCCCACTCCTACTCCCAAACTCCAGATGCGCCGGTGCATGAACAGTTGTCTTCCTGTGTCCTAGTTCCTCAGCGCGCGCAGGCGCTCGGTGAAGGCATCCTCCTCCTGTTCTGTAGGGCCGACCTTGGTCTTGGGTGCTTCCTGGAGATCTGACTGCAGCTCGACACCAGCCTTGTCGGCGGCTTGTGCCATCATGCGGTCGACGTCTTCTTGCGGTGTGCCGACGGCGGTCGCGGAGGATGTTATGTCCTGGTAGAGCTCGGTTGCGGAGTCGACGTTCTCGAACTGCTTCTCAAAATCGACCATGACGGCGGCGATCTGTGACTTTGTTAGCAACTACCAACATACCTTATCTTCTCCCAACTGCGATCAAGGAGCGTGTGTATCGTACCCTCTCAGGACTCATCGACTTCATAGCTACGTCCAAGCTGCGGTTGACCTTCATCATATTGCCTGTGATCTGGCGCATGGTGACGGCGGTCTGGACACGGCCGGCGACGGCATCGACTCGTGAGGCTAGTTGCAGGAGGTTGAGCTTCTCGTTCTGCTTGCGGACGGCGTTTTGGGCGTAGATGCGGGCGATATCGTTGTGGCCTTGCTTCATAGCCTGTGGTGTGTAGACGTAAGTTGTAGTTCTCCGAGGTTGCTCAGACCTTGCGCACCTTCTCCAGCTTCGCCTTCTCTTGCGCCTCCTCCTTTCCGGCCTTGAGCGACTGGCGGTTCAGCGACTTGGCTGTGAACTGTGAATATCAGTATGCATGCATGATTGGGCCGAAGTGGACGCGCTAGCGTACCTTGAGGTTAAAGAGGGCGTTCTCGAGACCGGACATATTGGCGATGTTTTGCGTGTGTCCAGTTGTTGTGCAGGGTCTAATGCAGGATAGGGCTGTGTGGTGGTGCAAGTGATAGGCAGAAGGTGGGCTGCTGCGGCTGTTTGCCGGCGTTCTTGTGGTTCGCGCGAGCCCACGTCACCGCCCAGCGGGGCAGCCTTGCACAGCACCTGGGCATGCATCACTTGCTGCGAGTGGTCACCACAACATTCAAAGAAGAGGTATGTGGCGCATGCGGAAAGCTCTTTAGTCCGGCTGCACAATCTTGTGCAGTTCTCAAAAGCTTCCGCCATATGGTATTATGTTGACTGTCTTGCAGCTCTTTGGAGATTTGCGGCCCGTGGTTGCCGTCTGAATGCCCTTCATTGTGTCCCATCTAATATCCCAAACGCCATCCGAGACCTGTATGGTCAACGCCCGCAACGCCTCGTAGCCTGTATCGCATTATTCATGAAGGCGCCGTCAACTACGAGGGCGCCGAGTTGAACTTGTCCGTGGCCGATCGGAACAGCTCTTCTTGCGCGCGAATGAGCTCCTCCTCGGTCATGCCACTCTGCTCGATCTTTGTCTGCTTCTTCTCGCGGTTCTGTGCTGTGTTAGTGTCGGTACAAGCTAAATGGAGTAATTCGTCGCGCACCTGTTGCTGCTTCTTGTAGTCCTGCGCAACTTCGAGAATCGCAGGCACGTACTCTCCGAAATCAAGCTCTTCCAAAGCTGCCTTGACGTGCTCGCAGGCTATTGTCTTCTTTGCATCCTTCTCTGCAATCTCATTGGCTTCAGACGATATGAGCGTAATGAACTCGACGCAGCATTCTATGAGCAAGTCGCGTGAATCTTTCGCAAAGGTCATGCCGGGTTCCGTCGCCAGGATGTCTTGCACAATCTTCTGCACGGTCGCTGGACGCGTTAGTTGCCTGAATCGACCCCAGAGTTCAAGATGAAACGCACCTTTCGGGAGCGACAGGTCATCGTTGCCGCCAAACTCGCGGTCAGACATGGTGAGCGTTTGCGCAGTATTTCGGTTGTCTCGAAACGCAGCGCGCCGCCTTGCGGATCTTGACTTTTATGTATACAAAGAAGGCGCGCCGCGCCGCGCATGGCAGGAACAACATTGCTCCTTCCCCGACCGGCCACCCAATCAACAACCAGCTATGCACACACCAACGCCGATGTCATTCGTGACACCCTGGGACGTGGGCACCGGACCTGGTGCTGGGAATGACCGGGTTGGGAAATGCAGAAATCAATTTGGGGACTCGAGATTCCAGTCTTTCCGGTCTTGGTCCTCTCCATTCCCCAAGGCAGCTCGCCCGGGCATGTCAGCTGCTCGAAACAGCAGATCACATGAAAGTCACTCAAGTCACTCCAGTCTGTCGAGTCGCGCTCCTCCCAATGACTACAGATTCCGCCCTGCGGCTTATCAGCTCAGGGTCCTCGCGGCCGTGACGCCCGCGGCGGCACATGGAGCTCGCCATCGGTGCATCAAGGGTGTGGATCATTGCGTTGTTTCCTGTAACGACAGTTTCCGCAAGACGCGCAGGGAGATTGGGCAATACCTCGTGGATACCACTTCATTCCACTTGGTGCACCACATCAGTTGTGAGGTCGTCCGCTGCCCACTTGATTAAGGACTGATACGGCGGAGTGGAGCCGCAACACTGGCAGCACCGAGCAGTTCCCTCAGCGATTGGCACGCTTCGCCAGGGTCGTCTCGCTCGCCGATCCACGATGCCGGTGCGCGTCCACTTTTTCGTCATCGTGCTGCATCCCCTTGGCGCGAGGGAGGGCACTTCTCCTGCTTGGGCGGCAGAAAACGCGAGCGAACAACGACCCTGGCGGCCGGTCAACCTGCTGCTCACCGAGCACAGACTAAAGTGCACTGCGAGTGGTGTCGACAGATGACAGTAGTGGCGGTGAAATAATGCCAAACAAACCGTGCCAGTGCTCGCCCTGTCGAATGCAGGCGCCAGGGTCGCTGCCGGTTGCGTGCTGCGTGGTGCTGCAATCGCTGAATCCTGATGCGTGCCGGACAGTGAATGCGCTGCCTGGCTCGTGTTCTCGAGGTCATGATTTTGTGTTGAGGTGAATGAGCGGCACTGCACTTGCCTATCTCGCGCAGTCACCGCGGCGTCTGGCTATCTCACTGACCATATCAGCATCAACTCGCGCAGAGCATGTCGCACAGCTGCCAGTCATTCAATCACTGCCCAGCGCGCGCGCCGCCAATATCATACATCCCTCAGGCGCTGCCCGCCGTGGTGTGCAATTCCCAACGGCTCCCGAGATTCCGCCCTACGCATGAAGTTAGCTGTTAGTCCTGCTAGCTTTGTTAGGTCCCTCTTGTCGCTGGCCCACGCAGCGAGTCCCAAAGGTACCCAGTCCAAGTACCGCGCTGTTCACCGCCGCCCTGGGAGAACTCGGGTGTCTTTCTTCGCGCGACGCTCGTGCAGGCCCGATAGAAGCCTTAGCAGAGTTTTTTCATTTCATTGCTGCGGCTAACGCTGTTTTAGCGCAGCGAGCCGGGTTCCAGTTGATTATCTATTACATATGACTTCACGCCCGCAACACATGGACCTGGTCACTTCGTCTCCCGCGACTTCAAGCGTACGTACTGCCAGCACAGCATCCACCGCCAGCACATCGCGAGCCAGTCTCCGGGCAACCACCACCACCATTCCATCCAGTGCTGCTGCCGTCGATGCTCGTCCAGCTCGACCCGGACTAGTATCCCGCGCTTCTGAGCTTTCCTCTCCCACCAAGGCCTCGCGACCCCGCCGTCACCTGTCCACCAAGTCGCAGAGCGCAGTGCCAACGCTGTCCACTCTGAACGCCAGCAACAACGAGAAATCCACTCCTACCACCACCACCACCAAAAAGCCCGCTCCCCGCCCGCCGCCCAAGTTTGGCAAAATGACCTCGTCCAACGGTGGCGCTCCCTCAGCCGCAGCCGACCTGCTGCGGCAAGCAATGGGCAACCAGAGGTAAGCCGCTCCTGTTTTCTTTGTGCATTTTGTTGCATTTCGCCGGGTAGTGGTGGTGTGCAAAGCTCGCAAAAAGGGCAGTTGCGGCCACGCTTAGCTCAGCACCCAGCGGGCAGCCAGTAGCGCAGCTGCTGAATGCCGATGTCAACGTTACACACCCTCTGCCCTGGGTCAGCTTTTTGCCGCAGCACCTTTCTTTCTCGGCAGCATTATCATCTCGCACTCCCTCGAAACTGCTCGTGCACGCACACACGACTGCCCGCACCGCAGCAATAATGCCGACCCACAACAACGCCCTACTAACGCCGCACAGAGCAGCGACCCACGATGACGACGGCCACGATCAGATCGGCTCCACCAGCTCGACTCCACCTGGTGCCTCAACACCGCGTCCCGATCCCACTGATAAACGACTGCCGGGTATCCTGCACAGCTACTTTGGTCAGGTTCGTGATTCCCTCTTGCCCCAGAGCAAATCTTCGTCAAAAAGTTCCAACCCCGCACCTGCTTCTTCAGACGCCGCATCAATGGAATCGAAAGAGAAGGACAGCACAGAGAAGGCCGCCCCTCACCAGACCATGCTGCCTAGCCCTGCGCCCAGTGCCTCTTCTCGAACCCCCTCAGCTTCGCAGTTGAATGGTGAAACAGAGAAGCTAACAGAAGGCGACTTTTCGTCGCCGCAGAATCAGGCTACCCCTCCTCAGACTCCTCGCACACGCTCACAAGAAGGCAAGCCCCCAACATCGAGCTTGTCACGCACCTCGCTTGCGTCAAATAACTCAAGAGAGTCGAAGGGATCGAATAAGTCGGACAAGGACGCAGCTGTCGTGGGAGCTCCTAAGGGGAAGCTCGCTGTGACTATCACAGAGGGACGTGACCTGCGTGCAAGTACAGATCCCTACTGTGTTATCCAGTTCCAGTGGGCCGAGTACATTTCAGATGGACCAAAGCATGACGACACCAAGGGTCGCCGCGGTCCCATGCAAATGCGGAGGACCGAGAGCGAGATGCAGAAGCCGATGGCTATCCCTATGAAGAGTCGTCAGAGCAGCAACAGCGGCCACAGCTCTGATGCTAGGGAGGATAACTTTGAGGAGACGACCAACCCAACTTGGGAGCATGAGGCCGAATTGTATGTCCCCTGCAAATTCCGCACGATTGCTCATACTGACGAAAACTAGTGATGTTGTCGGTGACCACGCTGAGGTCGACATCTCCGTGTATGACCGAGCGAACGGCGAGGCTTTCCTTGGTCACGTCCGCTTCTGTCCCAATCTTATTGAGTACGATCAGCCATATGATGGCTGGTTTGCCCTTGAGCCCCGCGAGGGCGAGAGTGCCAAGGTCACTGGCGAGATTCACCTCAAGCTTGATTTCCACAGGATCGAGAAGAAGTCGTATGGTCCCGAAGACTTCGAGATCCTGAAGCTCATCGGCAAGGGCACATTTGGCCAGGTTTTCCAGGTTCGCAAGCGTGACACCAAGCGGATTTACGCCATGAAGGTCCTTTCGAAGAAGGTCATTGTTCAGAAGAAGGAAGTCGCACACACCTTGGGCGAACGCAACATCCTCGTCCGGACTGCAATGGCTGACTCTTCATTCATCGTGGGCCTCAAGTTCTCCTTCCAGACACCGTCTGACCTTTACCTGGTTACCGACTACATGTCTGGAGGTGAGCTTTTTTGGCATCTCCAGAGGGAAGGTCGTTTCCAGGAGGCTCGTGCAAAATTCTACATCGCTGAGCTGATCCTGGCTTTGCAGCATTTGCATGAGCACAACATCGTCTACCGTGATCTAAAGCCAGAGAACATCCTGCTCGATGCCAACGGCCACATTGCCCTTTGCGATTTTGGTCTCTCCAAGGCCAACCTTACCGAGAATGCTACAACCAACACATTCTGCGGTACTACCGAGTACCTGGCGCCTGAGGTACTTCTGGACGAGCACGGCTACACGAAGATGGTCGATTTCTGGTCGCTTGGTGTGCTAGTGTTCGAGATGTGCTGTGGCTGGAGCCCCTTCTATGCTGAAGACACCCAGCAGATGTACAAGAACATTGCGTTCGGAAAGGTCAGGTTCCCCAGGGATGCATTGAGCACCGAAGGTCGCAACTTTGTGAAGGGCCTTCTCAATAGGAACCCGAAGCACAGACTTGGCGCTACTCGAGATGCTGTGGAGTTGAAGGAGCACCCATTCTTTGCCGACATTGACTGGGACGCTCTTTCGAAGAAGAACGTTGTGCCACCTTTCAAGCCTAAGCTCAAGGGCGAATTGGACGTCTCGAACTTCGATCCCGAGTTCACAAACGCCCTGAACGGCAACGGATCCCTGAATGCTCGCGCTGCTGCGTTGGCATCTGGTGTTAACCCCGCCTCGACGCCTCTCTCACCAACAATGCAAGCCAACTTCGCTGGCTTCACGTTTACTGGTGAAAGCACCATGGAGCAGCAATTTGGAGGCAGCAGGACTCATCACGAGAACGATCGCATGGAAGAAGACGACAAGGACGACATCAACTGGGACAAGCCAGCCGGACGCGGTGACAGAATGTCTGGCGTCATTCCCAGCAACAACGAGCACGATATTTTCAATCATGGCCAGATGGACGTCTAAATGAACGCCCTCTGCTCAAAGGCTGGTTCCGACAAAAGTGTTTCAGCAGCGTTGCTATGAGTTCTACGAACAGTCATTGGGTGGCCGGGACGCGCCATTGACCACTCGTTCGTCTTTCTTCTGGATACCCATGCCTATCCTCCTACGAAGGCCGCAAATTGCGCTTATGGCCTATCGCATATCTTTTCGTTTTGCACGTAGGCTTTTGCCGCACGTTTATCATCACACTTTCAGCGAGCGCATAACGACGTCGAGTGCCATATCGGAGCACCGCGACATGCGGTCAGTGGGACTGACCTTGGAATCTACATACCACCTATGAACCTGAACGTTCGTTCTTATTACAACAGGAAAATACACGACCGAGTATGCCTCAGAGGTACGACCTTGCTTGGAATGCCGGATATGGATATTCATTTCGTGGGGTTGCCTTCATTGCATTGCGTGGGGTGCTTTCGCGGAGCATTGTGTTTGTTTTGTGGTCATTCACTTTTGCTGGCGTATGGTCTGTTCGTTGTGCATCACGCATGTTTCTATCGCGCGCTTCGAGCATGTTTGAATTTGGGTCATCGCATCGTCTTCAATGTCAATGAGTGGGCTGGATAAGGGTCAAATAAAGGCTGGCACTCTGTACATATGGACTGCACAAACATGATTACCAAGAACTACGGTAATGGTAATGAAACAATATGTCAATCGCGTTGCTCTCGGGTTGTGTTGTCACTCAGCAATTTGAACGATCTTGATTGCGGTGCCGACTTCGGCTACGTAGATGGTCGTCTTCAAGAGAGTCTGGTCTGCCTAGTCCATATCAGGTATAGACGTTTACGAGCTGGTGAATCGACATCGACCTCGGCAAACCTCTTCAGCTCTGAGGAGCTTGGAACCGTGATTACCGCCCCGCTCACACCTCAAACTTCTTCCAGCTCACGTACCTGGGTTCCGTATAACATAAAGCATAATCGCGTTGCATTCAATTTACATATCATCACAATCATCATGAGCGAGAAGGCAGGACCTGGTGTTGGCTTTGAGTTTCCAAGCTACGAGGTTTCGTGGTTGAAGCGTGATCTGTTGCTTTTCGCAGCAAGCATCGGCGCTACTTACCCTGACGAGTTGCACTTTCTCTATGTAAGTCACACATAGTAAATCAAGCCATGCAAGTCACCTGCTAACAGCCACTGCAGGAACTGCATCCCAAGTTCGCAGCATTCCCCACATATCCCATTATTCTGCCTTTCAAGCACACCGATCAGGAAGTAATCGACTTCTACGCTCGCTCGAACGCTGAGCCAATCGCTGGTGTACCCAAGTTCGACACCAAGCATGTCCTCGACGGCGAGCGCAAGCTCGAATTCCTCAAGCCGATTCCTGCGTCCAGCGAAGGTCGCAAGTTCGAGATCCGGAGTAAGGTGCTCGGTGTCTACGACAAAGGAAAGCCCGGCACAGTTGTCGAGACAGAGCAGAGGCTTGTAGATGCCGAGACTGGCGAGACATACAGCAGGGCTGTTGGCAGTGGGTTTTACGTTGGTCAGGGTGGATGGGGAGGTCCCAAGGGTAAGCATCCTGCCCACACGCGCACTCATCACACAGCAGACTCACACTTGTACAGGGCCCAAGGTTCCCAGCTACCCACCCCCCGAGCGAGCGCCTGACGCGACCCGCATCGTCCAGACCACAATGGAGACCGCACACATCTACCGCCTGAACGGCGACTATAACCCCCTTCACGCCGACCCCGAGCCTGGCAAGAAGATGGGCTTTGGTGGTCCCATTATTCATGGCTTGTACAGTTGGAACTCATCTGCACATGCCATCCTACAGGCGTTTGGCGCAAGCAAGCCGGAGAACCTTAAGGAGTTCCAGGCCCGTTTCGCAGCGCCTGTCAAGCCCGCTGACAAGCTCATCATCGAGATGTGGAGGACCGGCGAGAAGGCTGATAATGGGTTTGAGGAAATTAGATTCGCCGTGCGTGTGGAGGGTGGGAAGACGGTGTTGACAAACGGAAGGGCGATCGTCAAGGTCGAGGGCCAAATCAAAGCCAAGCTATAAGGGTTGTACGAACAGTCTTAGTAAAATGAAGCGTGTTTGTCTATAGGCTCTTCGAAACGTTACCTTTGCTACGTCAGCAGTTGTACCAGCACCAGACGTTATCATTGAAAGGTGGATCTCCTCACCAGTGCAGTTAGATCCTCCGCATCCTGACCGATATCTTATCAGATCAGATGAAGGAGTAGGATCACGTGCAGTTCGACATTTGGCTCCACGTATCTTATGCCTCGGAAACTGAAACACTTCAAACGAACACCAACACCAGCTGTGTCCGGCAAGCACGGCACTAGTCACGACTGGCTCCTGCCTAAGGAAGCAAGGGACGATGCTCTGTCCGTTTCAATCGAGTTTGCGCTGAACCAGGGGTTTCGCGACTTGACCAGCTTTCCAACACCAAACTTACCGTCCACGAACATGAAATAGCCACAACGTCTTCTAGCTCAGACACCTCAGGAGCGACTGACGCCTTGGACCACTCAATTGCGCGCAACATGTTGTTCTCCCTCCCATCCTCCCTTGCGGCCCTGACATACCTCCTCTCCGCAACCCCAACACACGCCTACAAGCCGCTCTCGGACAGCTTTCTCAAAGCCATCCCCTCGCCAGGCGATCTCTTCGACCACCAAAGCGGGTCGCTGCTCGCGCCAATCCTCGTTCCCCGCGTGCCCGGCACTGCAGGCCAAACATCCGCACAACAACACTTCGTCTCGTATTTCCAGCGCGAGCTCCCAAAATGGGAGATCTCATGGCAGAACAGCACAGCCACGACGCCCACATCTCGTGGCAAGAAACTGCCCTTCCAGAACATAGTCTTCAAGCGCGAGCCGCCCTGGGTCAAGCCAGGGCAAAGTAATCTGCTCACGCTGGTTGCGCACTATGACAGCAAGATTGCGCCGAAGGGGTTCATTGGTGCCACGGACTCGGCGGCTCCCTGTGCGATGCTGATGTGGGTTGCGAAGGTCGTGGACGGATATGTGCAGCGCATGTACGATGAGATGCAGGAGCTGCAGGAAGGCGGAACGGTGGAAATGGACATGGGTATCCAGATCCTGCTACTAGACGGAGAGGAAGCATTCCAGTCGTGGACGGACACAGACAGCCTGTACGGTGCGAGGTACGTACACTCTTCTGCGCAGCACCGGGCGCGTGTCTATCAAAGCGCAACTGCTAATCGTTTGATACAGGAGCCTCGCAACAGAATGGGCAGGCATACGCAACCCACCCTCCTCCAAGTTTTACCAATACCGCACACCCCTCAGCCAGATCAGCCTATTCATGCTGCTCGACCTCCTCGGTAGCGCGGACCCAACCGTGCCCTCCTACTTCCCCACAACGCACTGGGCGTACCGCCACCTCTCGTCTGTCGAATCGCGCCTGCGAGACCTGAACCTTCTCGAATCGAGCCCCAAAACGCCTTTCCTGCCCGACGTGAACATGACGATGGCCGGCTGGGGAGGCATATCAGATGACCATCTGCCGTTTATCCATCAGGGTGTAGAAGTGCTGCATGTTATCCCCAGCCCGTTCCCGAAGGTCTGGCATACCATGCAGGATGATGGGGCGCATTTGGATGCAAAGACCGTGAGGGATTGGGCGAGAATTGTTGCGGGGTTTGTGTTGGAGTGGTTGGATATGATGGAGGTTTGGGATGGGGACGAGAAGGGTGCTGGGGATGGGAGTGGAAATGGGGCATTAAAAGGGTGATTTTGGATAGAAAGAATGCAATGTTGGATACCACCGTTTGTTCTTGCTGCAGGATTGCTTCGGAGATTCGGCAACGCGGCAGCCTTTACAAGTGATTGTCCACCGCCTTAAGGGAAATCCGCATGACGCTGTCACCAATGTCCACGCCAAATTTGCCGTCAATGGTACTCCGCAGCAATGATCTCAGCAGCCCTTTCCGCAATTCCATACACCGCTGTCTGGATATTCGCACTAATCATAAGCGGAATCACACTCGCATCCACGACCCTCAAGTTCCTCACCCCATACACCCTCAACTCCGGATCAACAACCCCTCCATCCTCCTTGGGCAACATAGCACACGTGCCCAGCGGGTGATAGAACGTGCTCACATTCTCCCTGACATACGCTTCCCACTGCTCGTCGGTCTGCGTGTCAAACCCAGGGTCGTACTCTCTGACCCACAGCTCCTTGAACGGGCTCGTTGTGCCCATTTTGCGCAAGTACTTGGCTGCTTGCTTTGTGGCTTCGAGGTCGAAGGCGTTGCTGATGTAGCGGGGGTCGATGATGGGTGCGGCGGAGGCGTTGGCGCTGCTGATGTGCACTGAGCCGCGCGCGAAGGGGTGCATGACGCCTGCGAGAAGGGTTGCGTAGTTCTTGCCGTAGCCGGAGGTCGTGTTGGATGGGTAACCGCGCGTGCCGATGTAGCCGTCGCCGAAGACGACTTGGAGGTCTGGTGTAAGGGAGGTGGGTTCTGAGAGGAAGGAGAGCTTCATGCGGTCGATGGCGTTGGTAGGGTCAGCGACGGACTTTGCGAGATGTAGAAGTCTACTGCTGTTGCCGGCTGTTGTATGCCATTTGAGGAAGCCGTAGCAGCTGCCGCTGTATTGGTAAAGAGAGGTCTGTCCTTGACGCCATAACTCCAATTCGATCGCGGCTCGGGTCTGGTTGTAGCGCAGAACGTCCAGACCGGTGATGTTTGGCTGAAGTCCGTAGGTCGTCTGAATGCGCAGATGGTCTTGGAGGTTCTCGCCCACCCCAGGGAGGTCGATCTTCTGGTCGATGCTAGCTTTGTCAAGGACGATCTTGCGGCCTATGCCGGAGAGCTCCAATAATTTTGGCGAGAGTAGACTCCCAGCTGAGAGGATGACTTCTTTCCTGGCGTTGATCGTTCTCCCGTCCTGCAGCTCGATTCCAGTCGCCGTAGTCCCGTTCATATGTATCCTACTGACGCTGGTATTTGGTAGGATAACGAGGTTGTTGCCAGCTCTAGGGATGTAGTCGACAGAGTAAGAGCGCGTGTGGTTAGACAGACGATGGGTAGCTGGTTGGTACATCGTCCCAAGACTGTCTCCGTTCAAAGATTCCAGGTTTTGTTGCAAGCCTAATGACTCCAACGTTGGAATGCACGCTTGCACATGCGGCGGTGGGTTCTCAATGAGCGCCGTCTCGACAGGTCCGCCGTAGCCAACGCCATCCTCACCGTACTGTGCTATGCCGTCCATGCGTTGAAAGTTCTCGGCTCGTAGCATGGCAGAAAACATGGTTTTCCAGTTCCACCCTGTGTTTCCAAGCTCTTCCCATGCGTCATACTCACGACTGCTGGCGCGGTTCCAGATGAGCAGATTCAGGGCACTGGACCCGCCGAGTACCTTGCCACGGTTGTGAGTGATCGATCTGTTGTTGGCTGCTGGCTGAGGGACTGTTGCCAGACTCCAATCGTATACCGAACTGAACGTCGATCCCCTCAGGCCTGGAATGTAGATTCTGCTTTCGTTGCGACCATCTTGGCCGGCTTCAACTACTAAGATGCAGTCATTTACGAGCTCCTGGCTGAGACGTGTGCCTACGACGAGTCCAGCTGTTCCCCCACCGATAACAACCTTCGCCTGTCAGTGAGACTCAAAATATGTATGGATTGGGCGTGAAGATCGTACGAAGTCGTAGCTGTCAGCGTTTGCTTGACACAACGCGCTTGCCAATGGCAGCAATCCCAGCAGAAGCGCTCTCATGCTGTGTATGTCAGATTTAGGATCTTACAAGGGTCTCGGCTGTGCCGCAGCCCTGTGGATCGGAAGTGCTGGAGGATTCCGGGGTGATGGTACAGCTCTGCTGCTGTCTACACGCACAACTGTGTTCCAAGGTTGTTACGCAACGAGCGGCTCGGCATATGGATACCGAACATATACCTAGGTACCATGTCGTGGACGGCTGACATGCTTGCCATACAAAATGAGCCGTCTGTTCGCCGTGGCAGGTTCGCATGTCTGCTGCATGGTTTCGTTAATTATAAGACAGGGATTAAGGTGCCCTTTAGGCAAACTGCAGACGGAGACTGCATCCACCAGTCGGAGCACAACCGGCAAGGATTGTTGCAACCTTCGCACGGCTCGTGCATGCATCGAGCGCGTCGGTCAAATTGTCCCGAGGTGGATGTGTCAATGTGGAAAGCGCCTTCTGAGAGGCTGAGGAAGGTAGAGGAACTTTGACGTCACCACGCCAATACGAAACTCAACCAGAGACCAGAGAGTCTTCAACAACAGCCTTGCGATGGAATGGCATCCACGCGAACGTCATTAGCGAAGTATCCTCGCGCCTGACTATCGTTTCCTGGGATCTTCGCCAGAAGACGGGGTGAGCCGCCCCTGTGCCACAAAACCCTTGCTCTTCCACTACGTTTAGCAAGCCAAAAGTGGAGATGATCCTTCGACACCCCTTGAACGATTTGGCGACCGTTTCACGACAATACGGATGTCCCCATAATCGACCATAAACACTCGATGTCGACCGCGCATTCTTCTCATGTCACGTTATGATGTCCCCGCTCTACGCTCGCCAGCCGGACGACAGCGATGGCGACAAAGGCCCTACACTAATCGTCGTCTCTAGTGCATTTACAACAATCGCATTCATCACCACTGTACTCCGTCTGTGGGTCCGCCGAGCGCGCCGAGCACTGGGGAGCGACGACTATGCCATCGCGGCTGCCATGGTGCTCACTATCATTGAGGCTGCTTTGACTATACAAGCCGTTACCCATGGCAAAGGGAAACGTACCGTATACCTGGACAGAAACGAGATCAATTACATCAGCATGTTCAGCTGGCTTGCTCAGATATTCCTCTTTCCAGCGATGGCGCTCGTAAAGGTGTCTGTTTGTCTGCTCATGACGAGATTACACGGCTCCAAGAAGTTGAGATGTGTCACTCGGAGCATCATCACGCTGTTGCTACTGGCCGCCTTGGAGGTAGTGATTGTTCTACTGGCCCAATGTAGACCCATCAGCGCATCCTGGCAGCCGCTTTCAGGGGCATGTTGGCGAACAGATGTCCGATTGTACTCCATCTACGCGCAAGTTGGTGAGCCAACATGGGTTATGGGGAAGTTTCTCATACTGACTGATCAAAAGCTATCTCCATTGCAACTGATCTCAGCTGTTCGCTCCTGCCAATCGCAATCCTGTGGAACGTGGATATGCCGCTCTCAAGGAAAGCATCGATCTGCGCGCTAATGGCGCTTGGGCTAATGTGAGTTGTTACTCATCGAGTACGTAGAGACAAACCACTAACAGTACGACAGTTGCACAGCCTGCTCCGCAGTAAGAGCCCGATCGCTCAGTTGGAGTTCGAAAGATGTCTCCTGTGAGTTTAGATCGATGCAAATCCACACACTCGATACTGACACTATGACCCCAAGATGCATATTCCATAGCCGGAATCTGGGCAATGTAAGTTACATCCATCACGTTTGATCTACTCCAATTTACAGCAACAGGAGCGAACTTGGTCTCGGTGTTATTGCCTCAAATCTAGCTCTTTCGCGTTCGATCTACTATCATTTCGTGGGATATCGCGGTGCGACAGGGACAAGTAAAAGCTTACAGGAAAGGCCGCACACTCTAGCGACACGACTGTCTCAAAGACTCCGACTTTCTGTTGGTACAGTTCAGCCGACAACTTCCCTGAGTGTCATCTCCATGGCCGATCGCGAACATGGAGACTTGTCACCGAGCCCGATCACCGTCCGAGCTCCAAGAGTACGAATGCGTCAGACTTCCGCTAAGAAGTGAGTTCACTTGGGATGCGCTCGATCTTCGCCCCTGCCATCGAATTCATGCACAACAAACCGCGCTTGCGGGATACAACAGTCATGAACAAACGATAGCTCGATTGTACCTATGGCAATTATGACCAGCGACCCTGGCTACTTGCCGTAGCGCTGAGGAACAGTTGACACAGGCGGATACTTTGGAGGCGCAACGAACCGTACAGGCAGAGGTCTGATAATCTTCGGCCTGGCCGATCCCTCAACTCTGGTCAAGAGACAGTTGACTCAACACCGATTACTCGCTTGCGTAACCATGGCCATCATTGACACCTTTCTCGTCTTCACGTTGGTATGCATCGCCGCACATTCTTGCCACGTCCTGCTACTGGAGTATGCCAAAGCGAGGTTACCCCTAAGTATGGTGCATAGCCACTCCATCCGGTACATGCCAGTGGCACCAACCACATTCTCGCTCATCATCTCGGTCATGCAAAATTTTCGGAAGCTACTGCACACAGGACTCTGCTCCGAGGTACAAGATCATCAACCCTGACGTTGGCGGTGTCGGGGTTCTCCTGGGTCTGTTCCTTCCATCACCGGTCTTGTAGAGGGTATTGATTTTGGCCATTGGAAAGCTGAGCACTCGAACCTTGGAAACCCCAAGCCGAGTACTGGTATTATTCCTGGGAGGCAGCCTCGGGTCAGACACAATCGATTCTGATAGCTTTGGCGTATCGAGGAGCTATAAGAATATTCTGCTTGGTCACGGATATAGTCTCCAGGACTGCATCGCTTGTTCAATGGACTTAGAGGAAGATCAGTGTTTGCATTTCTTGCATAAAGTCTCTAGAGAGGAGATTGACAACATTCCAGCTGAAGTGCTCGATTGCTTTTGGCCTTGTGACGGACAGACACTACATCAACAAACGCAGACATCACGACACCGTACGCAATATCAACCTATAGGATGCCCAGATCGGGGACCCCGACAGGAACATCAAGCCCAAACAAAGATGCTGGCGCATTCTCAAACTCCACACTCTTGCACTTCACATTGACACATTCCGCCCTAACACTCACAAGCCCCGCCGCAGTATCCAGCTTCAAATCCGTGACCGGCTCTTTTATCTGTACCATGTTCGTCTCCAGCAGCGCAGTAACAGTACAAATTATATTGCTGCCGGACATGGCGGCAGACTCCTCGCTCTCCGTAATCAAGAACCCCGCATCCGCGTCCGGATTGCACGGCGGCATGATAACATTCGTGCACATGGAGACGCGGCCGCGTGACTCGTTGAGCACCAGGTTCCGGATGTTGTCGTGCTTCATCCACATGTGAATCATCTTGTCGTACACGGTTGCGCCGGAGACGTCGAGGATGCCACCGACAATGACGTCGCCAACTTCGCCTTCGGCGTGGACGCCGATGATGTCGAGTTTGCGGGAGAAGTGCATTGTTCGTGGTGTTCGAGTTTCGTGGAGACAGTGAGGCTAGAGGTGAGGACGTAAATGGGGTTCGAGATTGAGGAGAGGCGCGCCGCTTTGGGTAAGCTTCTCCGTGAGTTTTGGTAAGGGTACAGTGCTGATTCATCCATGGCATGTCGTAGCAATCGAGGTCGTCGCTGAATGACTCAATGCGTCTCCGTTTTGCTGGATTTTGCAACTCGCGAAACTGCCTACTGCGAGATGGAGGCACCTAATGCTTCATTGCTTGGAAGAAGGACGATGAACCCAGTCTGCCATTGTCTTGCCGGCCTCGAAGTGCTGCGCGACATGCTTCATGCGAGCTTCGACAGACTTTAAACCCGTCTGACAGAAGCCGCACCACAGTGCCAGGGGATTTATGTGCACGACTGGTCGTTCCCATGTAGGAGGCACCTTCACCATCGACTTTTCTTTTTCTGAGGCGCCCTTTAAGTGCCATCCCTGAATGTGTCTCTTCAATGAATATTCTCTTGGAAAAGCGCGGCGGTGAAGGGGTCTGGCAGCGCACTTAGAAGCTTTGTGTTGCTCGAGATGATCTGCACTTTCGATTGTCTTGGAGCAGAAATGGCAAGTAGAACCTGGGTCCTGCATTCCGTCTACCATACATATCCACTCGGTCGACCGATAGCCGTGGACCGCAGACTCGTGGTCTTTCCAACCTCGGGACTGATGGAAGGACGACGGACAGGCGGTACATTGATACTTCTTGTGTGTCGTCTCTGTCGCCTCCTGAGTTTGAGTGGCTTCATCATATGGTCTTGCCATCCTGGATTGCCTTGGCCTCCTTGGCCAGAGCGGCCCTTTCTCCTTGCGGAGTTCGTCGGGAGACCTTCGTGGAAGATTCCGGAGTTTTACAACTGAGCCCCGTAGCTCTTGGGACATGCGTGGATCATTAGCTGGTGGCTTGATACACCTTCGTAGGTATACCAAGCGCTGCCCTACCTCTTCTTGGGATAGCTCGGAGGCAGATACAAGGGTCTGCATCTGCGCTTCATCGGGGTATGGGTCCTGCAGATTGTTCCGAAACCATTCCATAATCAAGTAACTCGATTTCCCTCCATTTTCGCCATGGGCATCGATGTTTCCAATCCTTAATTGGCTCATGTACCCTTTTACCGACCGCCTCGTGCGAGAGGTTAAAACAGCTAGTTCGTCCACCTCAGCTTCTGTCGGCCAAGGATGCGACTGATGATCAAGAAACCATTTTCTGATGGGCCAGGGACTTGGACTTGCCCGGATCCGGCGCTGTCCACCGTCTTTCGCTTCCCCAGGCTGACTGCTGTAACACCTTGAGAACAGTATTCGATCTGCGCTGCAAGAGGGACGCGCTACAGATCATCCGTCAGTAACATGATGCATGTCATGCAAAGATATCTGACGTCCGAGAGCATCGATGGATGTTGTAGAGTGAGAGCATTGCTATCTCTAGCTGAAGACGTTTTGGAGAGAGGCAAGTGCATACAATTAAGAGTTAAGCTTACTAATGATGCGAGTCCATTGTACACAATTTGTGATATACAGCAAAGCCATAATGGAACCGGATGCGAGTACCTGCAGCCGAGGCGGCCGTTCTGCGTTTGTTGCGCAAAGTAAGGAAGCTGGCAGTGTTGACTAACAGAAGACGTTCAAACGGCGTCCTGACGCATCGCGCTTGCTAGCCGAGACGCGCAACCGCGCCGCTTCCACCAGCCACACCCAAGCTGACTCGGACTTGCATCATGGAGTCGCAGCGGCTGAAGACAAAACTCTAAATTCATCAAAACTTGCAATTGATTATGTTGAATAAATCGCCGCATATTCTTCGCTTTTCTTTCCTTTTTTTCAGACATTAAAAGAGCTTTCACATCCCCCCTTCTGTTCACGCCTTACCCTACGGCTGGCCTGGCCACACAGCGTCAGCAATACTCCTTACGAGCTGCAGCTTCCTGCGCATATCCTCGTAGCCCAGCGAGTTGCCCTCCGCATGCGACGCAAATCCGCATTGCGGGCTAACGCAGCACTGCTGAATAGCGTCCTCGCGCGACTGTCCTGTGCCTTTTGCGATCCAGTCGGCGGCCTGGTTGACGCGAGCGATCATCTCGTCCTTGTTCTCGAGCTCGGGGAACTTCGACGTGATGACACCGAGGACGACATTCTTGTTCTTAGGTAGGTGGGCGAGAGGCTCGAAGCCTCCGGCACGGGGTGTGTCGTACTCGAGGTAGTACGTGTCGACGTTCAGATCCTGCTAATATTAGCCGTGCAATCTGATGCAGCGATAAGTGCGCGTACCTGGAACAGCTTCTTGGCGATGTTGTCGTAGGCACCTTCCGAGAAGTGACGGCTGCCGACGTAGTTGCCCCTGCACAAGTGAATGCCGAGGTGCATGTCCGACGGGCGCTCGAAGCACTTGTTGTAGAACTTGACGTACGCGTCGAACATCTCGTCGGCTGTCTTGTTGTTCTCCTTGTCTGCAGCCCAGCCCTCCAACATGTCCTTCGAGCAGAAATATGCCAGGTTGGGGTCATCGATCTGGATGTTCCTGATGCCTTGCGAGTGCAAGATCTTCAGCTCCTCCTGATAGGCCTTTGCGACGTCCTCGAAGTACTCCTCGTCGTTCGCATACACCTCCTTGGGGAAGCTGCGTCCGTTCAAGTAGCGGAAGTGGTACCAGCTAGGAGAGATTAGGGTGATCTTGATGTTCTTCCACTCACTCTCGGGAAGCAAGCTCTTCATGAGATCCACCTCGTACTGGTTGCTCGACTTGCCGGTGTGGCTGATCTTGTCAACACAGACAGTAACGTGGTTGGGCACCTCCTTAGCCTCCATGAAAGACTTGACGTCGGGTGCGTAAGGCCGGAAGATGCCAGAATCGTAGCCCTTCAGCACACCGAGTTGGAGCTCCTTCATGCCGTTAAGGGTCTCGAAGAAGGTGCCCCAGAACATATGCCTGAACGATGTCAACTGAAGCGACCAACCAGCACACAAAGCATATCACTGACCTAGTGTACTCTCCACTGGACACAACTTTGAGACCGCAGTCCTGCTGGAACTTCACAACCTCCGCTACTGCCTTCTTCTCAAGAGGAGCCAGATCCTCTGGTTTCGCCCTACCAGCTGCAACATCGTACCTCTTCTGGACGAGCTCTTGGGGTCGGAGAAGGGAGCCTACGTGCTCGGCGCGGAAAGGTGGGCTTCTCTTGGGAGACGACATGTTCAATTGCAAGTAGTGATGTCAGGAGAGAGGATTCCAGATCAGACGAAGGCTGCTACAAGAAAGCATTGCCCCTCCTTAGACCGGGTGCCCCGCATGCACCCTGAATCGGACGGTCATCTTAACCTGTGGAGCATTTCAGACTTGACGCTCAAGCTCAAGTGGCGCGCTCGGGCAAAGGATTTGGGGATTCAGGGGCCTTCGATTGGAGGCGATGCTGCAACGGCGTTGTGGCATGTGGGATGTGGGATGCTGACTGCCGCATATTGAGCTATGGTGGGGCTTCGAGTGAGTTGTGAGTTGGCCCCACATCTTCGGCAGACACCTGCAGTCGGCAGACACTGCTACTCCCAGCTGCAGTGTGCACGGCAGTCTTGTAGATCCATCCATATGTTACTTGCCGACACCGCTCGACAAACGTAGCAAAGCTGCCGGCCACTTGCTTCTACTTCATCGTTATCAGGGCCTACTACGTCACTGTCCCAAAACTCGACCTCAAGATGCGCTTGTCTCTTTGCTGCGGCGTATATGTTCACGTACCTCTCACAAAGAAAGAAGAGCATACACATATCCCTGGTACTGCTGCGCACGAGCTGGGCCAGCCAACAGCCATAGACCCTAGGACAGGCCGAGCGCGCGACTCGAAGATGTGAAGTGGATATGAACACCACGCCAACCATCACTCAACGATGACGACAGCACATACATTCTGCGGACATAACGCCGATTGCAAGGGTCTTTCTGTCAGCAACGAATGAACTGCCTGCTTTATCCGCGGCGAAGCATTGACGCCGCTGTCGGTCAGAGCTACCCCGCCAAGTGGGATGCATACAAATGTCGCAACATCTCGCGCCATTGAGGCTGCCAAAGGTCTTCCAGACTTCGTTCTCCCGTCAAGCCTCCAATCATTGAATTGAAACTCCCAGACAACGATCATAATGACTCGCGTTCTACTTACCGGAGCAAGCGGCTTCATCGCCGCACACACCTTGGATATCCTTCTAGAGCGTGGCCACTCTGTCGTTGGCACAGTCCGCTCACAAGAGAAGGCTGATAAGATCAAGGCCCAGTACAAGGGAAAGTACGAGGACAAGCTCAGTTTTGCCATTGTCCCGGATATTGCACAGCCAGGTGCTTTCGATGAGGCCGTCAAGTCAGACCCTCCATTCGAGGCTGTCCTCCACACAGCCAGCCCATTCCACTTCAACGTCACTGACGTTCAGAAGGTAAAACCCTCATGCGTACCGTAGAAGCGTCGCTGACTTTCGCAGGATCTCCTCGACCCCGCAGTCATTGGCACAACTGGTATCTTGAAATCCATCAAGAAGAGCGCGCCTTCCGTGAAGCATGTCGTCATCACATCCTCCTTCGCCGCCATCGTCCAGGCCGAGAAGGGCTTCTGGCCTGGCCACGAATACTCGGAGGCTGATTGGAACCCCATCACCTCCGAGGAGGCGACTGAGAACCCCATGATGGGTTACCGCGCAAGTAAGACCTTCGCTGAGAAGGCAGCCTGGGAGTTCCTCGAAAAGGAGAAGCCCAACTTCACCATCTCC
The DNA here is from genome assembly GCA_030271015.1 of Didymella glomerata. Taxonomy (NCBI): domain Eukaryota; kingdom Fungi; phylum Ascomycota; class Dothideomycetes; order Pleosporales; family Didymellaceae; genus Didymella; species Didymella glomerata. The sequence goes on along the minus strand of JAJOHN010000003.1, from coordinate 1,320,997 downwards.
ACCATTAACCCACCGATGGTCTTCGGCCCCATCGTTCACGCCCTCGACAGCCTCGAGAACCTCAACACATCGAATGAGCGCATCCGCAATGCCGTGCAGGGCAAGTTCAAGGACGAGATCCCTCCTTCGGGCGTGCACTTCTGGGTTAGTAGCGTATTAGATATATGAGACGAGGGCAATATCAAACTAACAAACCACATAGGTCGACGTGCGCGACGTTGCAGAGGCACACGTCAGGGCTTTCGAGAAGCCTGATGCTGCGAATAAGCGCTTCTTCGTCACTGCCGGCTACTTCTCCAACAAGGAGATTGTCCAGATCATCAAGAAGAACTTCCCACAGTACAAGGACCTGCCCAGCGACTCGACGCCTGGCGGCGACTACCCCGAGGGCACACCGGACAAGGGTTTGTACAAATACAACAACAAGCGCTCGGTTGAGGTGCTGGGCTTGAAGTACAAATCGCTAGAACAGTCTATCGTCGACTCGGTGAAGTCTTTCCAGGCGAAGGGGTTGTAGGTGCAGAGCGTCACAAATGCGATTGGAGGGTAAGATGGTGGTCTAGATAGCATTGGTAGACTGTAAACTACGTCTATATGATGTGTATCGCCAGACTATTACTCAAAACCTGGGACAGAGTATGTCAGCGTATGTTGTCATGAGTTCGTAGACAACAGTGAGGTGTGGAGGGCAATCAGCCTGTTGAGCTTGAAATTTGTTTGAACTTCATCGTCGTTTGACTCGGAAGTTATCGTTTGAAGTAGTTGATCATCATAATGCGGGAGAGAAGGAAGGGTGACGCGTACTTACATGGGGGTATCGTTCAGCAACGCGCAAGCTTGAACGCTTCGAGGGTAACCAAATAACGCAGTGCACTAGAGCTTCGCACCGGTGCGCGAGCGACGCCAGAATGGAGTCTCATGTGCGAACGCAGCCTGTGAGGCTAGGCCATCGTTGCGACCGCTGTTAGAACACCCTACCTCGTGGTGCTTTCGCATTATATCAGATCGGCCAAAGCCTCCGCGACATCTGGGGCAATAATGGGCCTTGTTTGCATTCAGTCTCCTGTGCTCTTGAGGTGTCATGGTGGTGTGCTGTGTGAAGTGGAGGGAGGATGAGGCGCGTCGTCGAAGAAAACTAAGCAGACACGGAACATTCTCGGACCGCGATTGTGGTCGCTGCTGCCCCACCAGGCGTGCAACAGGCAAGACGACCTTTTGACTGTGCCCAAACAAGCCCAACTTGTGACAACACCAGCCCCTCAGCCTTCGTGCGCAGCCTCAGCAACACTACTCCTCGTACTATTTTCCAGCTTCAAGCTTCAGATCCAGCAAGATGTGTATGTAACCTCTACCCCGCATCGAGCACGCAACAAACTGACAGGCTGAAGCTTTCGAAGAAGTCGGCAGTATGTCCACCGCGAACCACGGCGCAAACGCATTCGATTAGCTAGATGTGCGTGCCATGCGATGAACCACAGCTGATTCCGAACAGAGCAGTTCGTCGAGTACTACTACAAGACCTTCGATGAGAACCGCGCCGCTCTCTCCCCGCTCTACGTATGCGACTCACATCACGGACTTGGGAGATGCACTGGCTGATATGCTTTGGACAGCGCGATCACTCCATGCTTACATTCGAGGCCTCTGGCATCCTCGGCGCAGCGGCTATTGTTGAGAAGCTCCAGGTGAACATGATCCCAGCCTGAAGGTGGACTAGGCTGATTCTCGCAGAACTTGCCCTTCCAGCAGGTCCAGCACCGCACCGACACTCTCGATGCCCAGCCCTCCGGCCAGAACGGTGTTCTCGTCCTTGTTACCGGCGCACTCCTCGTACGTACAAGAAGAAGCGTGTTCCGACAGTACTAACGACAGAAGGTCGAGGGGTCAGAGAGGCCCATGAGCTTCACCCAGGCATTCAACCTCCAGCAGGACGGCGGCAGCTACTACGTCCTCAACGATGTTTTCCGCCTCGTATACCCTGCCGCATAAACGCTACTCATGCGGTGAGACGATTGACGACGACATTTTGTTTTGGAGCATTTTCGCGAGGACGCATGATACGGGTAGGGCAAGGTGGAGGAACAATTGCTTGACACGGTCGTTCGTGGGCACAGCATTGGATGCTGCTTCGACGACAGTCCTCGGACGCTGACGATATGTAGCACCGCTAGATTGGCTGCAATGCATGTGCTTTACACAATCGTCTTCTCCAGCCTCTCGGCTCGTCCCGCACGATGTCCGCTGCTCCCATCCGAAAGGAAACCTTTTCCGGTCATGTGACGCTTCCTGTGGTGGGGATGAGACCTTAGCCGCAGGATGAGCCCTCTTCTCCGCGCCCGCGTTCCATTGCCGAAGCTCTGTCGGAGCTTTAACATCATTGCCATGACATCCGACCGCGGCGACTCTCGACGCTCTTTCTTCCACTTGCCTCCTTGACCTTCTCTAACTGTTCAGCCATATCACTAAAAGTGTCTTGATATTCCTCCTGCATAGCGTTTCCTCACAATGGCGTTCGTCCAAAAAGGCCTCAAGAACATCCTCCAAAAGAACCCCAACGACGTAGTCATCCTCTCCGCATTGCGCACACCCGTAACGCGCGCAAAGAAGGGCGGACTCCGCGATGCCTACGACCACGAGATGCTAGGCGCCGTACGTCCCGCCACCATCCATTCAACGAAGCACAGCAAAACTAAGTCTATCTAGGTCCTCAAAGCCACGCTCCAGAAATTCCCCGCCCTCGACCCCGCGAAAATAGACGACATATGCATCGGCACGGTGCTGGCGGAACTCGGCGGCAGCAAGGCAGGCCGCATGGCAGCGAACCACGTCGGCGTGCCGACCACGACGTCCTTCAGCACGGTAAACCGGGCGTGCGCATCGGGCCTGAGCGCTATAACCAGCATTGCGAATTCCATTGCGGTTGGCCAGATTGACATCGGTGTTGCAGGCGGCATGGAGAGCATGACGCGCAACTACGGCAGCCGAGCGATTCCGACGGAGCTGTGGCCGCAGATGAAGGATTCACCGGTGAAGGAGGCAAAGGAGTGTGTTATGAACATGGGCATTACGAGTGAGAATGTGGCGAGTCGGTATGGCGTGAGTCGCGCGGACCAGGATAAGTTTGCGTGCGAGAGCCAGCTGCGCGCGGCGAGGGCGCAGAAGAGTGGCTTCTTCGACGAGGAAATTGTCCCCGTCACCACGCGCTGGATCGAGCCCGAGACGCCGGAGAACGTCAAAGAAGTCACGGTTACAAAGGACGATGGGATTAGACCGACGACTACCGTCGAGAAACTGGGCGCTATGAAACCAGCGTTTAAGAGCGATGGCACCAGCACCGCAGGAAACTCTTCCCAAGTCTCCGACGGCGCAAGCGCAGCACTCATGATGCGCCGCAGCGTCGCCTCACAACTCGGTCTCACAGACCAGATCATCGGCAAATGGGCCGGCACACAGGTGATCGGGTGCGCGCCGGACGAGATGGGCGTCGGGCCCGCTCTGGCGATCCCGAAGCTGCTGGACTACGTGGGGGTTAGCAAGGAGGAGGTCGACGTGTGGGAGATCAACGAGGCGTTTGCGAGCCAGGCGCTGTACTGCATTCGCACGCTCGGGCTGGAGGGCAAGATGGACAAGATCAACCCCAACGGCGGTGCTATTGCACTCGGACACCCGCTGGGAGCTACGTCCGGGCGCATGTTGGCGACCATGTTGCATGAGATGGGGCGCAACGGGCAGCAGGTGGGTGTTATGAGTAAGTGCATCGGCACTGGTATGGGCATGGCGAGCATTTTCGTGCGAGAATAGAAGGGCTGTGAACTTTAGAATGGAAGAAGGAGGAACGGCATTCAAATATACCAAATTCATAACTTTTGTCTATATTCAAACCTGGGTATCTTGGTGCACCTGAACTCCGCCCTACGCAATAAATGAGAGATCAGTCGTCCTCCGTGCTCTTTGCTTTCGCTTTCTTCTTGGCGCTGCGTGAGGAGAGGAGTTCGTCTAGATACGTCGTCGGCTTGGCTCTGCTCTTCTTCACGCGCTTCTTCGGTTTCAAGTCGATGTCGTCGTCTGAGTCCTCTTTCTTTTCTTCTTTTTGGTCCACCTCAATTGCGGCTGAAACAGCTCCCTCCAGCTTCTCCTCCGGCTCGGCCACTTCATTGGTCCCTTCTCTCTTGATCTCAACGCTCTTAGACTTGGACTTGGACTTCGGCTTCGGCTTCATCTTCTCGCCCCTCCCCCTCGAAGCAAGGATCGCGGCTCTGCTTTCCTCGTCATCACTGCTTTCTTCGTCTGCCTGGACTAGCGGCTTCTGCTGCTGCTGCCAAGCTGGTTGTTGGCGGGCGCTGGCTCTCTCTGCTTCCTGCTTTGCAGCCAGGTGAGCTTTTGCGCGCTTTTTGCCTATCAGCTGCTCCAGAAGCTTGTCGTTTGATGTTGGTGCTCGCCGGGTGAAGGACCCGTCTGCAATGTCTTTGGGGACGGCGTGGCCTACACCGAGTCTACGGAGAATTAAATCAGACCCCGTTGATTTGATCGAAGGTCAAACGCACCTGTCGTGGCCGAAGTCAGCCTGTTTGAGGTCTGCATCGTCGTCCTTGGTGTTTTCTGAAACGGGAGTTGTTGTGGGTGCCGGGGCATCGCCCATCCAGGAACTTAGCAGTTTTGAGCCTTTCGCATTCACGAGGCTGAACTTGTTGCCCAGCACGTCGTCGAAGTTGTCTTTCTTTGCCATGTTGCTCCCTGCTCTTTGATTTGCTGCTTTTCCAGGTGCAGTGCTGCGCCTCTTCTACCCGGTCTGTATACAGTGAGTTCCGGCCTGCGTCGAAGTTCCCGGCCGCCGGTCGAAGAGGATTATTCGGGACCCTCCAGCTAACAAAACATACACGGGCCGTGCACGCAGCACTAGCGCACCTCGAACTTGAAGCATAGCAACATAGCAACCTCAGCTCCATCACCTCCTCCCATACACACCGAGACAGCGCGTGTCAACTACCCGACACCATGTACAACATCGCCCGCGCCAGTCGGCCGATGGCCAGCGCCGTCCGCGCCGCCTACGTGAGTGCGCGCGAGAGAGAAGCACTGAGAGAGCAAGGCCGGGCAGCCAGCCTCTGACGCCAGCTTGCAGTGCGATTGGGGACGCTGCTGACGTTTTGTGTAGACACCGCTGAGGCAGGCGGCCGTCCAGCAGAAGCGCTGCCTGTCGATACACGAGTACCGCTCCGCTGCGCTGCTCGAGCAGGTACGGCCTCCTTGCCCTGGATCCATCTCATCGCAAAGCTAACAACTCAGTACGGCGTCGGCGTGCCCAAGGGCGGTGTCGCGACCAACGCGGCCGAGGCGGAGAAGATTGCGACGGAGATTGGCGGCGACGACGCCGTCATCAAGGCCCAGGTGCTCGCCGGTGGCCGTGGAAAGGGCACCTTTGACAACGGCTTCAAGGGCGGCGTGCGCGTTGTCTACAGGTACGCGGCTGTCGGGCACATGCGATGCGATGCGGTGCGATGAACTGACAACCTGCAGCCCCCGCGAGGCTTCGATCCTCGCCGACCAGATGATCGGCCACAAGCTCATCACCAAGCAGACCGGAGCCGCGGGTCGTCTCTGCAACGCCGTCTACATCGTCGAGCGCAAGTTCGCCCGCCGCGAGTTCTACCTGGCCATCCTGATGGACCGCGCCAGCCAGGGCCCCGTCATCGTCGCCTCGAGCCAGGGCGGCATGGACATCGAGACCGTCGCCAAGGAGCACCCCGAGGCCATCATCACCACCCCGATCGACATCCACGTCGGCGTGACCGACGACATCGCCCGCAACATCGCGACCGAGCTGGGCTTCTCCGAGCAGTGCATCGAGGACGCCAAGAACACCATCCAGAACCTGTACAAGGTCTTCACCGAGCGCGATGCCACCCAGATCGAGATCAACCCGCTGTCCGAGACCACCGACCACCAGGTCCTGGCCATGGACGCCAAGCTCGGCTTCGACGACAACGCCGACTTCCGCCAGAAGGAGGTCTTTGAGTGGCGCGACGTCACCCAGGAGGACCCCGACGAGGTCAAGGCCGCCAAGGTCGGGCTCAACTTCATCAAGCTCGACGGCGACATTGGCTGCCTGGTCAACGGCGCCGGTCTGGCCATGGCCACCATGGACATCATCAAGCTGAACGGCGGCGCGCCCGCCAACTTCTTGGACGTTGGTGGAGGTGCCACCCCCGAGGCCATCCGCCAGGCCTTCGACCTCATCACCTCGGACCCCAAGGTCACCGCCATCTTCGTCAACATCTTCGGTGGCATCGTCCGCTGCGACGCCATCGCCAAGGGCCTGATCCAGGTCGTCGAGAGCATGAACCTGAAGACCCCCGTCATTGCCCGTCTGCAGGGTACCAACATGGAGGCTGCGCACAAGCTGGTAAGTCCACGAGGCCCACGAGCGAGCGAACGAGGCCGCAGGCCGAGTCCCTCAAACACTGCAAAAATTGGTGATTGTATGCTAACACCATGACAGCTCAACGACTCCGGCCTCAAGATCTTCTCCATCGATGACTTGCAGGCTGCCGCCGAGAAGTCGGTGCAGTTCTCCAAGGTCGTCAAGATGGCCCGCGACATCGACGTCGGCGTCGAGTTCACCCTTGGTATTTAAGCTCCTTCTTTTGGCAGCTTCTCCAATCTACCTCCTCCCACATATACCTCTACCTGGTGTTCGGTCCGTTCTCCTTGAGGAGAAGGACTGCTGTATCATTGTATAGTCTATTACCCATGTTTTAGTGCAACGAGCGTGTGTCAGCGCGGTTTACATAAATGCATGATGTTCAAGTCTCCACCTTTGCTTGCCTTTGGGCCTTGCTTTGTGCTTCTGCGACACCACATGTGCTGCGCTGCTGTTGCGCTTTTCCCCATGCGCTCGTTGTGCGCTCGAGTGCTGCGTTACGCTGCCGACGATTACAAGTCAGGTCAGAGCTGATCACTTTTACTGACCACTACTAGGTCTTTGAGCATCCGTATACGCTGGAGGGGGGGGGGGGGGGGGGGAGCGAACTACGGCCCAAGACGTTTTGATGAAGAGTACTCTTCAGACAGGCATAAGGCGGACAGACATGCCATCTCTTTCGTGCACTTTTGAGACTCTGAGAAAATTGCAGGTCCCGGTTCGGAATTCTATAGCAGCGGAACTGAGCGCGCATCCACGCGTGGGAAACTTGCATTTGTATTGTAATCGATTTTGAGCAGCGGCGCACGCATGCAGACTTTCAGTGATGCTGGTGAGGCAGACGCCATAGCGAGTGAGTGGGTACATTCTAGTCGGACGCCGAAGAACATGTGTTTGTCGTGGAAAGTCTTTCAGAACACGGAAGACCGGCATGACACACGTACATTACGCTTTTTTGCAGAGCAGAGGCGAATATATGGCCTCGTATCCCGTGTTTGTGAAGGGCGGAGGCAGAACTCCCATTTTTCAAGATTTCGCGAACCTTCGAAATAGCATGAGAGCCCGTGGAGGTGGAATTTGGACGCAGACATGATGCCGGACCATTGCAACTTCGATGCGCCCACATACAAAGATCTGAAGCAGAAGACGTACCCCATTATCCATGTTGATGTCCTCGATAGCTTTTGAATACGCAGGCGGTAGCAGATTCCATGACACTAGCTGAAGTGTTCGGCGACAGAAAAAGGAGAACTCAAGTTTGTTTTGTATGCCATTTGGAAGACTGACATAGGCCGTCGTAAGCGATCTGATGGAGAGATTGTTCAAGAGCAGGGAGGAACAACGGACGGACCCTGGACCTTTTGGAAGGGCAGAAGCAGATGTAGCGTCCTGCATCCTGATTCTCTGAAGACTTAGCGAGTAGTGCGTTGAGAGAAACGAATTTCTCGGAAGGTTATAGACTTTATGTGTAATTGGCCTTGCATTCGTTGAGAGCAGATACACATCGTATGGATTGTGTGAGTTTCCAGGCTCGGATGGGCACTCAGCGACAGACTTCATGGCGATGAGAGCGGTTGAGAAGAGACAAAGGACATTACTTGTCTTGGACTTGTTTTGAGGGGTTGAAGGAAAGTGCGTACATGAAGGTCTGCGTGCATTTCACGCAACTCAGGTTTTTATGGAACCTTTTGGATCTACAAGAGGCGAGTGATGAGGAAGGGTGAGGTAGGAGGTAACCGACAGACTTGATGCCCAAACAGCGTTGAAATCAAAATAAAGCTCGCCAACACGGCTCAGATTTAACTTGAAACGATCTCACATGGGCTGGGCTGCAGAAGATCTTGCACGGTGTCTGGCAAGGAAGTGTTCAAGATAGTATTATCTAGGAACAGTGAAGTTTACAGTAGCTTGACAGTGGCATGATGTGTCCAAGAGTTTGAAACTAAACAGCTATGGCCCAAAGCGACCCTGTAATGGGTGTACAGGGTATGTAGTGACTGGGTCATAAGAATTAGCGAACTGTGGGTTTGTCAGAGCTGCCGCCTGAGTCAGGGTGAAGCACTTACTGCGGACCATCGCCTCGGACGACGACGAAAGAATCGGCTCTAGGTAGAGAATACTGAGGCGTGTCAAGTTCGATGCCTTCCTCGACGTCTAAAGACGATGTTAGTATGTGAGGGTACTTTTAAAGGAACCACCCTGAATGGTGGGACTGGCAATGCTTACCACAGTCTTCGACCTGACGGCTCCTGCGTTTGTGAAGACGCCATAGGAAGATGCCTAGCGGCACACATGTAGCTAGTAACGTGACGAAGGCAATGATAGCTTCAACGGACCAAGACATCGTGCCTGCTGGGCTTTGCAGGTCGGTTGTGAACCAGCAAAGGGCGCGCCATCCTGCTCAAATTATGTATGTCAAGTTACGATTCTGTGAGAAGCACGGTGCCGTCCAGAGAGGCGCAGGAGCATTCTGCGACTTTGTTATGATTCTGTATTGCGATTCTGGGTTGCGATTCTGTTCGAGGCTCCTCATTGGTTGCATAGCGATCTGCGACTCTGTGAAGGAACAAGACAAATCCTCGTGCGCGAGGCCAAGATTGCGGTTTTGTATCATTGGCTATCTCCTGGAGCCTGCATACACCGCTCACCGGCGTGACGGGATCCAGCAGGCAGATCGCAGCCGTGCTCGCGTTTTTGCGATTGTGTACGAGCGAGGCTGAGTCTGCCACCGCGGAAACAGCACTTTAGGATTCTGTTGCCGCTGCTGATTGGGTCGGTGCAGGGAGGAGTGGAGCCTGGCCAGCGTCACCCAGCGCCAGCACGAGGAACTGCGGCCATTCTCAGTTCACAAACTCACAGCACTGTAATCGGTCTCGCGCTTTAGCCGTCTTTCTCGTCCTCACATGATGCGGGTGAGGCTAGGCGCGCCGCAATGCAGCGGTGACGCAGCTGTTTCAGCCTTGCTCGTCTTTGCAGCTGAACTATAAACACACGCCGTTTCCCGGCTCATTCGAGACTTATTCAAGCTGCCATATCATTCATCATTGAAATCAAAATGCCAGATCAAGTCGTCAAATGTTCGGGCAAGCGTACAACACAGCCGCGCGGGCGGAAAATCTCCGAGGCGGATTGGACCCAGCATCGTAATGAGATCCTGCACCTCTGGCTGGTGGATGGTGACGGAAGAAGGACTCTGGATCAAATCGTTGAGCACATGAAGAGGAAACATCGTTTCGTTGCAACGTAAGTGACTCTAGAGCTGGATACCTATGTTTGCTCATCAAAACCGGAGTGCCTCCCAGTACCACAACCGTATCGTCAAAAAGTGGTCCATACGAAAGAACATCGCTCGAAAAGAGTGGCATAAGCTCTACTGGGAAGAACGCAATCGGGCAGGGCCCAGCGGTAGCATTGCAGTCAGGTTCAACGGCCGTCTCATTTCCGACGATATCCAAACGAGGGAATGGGAACGCTACTCCTTCACCTCAGAGACACGCGATCCATGTGAGTGCTATGCCCTGCTTCCTAGGTACAATATTGATTGTAGCTCAAGGTCTCAGCCCACTTCCTTCCAACTTCGAGATTCAACCTGCTGGCTTATGGCCTGATGCGGATGGATTCGCCGATGTACTGCCCAGTCAAGCTCTGACGAACCGACCAGCCGATTTTGGGGGGGGGCTTTAGATCATCGACAACAGCTTTGCCAAATGGGGAGCGATTCACACTGCAACAAACGTCAACTTCCAGGCTGTATTTCACGGCTGGAATCGGCACAGCAAGTCCATTCTCATGGGGAGCTGGTATCGATTGGACGGCCCTATCAAGAGCCGTGGGATCCGACCAGCAACTCATCCGATTGGCAACGCACGACGAATCTCGGTTCAACGCTTTGTTCTACTCTTCTCAAGAAGCGCCTTCGACGATTTCCCAGCCTGGCGTGATAACATTCTTGAAGCAAGTAGTATCATCAGTCGTCAATGGTCTCGCCTATGAAGGCATGAGTAGCGCTTACTCTTGGCTGGCTCGGCTCCATAGGTCGACTGTACTGGGCGTATTTCAGTCCCTTCCAAACGAGATCATGAATGTGCTCCGGCAACGTGTGCGTGCTCAAGCTGTCAGCAACGACGATCTGGTAATTGTTCAAGCTATGCTCGAGCTCGGATACGACGTGCGTGCTGATGACCCCTTCCCAGATTCCGACGTTTCAAGTGTACTTCAGGGCCTTCGTACACCAGACTGTGGGCTTGAGAAGGCACAGGGTCTTGTGAAATATGCATTACGCATGAGCTCCAGTCCTGATAAGGTACTCGAAACATTGCTATGCATGTTCCCAAAATCATATGCTAGCCAGAAAAACATCAACTGGGACAAAGATGGGATACTGCTGATGCGCATAGCTTTTGAAGCTGGTGCAGTTGCCATACCTCTTTGCTTCCTTGCAGCGAAGTCCAATGTGAGCGCGTTGGAAGAGCTGGCTACGGTACAAGGAAGAAACATATTCCACTGGGTTTAGGCTGGTATTCTGGACGTTACGATATCTTCGCATGAAGGGTACACACTTCGTAGGGGGGCCTTGTTCAGATGGGGTCTATCCAGCCTAAACTCAGCAATTCTGAGGCGCGTTACTGAAAGGTCTTGGGTTGGCGAGGATGTCATCGCTACATCTGAAGCACTGACCCGCGCATTTCAATCATCCCTCCAAGATGAGTATCTCCACGTTGATGCGACCGAAGCCATTCATGATACTTGTCACCAATGGGGATTCCGACCGGCCTACTCTCGCACCAACGAAGTTCTCAACGAAGCAGTTCTGCGTCTCTGCGACTCCCGGAATTGGGTCGGAGCTTGGGAAGCGGCACGCGGACCAAGATCTTCACCATCTTCTAGGACGATGTCAGTAGAGGTCCGAGAGGCTATCGCTTTGGATGACTGTCAGTACGTCAAGCAAGAGCTTAATATCAGTTGCGATAAGTCCGCACTTCAGCTCGCCTTGGACTCGAAGAGTGACAACGTTACTGCTTTTATTGCGGCAAGGGCAGGTACATGGGCGTCCCTAGATATCTTAAAGCATGGCAGGGCAGACGCACTCACCATCCTGGTTTGCAACTATTCTCACTGGGAAGACCTTTTTTTGAGTGACAAATCAAAGAGAGACTATAATCAATTGGACGACCGATTGTATCGAGCGCTGCCTCACGAAGATTGCGGGCGATTGCCTTGCTGCTTACCAATGCCAAGATTGGACGGCCAGCAGATTGTCTTGCGGATACTGAGCTGTTTCGCAATTCACCAGCACGACATTCGGCTTCTCGAATGGCTACGCAGACGCGGCCTAACTTTCGAAGCAGTCCTTGTGGAGTCCGAAGGAGACGAGATATGGCATGTAAGCCTGATTGCAGACGGTAGAGAAGGGAAGTTCCCGGTTGCGCAAAATGACCACGAGAAACGAATGTCACTCCCGTCTCTGTTGAGCGTTGCTGCACAGCGAAACGACCTGGCCATGATGAAGTATTTTCTTCGTCAAAAGCCGACAAACAAGTACTCAAACGAATTGCTTCGCGCGATTCAGACGGGTTCGGAACTTGCTACTGTGGAACTACTTCTAGAACAGGAAAGCTCAGGCTCTGCTGGTCACCGACCGCAGTACGGTAGCGCCGCCTTGAAGATGGCTATTCGAAACAAAGACTAAGGTGACAACGTGGCTAAGCAAGCGCTCTACCACGTCTTGAATTTGGACGCAATCCAGTTTCAATCCCCAGCTAACGAAGGCCCATAATATCGGGTTCGTACAATAAGCTTAGCTGAGAAGGCTTTGTCTATACAAAAGTAAGGTTGCCCAAGGATGACCATGGAGGTAAGGTCACTGTCAAGACTATCGAGGATCATGACGGAACTGGCAAGCCTTACCCTTTCAACCTCGGCTTCAATGCCGTGTTCGGAGACGATATCTGGACTCGATCGTTCATGAGGTAACAATGATTCTGTCTACGACAGCTCCGGAGGACGGGGGGTACCCATCAAGAAGTATGGCAAACGGCAAGGCTAGCTACGAAGGCGTGCAGAACGTCTAGTGCCAAGTCGATAGTGCTTTTCGTACCTGATTCATTTGGGGAGTACCGTGTCGATGTGAGTCCTGAAAATGAAAACAGCGTCGCTCAGAATTTGACGTCTCCACTCTTTCAGCCGCACTGATGTATCTTGTCCGAAAGTGCGAGATGAGGCAGACTAGGTTTCCAAGTCCGATGGGTCATTCCTGGGATGTCCGGAAATACTTTGCTGACGACGCCGCTTGATTCCTTGATGCAATTGCGGCTACCGTACCCTTTCCTACATCCAAGTCGGCACCTGGTGCCCAAGCTAGTCTTTGCTCAAAGTTGTGCACAATTAGCGAGAAAGCGGGATTTGCGTCTCGAAAGCTTGAATTCTTCGCCGGGATCCAGGTCCAAATTTCGCTACCTTCTGCAACGGACGATCCCTCTTTGAGTAGATTTTCTGCAGCAACGATTCTGGTATGGGGGTGGGTTGTGCACGCGCTCGCTCACTGCCCTGTATCGTGGTGTCGTTGACTTTCTCAGGCTGATAGCAGATGTGGTGCATCCATTATTACCCACTCTGAGGCGTTGCGATTGCCTGGATGCCTCGTACTTGGGCATCTCCTGATAGGAAAGTGATGTGCAGCGGTGATAGAGCGTGGTTCATGACTTGACGATCAAGATAGACCATCACGCAGCTGGTCTTCTTGACCCATACCACTGGATAAGGAAAATTGCTGCAAGGACATCTAGGTCTGGCTCCAGAGGTGGTCGCAGGCTGGATGCATCCGAAAGTATCGACTCCATCCTCATCGCGCCTTGCTAAGGACGTACCAATTCATTGAGGACTACCTTTACATTGCCAGGTAAAATGTTGCAACCAAAGTAAAGTCAAATGCCGGCATTTATCAGATTTGCACAGTCAACATCGACAATCATCGCGTTGTTGCTGCTGGCGACCGCGGAGCTGCTCTACAGATTGTGAGGAGAGTTGTTTGGAGTTCTGATCGGTGCTGGACGGGAGTCACTTGCTTACGTTGATTGGGCACGATAACATGCCCTGAATCATGAAGTGTCTGACTAGAGATGTCTATGAACTCTGTTTGCGGTCCAGGACAAAGGAGATGATTTGCCGATAGAGGCGGATTGTTGGAAGGGAGGAACCGCGCGTCGTTCCCTCCGCGGAAGATCTGCCGTCGGCGCACCAAAAATCTTCGCTGCATTCTGGGGGGATCTAGATCCTGAACCACGCGACACAGGCCTCGAAAAGACGCCACAGGAGCAAAACATGACGCGAAAAGCTCTGCGTTGGAATCTCCGATACGCTTAACATGCCTCCTCTCTGACTAGCTGGCGGCAAGCAGCTGAGGTTCACGGACAAGCCTCCGGCGCGGCAGTCGTACCCTCCAATTGGAAGATCAACGCCAGCTGCCCACACCAAGGATGCGCCATAGTAATTGCCATGTGCTTGTCCCTGCGTTGCGGCGTGATTGCGTAGCAGAGGCTCTGACCTCACGTTCACGACTCGCATCATTGCTAATTGCGACTCGGGATGATCCCAACGATCAATCTGCGGCGAGATCGAACGGCGAGATTGAATGCCTGCAGAACTGCAGAGCACGAGCTTGGAGAATGGATCGTTGGCCGCTATCCGTGATCTCGCCTATAATACAGATACGAAACTCTGTGTCGAGTCCAGGGAAGAGGTTACCGTTGAAGCTGAGGATCAAAGCCGAATGCTGCAGCCTGTGTGAGTATCAAATGCTGCGACAAGACGACACTTCAAAGGTAACGGCCCTCGTCTATCAAGAATTGTGGTTGGACGCCTACCCCCGGGTGTACATGAAGCTACGCAAGTCACGTCCGTGAGGCGGCTGGTAGCGCAGTGTCACTACCTGTTCGCCGGACGTACTATCGGTGGTAACAAAGAAGGGGCGCGCGTAAGATCGAAGCACTCCCATTTCTAGAAAGATTCTGTTCTCATTTTCCGGCTCCCGGCACGTAACGTTCATATATCGCGCCCACGTGTGTGTTTTCTCCCGAATCCACCTCGTATTGGTGTAGGGCCGTTACCTCTCAATGTATACGAGCGCATAGTTGCGCACTCGCTGGCAAGATGGAAATCGTAACGTCGATTGTAGGTTTTTGCAATAGGTGAAGATCTTCAGCACACTGATATCGGCACAGGTGATACAATTTGTACTGGTGGCTATTGCTCTAGCCATCACTGTCCTGCGCTGCTACATCCGTATATTCGTAGAACGCCGTACATTGACCCTTCCCGATTATCTCGTATGGGGCGCGTGGATCAGCACCCTCGGCTTCTGTATAGGGTCTGTAGTGGCTCTCAAGCTTCAGCTTGCGCATCCGTTGGTTGAGCCTGACCTTCTCACGGATTCGACTGCTTATCTGAAGGTGCGCACGAGTATGTCAAATCGCAGAAGGCACAGCTGACGCCATTTTCTTACAGACTGTTTTCGTGATATGCTACTTCTTCGACTTCGGACTCTACTTTCCAAAGGCGGCGTTGGTCGCTTTCTTCTGGTGGCTTATTCCGCTTGGGTTTCGGCGTCTTCGGATCGCTGTGTACGTCTCTACGGCATACTTGGGAAGCTGCTTTGTCGCCACTATACTCTCGGACACCTTAGCTGCTCCGAACATCTCAGACAACTGGTATGTTCCCAGAATACAACAAGCTTACAGCACTGATGGGTCGATCAGGTCATTGGAGAACCAGCTGAATTCCACGTGGAACTCATACAGGGCCTTCACTATCAATTGGGCCCTTAACTGGTCTACTGACATACTTCGTACGTTCACTGAGCAACTGTTGTCCCTACCGTTGCTTACCAGACTATAGTCTTCATTCTGCCCTTCTTCATGATGAGTAGTCTCAAACTACGCAAACGCCAGAAAATTGCTCTGTGCGGTGTCTTCTCCCTCGGCATGATTACCATCATTATCAGCGCGTCACGATTCATTGTCTACACGGTCACTGACTACAACGTCGACGATGCAACAGGCAGTAAGTGAACCTACAAGATATCGCTCCTTGGTTCTTTTCTAACTTCTCCAAGATCTATGGTGTACCGCCGAAATGTGCACAGCAACCATCGTCGTCTCTTTGCCCGCCATGAAGGCTTTGATCGTCCGCGCTTCGCCAAACAACAGCTCGTATCCCCGCAGCACCGGAGGCTACCATCAGCATCCAGGCTCCAAACCGATCAGCAACCATGGTGTCTCGAGATCTCATGTCCAAGGCGGCAGAATCAGCGACGATGAACTGGAACTGGTCTTTCAGGGCTCTCGAAACCCATCAAGGGCGACGAGCTCGACAAGACAAGATGATGCGAAAGATAATGTGATGGTGACGACGGAATGGAATGTCACGACGACGCACGCTGTATGAGCATACAAACGTATACATGGAACTCCACCTATAATGAACTAAAGAATAATCGACATGCAAGAGACGCATCCGAAAACGTCACAGCTGGCGCAAGTCGGCATCGAGCGCAGAAGCATGCAGCCTTGTGCGCACAGCCGCGGCTTTTGGGCAGATACAGCCAAGTCGACAGTGCGTGAAAGCGCAGCCATGTAGGCATCACATCGACCACCCTCCAGCAGCAGTCCAACACCAGGCTCGAATTTCAGGGTTTCCACCTTCATTGCATCCCTCGAATCACACAAATTTTGCAGCCCACACTGCAGGTGCACATCAGTACAAGCCAACTCAATGAAAACACCTGCATTCTTGGCCTTGTACAGCAGTATTGCCTAGGGATGCGTTCTTAAAGGCAAAGGCCTACTACGAGCAAGCCCATTATGGTGTCAAAGAGTCGCGGAACTCAGGTCAGGTGCTTAGTAAGATTCAGGAGCTACGTTCTGTCAGGAGTGAGTGTAATCTTCAATTCTATCGAGACTACGTCTTAGTTGCTTTCCCCGGAGGCATGGGAAAGCGAGGGATCGGCGACTACAAGATTTAGCAGCACATGCGCAACGTGCACACCGTGCACTTTGTACTGTTTCCTGCGTCATATCTCCGTTATTTACGTCAAAACCCAATTTGAGATTTGAAAGATCACCGTTGATTTTGTTGTCTTCGGTGACACATGGGATTCCCCGGATTAACGTCCTGCTGGCATGTCCTGGCTCCGAACACTGTGTCCTGCACGACGTGAGCCAGACTGTCACTTCTGTGACATCAGACAAGAACAGCTAATTAGAGCGTCTGCTTTGTCGGATGATGTCAATGTGCCAGATTAGGGGGGATCAACACCTTCTACTAGCACCGATACCAGGCGCTGAGGAACTGCTCACCGCTGCCCATTATTCTCACGATCTTGCAGTCTCGCTCCCGAGGCAAAGGTGAATACAGTACTTTCCGGAGCCGCGACGGTCCGGGGTTGATCGACACTGCTTCAGGGGTATGATCGACGCTGATTCGCCAGCTTTACACAACGACCGCACCCATTCGTCACCGCAACTTGCCATTTTGAACAAGGTCGGTCTGATGTGGTTAGGTGTGCGTTCTGGCTTCCCAAGACAAGGCTGAGAAAAGCCGCCGACGCACTAGCTCGTCGCAAGGCTGCTGTTGGCCAGTAGAGTTAGGAGGCATCAACTGACAGCGAAGTCTTCACAACTGGCTGGAACAGACAGCAAGGCTTTTCGTCTTGATAATTCATCAGATCTGGACTACCTGGATCGAAAGAACCGGCGACAAGGCAACAGCGACTGCATCGAGATTCTAAAGTTTTGACACTAATTCGAGCACCATCGCTTTTTCTGTAATCGCAGATGGAGTCTCTAGGCGAAGTTGATTCATCTGCCATGGAGATCTGCAAGTCTGTTGTCGAATATGGCAAAACCATTACACTCTTTACCCCGGGAATCTGGTCGATGTCTACCAATACTACCGAGGTCGAGATTGCGATGCTGCATGATCGCTCACTGTTCAGCTCAGCCACCAACTTCCTCATCTTCAAGAAGAATAGTCACTCATCCAGGTCAAGCGATGTAGTATCGGGCAGGAGTAGCAGAAGATGTATAAAGAGCATGGTTTCGAGAATCTTGGTTCAGCATCCAGCAGCCTTCGACCATTTGAACACCCATCACCGTAGTCTTTCCTGACCAGGATGTTTGTCAACTCGCAGAACTTATTCCTCGCTGCGGCGACTTTCGCTAGCGGAGTTTCCGCTCTTGCTAGCACACCAGTGGTGACAAAGGTCACAGTTCCTAAGCTTGCCCTGACGCCTCTTGAGAGCAAGCTTGTCTGTCTTAAGGGTGAGATCGCTCTTGCAGTTCTCACCAAGGTCAACTACCAGACTGCTGCATATTCCTTCTGCAGCTCCTTCATCAGCATTCCTGCTGTCACTGCCAGTGTGACTGTCACCGAGACAAGCTTCACTCCTACCACCACTACTGTGTAAGTATCCTGCACAGCCTGAACTTGCTTCTCGTACTCACAAAGTTTACAGTCCCGTCACCGAGACAGAGACAGTAACACTGCCGGATGCGACCATCACCACCACGGTCACAGCAGGCGCTGTCGCAAAGCGTGACTACCCATACGCAACGCCCGCTGTGCCCTTCAAGTCGGCGATCGCGGCCATCAAGTCCGACCTCATCTCTGCTGGCTGCTCCTGCATCAGGACCAAGATCCCTCTTGCCACATCGACCTCCACACTTACGGCAACCATCACCCAGGCATCGCCGACTATCACTGCCTTCTCCACCATTACGGAGA
Organism: Didymella glomerata; assembly: GCA_030271015.1. Classification (NCBI taxonomy): domain Eukaryota; kingdom Fungi; phylum Ascomycota; class Dothideomycetes; order Pleosporales; family Didymellaceae; genus Didymella; species Didymella glomerata. Next base: position 1,302,798 of record JAJOHN010000003.1, on the reverse strand, counting down.
CAACTACTACTCAGACAACCACCACCGTTACGGTGACCCTTCCCGGCGCGCCCGATGCATCCTGCAACGGCGCCGTTTGTGGCGCCTTCAGGTCATGCAGCAACACAGTTGGCGGTTGCAGCTGCTACACCGCTGCTGAGGGAGCTGGTTTCTGCGCCCAAGATGCGTCATGCAGTGGCCCTGCTAAGTGCACTACTAGTTCGGACTGCGCTGCCGCTCAGATCTGCGCTGTCAACACTTGCTGCGGCGCTCAGGGTATCTGTCTGAACTTGCAGTGCGACAACCCCGCCAGGAAGTTGATAAAGTACAGGAGGCAGGCTGATGGACAGAGGACTAGCAGGAACGATGGTAGCAACACCATTGGAGGCGCGGCGGCCTAAGCCCTCAACACCTTTCTAGTTAGATATGAGATCAACCTTGCCTTGATCATGACATAGTCACATGTCTGCAATGAAATACGACCCAAACTCATTGAGTCTGATGTGCACACCACGCGTTGTGATGTTCTCACCAAAGCAGATTTTGACATGATTCAATCCTGAAGTTTTTTCAGTAGATCGAGCCTTTTGCAGAAATACGTTGAAGGCATGGAAAGCGCAGAAGGACAGGGTCACATTGTGAAACTCCAAGCCATCTCCAGATTCGGCGAGGCCTTTGTCCATCTCTCAAGACCTACTGTTGCCATCCAACATGTTGAGCTTCACAACGACAACGTTAAAACACCGTTGAGCTGCGGCATTCCGAGAGCACGTCTTAACGAGGCTAATGCATTGGCGTGCACTGTTCTCTCGATCTCTCCGAGACCCACTTCATCCTGCCACCTGCATATTGACTAAGCTGACGATGTCGAGCTGTCAGACGGATATCTCTGCCCCCAATTCCAAGTTCAATATTACAGTACTTTGTGTAGTAGGAACCGTCAAGCGAGGTCGATGCAAATCCTTCCCCACAGATGGAGGAACCGAGGGGAACATCAGCGAATAGTCGACATATTTGAATATATCTGTTAAGCGGGGACCGCAAAGAGACATGTGGTACCATGTATACATTTCAAGACAGCACGCTGGCACCTTGGTAGTGCTGCCAGCAGGTTTGATCGAACTGTCGAGTCGGCAGACGCGCAAGCATGGGAATCGCCAGACCCAAAAGCAGATTCTATCGCTCACAGAGCACAAGGTTTGGCCGCGACAGAACATGGAAAGTAGTTAGTATGATTCTCAAAGGTAGGAAACGACTCATGCAAATCAGACGCGGGGCTTTTGAACGACGTGCCCACGCCTTTTTGATGACAAACTGTGTAGTAGAGGTGTAAGCAGAATCGCCAGCGCAGACGTTGAGTGCATTCATATAGTGGCTGACTAGTACCGGAGAAATGGGTTTAAGAAGATACAACAACTGAGTGTGTGAGACTCACAACTAGCCGCTCCGTGCTGATGGAAGGTTGGGTTATCTTGTATACTTGAACATGAGTGGCACTAGGGCGCAGCAGAACAACGGGCGACATGAAGATGCCCATCTCCGAACGTTTACAATAGCGAAAAGGCATGAATAGCTCCAGAAGCAAGCATGCGTCGACCTTGATTTCGGTTTTCGAGAATAACGCCAGGATATACACCTTGGAGAAGTTTCTTTTGGTTTGAAGGTTGAGGTTCGAATACGATAACTCAATATTAAAGAGGAGATGGGCTTGTTGCTTAAGCTTTTCGTATCCCAAATTTATGCGTCTGGCGTGTACAACCGAGGTAGAACATCGCCAACCTTACAGTTGACTTTGAGAAAGCCAGACGACATATACAGCTATCATGTTGGGCTCTGGAAGACGGAGAAGCAGGCATAGACTTGAAAGCCAGTCCTTTAGAAGTTGGATAGCTCTGGCAGTTGTGTAAAGATGAGAAAGAAGACGAAGTTATCCTCTTACAAGAATTGCAAGGTAACGTGAAGAATGAGAGAGCAGAAAGCACAGCGCCAAACAGCTGCATTGTGTCACGTTTTATGCTCTTCGAGTCAGCTACTCTTCATGGAAACGACTTTGGGGGTATCATATGTTTCTCGCCTCACTTTCTCGCGAAGCATTGCTCGCACGACAGCCTCGCCAGGTTGACCAAGTTTTCGTCAACGCCTAGTATGCATGTGCTCCCAGCCCATTGCAGCGCCCCAAAACTTGCTCCGTCAAAATCAGGTCCTCCTTATTTCTTCCCTATACTGAACCCTCTCGTCATGTAATCTGCGCTATTTCCCTTACTCGGGGCATTGCTGCTCGTATTGAACAGAGACTTGACATTCTCGTTCTGCCCCAGCTTCCTCCTCTTGTTGCGTTCTTCCTGTTCCTCCATGACTTTCCGTGTCAGCGATGCAGTTGCTGAGTTCTTGATGCCGTTGTCAGCCTCCTTCTCGCTATTCGTCTTTAAGCCGTTCGCCTTGACCTTCGACTTGTCTTCGTCGGACGATGACTTAGACTTGGTCGCGCCTTTTGTGTCTGTGGCTTTTGAGTCGCCGTTCACCTCTTTGTCGGCGTTCTTCTTGCGCTTTTTGCTACCTGGCGCTTTCTTTAGCGCATGTGTGAGGCTTTTTTCTTTCAGTGTCTTGATTCGGAGATTTAGGCGCGCAAGATCGGTTGGTATGGTGGGCAGGAGAGGAATGACGTCGTTCTCGGCATACGGCTCGTTGCACTGTTCTTGTTAGCTTTCGCCTCTTTACCATCAACATCCTCACAACCCAGGTCCGGAGTTGGACGTACCTGCAAACACACGCTCCCTGCAACCTCCTTCACCACACTCCCCGCAAATGCATGCCCGCACGGCACGATATACACCGCCTTCGCGCCCGGTCCCAATTCGCGCCCAGTAATCGGACACACCCAGTTCTCGCTCCTCCCACTCCCCTCCTTCTTCTCCTCCTTGCCAATCTCAAACTTCACCTCAACAACATCCTTCAATCCCTTGACCCTATCTCCCACAGACCCCAGCTCCACAAACTGTCCCTCACTCTTCACATCCGCAACCTTGCCGAGCTCCTCTTTTTCGCGCCCGTCCTCCTTAAGCAGGAACTCAATAACAGAGTCCTTGTTGTACAGGGTACCTGCTGCATCACTGACTACGGGTGTGGCAAGCGGTTTCCGGGATAGCGGGCAGATCGACCAGGCGTATTCTTGTTGCTCGGTGAGTTGCTCTTTTGCTTGGGTTGTGGTGAGTGCGCGGGCGGCTTCTTTGACGAGTTCGCGGCGCTTGGGGATGGAGCCGCCGTCGTTTCCCATGGCGAGTCGTTGTGTGAAAGGTCAGAGTGCGGGTGTAATTGTTGGAATATGGAGGCGCGAGTAAGTAAGAGTAGATGATGAAGTTGCGGAGTGGAGGCGCGGGAGTGGACGAAAATGGAAGTAGGGCTTGGCATCGATGTGTAGCTCGTTGGGTTCGATTATTTGTAGTAAACTTCAATGTCATGTGAGGGATCATTACTATGTCTATTGGTCGGTCATCTGCATATGGCAGGGTATGGTACATGTGTATACTACAACAGTCCAAGAAGCTTCTGTGAGAACGTGCATAGGCAAGACGTTCTTCCCATCAGAGCGGGAATCTACGAACTGCTTCCCCAGGGCTTCCTCTGATCGGCAGGCTTTGCACCTCTCGTCCGCCAACTGCCTCTGCTGTCTTGTGAGGCATGGTCGCGCCAAGCGCGCTTCTCGGTGCTCTGTTCTGGTTTCACCTGCTCCTCTTGATTCCCCACTTCGTCGGCCAGATAGCTATGCTGATCAAAGTCCTCTGATGATGCTGCACCCTGTCGATCCAGATCCTGCAACTTCTTCTCAACGTTTCTTTCGCGGTCATGGAGCTTCTTCTTGGTGATGAAGGCATGCAGCCTAGCCCTCTCTTTCTTAAAGCTTTGCTTCTGCTCTTCCGCAATCAGGTTTGACATCAGTAGTCGGTCATATACGCCGTGCACTTTCTGGAGTGCCGCAAGAGCGTCCTGACGCTTTTCGCCTGTCAGATGAACGACGCGACGTTTTCGCCTCTCTGCGTCTTCTTGGTCATCCGCAGCGATGCCCATCTGAACGCGCAGGTTCTTCACAATGGGGTAGAGATTTGTGAGCGCATCTATGAGATCCTGGCCCTTTGCTAGTGGAAACGTGTTGGCCAGATCGGCGTACATGCCCACTGTCTTTGCATCCACGTCTGGATAAACCTTGTTCATCAAGTGGAGGATCTGACTGCCGTGTTTGAGCGAATTGTGATTGTTCTTGTCGCGCACGCAAGTGCTCATGGCAATCCTGAATGTCCCAGGAGGCGGTCTGACACCCTTGTCTATCAAGTCTTTCTGCAAAAGCTCGACTGCCGCTGCCGATGCTCGATTTTGTCGTAGGTTGCGTAGCTGTTGGTTGAGGTTGTTGACATCCGGTGCGATCTTGTACTGATCTGCCAACATATCCCAGTACTTTTGAGCAGCCTTCGGTGCGGCAATCTTCAGGCACGCTTCCTGAATCAGTGAGAGCGTGTTATTCTCAGGCTTGATGAAAGCCAGATTCTTCGCGACACTGCCCGTGAAAGGTAAGAATTCCCCTCCTCGCATCTCGGGCTGTCCTGGTGCCAGGTGGTCATCGTCGAATTTGTACCCCTCCGGTACGTTTGGTGCGCGCAATTGAGGAAAGCCAGCTTCCTTTCGTTCTGGCGTACCTAACCGAGGCACAAGTCGCGGTATGTCCATGGTCTGCTCGATCAGGGATAGTACATCATCCCAATCTCGTGGTCGAGGTCCCAGCAGCAGAAGTCGGCCCATTGAGCACACCAGCTCCTCGTCGATAACTAGATCAGCTTCCTTCCATTTGCCTGCAATGTCCTCCCAAAGCCTTCTTGCTTCCATGATGCCGCGCTCCTTCCTAGCTGCTGCCTCCTCTGCAGATTCGCCGCTCGGTCGAGCCAGCAACATGTTCTGCCGAATCGCGTTAATGATGGTATTGTATGTCGTTGCGTTCGCTGCAGCAGGGCCCCTTTCAGGTATTTTCGCAGCTATACCCCATAGTGCATCCATATCCAGAGCTCTAGCGCATACTCGCAGCGCAGCATTCGTGTGTATGATCGAGGGTGTGACTCGAGAATTCGGCGCGTAAAGGGAGTGGTATACGGAAAGTGCCTTCTCAAGCACACCTGAGTTTTGCGCATTTATCGAAAGCCCTCGTAGAAGGATCGTGTAGGTGTACGAGTCAGGGAATTGTGCGCGCTTCTTCATCTGAACAGAGTTAGTAGACGTCATGTCTAAAGTATGGCCATACGCACGTCGTTGTACACTTTCAGCGCATCGCTGACTTGTGACTTCGCCAGGTAGTGATCGATAATGTGGTTCCAGCTGACCACGCACAGCATGGAGTGACTCGCCATCCGCACCAGCTGCTTCATCTCCTCGGCTCTGTCCTTCCTCAACTCGGCCTGTACGAACTGTGCCAGGTCCAGTGGATCTTGCAAGAAGCGCAATTCGCGCTTTCTCCTATTCCAATCTGTCTCTGACATTGTTGTGTCTCGTTTCCCCAGCTTCATCAGATTTGGCGTTTCTCGCCGCTCTACAGAAGCAATGACATCTCTCGGTGACGATTGCTGCTGCAGCGCTGCTCTCTCGCGCTTCTTCTGATTTTCTGCGACCGCCGAGTTCTGCCATGGTTCGTTCCTGTCGTTCGAAAGTTTTTCGACTCTTGTGAGGTAGTGAGGGCGCGTGCGGGTCTTGCGAACGTCGGTGCTCTGGAGCCGTTGTTGGCTCTGGCGCAATAGTGGGTTTACATTGTGGCGAAGGCGTTGAAGGTTAGCCGGGCGATCGAAGGGCTGAACGCATTGCCAGAGGCAGGCGCGACAGTTGAGCATTAGAAGCGCGTGGGTCCGACTTGTGTCAAAGTATGTGCATCAGCGTGACTTAGAGAAAACATTCAGTTGCACGGCGCGAATACACTAGCAGGCGTTCACGTGATAAGCCGAATGACCAGGGCCGGAAGAGCGAACATCAACATCTCAGCATTCGTGCAACTGATAGAGGTGGTTCTACAAGCACCTACCCGCACTGTGCTACTTCTATGTTAGAGCCTGCAGAAGCCAAATGTACCTTAATCCAACATCGCCAGGCTAGCCACCGCGCAAGACACTTCGGCGCAAGGCTGACAGTCCCTGAACCAACCTTCCCATGTCCTTGGAGCCGAGCAAGCAAGCCAGGAGATTAGTTCTTGATCAAGCAGCCTCGCAGGAGCCGGCGCATAAGAGCTAAAGTAAGACACTCCGCCCAAGCCTTCGTCTAAGCCTACGTTCAGTCTAGCAACTCGCTACGATCGGTGACTATGAAGCCAGGCCTTCCCTCCAAGCTTGATCCTTATGCCACCGTGGCGGATCAGACTCCTTGCTACCGTCGCACACGCCTTCCCACGGCGCGGCACTGTGTATGCACGAAATGCCTTCGTACAGGAAGACTCGTGATGGCTGGCCTTGGTGCGAGCAGAGGCGATCCGTCGCACACGTGTACCGTGGGCGGCGCACGCAAGGAGTGCGCAGTGAGCGCGAGGCCTTGCTGTGCGCGCTGTGTCTGTGTCGCAGGTCGGACGGCCATGGTGTTGTTGCTACAAGTATGCTACTGTGTCATTGACCGAGTCTCTCAGCCTGCACAATTGCTTTGCAGACCGTCCTTGCGCTCCATTTGCTCCTCTTCCAGCGAAATGACGATTCACAGTTCGTCCAAGAAGCAAGCAGGCAGGTGCCCGTGAGGAAGCACTCCACATTCTCGTGTGGCTCCGCCAGCTGCTGCTGTGTAACGCACCACGCGCTTTCGGGCAGTCATCTCACACGCAGCGCGCATGCACCGCTGCTAGTCTCCGCCGTCAGCGCGGGAGACCGTTGAAGCCTTTTGGCTTGATGCTGCCCTGGCAGGTGCTAGCTTGCGCCTACGAAGCGGTGCGAGGCACGGAGAAAAAGCAAGTGCGCAGCCCAACGCCAGTTTAGCTGTGCTGATCGAAAGGTCTGAGTAGCCGTGAGCGCTAAATGGTAGCCCTGCCAACGGATATCTTGCATTAAACACAAGCTTGCAAGGCTTATTGGAGATCTTAGCGTTTGGTGGGGGGAATGGGTCATATCCAGGAGGGTAATCCGCATGTCTGAGATGTTGTAAGTGGAGGGCAGGCTCGTTTGACACTGAAAGACGGCCTGCTCGCCACTGCCTCCGTCACCACTGCACGCCGCAACCATTGGACAACTCACCCAGCGTCGTCCATTCTGCCCGTCTTCATCCTTCCGGGCCCTGCCGCGCGCATGACCAAGCAAGGTCTGCTCTCGCACTCCATACCTGCGTAACGATTTCGACCAATTACGCTCCTCACTCGCAGCCCTCATGTCGACGACAGAAAGCAGCCTATCGTGATGGTTACACTCCACGTTTTCGGTAACGCAATAAATCTTGTTGCATGCGGAACCGCACGGTATGCTCTTCGAAAACGGTTCAGGGTCTACATTCTAGATTCTAGACTAGTCCTTTATGACAGATCGAAGCGAGCACTTGAGCTGGTAGCGAAAAGTGTGGGGTGGTATTGTTTGGTCTGGGACGACCACTCCAGGGCTGCGGATTCGCGATGCCCACAATCAGCACCATGGGTGACGAGGATGTGAAAAGTCAGTCAGATGTGTTCGCCCAAAGTTGTGGTACCATAAAATCTCAGACTGCAGGCAACCTCACATGTGGACCACGACTGCACTGCACTGCACCATACTACAGGGCTGCACGTCATCTTCGTGTGTCACATCAAGTGCACCTCCCCTCACATTGTGCGTAATGTACTGCGCGTTCGACTGGCTGCTGCGATCGCCGTCTAGGATGGCAGCTGTATGAGCATCCAATAAGCTTTCAAAATCTCCGTGCCCGCAGTGCGTTGTGCCCGGCGCCCTGCGACTGCAGAAGTGCCACCAGCCAGCAATGCGTGGTGAGATGAGGCCCAGTACGTGGCTGTTGATACGTGTACGATTGTGCGCATGTGAAGTCAGGAGACTGTGAAGTGTCAGATTGAATGCTTTCTCCGCTACAATGCGACTCTGATCTCTGCATGTGTCCATGTCATGTTCGCTGTCTGAGACAGGTTTACTGGCATCCGGCACTAAATTGCACACACGTTGTTTTGCGTCGCAGCAAGGGCGTGCAGATATAGGCGGTGACATGCTTGTGCACATGGGTGATGGGTTTCAGTACACGAACGACGTGCAAGGGCGCACCTCGGGCGTTCGAGTCTCGTTGCTGCTCGACACGACTCGATGCCCAAGGCGTTGCAGATACGCGAGCGTCTGAGTTCACATCGAGTAACAAACGGAAGGACTGTTATAGCAAAGCTTGAATGACTAATGATTGCTGTCTGAGCGCCAAACAGATGCACGAGATCTAGGTTCAGTAGAAGAGAAGTAATCCAGCATTTTAGACTGACGACGCCCTCATGTAATAAAACAGGTAGCTTGACAGGCTCGCAGTTGAAGAAATTACCGCCGAACGTTTTGATCCATTGCTCTGCCCACTTGGGTACCGAAGTCCTCGACCATTGACCTGGGATATAGAAAGAAATGTCGTCTTGAACCTTGTCCTGAACACCGTGAAGATAAAAGCATACAGCCGCCGCCGGATGTAAATGCAAGCCCAACCGTTGTGTAAGATGCTGAACCGGCCCATACCCATCTCATAGTGCGACCGACCTGTATGTAGATGGTGATAGCCTCGAAGCCGACCTCAAAGCTATTGGGGAAGGTCGCTAGGAGTCATTTCCAAAACAGCGGTGAGTCCGTCATCATTCGTTTCGTTTTTGATGTCTTGATCTTCCTAATGACCTTGCTGGTACATCTGGGGGTTCTGGCCGTACGGCGACTGAGGGTAACTGTTGTTGGGGTTACTACTAGGACTGTCGTACGCATTGTTGGGAGGAGCATACTGTGCCATGCCCTCCGGGAGACCGGGACTGTGTGTGCCGTACTGAGGAGCAGCCGAAGTGCCAGAGGCAGCCGGCTGGTACCCGATAGGTGGCAGCTGAGGGTGCGGGGGTTGCTGGCCGGGAATGCCAACAGCCTGTCGCATCTGTCCGTAGGCAGGAGCCTCGGGTGGGCCACCGTCGTGCGCAACGCGCTGCTGCTGCGCGTGCTGGTGCATCTCAGCGCGCTGGCGTTCATCATCAGCCTTGCGCTGAGCCTCCTCCTCCTTCTTCTTTGCCTTCCATTCCTTGCGGATCTCCTTGAACTCTGCAACAAAAGTCAGTCATATGCATCTATAACATGATGTCGATATATGCCAAGGTGAATGAGCAAGGGTCGACAGTCGCTAGCTTCCGTCGCCAGAGACTACCCAGAGTAGTGGGAACACCATGAGATGGCGCAGCACCAACACAACCCGAGTGCTAGCTTAGCGCGTCAGGCTGACAAAGACAACCTGAACACCGCAAAATATTTGGATTCAAGAAAGCGCATACGTACCTTCAGGTGTTCGCTTCGCACCGTGCGATTGCATTGTGACGTGCGCGTTCAAGTGGTTCAGAGTACCGTAGGCCTTTTCGCATCCGTTCCAGCCGCACTTGTACATGCGCTCAATCTCCTCATAGCGGCGGCGCGGTCGCTTGTGTTGCTGCGCACCTGGAATGGGTACAAATGAGTAGACGGTGGATAGAGGATGACCGCCCTAGACGCGTCGTTAGCTCAGAGTTCTGCGATCGCGCAAGCGGTTGACGCGCAATGTAGTCCAACGCGGACGCGTCGCAGGCGCTCCAATTCGGCCTCAATGCCATTGAAAATAACAAAAGACGCGTCGCGCCTGCGCTGATGATGAAAAAGAACGTACGGTTGGTGGTCTTTGAACAGGGGACACCATTGCGGGAGCTGGTGGGCCTGATGAAGCTGGATGACCATAGTGCATACCAGGCTGAGCATATTGGCCAGCCCACTCGGGACGCTGCCCGTACATCGGTGTCTGCGGGTGTCCTGGGTAGTGCTGCATATCGTGGTGAGGTGTGTAGGGCGAGTACTGCTGCTGGTGAGGGTAGGTAGGGCTCGTCTGGGCGGCAATCGATGGATCTATAGGTACATCGTTGTCAGACTTGAGTTGTTGAGGTTGTTGATGGTCATTGGTTTGACCATCAGAGAGAGGCAGTGACGGACTTTGTTGTTGCGCCATACCTCCGGGTGCTTGTCCTTGAGCGCCTGGTTGGTACGAACGTTGAATGTATTCCGGGAAAGAGCCTGACCGAGCGGACGGTGGGAGGCTGCTGTAGTCGGAGGTGGGTGTGAGGTTCGCAGCTCGGGGGTCTTGTCCTTGAGGAGGATATTGCGCAGCAGATGCTTGATCTGCAAAGGTATCCTCAGAAGGTGGTTCAGGAAACGTTGGGTACGGTGAGCTCAAACCTGACTGCGGGTAGTCTTGTTGCCTTGCGTCCATAGACTGTGTACGTTTTCAAGAGGTCGAATTGCACTGAAGCTCTAAGCTGGGAATGGTTGCGCGTGGTAGAGGAAGAGGAATGGCTGGGAAGATATGACGGTTGCAGAGACCGTCTTCGGATGATTTGCCGCGGTCGATGGAAGACAGGCGACTAAACGTACAAAAGCAGACTGAGGGGAGCCAAGAATTGTGCACAGCCAGAAAACCGGAGAATGGAAATGCAGTCGGGACACGATAGCGTGAAAGTTAAACGCGGATGATTTGCAGACGGTGTGGTTTCCAGTGCGCCCAGATGGAAGGACAAGCAGTTCGGCAGATTTAGACCGTCAGAAAGATAACGCACGGAAGACGCACGCTCGAGGCCACCGGGGACAGGGGTGACGACAAGGGTAAGAAGCCCTCGAATCGCGGAGCGAAGGCGCAGCGCACTGAGATGCAACCTGTCGTCGTACGGCGCTAGCGATGAATGAGCTTGCTGGGGTGGGTCCAAGTGGATTTGGGGGCGAGCGATTTGGAAGACAGACGCTAGCAGCTTTGAGAGTGGCGCAAAAACTCTGGGTCTGATCAACCAATGACGATCCAGAGGTCTGGCCGCCGCTTGACCAAGGGTAAGAAGACGTAATGCTTGGTTGCGTGGTTCGTGACGAGACCAAACCGGTAAGGCCGTGCTATGATGCTACTCTGGGCGTGCTAGGTGAACGTGGTTTGGCGCTGCACGCAACAGTGGAACGGTGGGCTGGCGTGTGTAGGAGCGGCTTTTCTGAGATGGCGCGGGGGGGTGTGCGCGGTCGCTGGTAGGCTGGTAGGCTGCCAGGTACCTGGGTGGGTTTGTTCGCCGAAGACAGAGTGAAAGCTCGCAAGCAGGCAGGAGAACGCTTTCACCAAGAGCAGAAAATTTCTGGACAGGCGCGCTGAATGCAGCAAAGAGGCAAAAGCAAGCAGTCGGGCCGTCGGCGTAGTCGATGACAGATGGAAGTTTCAATGGCAGACTGGCTGTCCCTGCACTGCTGCTGATGGCAATTGCTCAATGCGCCGAGCGTGCCGAGTGAAGGCGATCAGCCTCTCGTCCGGCCGAGTCTCCGCAAGACGAATCCACACAACTGCTGAGCGCTCTCAAAAGCGTTGGCAGCCTGCGGAGCGTGAAAGGCGGTGGGCGATCTGATGCAGCTGTATGTGCTCAGGTGACTCGCGCGTTGACGCAGGACAGGCACTGCGCGTGGATTTGTTGTGGGGGGAACTTCAGACGCGCCAGAGGAGGGCGGGCAGCACTGGCGGCGGGTTGCACGCGTAGCACAGCGGGCGCGAGTGAGATCTGGTGTGCCTGGGGCAGCGAGCTACTCGTTGGTGACGGGAGTTAGAGCAAGGCACCGGGCGCGCTGGGCTTTGCTGGGTGTTGGTGGTGAGCGCGCTGAGATTCGCGATGTAAACTAAGGTCGAAGTTGGGAAGGCGCGAGAGTGGCAAGGAAGCTAACTCGACGAGAAACAGCCCGACGGGTTAAATGTGTGGCAGGTGCCGATCATTGCTGACTAAGGGTGCGTGCAGAGGCCGTGCGAGCTACGAAGCTGAGCCGCGAAACACGGCTGAGGGGGTCGGCGGTGCGGACGGGGGTTGTCGCTGGCGCGCGACTCCATGCTTTGCATCCAGACGACGTCGAAAGAAGAGTGCAGCGATGTGATGAGGCTGAGAGTTAGCTTGCCTTTAGCGTAGCGGGTAGACACAGTTCTGGCGCCTGGTCGACAGCTCAGCTAGTACTAAAAGCTGCTAGGTGAGACCATAATTGTATAACACCACCAACATCAACTCTGAACCTCTCTTCTGCATCGCGACCTTCATCAACGACCTCCGGCGCTGACAGCACGATTCGTGTCACGCACAGTGGCCCGCGACCATCGGCAGGGGCGGCCATCGAAACAACTGCACGCCAATATTGGACACGGCACACAGACACCTCAAAAGCGGCAATCATGCCCAATGCGCTGCAACTGCGAACCGAAGCTCTTGCGGTGTGCGAAAAGCAGCATGTGGAGCGAGGGCGGCAACGTTTGGTACTGCTCTGCCCTCTCTAGAATATGCTCGGCACCTATAACGGATGTCACAAACGATCTTCTTAATAGAATCTGAATCTACCAGACTTACAGTCCAGCTCCTACAGTTGCTCAAAGCCGGACGTTGACGAAAGTCGGCCGGCTATACATCATGATGAGTCGTCGAAGAACCTGCATTGCAAGGGCACACAATGCCTGCAGCCAGCTCTGCCGCGTTTTGCAGACCCTCAAGGATGGAGATTGCTCAAGAGCCCCACTACCAGCCACATCTGATCCGTCATCTTGCTCATTATTGAGCGCAGTACGAGCAGTCTCAGCCTCCGACTTCACACGCAATTTTACAGGTGCATCCTTCCAAGGTGCAGTATCTCACCGAGGTCATCGTGTCTTGCAGGGGCTAATAGCCGAGCTGTCACAGGTAGTTGCATTGCTTTTCCGTCTGGCGAGCAACGTGGAGAGCATTGGCATTGTGTCTCCCACGACGATAAGCGGGGCCAGACTGACACTCTCATCTTCCTGCATATCAGCTCGCTGCATAACGTGGGGCAGCATGAGTGACATGTCCACTCGATTGTGATGACATCCCCTCGCTTCGAAGTGGCTTCTGATACCTTACCGCTCTACTGGGCACGTCCTCGTCATTGTTTCCGTGCTCCCTGTACGCGATTTCGAGCAAAGCCAAAAGAAAAGCCAACCAAACACAATGCACACACGCTGAAGTAAAGTCGCCGGAATTTTCTGACTGGTTGTCAGACCACCAGGAATGATCGGATCCAGGATGGATACGAGAGGGTGCCACTAGCCCACGCTGCATGCTACGCCGTCAAGCGGGAGCGGGAGTAACCTCAAGCATGACATGAGCGAATCTTTACACTGTCCGTTTTCGAAGAGTGGTGTACAAGGAGGCTTGTTCCTATCCCATCACATTGTTGCATCATACAGGCGCCTTGGGTCGTCTTGCATTCTGGACGGGACGAAAGCAGTGAAGAATTACGAGTTGGAATCCGGCCCAAGAATGCGCCAGCAATACAATTCTGCGCTGCAGTTACGATGCGGAGCGTGCTGCGAATATCGATTTTGTGCAAGGCTGCGATTGACCCCATGCATTGAATCGTCTTGCTATCCAAACGCAGCACATCTCAATCTGCTTCCCAGCCCACGCTCCCTCAGCACGGATCTTGCGGCTAATGTCGAGCCTGATCCAGGAACACTGATGCCGCCGATAGATCTGGGCGAGCAAGTGACACCGACAAGGACCCCCTGTCCCAATGCGAGAAGTAGGCTTTGTGGCTGTCCAGTTCTCGGCCGTTTTCCCTCAACCAAATGCCGCCGACAGTCCTCACGTGGCGAAGAGATGGCTGACCTTTTGAGCCACCCTGGTCCTTGCCCTTTCCGGAGAGCCGGATTTGGACTTCCCGCAACATGACGCCGATACGCTTGCTCCGCTGGCCGAGTTCGCGGCCGACTTTTACATCTTAGGAATTTTACCGATTTGTCGTCACAGCGCAGCATCACCGGATGCAGATTGCAATTGTTCGTTCAGGAGGCCCAGATGCCAGAGTTCCGGTTACGTACTTCGACGTAGCTTCTCCGTGCAGACATGCGGGTGACCTTCCGTTTCCCAGGATTGCTGACATTCAGCTGCTGGAGAACTTGTCCCGTTCTCGGCCATGATGACAAGGTGTTGAACTCGTCAGTCCCGCAAATTGATGTAGAAGCCCTGTCGACTGCGCCCGCAGCATGCAGTCTCCACGCACAATTTTTCGAAGCCCACTAGAATCCTAGGCGATTAATTGGAGATCATATGCGGGCTGCTATTGGTAGGGACATGCCCATCAGCTCTCCAACACGAATGCTCAGCTGAGAACTTCAGAGGCCCGTGGTAAGCAAGAAGCAACGAACACAACTTCAAAGCGTAGCCGCGCATTCACGAAAGCCTATGATGTTGGGTACGATGCAAGCCGAATCTTGGAGCACGCCGTGTGGCTTGCCCTCAACCCAACGCACCTTCCTTTTTCGTGACCGTTTGATCTTCAACCATCTTGCGTCGGAAGAACAACTTCCTGCGCAAGCTTTGCACCCCACCCTCGCAGCTGCAACGCCTCTTTGCTTTCCACTTTTTGACAGCACACAAACTCAATTTCGAAGACGCTGACTCTTGCACACACTGCACGGCATGCAACGCCTGTAATGATGTCGCCCTGCATGATGTTGCCCTCTGATCTCAAGGGTCCAATCTCCACAAGCGTCAGATATCCGAAAAGTCTCGGGTGACAAGGTCAGATTGAGCACCGGTACACTTTCTCCATCTTCATCAGCACCGACCCCGCGGAGCCGCATTCAGCATACAACTCGCAACTCCAAACTCTCAGATCATGATGATTTTGCCAAACGCGCCAAGGTCGTTGCGCACCAGGCATACCCCACCTGCAAGATGCGGCATCCAGAGCGACCGAAGAATGCCCGATTTTGGCGGCCGGCGATCGCTCCTCGCAGCTTGCCTTGATTTGAAATCGCGCGAACTGATTCTCTCTCCTCTGGTTCGCCGATTTTACTTCCTGGCTTACAGGCCAGTGATGACTTGCCTCGGTTCTGATGACGCTCGCCTGATCTTTCCACTCCACCTTCGCCCATGACACTGCTGAATTAGCGGATCTGAGCGCGTTCCCAGCCGGACATCTTCACTTTATTGTCATGACTGGTACTGTGCTCGGGAAGTCGCGGGCGCGTTCGCATTCGAGTCAGTCGGCGACGCAGTATGGTTGGCAATCACATCGCTGATCCTGTACCAGTCGTTGTGCATGTCATTCACGCATTGCATCGCAGCACGACGTGACCTCAAGATCGGATACGATCCTTGACACTTTCAGGTGGCTAGAGTTGAGGCACCCGACGGACTTTCCCAGCACCTCAGCTCTGGAAACAATTCGCGTCCTCCGTCGAAAATCAATAAAGCTTGTTTATGTTAGCCTACATATTCGGAGGATGAAACGGAGCCTGGTCACAGGGACCACGTTGGCTACTTGCAGCCTGCTGCACGTAGCGTGAACCGCTTAGATTCCCCCTTCTAGCCTGATCACGCCGGGAGGTCCAGTCAGTAGCAGCTGCCGGACGCCTGTCAATGATCATACACACTAACCCCAATGGACACGAATGCGAGGCTGTCCACGCTATCGATTGTTTCAACACGCGTGCTCAGTGGTACGTTGAGGGTCCAGAAAGGGTACGATGGCGGTCCTCACTCCAATTACAGAAGAACAGGGACATGTCACAACCCAGAATAGCAGTCACATCCTGAAAGACAAGATGATTTGAAACAGCACAAGAGAAAGTACATCACAGCTCTTACTCAGGCTTACCATCTAGTCCCGGGTATGACCTCGCCGGTGCGTCTTAGGCAGCGGATCATTAGGGTCGCTCTTACCAAGAGTTTCACGCATGCGCAAATTATCGGCAACAAGCAGATCATGCAAATCTCCCATGCAATTGCTTACAGCGGCACCGCAGCGACCTCCAATACGATCCCTCGGGGCCAGCCGGAAGTTCTTCCCCACAAAACACCATTCAACAGCTAGGAGGCAACTCCGACATTGGGAAATAATGATGTCTTGACACGGATAAGACGGCAGTCAGCGGATGCGGATGCGGATGCTCGGCGAGGAGCAGACTGTCAAGTTGACGTCTCCTTGATCCAAACTTCAATTGCTGCGTCCGATGAGATTCGGGCATCATGAGATTCGATAGTCGGAGGTGTAACCGCGTGGACTTGCATATACGCTCGAGCCCTCATGCGGGTGCGATTTGTAGCTTGAACCTTCCACGAGCCTAGAACGCGCGAAGATTGAGCTCGAAACAGGAAAACTGATGTCTACAAACAAAACATGCTACTGCATGGTGCATTTCGAAGCTGGTGGCCTTGAGGACGCGTGCAATGACGGCAAAGACCTCTGGCAAAGACCTCAGGACGCTACGGAACGATGTCATCGTGTCGCGCCCAGCATCCAGGTCCTCACCTTCAACTTCGTGTTGGGTTTGGGCGAGGCTGTCAAAAGTATTCAACAGACGTTGGACAGGCTCAAGCGAGCATACAGCGCGCTTGACAAGCGCAAACGTCTTTGCGTGCGACAGTGGCAGGCTACACAAGGACCGGTTGGGAGGGCGATCACACGTACCGTTCACGCCGGCACCGCTAGCTTCCACTCTATCACGACGTGCTGAGCCTCGGTCTTTCTTCGCCTCAAGTGGCTTCTCTATGACCAAAGAATCGTAAGACTGGACAAACAACACAACTGACACCAGCTTCTTATCTGTGTGGGTTTGTGCCATGCTGATCTGCTTGTCGCCAGCCTGCGAGACTTCTATAGTACTCCTGAAAGCCTGAGCTTGACGCCCCCCCCCCCCCAATCATCATATGGCTCTAAGTGAAGACGGGCTAGTACTGATTGTTCCGCGAGAGCGGAGTAGAGCCACATTCTCGTCGATTGCTGTTCCTGGCTTCAGGATTCTAAGACAGTGCTTTCACAGCCTATCGATGCTTCTCAACTTCGCTGTGACTGAGTGACTGATACCTTACGTAGTCAAATATTGTTTCCAATAAACGCGTGAGATTGGCCTTGGAGACTTACTTCCCCGTATATGTCCACATGTCTCTTTCGAATTACTTCCGGTCCATTCCAACCTGAAAGTTGTCATTCTTGCGCAGGTGCTGTAGCCTTGCTGCCCGGGCAGAAGAGATGTGCTCATCAACGACTCGGTGAGGTTGCCTGCTCGACTTCTCCTTGCAGCCCTTATCTAGTGTAGATGTATTGTCGATGTTCGATATTGTGAAGCACACTGAAATGGTATTTTTCAGTCATTGTCGTCAGGTTATATTTTCGACTTAGCCTGCAGGCGACAACAGTGAAAAGAATTTCCGACTGCCACATCAAGCCTTCAAACCCGTTCAAAGACGAGAAAGATCCCACGAAAGCGACGAGACTTCTATGCGAGACCTAATTCCGCGACAGCTGCGCAGGGTTGAGGCTGCGAGGTGCGCTCTCAGACCGACTATGACCGTGGCGACGCCGAATCCAACTTGCACCGTGCAAATGCACAAGAAGTCACACTGCGACTCAGCTATGGCAGCTGCATGTGTAGCTGACTATATCTTGTATCTGACTTATGCCGAGAGTGGTGTTCCCTGGCGTTCGTAGTGACTGCCGTGTTCATCCATCCTTGAGGAATCTTACCATCTCGACTTCTCTTCCGTCACTCATACCCCACGTATCAATCCACTGCTGATGAATGCAAGCCTCATAACCATCGAGACTAGTACGACTCTTGCAAAGCTTCTCGACCCATGGCTCACCGCAAGTCCTTGGGCCTTGATCTATACAGAGAGGTTCTGCTTCTCAGTTCCACATATCGTCTTTGGAACCATGTTCACTCCAACCATTGCCATAACGGGCATACGTAGTCTGCGTGACCGAGATAATTTGTCAATGTTCTTACGAAATCAAAGCACGGTACCTAGGTATCGACACCTAACAGTTTACTCCACTGCCATGATAGGACATCCGCAAAAGGCCCGAGTCGAGATGAAGCCGACGCGCGACCGTCGAAACCCTTAAGAGCCCGAGAAGGAGCATCTGTCTCGAGAATGCAAGATATTGACCAAGATGGGTAATTGATGACATGGAAATGTTTGCTCGCCAGGCACCCCGAGGAGAGAAGACCAGCATGCGCAAACCATATTGACCTTTGTCAGACGGGAAGAACAACAGACCTCGAGGCAAAGATGTATCGTAGAGCTATCACGTATTGTCGACTGTGTCTATAGAGTCAAGCATTGGCAGACTGTGGATGATAAGCTCCGGTTGAGATAAGGTCACCAGTACGAGACGCATATATTACCACTGGGTCATTCAACATGCCTGCATCATGTATGAACTGTACGGCAAGAGAAGTCCTCACGGCTAGGAACGGTAAGTCAACCCCTTGCTATGTCGTGAAGGCAACCTTCACGCCCTGCCCCTCAGATCCCCCAACGGCGACGGAAAGATTGCGCAACTAGGAACCGCACATGACACAACTCATCCGTGCTTGGTGCTTACGAATCGGATTTCTCCAGCCAAATGTCGAGCATATCTCTTCAGCCGTTTCTCGGACCTTTGGAAGTGACTCACAGCGACCAAAGACCATGCGAACGGTCTGGAACAACCAAGGGGAAGAGACGACCCGCGAAAGCTGTAGCCCAACACACATACACTTACATACGAATTTGTACGTGTGAAAGTTAAAGACTGATCCAAAGAGGTCGCTGAAGCAGAGAATCCTTCTTTCACTATCCTCAACCCGAACGACTAAGCCGCTTTCAGGCTCTCAACTCTTATGGTGATGTGTGCAATGTACAGACCACCCTTACTCTGGTACGCTAGATTAAGGCTTGTGCTGCTTGTTGGCCAAGTAAGAAATCGGCCAATTAAAGGAAGTTGGTAACTAGTCTACTATTTCAGTGATGCTCTCTGTATCTATATATCGCAGATCACCAATAGAAATCCAAAACGCACACTGAACACAGTCCATGAACGTATCTCGGAGCTCGTGCCTAGAGGCGAAGCTTTGATACATGTGCCTCTGCATCTCGTCCAGTGGCTCATATACGTCACCACCTTGGAAATCCCGCAACATAACCAGACTCATACGCGAACCACACTCAAAGTCTACCCATCTAACATACCTCTGACTACAAATCCTTGGCGGGTTGCCAACAGAACAGATCTCGATCTCGACAGCACTACGTTCTGCGCCCCTGCATAACTCCTCGCGATCACACCTCCTCAACCCCTATGAGTACATCCACAGCAGTCCAGACCATCCCTCCACTTATTCGCACCGAGCCGGGGACGCCGTGGAGACTCGCGGTGGATCTCAAAGACCCTGCGCATAGCTTTCCACCGATAACTTCTGTCTGAGTAGTAAGAGCCGGGGTTCGCCGTCGTGGAGAAGGAGCAAAGATCTAGACGAGTACAAGATATGTTTAGGAAGGAGCGGCGAGTTGCGGCACAATTGCTCCTGCAGACTCACCCCAGAAGCACAGTTTCAACGCAGCCATGCAACGACACATGACCGCAACAGGCGTCACTCCCCGCGTCATAGAAGATGATTGACACATCGTTGGGAATGAGTGGTTGATCTCGATCTTGCGATTGCCGTTGAGGAATGCAGACATTGGAATATTGACAATTTCATCTATATGCATATTACATAGAACTTTTGAAAGGGACGCCGCCAGCTCCAGGATGCAAATACGTGCGAACTCTTGCGCGTGTGGAAGAGCGAACAAAGAAGCAGGAAAAGCCAGTCTACACGCAGGTTCCTTACCGACTCAATGCCCA
The DNA here is from genome assembly GCA_030271015.1 of Didymella glomerata. Lineage (NCBI taxonomy): Eukaryota > Fungi > Ascomycota > Dothideomycetes > Pleosporales > Didymellaceae > Didymella > Didymella glomerata. The sequence continues at coordinate 1,282,966 of JAJOHN010000003.1, read as the reverse complement.
TGCACGATGGTCAATATACTGCGTCCTTCCGGGGTATCAGTGCGCTTCGACGAGGCGTAACATCTGCTCCGCTGTAGTCGATAGAAGAAGATGTCGTGGAAAAGAGAAATGGTCTACATCAAACGCCGAGCCCAGAGGAAAGGGTGTCGTGTCATCGAACGCGTCATTGCGTTTACCAGCGGCTGTTGCGAATGGGGTCGCCGTTGCCACCAGACCAACCACCACGGCCTCCACCGCGACCACCACGGCCACGACCACCTCCCCAGCGGCCACCACCGCCGCCGCCACCGCCGTAGCGGCACATCTCGTGCAGGCGAGGATCAATCTGCTGCTTGGACTCCGTGAGAATCTGGACGAGATCACGAGCCTGCTTGGAGTCTGCAGTAATTATTAGCAGCGGTAGATCGAACAGAAGATGAGGATACATACTCTCAGTGGTAAACAGGGTGATAGCGGTACCAGTCTGACCGGCACGACCAGTACGACCGATACGGTGGACATAATCCTCCGAATTGTTGGGGTAGTCATAGTTGAAAACGTGAGTGATATTGCGGACATCTTGAAGAGCAAAGGTTAGCATCTTGGTAAGTGTGACGAGCAAACGAACGATCATATCTTGATCGCGTGAAGCTGCAGCAGCATGTTGCGTGCAAGTGTCTCAAGTGCGCTACAACGAGGTTCACGGCATCAGGTCCAGTGGAAGAGGCTGTAGAATATCTCCTGGTCCAGAAATCCTTGGAAGAGACTGTGACTCGATAGGAGTCTTGTCATCTCAGCTTGCCTCAGTAGTGCCTTGAAGGCACATGAAACAAAGAGCAGTGAAGAGCGAAGGCTTCGCTAGTATGCTCCAGGATCCCTGGTGTTCAGATTCGAGAAGAACTTCAAGCCATGGACGATGTCATGGGAGCGAATGCAGCAAGCGCACGAGACAACCTAAGCAGAGCACATTGGCAGTTCACGCGTAATAATAGTTCGGGGAAGGGAGGGGGTGTTGGGGGGTTTGCAATCATACCGATACCACGGGAAGCCACATCAGTGGCAACCATGATGGGGCTCTTGCCGGTCTTGAACTCGTTCAGGACCCAATCGCGCTCGTTCTGCTGCTTGTCACCGTGGATAGCTGTGACAAACGTTAGCAAATGCTTCAGGAGCGATCATATTCGGGAGCAACTTACACAACGCGGGCCATCCGTCCTGACGAAGGAATCGTGTGATCTCGTCTGCGACACGCTTGGTACCTGTGAAGATGAGAATCTTGTTGCTCTTGTCATTCATGATGGTCTCGAGGTGCTTGGCCATGCGGTCGCGTTTCTCGAACTCCGAGACAACCTCAACGATCTGCTGAATGCGGTGGTTGGCAGACAGATCCATTGAACCAATGTTGACCTGGATCCAGTCGTTTTGGTAGTCGGCCGCCAGCTGGCGAACTTCCTTGGGCCATGTAGCGGACCACATGCAGGTCTGACGGTCGGGGCGAATCTGTCCAATGATCTTGCGGATCTGGGGCTCGAAACCCATGTCAAGCATACGATCAGCCTCGTCGAGAACAAGGTAGGTGACACGGCGAAGGTTGGTCTTGCCAGCCTCGAGCATGTCGATGAGACGACCGGGTGTAGCAATGCAGACCTCGACACCACGGGCGAGATCGCGGATCTGAGGGCCCTTGGGAACACCTCCGTAGACGCAGGTGTTGCGAATGCGGGAAGACTTTCCGAACTTGCTGATTTCGACCTGAATCTGGACAGCCAGCTCACGAGTGGGGGCGAGGATCAGAACAATAGGGCCGTCGCCGGGTGCGAGCAGGGGCTGGGCGTTGATGTGGACGATAGCGGGTAGGCAGTATGTGAGGGTCTTTCCGGAACCGGTCTCGGCAACACCGACAACGTCGCGTCCAGAGAGAGCCATGGGCCATCCCTGGCACTGAATGGGTGTGGGCTTAGCGAAGCCTTGTGCCTTAACCTCATTGATGACATAGCCGGGGAAACCAGCCTCGTCAAACGTTGTAACAGGCTTGGGGACGTTGGTACCCTTGACTGCGATCTGGTGCTCCTTGCGGAAAGCCTCGACATCCTCGGCGGAGCGGTTGGTGACATCGGGGTCCTCCTTGTAGAAGGACTTGTCGAACTTGGGCAATGTGTCCATATCTAGATCTTGTTAGCTGTGTTCTAAACAGATTGTGCGGTGTACGTACCCCACTGTTGCTGCTTGAGGCCAGAGCCGAGCTGGCCCATGCGGTCACCGCCTCCTCCACCACCGTAGCCGCCGCCGCCATATCCTCCTCCACCGCCGCCATAGCCACCGCCACCGCCGCCGCCGCCAGAGTATCCGTTGGAGCCGCCGCCGTAGCCGCCACTGTGTTGAGTTAGTAGAAGCTCCAATAGAGGAAGTGAGACAGTAAGGGGAGCTCTACGCTACTGCAGCAAGTACGTGGCCGCCCGCCTGATCTGCAAAGGCAGGTAAAGCAGTCACAGCCGCGGACTCAGTCTGCGCGCAGAGCTTTTGATGAAGGAGATTGCAAATGAACAAGGGCAGTCCAAAGTTCCACCACACTGATGCCCTCCCGTGCTAAGGGGATGAATCGTCCTACCCATACGATGCATGATGGCTGGGAGTGTAGTCGTAACTGTTGTAGGCGCTGCCGCTGTATCCAGAGTTGCTGTTTTCGTACCCGTTGGAGTAGCCGCGGTCACCACCGCCGCCGCGACCGCCGTATCCACCTCCGTAAGACATGATTGTCGAGTGTTCAGTAGAGACTGGTGAAAGGGATGAGCGTTTCAGCGAGAGTGAGCGTCGTGTTTCGTCTGAAATTGCTTTAATGTATTAAGTGCAAGAATGCGACAATAAGAGATCGCGAAGTCTGCACTGTGAAACTCGTGGGAGAGGTGAGTTTGTAGTTGTTGGTAAGGATCAGAAAATTATCTGCAACTGGCGCCGGTGAGGCAAACCCGTGCTTGGCGCACTACGCTCAGACGGGGCAGGGTCCGCCGAAAAGATTGGAAGGGGCGAAGAACGTTTATCGACAACAAAGACCCACACTTGAAGTGCAACAGCATCTTTGTGCTCCCTGCAAACGTATGTTACTCGGCGTGCGCCACCGCTGCGACGACAAAAGATGCTTCACTGTCTGGAGTGCGTTGTTTCTTACGTTCACTGTGCTGCGCCTCCGGCCCTCATACCCATGTCCCAGAAACCTCTTTCCATCTGGGGCAGGTCAGCTTAGCAATGAGAGGACGTGGGGGTGATGCACTCACGTTTGTTGCATGAATGAAGATCTCGGCCAGCTCGCCAAGACGCGCAACCGACTGCTTGCCTGCATGCTCCTCGATCAAAGCAGAGCCTCTCGCCATTGCCTCCATGTACTCTTTGTCGACATACTGCTGAATCCACGTCCAGTACCTACCCTCTCTCAACGTCTTGGTATCATCGAAAAGGCGTTTCGCAATGATGCCATATCCGATCAGACAGGGCAGTAGGGCCACCTGCAATGCAAGCCAGTCCTGCGACTGGCCGATGTCTAGGACATATCTGGTGTATGCGGTTGTGGCTTGATCTTCCTCTCGACTCTCGATGTCCTTCACTGATAGCCCCGCCTCCCTGCAGAAGTCGATGTGTAGCTTAATTTCTTCCTGCAGCGTGACAACTTGCTGTACGGAGCGGCCGATGTCAGTCAGTGAGCTGGACTTGTAAGCTCCGAGGGCTGTGGCGCGTGCAAATTGGACCTGTCGAGTTGTCAGTACTTCCATCACCTAGCCTCCATTTCTTCGAAACTGACTAAGAAGAGGTAGTCCTGGATCAAGTAGTACTTGTAATTCTCAACCGGTAGTGACCCATCGCCCATCTTCTGCACGAATTCGTGCTCGGTATATGCTTTCCACGGCTTCTGGATATCATCACGGTCAAGCAGGTATTGTATGAAACCGCCTCTATGGAGGTAATGCTCAGTATATACTTCGATCGACGTTATCTCGAAAAGAATGACTTACTGCGAGAATGGCAATGTGTATGTGGAGTGAAAGTGGTTGATCGGCCCACTGCCTTGACCCAGATCCTTACTTGTCTTGATGCCAGCCTCGACATAACGATTGGCTTTGTTAACAGCTTTGGCCATGCTCATACCGGACGCGAGGTTGCACGCAATGGCAGCTGAAAAGAGGTCAGTGTGATGGGCACTTCCGGGGTCTGCGTGTCTTACAGGCTAATGAGCATCCCGTTCCATGTGTGTTTCTGCTGTGCAGATATTCACTCTCCATCATGGTCACATCGTCTTGACTGACCAACACGTTCAAGACAATTTCCCTGTCTTCCTCGCCTTTGCTGACCAAGCGTCCCTTGGTCAGGGGCAAGTGTCCACCCTTGAGTAAGACGTACTTAGGACCGAGCTTTTGGATGCGCTTAGCCATCGCTACGATGCCATCAATGTTTTCTGGGCTTTCGGTGTCTTCACCTGCGGTCTTCAAAAGTAGCTCGGCTTCAGGGAGGTTGGGTGTGAGAATCGTGGTCAGTGGCAATAGCTTTTCGATCAATGTTGAGATGGCCGATTCTGGAAGCAGATGTGAGCCAGATGTTGATACCATCACCTGTCGAATGGATCAGTGTGAGAGCTGATGCGTAGTGGTAGTCTGCATACGGGGTCAACTACGCTCGTTGTAACATCGTAACGACGGAATGCAGCAGCGACGATCTCGATAGTCTCCGCCGATGCAAGCATGCCTGCCCATAGTGTCAATTCTAACAATCTTGCACAAATGCGTCAGAAATTACCCGTCTTGACTACATCCACTCCGACATCGTCGCAGACTGCGTCAAGCTGCTTCTTCAGAAACGCAGGTGGGGTGTGGTGGATATCTTGCACACCCTGTGTGTTCTGTGCAGTAAGGGCGGTAGTAGCAGTCATCGCATAGCACCCATGTGCAGCGATGACCTTCTGGTCCGCTTCAAGACCACTGCAAACATTCTGTCAGTCGCAATCGGTGACGTTGAAGGAAGGGGCAGGATGCGTACGCTCCACCGGAGCTGTCCGACCCAGCGATCACCAGGATCCGCTTTGCAGCAGCCATTTGAGTGACAGGCACAAGATGATAGACTTAAGTCCAAGGTCTGGATTGTGAAGGATCTCAGGTACAGAACGGTACTTTTCCGAGCCCCGCTATCCGAGACTAGGCGAGACCCACGTCATGGTTCGTAACTTCAACCTCGACTCCACCTACAGGTCAGTTCTACCTGTTTCGTGCACTCTTCTTCACTAACAAGGTTTGAGGAGCGGCCCTTGTGCTAATGCCCAACTACTATACAGCAAGCGGCCCTAGTCAGCGCTCTTCATTGCACAATTTGCCGTCCACTCCATATTGCGGGCCAAGTTACATCGATCTTCTTTTCAAAACAGGTTGAATGATGTTCATCGGTCAATCGAATTTTGGGCTCGAAGAATAGCAAGAGTACGCACTCAATCTGAGTCGCCTTCAAAGTCGGAGAGGTATGGATCTTTTTTGCGGTCAGCATGCTCACAACAGATAGCGCAATTGACGGACGGTGACAGACCTTTGAACAATGTGTAGTCGAACGTGCCTCCTACTTGCTCAGCAAGATGTTCGCTTAGTACAGTCTGGTTCTCGTCGGTGAGCGCCGTCTCTGGATCTGCCTGGTCGATGATGACTCGGATGCCTTGGTTGCCGGGACCAAGCTTTGAGATGAAGTCGAATAGCCCGTCAACAGTGAACTTCGAGATGCCGGAAAGAGTGACGTCTCTGAGGTTTGGTAGGTCTCCGATTGTTGGTAGTACGCCATCGTTCAGCTCCAAACCTGTGACGTAGATGGTCTCCAGCTGCTTGAGATCCTGGAAGATAGCGATGATATACTCGTCACGCAGCACTTCCGGAAATGTCAACGAAAGCCGCCGCATTACCTTCAGCTGCCTCAAGGAATCGACGAGTGTGTCGAGATCGTCCCGGAACATAGCTTCTGGTTCCCCGCTGAGTGAGAGCTCGACCAGGGAGGCTTGCTGATGGACGAGCGCTTGATGAAAGGCCTGATGATCTTTGAGAACGTAGGAGTCAATTTCCAGGTGTTCTAGCTTCACATCGTGCTCGAGCAGCACAGGCGTCATGAGCGCGGCGCCAGATGCAAAGTTGGAGAAGCGAATACTCCGTAAGCTCTTGCACTTGCTCAGCCATGCAATTGTCTCCAAGAAGACGTCATTCTGAGTTGCCTGGAGATCTACGACGCCATGGGTATCTTCGATGCGCAGTTGTTTCAGAGCCGTGCAGCCTTGCAACATGTTCAAGTGCGACAATGACTCATTCGAAGTGTACATTCCAAGGTCTTCCAACGAGCCGCCGTGATGGCTCAGAGCGAGGAAAGTCTCCGCGTCAGCACCTATGTCGTGCATCGTTTGCAGTGACTTCAGAGAGTCGGCTCTCATGGAACTAAGGAACTTGGCGAACTTGTGGTCGCGGTGGTCAGACAGTAAATCTTCCTGTGACCATGTATAGATCATGAGCTCATTGAAGTTGGGGCAATACTCATGGAGTGAGGCATGAACCAATGGATTCTCAAGAGGCCTTCCATCGAAGAGCTCCAAGCTTCGTAGACGAGGTAACCGAGGAGTCCAACGGACGAGTGCATCTGATTTCACTTATCAAACTTAGCAGAGAACCATAGAAGAAGTATAAGGCTCTTACATTCACCACTTATTGTTTCGAGCATAGGCGTGTGTTGTGTGACAGCTATTTCAGTAAGTACCAGGGCATGTCGGTGGAGGACAAGGCCATACCTTCTCCAATAGCCTCAATGGTATCGGCGTCCAGCAGACTAGTCCATTTCTTCCCGGACGCACTCTTCCGCTGCTCAGTCCTCTCGAACTGTTTCAGAGGGCCCGAGAAGAATTGCCTGCCGAATATTAGTACAAGCAACAGGAAGCCATAGATGATACTGGCTTTTGGACTTTGCTGCGGAACTGCTCGTCGCCAAAGAGGTTCCCCAAGTCACGGAAGTCGAGCGTCTTGATGTAGCGACAGTACGGAAATAGCGTGGTGTCGAGACTTGAGGCGATGATGGACTTCCACAGTATGGACCATCTCTGGGTGACCAACAGTCTCTGAGCAAGTGGAGTGCCTAGCGCATCATCTCCACCCCCTCGGATTGGTGCCTCATGGTGTGACCTTCACGACTGATCAGCTTGCTGCAGGAAGGATAGTACATGTGACGCACCGATATAAATTTGTCAGTGCAGGCACAGCTAACACTCGGCTGGCGCATGCGCAGTTGAAGAGAGTGTCAAACTGTCGCAAGTTGGCTAGTTCTTCACACAGCACGTGCAAGATATCGTCCGGGAGCGCGGGAGCCATTCTGGCGCGACTTTGCCAAAAATGAGTACTGATGTTGTTGTTGATGCTGTCCCACCACAAGGGCTACGCATGCTGCAGGGTCGCGCTTCCTGTGATGTCACCGCACTAGCGCGTTTTCGGCGACGCGTTTTCGGAGCAGCTTCTCGTCTTCGATGGCTAACGATGCGCCACCGACACGAACATGCACGATGGTCGTCCTCAACTTCACGCTGACGCCTGAGGCGGCATCGAAGGTGCATGACCTCCTTGTGTGCTTGGGGAAGTTCAGCGAAACTGTGGCCATCGAGGCGCGTCGAGAAAGAGTGGGTCACCCAGGATCTCATCCACTTTAGCTACTTTCTTATGCTTCTTGCCTCAGTTTACTTTTACCGCCCTCAACTCCTCAAAATCTGCATATTGCGCAGTGACTCTCGACGGCAAGCAGTTCTTCAGCGAGTATGAGTGCATCCCAGATGCAGGTGGCGCAGATGGACGCTTTACCTGCAGCATGTACACCAAAGCCCTGCTATCCGTGTTCAAGGGACGATTGTACGATCCGCTAGGTCGAGATGGAGCAGTCGAGCGTTGCGAAGTCAGTCTGCAAGATCAGAGCAAGGAAGCTTACTGCAGATTCATCGTTAAGATGGTCTGCAATCAGGGAGTCACCAAGACGTACAAGTTGACCTACGAGGCTGTGGATGTCATGCATGCACTCTTCGACCGCAGCGTGGCGCAGAATCGATGGAGTATGCATTCGGGCGCCATCCGAGAGTATATCGAGTACTTCGGCACAAAGACCGAGTTACTGGACATCTTTACTGGTGAGGATGGGCGATGCGTCTTCAAGAGCTACACCGAGAAGATCTCAGACGGCAAGGAGATCCTGAAGCACCCACTTGTTACGGCAGTCGCTGTCAATACTTCCGACTTTGAAGAGTTCAGCGTCCAAGCAGGGCTGCACATCGTCATCAGTGTCAAGGACTTCAAGGCCATCGTCCTGCATGCCGACACGCTCAAAACCAGCCTCAAAGCCTACTACTCCGTGCCGACTCGGCCATTTCAATTCAGCTACGGCTGCGACGGCCTTGTAGCTGAGTTCACGCTCATGACTTCAGGCGATTACACTGGAGCACCGCCCACACCAACGCCTGCGCCTCGGCAGCCTACCGCCACCCCGCAACAACAAAGCAGACAAGCCTCACACGCACCTTCAGCGGCTTCAGAGCGCACCGACACACGCAGCATGCGTTCAGAGATGCCACCACCGGTCCAGCCGGCTTCACGGCGTGACCAAAACGGGCGCTTGCGCAATCCAGGTTCACGGCAGCCGTCGTCAGCACCATCTCAGTCCCAAGCAGCGCCCACTCAGGCAGAGGAAGAGGATGAAGAGAGCTTGTTTGTACCGCACAATGACGCGAGAATGCAGGAAGAAGAAGACGCGGCGTGGGCGCCGATGGACTATGAGAAGGAAGAGACGCTGGGATGGGATGCAAGTGCAGATAACGACGTTGCGGCTTTCCCTACCTTCCGTGATACGGGCAGCATGTCGAGGACGACCACGACGGATAGTAATACGGTGATTGAGCCGACGCAGAGGCTGTCTGAAATCAAAGGGCTGTGGTAGAAAGAGGTCGGACTGTAGATGGTATGAAAATAATGTGTTTCATGAGATCATGTACTTGTCTATGTCTAGAACTCATGTCCATTCCAGCAGCTCAGATTTGCACTCAAATCCAAGCTCGCAATGCAGGCGTGGAGGTCCGTGACGAAGCCTTGGGGGCGACCTCGGGTCGAAGGGCCTCTAGTGCAGATGAGGTTCGAGCTGTAGTGTAGTGGGGATCGACTTCCCGTGGTTGCGACCTCAAACCCAACCAATGCCTGCCCTCATCTGGTAACCACTGACAGCGGCAAAAGCGTAGAAAGACACGATTGGCTCTGAGATCGACATTGTCCAGTCTTCTTGTTTCTCCACTCATACTCACCCTGAAGCGCCCTCTTTTCCGTCCTTACTCTTCCTAAACGTTCTGAAGCTTAACGGTAGAAGTGACGAATACGCCTGCTTGCTGACACCATGCACCTCTAGTCCCACACATCAGCTGTAAAGATCCATGTTATCGTGCTCGTGCTCATCTTGAGCCACTTCCTCTTGCTCCTGCAGCCCCAAACGCTGTTCGCTCTGCTCAACGATCTTCTTGAGAACGTCTCGCTTCAATTCTGGAAGCTGCTTGAAGCGAGTCATGAACTCAGCCCTCAGGACATCATCTTCGATGTAGATATCGTAATGCTCCGCTATGAAGTCCGAAAGCAGGTTCTTGAAGTCGTTGTGTGCTTCCAACGGAACCTCGTTATCATAGATGAAGCATACAAAAAGCATGACGTTAAATAAGTCCCACCATGGACGGGTTGACCGAACTTTCTCGACAATGTGTTCAAGGAGGTCGTCCATGCTCAGAAGCTCTGCGGTCTTCCAAGCAGACATGCACTCTGCGAATGCCTCGGCAACTTGTTCCTCGGTCTCTGGGTCTCTGATCCCGAAGCTGCCGTCGGACAAGAATTCGGCCACCATTCTGAAGTCTTCAGGCGAAATGTCACCGAGGCGAGGGTGAATCAGCTCCCATGTGTTCTCGCCAATGGGCTCGAAGTAATTCCTTCCTGATAGGGCGTCGCGGAAGTAAGTTCTATCCCAGATGTGGTGCTTCAAAAGTTGCAGCTTGTATCGCCGACGCTGAGGATCCACGCTCGGGTCGGTCATCGGGTCGATTTCGGGTCCCACGTAGACCTGCACAAATTCGCTACTCTCGTTACTATCTTGTGTTAGACCCGAGTGATGTGAAGGCGAGCGGACAGACTTACAAATCCTCTTCGATGATGTCTCCATTGGGTGCTGCTGCAGCCGAAGCACTCAGTCCGTTGCGCATGAAGACCTGGCTGGCAGATAGTGCTGAATTTGGATTCCTTGATCTGGTAGCTGATTGTTGCGGACGGTGCCCTGACGTCGCGAATCCACTTGCGCTGCTTTGCTTTCTCTGGCGAGGCAGCGGTAGCAGCTCAACCTCATCATCTGAGATGGTGAATGTAGGGGAGGTCGTACTTTGGGACGATTGCGAAGAGAAATGGAACGGCTCAGCTTGTCTTGAGTAATTGGATACGCTGTTCGTCTTTCGTTTGCGCGAAGGCGTTGGCATCTCATTGTCCGACTCATTAGATGACGGCGGACTTGTTCGCTTTAAAGATCGTGAATAAGACCCGAATGTGTTGTTCTTACTTGGTGGAGAAGAGCTCGAGATCGAGAGCCTTGGGGGCTGTTCGATGTGTCCTCGAATTGGCAACTGACGCTGACCGGCGAAAGAGGGTAACGGGAGGACTCCAGGTCGAGGAGGTAAGCGTTCGGAACAAAGTCTGGATGTGCTGAACTGGGGTGTCTGATCTGCCGTAGGATTCGTAAGATCCTGCGCTTCTTGAGCGCGAATATCTCCCATACTCATTTCGATGGCTCGTAACATGTCCGGATCGTTGCTTATGTCTTCATCCCCTTCATCGTGCCTCGAGTTGGTGTCGTTATAGTCATCTTGGTCTGACCCAATCGCAGCCTTCCAGTGATAGAAGTCAAGGCCGGTGTCCAAAGCATAATCAGCAATGTCATAAGCGTCGCCTAGGTCAGGCTTGGAGCGCCTGAGGGCTTCGTCGGCGCCAAACGGGTCGAAGTTACTCAGACTTCCGGCTTTTGCCCAACATCTACGTAATCAGCTAGAATAACGTCTTTGCGGCATCAGTGAACTTACAGTTGGCTTGCATCGACGATCTTGGAGAGCTTGAGAACCAGTGTGGCATAATCTCTGGGACGAGTTTGAAGGAACCACGCCGGCGCGACATCATCTGTGCAATAGATAGATGGCCACGGTGGATTTTTTGTACCTGGTTCATCATAGAGGACTACGCTTCCTGGTATGAAGCTGGCCATTGCTTGCCGTTTCAAATGAAAGGCGAGGTTGGCAAAGCTGGAATAGAATTGTAGAAGATTGTGTGAGCGTGGTAGGAGTAGGCGTGATACTAAAAGTGGCACAAGTGTTGGGCAGGTGGAGACGGGGATAGAAGAGGCAAGACGGTAGAGGGGTCACTGAGGGTATAAGGTCTGGTCGAAGTAAAGGTAGCTGGAGCATGGCGGTTTGTTAAGTAAGAGACGATGATGGCCCACCCATCCTTTGGGCGGGCACACGACAGCTCATTATCATCTTGAGGTCTGTATCACTTCCATTGTAACCCTCACAAGTCATGACCGAGAGTATGAAGCAAGGTCGTCGTAGCGTCGATGGTGTTGAAGCAATGGAGCGGAGTACCTTTGGGGGTTTCGTATCGATAAGCGGCCAGTCAACCAATCTCAGGACATCTGGCTTCAAGCTCACCACGACAAGTACCAAGAGCTCCAACACAACACCACGAAAGTCCGCGAAGAGTCACCCAGTCCTACGGTCGCCGCACATCGATCTCTGCCGTAGCTACACCGCAACACCCATCCACGAATACGCACCGTACACCCACTTCACAACCACCCCGAACCGCAGCCATGCTCGGCGTCGCAGGCATGCAACCCCGGCAACTCGCCGCGCAAATCCTGAACTTTGCGCTCGTTCTCTCGACCGCGTTTATGATGTGGAAGGGTCTCTCAGTCGCCAGCGACTCGCCTTCACCAATTGTCGTCGTACTTTCAGGGTCCATGGAGCCTGCGTTCCAGAGGGGAGATCTGCTGTTCTTGTGGAACCGGGGGTTGGACACGCAGGTTGGAGAGATCGTGGTGTACAATGTTAAGGGAAAGGATATTCCGATTGTGCACAGGGTGGTGAGGAGGTATGGTGGAAAGTAAGTACAGCTTTCCTTGGGATGTTGCGAGCGCAGAACCAAGAGCTAGGGAGCATGGCTACGACGCGTGAACATTGAAGCTTGCGGCGCCTGATACTGGTATGTCGAGTGTGGAGAGCGATACTAATAAGCTCACAGCAAGACACCCCTCCACCTGCTCACCAAGGGCGACAACAACCTCGCGGACGACACCGAGCTCTACGCGCAGGGCCAGTCCTTCCTCAACCGCAAAGAGGATGTCATCGGTAGCGTGGTCGGCTTCATTCCCTTCGTGGGCTACGTCACAATCCTGCTAAGTGAGCACCCATGGTTGAAGCAGGTCATGCTGGGGATAATGGGGTTGATGGTAGTGTTACAGAGGGAGTGATGCTGGCAGGGATTGTCGAGTGGAGTTGTGGAGAGCATAACGGACATATTGCAGACAGTTCATACCAAAAGATGGTGCGCTGGGTTGCAGCTTAGCCCCAGGCTTGAGTACCCACTGCAGCCGTGTTAGCATAGCAAGGCGTTTGGGTTGTTACACGAGTGTCAAATGGAAGGCTGATTCAAGTCAAAGCCAGTCTTGTGTTTTTGTCTAAATTACTTCAGAGCCTCTTTCGGCGTGTTCAAGTGGTATTGAGTGCCTGGCTCTAGTCGTGTTATGGGCCTGCTCTCTCCATATCTGTCACGATTGCTCTGGCGCCAGGGGAAAAGCATCCTTCCACGCTTTCCGTTCTTATTGCCATTCGACATCTGAATGAAGACATGACCGTGGACGGTCTTGACGTTGCCGAGCTTTCGGGGGCCCCTCACTAGCGCCTCAGCAACCACGCCGCTTCACCTCGCAAAAAGGAAGCCTCCCACACCAAAACATCAAGACTACAGATGGAAGCGAAGGTCAAAAAGGCAGCATGCATCCGGCGGGGTTCGAACCCGCGACCCCCTGCTTTCACCATAGGTGGGAAGCAGATATGCTAACCACTGCACTACGAATGCGTCCACTGTTGATTATTAAGCTACAGTCAATCAAGATATATATATCCTAAAGAAAATTGCCATCAGTGTTCACAGTACTTTCCAATAGCGCTTCCGCAACGTTTAGTGAAAGGATGCCACTGTTGAGCTAGCCGCTGGCTTAGGAATGAACCATGATGCAAAACTCGGGACTACTCACCGCCTCCTGTCGCGGACCCAGTAAAGCGGCGTCCGGTGAAACCCCACCTAACCAAGCAGCCTTGGAGGCTCACTGTAGTGAGCTTTTGGAGACAGAATGAGAATGCGCGGGCGTGACTGGTCAAAGACACAGACAGCGAGGACGAGGTCTGAAGTACGCTTTCTTGTCGTGCAAGATCTTGGGCATAGCCGGCATGACAGTCAGCGGTTACGTGCTGTGACCTTGTGGAATTGGTTGTCTACATGCAATAGAACTCTAGAAGTATGACTTTGTTTCGATGAAATGCCACATCGAGGTTTGCTCATAGATTGGCGGAGACACTTCCAAGTATGGAGTAAGCAATCAGCGTGCTTGGTACCTGACGATAGGGCTGGGATCTGATGTACCGAGGCATGAGTAGCGCTACGCGTACGCGTCGAACCAGACTCCAGTAAACATCGCCGTACCTTGGTGATAGGCGCATCACGCCTTGAGGCCCACTGTACTGAACGGCTACCCACATCGTACTGCAAGCCATACGAGTCGAGCAAAGCATGAGACTGAAGGAGTCCATGTCGATCCATTGATCGAGTCACACAAGCACGGCAGAGAAGGGTGTGACAAAGATGTTGAAACCGCAGTTGACTATTGTACAAAGATCATGAGCTTCGTGGTGCCTTCCGCGCGCTCGTTGTTGAGTGAACGCCATACATCGTAGACGAGTGCCGAAGCTATGTCTGCTTTGGTGAAGCTGTACTGCGGCAGTCCGTCAGATGAACCAGATCGCTAGCAGCTTCCGCATAGAACCATTAAGATGAACCATGTGAAATAACCGATCCGTGAGCCGCCCGTGACACCATACCGCCTAACCAAAGCACTGAAAGACGAAGCACATGAGTGCATATTAGACTAAGAAGAGAGCGAGTGAAGAAAGCTTCTACTCAGACTCCTCCTCCTCCTCCTCGTCTTCGGCCTTCTCCTGAAGGATTGTTAGCAAGTTCCATGCCTCAAACATGCGGAACATACCAGGTAAGCAGCCTTCTCCTCCTCGTAGCGCTTCTTGTCAGCCGCAGCCTTAGCCTCGTAAGGAGTGCGCTGCTTCTCAGAGAGAGCCTTCCACTTCTCACCGAGCATCTTGCCGACCTCACCTGCGAAGCGTTAGCACGTGCAGCGCATAACCTGTGAGACGTCGACTTACCGAACTTGATGCCGGGGTTCTCCTCGCGGACCTTGTCGCGCTGCTCGTTGGCGAAGAACATGTAGGCGGAGAGACCACGCTTGGGCGCGTTGGGGTCTGCAATATGTTAACAAAGGCACACGAGGGTTGTTACACGTGACTTTACCCTTCTTCTTCTTGCCAGCGTCGGCCTTCTTGCCCTTGCCGCGGGTTACCTTCTCGGTCTTAGGCATGTTGTTGTGCTGAGCGGTTTGTTAGCAGGCGGTTGTGGAAGCGTAAATGTTTGCTCAGGTGAAGATTGTCCGCTTGATTAAATGACGCAAAGACGATGTGAATGATAGTGAAACCACCAGTACCGACGTTGGTGGGTGGTGGGAGTACATGAGTGGCATGCGTGCAGCAGCATCTTGCGGCGCGTGCAGAGTGACGCGGTCGCAAAACACCGCGATGCGTCGCAAGAATGCGCGATTTTGCGAGGAGGGAAGCTGAGAAGGCTTACTTGAGGTTTTGAGATCGGTAGAATTCAATGGGGTGACTGATGTCTGTATGGTGGTTAGCATGCGTGCTGTTGCTGTGCAGCGCGACGATGATGAACAGAAATGGAACGCGACGACGCTCGAATTGCGCCGAAAAGAAGGCAGGACAAGCTGCAGAGACGCGAATTGAGGCCAGTAAACGCGCGTAAAATAGTATAGAGGCGCGTGGTTGTGTTGATGTTCAAGTTGGAGTGATATAGTGCAAGCGAGACTCACCAAAGTTGTGTTCTGCGGTGGAAGCAGTTTGTATGGAGAGGATTTGTATGGGAGAGAACAGCGCTCGCAGTATGAGGGCGGGTGCTGCAGACCCGGAAAGCGCAGCTGCCAGCCAAGCGGGGTTATGTCAGCGAACTGATGTTATGGCAGGCGCGCCCGCACCGCAAGCCCCTCCTAACAACGCCGGGTGCTTTGCAGCAGCACACGGGCTGCAAACGATATCGGCGAAGCTTCTAGAGTCAAGCGAGTGCTTGTGACCATCTCCAGCATCTTTCAGGCAGATTTTGCATCAACATCGCACTTTTGTTCACTTCAGCGATTTCTGCGAGCTTTCAGCACTGCGCAAGGCGACGTACGACGTGCAGCATCTTGGGCGCGGCTGGTCGGATTCCAACCTTGCCTGGCCGGTTTCGAGCAGTAAAATTGCGCGCTGCAGTCGATACGTGCTGCGACTGGTCCAGGCTGCGCAAAGCCGCCCTTGATATCACTCTGGTTGTTGGCTGGTTGACGTTACTCGCTCATCCGCCTACCAGCCCACCGCGCACCCGTCCAAAGGGGTTGCTTGCAATCTTCGATGTTCTCGAGAGACCGCTTGGAGGCTGGCCCGGCCGTCAGCTTCTTTCCCTAACCCCGCAGCAAGTGCTCTTTTGCGGCTTCGCCGTTGCGTGCGAGCCGAGTTTCATGCGCCTGGTCCGTTTCCAGCAACAAAGACGGCTGGCTGTCTTGCTGCGCAGTGCCCGTGACTTGCGAGCTTGGGCGAGATCTGGGCCCATCGCGTTTCTAACGTGCGCTTAGAGGCCTTCAGACGAACGAGATCCATTTGCACTTATCAGACTTCTCACCGGGTGTTGTTGTTGCCAGTTTGAATCCAATATAAATTCGCGATGCAAGCTGTTGTGGTGAGCTCATTGTTTATCGACGCCGCACCGCCGTTGAAGCAGGCGTCACATCTTGCGTCAAGCTCCACACTTGCCTCACGCGAGACATCGAGATTCAATAAAGAAGACAACAACCAATCTGGTTCAACGGCTCATTATCGGATCGAGCTTACATCTTCCATTCTTTCGCAGTGTTGCGCTGGATCTCGACGTGACTGTCTCAAGCTCTCGAGTCCTAGCCCCAAAGCTCTGGGAGCTGTTTATCAACAACTACGTCATACGCAGCTTGCGTCCCCTGCGCTCTGTTCTTTGCGGCAGTTTGTCTTTCTCCACAGCTCGTCGCAGCTTATCTGCGATATAACGTGCCTCGCTTTCGCTTTCGCGCTTCTGACCTCCTTGCTCCTTGGTGCGCCTTCCGAGATGAAAGGCTGCGCTTGCCTAGCTTGGATCCCCGCTTGTCCGTGGCAAGCAATGAGAAGATGCGCCGTGCTAGCAGCAGCAAGTTGGAAGAGACATCCATCTCCATGGGTGTCGTTGATGGGCGCGAATCGTATGTAGATCTCCGCCGTCTCCAGGAGTGAACTCTCAGTCATCTTCATCGTCCAGCACCAGTTCGGTTAAGCTTCCATCCGCGGCCCAGTTGATGCCGCTGCCAACGATCATCGCCGAAAGGATGCCTTTGAGTGTTTTCATCCTTCTCCTTGACTCCTTTAGTTCCTTATCTACAGTCTTGATCTGCTCGCGCAGTTTGGGATCCTCGATGTCTTCTGCTGACTGCGCCTTCGTGCCTTCTGCCAGAGCCAGCATCGTCTTGGAGAGCTCGCGGTTTTTCTGATTTGCAACGATATTTGTCTGTTCTGTTGTGACCAGAGCGCGTGTAGATGAAGCGAGTTTGGAAGCCAAGCGGCCTTGCACCATGGCTACGGTGTCACTCTCTGTGATCAGAGGGAGGAGGCGTCTTCTCGACGTCAGCCCAACTTTTACAGAGACGAATCAAGAACTCACTTCTCAGCGAAACTAGTCCCATCATCCCCATGGACAGCTTTGAGCACTGGATCTGTGACAAGAACGTTGTGGGTGATCCTGTTACGCAGTTCGTACTCTATTCTTGCTTCCATAGCCTCGCGCTCGGCTGCGATCAGCTGCTCTTGCAAGTCATCATCTGAGAGACTTGAGACATCAGGCACGTGTGCTGCACTTGTGTCAGCCATGAGCCTCCAAATTCGTGGGACAGTATGACGTGCCTGTTTCTTGTACTCGCAGTAAGCTCTGATGCAGCTCAAGCTCTCGAAGCTGGTCATAAAGCTTCAGGGCTAAGTTCTCAGTCTCGGTAAACACCAACGCGTCGCTGTGGGTTGTTTGTAGCAAATCACCAAGGTCGCTCAAATCCGATGACTTGGCGGTTGCGTCCGCCATAACAGTATCACCTTTGTTCGCCATCGTTATCGCGATCCCAGAGTGTATTGCGCAAGTGAGTGACCCAGGCAGCACATGTGACTATCACTTATCGCGCGCGTGAATGATGCATGATCCATGGTCGCCGACCGTGCGCCGAATCCCTGCGCGACCTGCCTGCTTGGCGGTACAATCGTGAGAGTACCATGAACCTCTACTTTCCTTCTCACACCTGCTGCATGAATTCTTTAACGCAGCAGGAGGGTTTGCCGAATGTCGCTGCAGATTGCTGTAGCTCACACGGGCCAGCGCTTCGACGCTGATCCCGTCGCATTCGCGTCTGTCGATTCGCTCAAGCACTGGATCGCGAGAGCTACGGACATCCCGCCTGAGCTCCAGATCTTGTTGACGCCCGCTGGTAAGCATGTCAAGCTTCAGGCGCTCCTCACCGAGAAGGCCATCTTCGTATACAGCCGCGAGCTATCGAACGGGTCTCAGCGAACCATCCCCTCTACACCGCTCCCAGATGTCTTCACGCCGGAAGACCCGCCCAAGTTCCTCGCGAACAACACGGATATGCAATCATGGCAGTCGCTGTTCCAAGCCCGCCGCGACTGGGCCTTCGCCGTCCTCGAAAAATCGCACGCCATGTCCGTCACAGCATCACAGCGCTTCTCTGAGCAGGCAACAATAGAGAAGGGAACACAGGTCGCCGTAGGCAACCACGATTCGCATATCCGGGGGTTGGAGCAGAAGTACCAGGCTGCAAAGGAGTGGTTCGATGGCGTAGAGAAGGAGGCCAGCGACAACCTGAAGCGCCTGGACGCCGACTTTGGTCAGTTGGACTCGATACCTGCGAAGCTTGAGTTTGCGCGATTCCTTGCGGAGGAGCTTCGTTCTTCTCAGGCTGCGCAGGCATCGCGCAAGACCTCGCCAAGTCGAAGCGCAACTCTGCAGGAGTTCTTGGACGTTGAGGCTGTCAAGAAAGGCACAGGCACAAGCAAGCGCGTCAGAGATGCGTTCGGCAAGCGCATGGCTGGCATGAATGCGCAGCTGGAGAAGATTGGGGCCGACTATAACGAACTGTTGAGTGCCGTGGGGCAAAGCCAGAGTCGCTCACTCGTGGATGATACGGAGGAGCCTGTACGCCTATATAACGAAATCGATGCCGTTGCGAAGAAAGTCGAGTCAGACTACGAACATGTCATGGGCCTCACGAGCGATCCCAAGTCGGTGGCACAGGTGTCGAAGATGGCCCTCCTGCATACACGGAACTTCCTGCCAGCAATAAACGAATACAGCGTCGAGATGAGCGACCTTGTGCGCAGGTCCGTGGAGCAGAAGAACACGGCGATCAGGAACTCGGTCGAGAGTATGCAGGGTATTGCCAACATAGAGTCTGTTATCTCTGGCCTTAACGCAGAACTCGAGTCGATCAGCATACCCCAGGAAGGTGTCGCAGCGTTCGAGCTGATATCCCTCGTCGGACGGCTTCCCTATATATACGGTACACTGCTAGTCGAAGCAGTCCGGAGACGAGAATGGGCTGATAAAATCGAAAAGGACACATCTGCCTTGGCCGAAGAGATGGCTACATTTCAGGAAGAAGAAGAGCGACGGCGCAAGAGGTGGCTGAAACCTATTGCCGATGTCATCAACGCTGAAGCTGTCCAAGGTGGCGCACTGGGTTTTGAGATGAACGTGCAGCCTGAGAAGACCATTTGGCCTGAGGTCGCAAGAGACGACCTTAAGCAGTACCTTCATATTCTGCAAAACCTGGAAGGACAGAGTAGTGAGGCCGAAGCTCTTGCCCAAGCCATCAAGGACCTCGATAGACCGACAAAGCAGCAGATCAAGCGTGCAAAGAATTTCAAGATGGGAAGCGTCCACGAACCTGCCTTTGGCAAGGGTTCGCAGCTTATGGTTCGAGGCGACGATGAGCTGCGCGTGCTTAGAGAAGCAAATGCAAAGCTGGACGATGAGCTCAAAGCAAACAAGAGCCGAGTTCGAAGGCTTGAAGACTTGCTGCATCGCTCGAACCAGAACAGCAGGCTCTCGATAGGCGGAGCGGGAGCGCCACCCCCTGGTTTTCAGAGTCCCGGAGATCCATCAACACCTACAATAGAGACCGCTTCGCCGAAGCCTTACGAAGAGCTTTCTCGACGATCATCCATATCATCACGCCGATTGTCTGCGCAAGGTGACGTTGACAAGCGCCGCATCATTCGACTCGAGCAGCAGCTCGCGACTGAGAAGGATGCTCGCACCAAGCTCGAGAAGGAAGCACAAACACACAAGGATACTGAGAGTGATCTGCAACGACAAGTCGAAGAAGCCACAGCTGCTAAGGAAGAGGCTGTGTCCACCAAGGAGAACATCATGGAGAACATGAAGGCTCAGCAGAAGGAGTTCGGCGACGAGCGTAGGTCGCTCGAAGAAGAAATCCAAGCACACAAGGCCAAGATTGAGGAAGCAGAAGATGAACTGGATCGCATTCTCGGCAGCCGCGATAACGCAAGGAGCGAGATCGATGCCAGAGTCCATGAGCTCACGTCTGAGTTCGAGAGAATTCAGAATGAGGCATCTGAGCAAGTCGCGCAGGCGAACGAACAGCTCACACAAGCGAACGAAAAGATCAGCAGTCTGCAAGCTCAGCTGGACGATCATCAGGCAACCCGTACTGAACAATTCGAGTCGCTCAAGACAGTATTTGGTCATTTGGCAACTGATGCAGACATACCGAATGATCACGTTGCGTTGCTTGCACAGCTTGAAGACCTGGCCAGTCGCTCCTTCAACCATCAAAAGGACCTTGAGGAGGCAGTTGCGATAGCTCAGTCAGAGAACGAGAACACACGCAACAAGGTCCAGGAGCAAGAGCAGGCTCTTGTTGCAAAGATCAGCCAGCACGAACAAGACCTCGCCTCTGCTCGCGAGCAGCTTGAGATGGAGAAGGCTAAGGCGGCCTCGATCAGCGCTGAGCTTGATGAAGAACGCGGGCATCTTCACGATCTCCGTACGAAGTTTGCAGAAGGCGAGACCGGCTCCGAAGCTTTGCGCAAGCGGGTCGAGGAAGAGGAGGCAAAGGTTGGCCGTCTACAAGTCGAATTGGCGGAGCAAAATTCGCACTCCAACAGCCTGGATGTCGAGATCATGAGGCTCAGTAAGAAGGTGCTCAAGTATGAGGAGTTCGATTCGTCTCGTTCACAGCAGCGTCTAAGCCGTGCGAGAGAGCTCAGTCAACGCCTCTACACGTCGCATGAACGCCTTGTGCGGTTGTTAGAAGCCCTTGGTTTCATCATCACGCACGAGGAAGGTGAGATGGTCCTTCAACGTGCTTCCAAGATGAGCAACAGCTCCGTCATGGGAGGTACCACCGGCGACCTTGGCCGCAGCACCACAGCGCAGTCGCCAACACCATTGAAACGCTTCCTCGAAGACAATGGCGATCTTTCATTTTTGCAGTGGACAGACTCGACGAGTGCTGACGAGGAAGACCAACGGTACAAGGAGCTCATCAGCAAGCTGGACCTCTTCAACATGGAGACGTTCAGCGAAGCCGTCGCCAAACGGATGCGCGATATGGAGCACACAGCCAGGAAGTGGCAGAAAGAAGCACGCGCTTATCGCGATAAGTCACATCGCTTCCAAGCTGACAGCCATGAGAAGATCGCGTATCGATCCTTTAAGGAAGGCGACCTGGCACTTTTCTTGCCAACTCGTAATAACGCGCACCGTCCTTGGGCAGCTTTCAACGTCGGCGCACCGCATTTCTTCCTTCGCGAACAAGACACGCACCGTCTACACGGCAAGGAGTGGTTGGTTGCTCGTATCTCCAAGATCGAGGAGCGCGTTGTCGATCTTTCGAAGACTCTGGATGGACCAAGAGCCTCCCTTGACGGACGCTCGGTTGCCTCCAGCAATGCTGTGTCGATTGAAGACGACAATCCTTTCGAGCTCTCTGACGGTCTACGTTGGTATCTTCTTGATGCTACTGAAGAGAAGCCTATGGCACCAGGCACTCCAGGTCTGAAGAGTGCAACGACTGCGACTAGTAGTCTAGTGGTCGGCCAAGCAGACATGCAACGAACAAAGAAGAAGTCATCGACTGATCCGGCTATTCAGCTCGGCAAATCACTTGACAGCCGTCGCAGCAGTGCCACGAGCAAGAAGAGCGTTCCTGTTGTTGGTGGACGACCATCAGCTGAGCGGCTCAACTCTTCAGAAGCCGTCGAATCTGGAGCCAACTCAAACGCAGCAACGCGAGGTGCGAGTCCAGCAGCAACACACGGCCCAAGCCACTTGCGAGAGACGTCGACCAATACTGCTGGGGCGGAGGAGGAGCAGAACGGTGTAAATGTGCGGCAAGACCAGCTCTGGGGACCTTAGACCTGCTGTTCTGGTACGTCTAAGATCCCCTCGCATACTGACACAATGCTGACCCTGCATAGGATGCCGGCAAAGCCCGTCAGCAGCGACCAGACTACGTCCCCATGCCTGGTCCGTCCAACGTAGTGAGCTATGCCGCCACCGCGCGATCACCGAACGCTTCACCTGCTAAGCAACGAGTTGGAAGTTTGTCAGATACGCGGACGGGCAGTCCAGCGACGAGCCCGGTCAAGCAGTCAGTCGGTGCGAGGAGAGGTAGTATCTGGGACAGCTTCTTCCAGTACGACATCATGTATCAGGGCGGGAAGAAGAAGTGAGGTTATCGCATATCGTAATACCTAGCACTGCACGCAATTGAACATCGTTCCTTCTCGGAGATCAAGGGCCACTTGAGCAACGTGACTGCCTCCAGCCTACGCCGTTGCCTCGACGCGTTGGCCGAGCACCAGCACTTCCTGCGTCAGGACCTGACTGTCGTCCACTCAATCTTCACTTCGTCACCCAGTATCCTTACGATGGCATCAAACGACGACGATTACATAGTGATTCCGGCAAGCTCCGACGATGAAGATACCTGCGACGATCAAGCTACCTGCGACGACGGTGAGAGCATTGTCGTTTGGGACTCCGATTGGTCATATAAACCTGTGGTCAGAAAGGCAGTGAAAACCATGGAAGAACGTGCACGCCACCAGTGCCAGGACAGTGCCCAGATTGATGGTATGCATTATCTACGCTGATAACGGCAATCGATTGGCTCACCTACCACTCAGATGCCGCTCCTCCATCGGAAAGCTCAGCTTTCGCGACCACCGACACCTTGACTCCTGCTACAACACCTCAACAAGGAAGCCAGAACCATACTCAGGTTGCCAGACCTACACGCCGAACGAGATCCGCATCGCCGCCCGATGAACATTTAGGAACACGCATGTTGAAGTATACTGGTTCAGCACAGTCAAGAGGATATCAGTCACCATACGGCACAGGTACCTCAAGGAAAACACATCAGATACCTCCAGGGCTGTGGCTGGCTGACCTAATATAGGCAGTATTCCGCTCAGCTATGAGGCTCAGCCTGCCCCTACCCTTCAGGTAGACGAGGTATTACTTGCCAACGCTATGAGGATGTTTGGCAGAATGATGCTTCGGCGTAGAGTCGACCGTGGAGGCACCCAGAGTAAGTTTGTGCGCTGCTACGAGGGGTCTTTCATGGACATGCACATGCGCCGTAAAATCCAGATCGATTGCCGCACAGTTCCTGGGTGGTTGAAACAATTCAGCGACATGCTGTCAGATCCCCACGAGTACCTCCAGGAGGCGGCCTGCCCTTTGCAAGGACTTACGGGCATACCCCCAGATGTACTGGGGGATGAGTTTCGAGCTCAACTAATGTACGCCTACGAGGCATGCGTTTCTGCTTGTTGCCTGTGCATCAGGCCGTGCTCCGTAAACGGAAGGCTTGTCCTGGGGGTGTTCCCGTTGGCGGAGAATAAGCCTTTGGACGAGAATAAAAAAGACCACACTCTGGACAACTACGTGAGACCTAATCGGGTCTAAAAGTTGGCTGAGTACATCGAGGGCCTACCGTAAAGAAATTACAACGTCATCTGAACTTACAAGACCCCAGCTATCTGGTCAAACTCTCGATCGTGAGGCGCCGACAAGAAGCTTGTATCTGTTCCTGAACTCTAATAACGCTGATCAAGATCGTCAAAGCCGGGTTCATGCCGATCAACGTCGTGGACAGTGCCGGGGTTTATATCGATCTGCGTCCCAAACCTACGGACGTCAGACAATACAAGAGATTACCAAGGTTACAGAATGAGGCTTGGTGATGCTTGATCATCAGTTTGTGCTCGCCCTGGTACCTCTAGTCGTTGATCACGAAGAAGCGCATGCCTGAGCGCGTGAGCCTCAGCAACGATGATTCGTGTAACGGCGAATGCCGACAACTTTCATCGATCACAGTCAAGGAACGCAATCGGCCAGCTACACACATTCCGCCCACAACGCTGGGTGCGGTGACGTGGCTGTGCACCCCTTCGCATGCTGAGCACCGTTGAGCGGTGGAAATCTCCACTGCGACGCGCGACGCAGTTTGTCCCGCCGTGGTGCATTCACCGATGAAGACAAGCCAGAGTGATGCTGTGCATGTGTGATGCGGCGGCTACGCAGTTGTGATGCGTGTGTTGCCAAATGGCAAGAGGAGCAGAGTGGTTATTTCCCGTTCAATCGAGCTTAGGAAGTTCGAGGCTGAGTGACCTTCTTTTTCGCCGTTGCGCAATCACGCAGTGGAACTTTCCACCTTCGATCGACGCGTCAACGCGTTGCACGTCACCCCCTAAACCGATATTACAACGGCTGCATGTGCTCTTTATCCGCCGCCGCTCTGGGTCTTTGCACACCACCGAGACTTGCTTGGTGTGCTTGTCTGGACCCATTTCATAACTTTGTTTTTGAGGTGGAAGATTCCGCGACAGGAGATCGGCGCGTCACAGCGTGCTACAAGCCCCCTTTGCGCACCGTTATGACGGATGGACACGTCGCCGAGAGTGTAGCGAGCATGTAGGGAGGCTTGGTGTGCTTGTTTGGACTTCGTAATGGGATGGTGCTTAGGGATGTGTGGAAGATACAAGATGGCCAAGGTCGTGCATCGCGGTCTGCAGATGCTGTACTCGTATTAGCCTTACGTGCGCTTTGCCAAACACGATTCAGAACATTGCGCCTGGTAAGAGTCGAGGGCAAGCAGACGACTTCGCACCTCGGCTGCTGCATCACTCGGGTATATTCGTAGACTCGGCTGAACGTTCCCCTCGCCCACCCAGGTGATTCTATCTTTCACACCGACTCCGACTGCCACGGATAAGTACCATTCCCGGAGCGGAGCGGAACGCGTGCCGGCATATCTTGGCGAAGATAGACTATGCAGCAGCTGCATCACGCGGTGGAACTAGCGAATCTGAGTGGATCACGGCTAACGTCTGCGAGGCGAGGTCGCGAGCGCGGCGACAAGGAGACGCAGATGGCGGTGTGCAATCGCACGATAGTCAGAACTCTCGAGTATCTAGATCTCGGACTGTGGAGAGAGCGGTGGGAGAGAATGTGTTTTCAGTCCGCTGTGCAAGGGAGTAGTGGAGTAGATGGTGAGAAAATGTATTGCTATGGATATCAAGGTATGTGCAGCACTGACTTTTAGTCGCTTCGTAACGCCTGTGTACCCTGCGGCCCCGTCGTGCACATGGCTGCACGTCCTAAAAGTTTGCAACAACAAACTTGTTATGTTGCAGCCCAACGCTACAGCGACACGACCGTGCGTCGCAAAGAACACCCTAAGAACCGCTCAAACGTAATTCTAAATCAAGAACGGAAACGTTGTCCGGAAGAATGCGCGACGCGAGGTTGCCCTTGCTGTCGCAGCCCAATGCTGCAGAGACTGTGACTCTTTTGTGAAAACGCCGAAGTAGAGATGAAGCTAGACATTGCATGTGACTGCGCGCAGCCAAACAAGGTGGGTATCTGAAAAAAGCAAGCGCAACCGCATCGTGCTAGGCGACTCGGGCGTAGTAAGAACAGTGTAGAAGTGGAGAATGCCGCTGCGCTAAAGGGTGATGGTATGATGTGAGCTGAGAAGCTGTCGGTATCGACGATGCTTCGACGATGCTTTCGTGATGGTGATGTCTCACGAGATCGGACCGAAGTCTGGATGTTCGTTTTCGTTTGCAAGACCCGCGGAGTCCGGCTGTCGGCTCCGCTGGGTTTGGCAGTCGAGCGGAGGCGGTCTGGGCCCGCAATGATGGTAAGCCTCAACGTTAACCATACGACGGTTGCTGGGCGCAGGCTGTGCATCCAGCATGACGTGGCTGATGTGTTCAACATGTGGGAAATGCTCACTTGAACATCGAGAAGCGCTTGGTCTTGCGACCGAGGCGCGAAAGCATGCCGACCTTGTAGGGCTCGTTGGACATAGACTGGTGTCGTAGGCTTCTTTGGTCGTTGCTGGAGGTGTCGCTGGAGCTCTCATTTGAGCTCTCGTCACCAGCTTCCCGGACTGACCTGGGAAATGGGGAGACTGGAGAGCCCTCAGAGGGGAAGAAGTAGGAGTCGAGTCTTGCGTTCATGGCGCGGTTCTTCTCTGATGCTGCTGTAACTATGCTGCTCTTGCTGCCAATGCTGGTGACACTGTCACTCCTGGATGTGATGAGCTGAAGGCGTTCATCGCGGCGAGCTGCATGGAGACTTGTTGAGTGTGCGCGTGCAAGGCCAGAAAGGGACCCGACAGGAGGAGCTGGGCCGTCGCCGATCAGACGGTACTCAGAGCTGGTTGCATGGCCCTGGCAGTAGGGGCAGTGGTCGACCTTCACTTCCCATCCAGAGATACCCAGCTTCTTGGGGCAAGTAGCCAGATCCATGGTAGACGCGCATGGTCGAACGAGATGGTACCAGCGATGCTGGCAGGCCTGCTTGGTAACGCAAAGTTCTGTAACGCACATGGTGATGGTGATGGTTTAGGTGTTGTCGATGTAGATGCGTTTGCGAGGTGTTATTCCTAGGAGTCGAGACGTCGTCGTGGTGGGAGACGTAGTGCCTATGTATAGCTGGCACGTGTATGCGTGGTTTCTGGGTGAGCGATTTGATGGCAGATGTCACAAGACAAAGGCTTGGTGGTGGCGACGATCCTTGGGGTAGACTAGTTCCTAGTCTTCACAGCCACACTGATGGATGTAAGAGCGGGGTGATGGTCGAGTATGGTCGACCAAAGTTGAGATGGTTTGCTGAGTGCTTTCTAGCAGGCGGCAGGCTTGCACTTATGAATGCAAGACCTTTGCTCAGTGAGTGTTTGCGGTATGCCAAGGGATGGAAGCTGATAGGCTGGAAGCAGGAGGCCCCTTGCTTTTCAAGTCGACGGGGAGCGGGGAGAGCTTCTGTAGCGCGACTGTGAGATACGCTAGCCAATATGATCCGGCCAAATGTTGCTTCCTTGGAAGATAGCGGAGAGCGGAAGCTGGTGGAAGGATGACGATTTGTGGTTGTGCTGGTATCTTGGTGATGCCTGGCTTACACGGTGATGAGCGACGGGGGCAGTCAAATAGAGTTGCAGTAGATCAGGCAGGCGCTGCAGGTGGTGATGAGGTCAGCCTTATCTAGTGCGAAGGCGCAGGAATAGCAATAATCGTGTGACGGAGTCGTGAGCTGGACAGCGGTGGTCGCACAGCAGGCAGACTTTATTTATTATGCACCGCGGCGCTGGGCTGCGAAGCGTACGACAGGCCTTCTGCGACTGACATGGGGAGCAGGTCTAGCGCGGGCGGAGAGGAGATTGGCAGTCTCTAACAGCCACGCGTGCCATGACTTGACTTCTCCATTGCCTGACGCGGTTTAGACATGGATTCATTCATCAGCATCCCCGTCCGCGGCGGCGGGACGACGCACACGGAGCTCAGGCTAACGGCGCACCAAAAGTTGGTGACAACTAGTGACAAGCCCCTTCACTCCCCTGAGCAGATCCGTGCCAGCGTCCTGGGACGCTCAAAGCAAACGAAACGTCCACGTCTCACCGCTCCCGGATCGTTTGTTGTTCTGTTCGTGATCGCAGCTGGGCGCCCCTTCGCTGCGTGAACGTGGTGGAGCTCATTGGCAGAGACGAGTTCGTATCAGGCGACGCCGCCGCACTGTGTCCCTTCATCGGCGCCTCTGTGCGACAGGCAGACCTGCCGTCCTGACACAGCGGCCGCGCTCTGACGACTGAAGACAGCTGCAATCTGCGTGCGGCCAGGGTGTCTATTTTGCCAGGCGACTCGGACAGGAGGCCTCTGCCGGGGATCGTCTCCCCACGGTTCCGAAGTGTCAACTTGACTCGAGCACACCGTCACAGCTGCGCCTCTGGCAGCGGTGGACACTATGGAAAGCAGCTAGAAAGTCATGCCGAACATTCTGTCAAACATGTTTCTCGACGCGATTCTCGCACGTCCGCCCGCGGGCGCAGACTGCGGGCTGCGCTGGTGCAACCTCTCGCACTTCCAGGATATCCTGCCAGAAAAACGTGGTCCAAATCAAGGCTGCATATACCAATCTCGGTAGCGAAACTGTCGGCATGCCGAAGGATTCTACGCGGGAGAACCATGTTGATCTCTTGACATGCGTGGAAGGTCCGAAACGGCGCTCAGCGGTCACACTCCCAGATGAAGGCATTGTCTCGTGGGCCGAATGCACCTTCCTTCTGGACTCAAGTCGTGTCTATCACAGGATTCATCACATGCGTGAGGCCACTGCGACAATCTCCTCGACGATCATTCATCTGCGAACAGTCCTGCAACCTGAGATCTCCCGTTCTCCTGAGCGCCCTGAACGTGCACGCTCCAGCATTGCAGCCCAAACTCAGCCGTTTGAGAAGCAACAAATCCGAATGCTGCATTTTAGCATCCCTTGCTCTTTGCGACACAGACGTCACTAATCGCGATTTCGCCAAAGAACTCGGTGCATCATTTCGGCGCTTGGTAAGACTACTTCTGCGGCTACGCATGCACCTCAGCCATGACCTATCATGACTCCCAGCGGACGACAGCGGACCAAAAGAAGCACATCTCGAGTACTCTTGCGATACGGACATGACTAAACAGTTCTATGTTTGTCCACTACTGTAGGACAACAGTCGCACATCACCCGAAGATCAGCTGGCAGTAACCTCACCATCACCCTACACGTCGTCTCAAACACCATGATAACGATAAGTTCATGCGCCAGAACGCGCACGACATCGCGCTGGCTGCCCTCTCATGCAGCCCATGTCGACACACCTGCACAGCCTCAGCGCCATCAATGCAGCATCTCGCTTGCCAAGGATGCTTGGCACATCTTGGCAACCAGTTAAACTAGCTTCACCCCGCTCCCGCAACTCACCCCACTACGACTCGCTGTTCTTATCGCGCAGGCCTCTTCACCGCGCGACATCAGGTGGACGAGAAGAAGCGAGACCAAGCAGGCTGGGCTCCAGAGCGCATCTCTTGACTAGTCGCGCGTTCATCGCGAAGCAAATGCCCAGATTAGTGTAACATGTCCAAGACCAGTGCGGTTCCGGCGCCGTGGTCAACACACCCTCAAAACGTGCTTGAGCGCGCTGGTCCTGAAGCCTGGGGAGTCGTGTGTCGGACACGCTGTTGTACAGCTTACTAAGCCATCGAAGCGGGCCTATTCTCACGAGCGTGTGCGAGTGACTGTGGGCAGGACTTGAGACTACCAGTCGGACAAAGATACGGCGTGGAGTACCGGCTGACTAACTGTGCAGTGGGAAGCGCAGGGCAGGCCATCGACTATGCAAGTGTCGAGCATGTGTAAGGCGCGGGAGGATTGCATCGGCCTTGGCAGATTTCCCCTCTGAGGGCCTCCTTTGTATGCCTCAGCCTGACACCCCCACGAAGAAGGGCAAAAAAGTCCTCCAAACCTCTCACGAGTTATCTCTTGCAATTCAAGGGCTCAGAGTCAGACTGACTACTCACCGTCCTCGGACCCCGCGGGATTCGGCACACATGCCCCGCCAACTCATATCACGATGCATGCAGCAAGCCACACTTGTGCATCTCGATGGCTCAGCCACGTCAGCAGTCCCTCAGTCCCTCTCACTAGCCACATTCCCCGGACTTGTACTTGACGTTGACCCACATGCGGTCCGGTGTAGATCCACCACAGCCAAGACAGTAACATCTGGCCCG
This sequence comes from Didymella glomerata, assembly GCA_030271015.1. NCBI lineage: Eukaryota > Fungi > Ascomycota > Dothideomycetes > Pleosporales > Didymellaceae > Didymella > Didymella glomerata. Next base: position 1,253,355 of record JAJOHN010000003.1, on the reverse strand, counting down.
ACCGAGATGGTTGCGTCATACTGGAGGTGAGGATACACATGTCGGGAAGCGCGGCTATGTTGTGACACGATGAAGGCTGTTCGAGAGCTGACCGTAAGTGGTGCCGCATGTCCACTCGATAATGGCAAGGTGGCCCTTATGTTACAGAAAAAGCTGGATGCAACAGTAGAACCATCGCAGCCATCAGATGATCTATCTGTGTGCAAGAGGTACATTAGCAGACGTCGACTACCTCCTGTCTTCCTGGAATTTAAGACTGCTACCGACAGTGGTGCAGAAAGCTTGGGAACACTTTACTCTAAGTCTTGACCTTCACTTCGAAGGTCTTGAAGCACGACAGACTCGTCAGGAGCTGTGCTTGAGGGTGCTGGTCGGCATAGAGGGCGATCGCAGGAAGGATAGTATCCAGCTCAGGAGTATATTTGACTGATCAGTGAAGATTCCAAGCTTGGAAACGGAAAGGAAGGTACTGTTAACAGCTTCGCCAGCCTGGAGCTTTTCTTCAAATGTTCTATACCATTCACACCAGCCCTTGCATCAGCTCGCAAAATGCGTCTGGACTTTCTTTCAGCCGTGACGCCAAATCGTAGCCTTCTGAACCATAGCGTATATGTAGTTGGAAAGAGTATAGGTTCTCTTGGTGTGTATCCGGTGACAAGAACAGAGAGCACGGCGGCAACATCTCCGAGTAGACCGTGCATGGTGGAGGCCGGAAGGAAAGCAAACATGCAAGCAATTATATCCACTCTCAATACTTGTCTTTCGATAGCAGAGAAGTGCGGTGAGTCAAGCGCCGAGGAACAGCGAGGCTTTGGACCATCTGGCCCGAACGCAACAGAGACATTCTAGTGAGAGTCATCCGATTTGGGTCGACATCAATACGTACTTGACGAGAAGAGCATGCGCTGAGTTCCAGAACCTTTTATGAAGCGCAGACACAAAGACGACGCCAGGCTCGCGAGTCGTATTGCTTCTGGAGCCAGGGAGGGAAGAGAGCATGGCGTCGTTGTTTAGGTTCTTTGGTGATGGGCACTCCAAAGCAGACATATATGGGAGGTAGGAGGGAGTGGGACTGCCTACCCTTTACAGTGATTGAAACACGTAGCTAGTGTGGTGTGGCATGCGGTAGTGCAACACGCCGAGCGACAGCAACGTAGATCCCGGCTATGTGGTCTTCGACATGTGGTAGGATGATTCGCTTTTTCAGGGTCAGGCAAGGACAGAGAACATGCATCTGGTGTGTGTGGCTTTCGAAGCTGAGTCTCTGAGAACAGGGAAGTGTGCCGATTCAGGACGTTCCAGGTCGGCGAGGTTATATGCCTCGTGCCCTGTTAGAACATAGCAGCGATGTATCGACGTTTGTAGTGTCTCGATGAGTCGGGCCACAGCAATATCCTCATCATGTGTTGAATTTTGAACCAGGGACAGACCAACAGATGAATCGGAGTTTGGAGGATTTAAACCATGTATAGGCTTGTGGTCACTGAGACCCACATCACTGCGAACTCTTTCTCTCTCAATTCGAAAGGCTACTTGACTTCTGGGGTAGTTCTCAGAGATTTTAGGCTACAAAGTCTTTGTCATCAAGTGTGGAACGCCGAAGAGCAGGAGAGTCATGCTCTGGGGTTTCCGAGGTTTTAATCATACTGGAAGCCGTAGTGGCTGAAAGACATCTGTTCTCGGCGAAGGTCTCTGGATAGTCAGAGGACAGAGGGAGGAGGACACTCCATGGGTCTGGTCTGGACCGTTTTCGGCTCAGAGGAGCAGAGAAACAGGAAGCATGAATCGCGGAGTTATCGATTTTCGAGGTGTGGACAGAGAAGGATCATAGCTCACGAGTATTGCATTTTTGGAGCTGACTTCGAGAGGCAGATGTGTGTGGAAGCGTAAACCATGTGAAGATGCCTCCTTACTCGATATACCTGGCACTAGAGAGTAACGCATATTGCGCGCGTCGAATGTTCTCAGTCACACAACTGAACAAGTCGTCGCTGCCCGGACACACGGCTTGCTGAGAGTTATTTCGAAGTAACAGAAAACGTAAAGAACTGTCGTCTAAGGTAAAAATCAAAGCATTTGTCCCATGTGGCGTATCTTGGGAAGTTTCCGACGCCCAAGGACTGGAAGCATCACATCGAGTGCTCCCGCTTTTTGGCATACTGAATGCCGCAATTGTTGGAAGCCATTCGTCCTTGAACACTTGCCTTTAGTGCTTGGAAAGAAGAGAGAGAAACACTGTCCATGCAGGTTTTCGCACACTCTTTTTGTCCTTTCAAGAGCCGGAGACTGGGACCATGAACTCGATGATCATGGATTTGGGAGTGCAGCAAAGAAGGAACATGATGCTTGACATAGGGCGTTTTGGATTGACCTTGAGAGACAGATTTGTATGGAAGCGAGTCTGTGGTTGTCCTGATGCATAGGACAATCATGTATGAGTCTACTACTCGGAACTGGGACTTTTCGATTCGTCTAATCGTTACAGTCGTGACGGCCTCACAGCGCCAATCACCTCATCCTAGTGCAGCAGCCTCAGGACCTTGACAAGATCCGCAGTGACACCCATAGCAGTGACCTCACCACCAGCGCCAGCACCCTGGATGATCAAGGGGTTAGCACCGTACCTCTCGGTGTAGAATGCAATGATGTTGTCGCTGCCCTTCAGCGCAGCAATTGGGTGGCTCTTATCGAACTTCTCCAGCCCAACCTTGACAGCATTGCCGGGCACATCAACCGACCCCACAAACCTCACAACCTTACCCTCCTTCTCAGCCTGCTGCTTCAACTCGTCCATCTGCGCATCAAACTGCGGCAGCTTCTCGAGGAACTCGTCGCCGGACTGGCAGGACTCAAGCTCCTTGGGGATCAGACTCTGCACAGGGAAGCTGGTCGGGCTCTCAACCTCCAAGCCCGCAAGACGCGCCAGGATAGTGAGCTTGCGCGCCACATCCAATCCGTTGAGGTCGTCGCGCGCATCAGGCTCGGTATACCCCTTGTCCTTCGCGGTCTTGACCTCGGCGCTGAACTGCCCGCCGCCGCCGGCCGTGGGCTGGAAGCTGTTGAACAGGAAGCTCATGGTGCCGGAGAAGACGCCCTCGATCTTGGTCACGCGGTCGCCTGTCTCGACGAGGTCTTTGAGCGTGCTGATCACGGGCAGCCCTGCGCCGACCGACGACTCGTGGAAGATGTAGCCGCCTGCGCCCGAGCCGTTAGAGGCGGCGCCGAAGATGTCCTTGAACAGCTGCAGGTTCCCGCTGAAGGCCTTCTTGTTCGGTGTCACGATGCTGATGCCCTTCTTCAGGAAGCTTGGGTATGCGTCGGCGACATCCTGGTTGCTCGTGTTGTCGACGAGGACAACCTTGCCGGGGGCCTTGACAAGGTAGTCCTGCAGCTGCGGCAGCGGCAGCGTGGGTTTGGCGTTATTCTGCAGCTCGGATTCCCAGTTGGAGAGCGACTTGTAGTCGGCATGGTAGAGCGCTTTCTTGGACGTCGAGAGCCAGATCAGAGAGAGGTAGTACGGCGACGAGGGTGACTGGGAGAGCCGTTGGGCGAGGCCTGTAAGCTGGTCGAGGAAGCACTTTCCTACACCGCCGGCGCCTGGGGGCAGTCAGTATGGCTTTCCATGTAGTTTCGAGTGACGGCAGGAAAGTGTTGGAGCGATTGAGCGCCTGTACGTACCGATGACGGCAATGAAGACTTGACGGGGAGGAGACATGGTGGCTATGGTGTCAATTGGCTCTGTGCAGCTTCAGTGAAGAAAGCTCAAGCTATACAGACCTCAGAAATCCAGTCACCAGCTACTCACGCCTTGCGGCGCCGCTCGGCGGCCGATTCACATCTTCCGACGTGGGGTCGCGGGGCAAGCGCGATGATGCAACTCCCGACATCGCCCTCACTAATGCCCGCGTCGCGTCTCCCCAACATCAAGATGCACCCCCCACCATGTCCAACCACCTCTCCGGCAAAGACGCGCATCTGTACGGCTCCAAGAATGCCGCGCGCAGCAAGCGCAAGGAAATCTCCAGCAGCAGCACCGTCGCCTTCTCGTCCACGCTGTCCAACCTGATCAAGGCCTCCTCGAGCAGCGACGCCAGCAAACCCGCCGCCCGCCCGCGCAAAGACAAAGACGACATCTTCAAGACGCACAACAAGAACGTGAAGAAACGCGCGCTCGCTGACCTCGACGACGCGAATCTTGCCACGCAAAAGCACCGCGGCCGCACCAGCGACGAGAAAGACGAGGATGCGTCCCACTGGAAGCGCACGCAGCGGCGCATGGAAGAGAAAGCGCGCCTGTACAACGCTCTGAAACGCGGAGACGTGGAGGACATGGACGACCGCTACGGAGTCGACTTTGACCGCAAATGGGCCGACGCACAAGCGTCCAAGGACGGCGCTGGAAACGCCTCCTCGTCCTCCGACGAAGCAGACAGCGCAGACGAAAAGGAGGTAGAGTATGTGGACGAGTTCGGACGCACACGCAAAGGGACACGCGCCGAAGCGCTCCGGGAAGAACGCCGCAAAAGGACCCTCGCCAACGACGCGCCTGACCGCTTTACTGCGCGCCCTGAGGCCCCGGACCAGATCATCTACGGCGATACGGTGCAGACGAATGCTTTCAACCCTGATGAGACGATTGCCCAGGCTATGGCTGAGCTGGCGGCCAAAAGGGACAAGGAGCTTACGCCGCCGCCGGAACTGCATTTCGATGGCAGGCAGGAAGCCAGGACAAGGGGCACGGGGTTCATGTACTTTGACAAGGATGAGGAGGAGAGGAGGGAGCAGATGCAGAGACTGGAGAAGGAGAGGGCGGAGACTGAGCGAGTCAGGAGAGAAAGGAAAGACAAGCTAGAGGAGAGGAAGAGGATGGTCGAGGAGAAGAAGCGGGCTATGCGAGAGAAGAGGAGTAAGGGTAAGGCTGAGCGGTTCCTCGACGAGCTGGGCGTGGAGCTGGGAATGGATGCCGACACTATCAAGGGGTCTGAAGCGGGGGAAGAAGGCTATGAGAGTACATCAAAGGATCAGTATGACAAGCCAAGAGAGACGTGAAGATGGGTCGAAACATGTGTTGACTTTTGCTGTTTTGACGCTAGTGCTCAGTTTTGGCGACATGGTTGTGATGAACCCTCGTGAGAATACTGACCAGGTCATGGAATGGCAAGCGTCGACGCGGTGACGGCTAACCTGAAACTCTTTCACCGCTAGAACGCAATGAAGCCATACTCTCGCGTTGCGAGTTTCGAGCTTTGTGTCTTCAGAGTGAGTCTATCTCCTATGTCGCGTTTTGGGTTATCTCTGGACAGCGTCCAGAAACCATCTAAAGCCAACACGGCAAACAGTCGTCCGGAAGCGGTCAAAGGTCTCAAGATCGTGAACTAGACCGTATTAAAATAGCTACCGACTATTCTGCGCAGCAAAGACTGATTCATCTGCAAGATTGAAACATGAAATGAGATCGTCAACGAAAAATTAATCGCGTCTCCATTTTCGTAGCAAGGTCATTATACCTTCAATGGTGCGTCGACTGGTCCGGCTGGTCCGGATAAAAAAGCATCTTTCATAGCTCCGGTTCGTGCACTATTGCTCGTAGACATGGTCCTCTGCCGCTGCCGAGGCCTGGATGGGCCCGCCTCGGCGGACCGAGAATTGTGACGCTCTTCCTTGATCAAAGCGCTGATTCGGCTCTTCCGGACGATCGTGCCAGTCGTGATAGGGATCTTCTCGTGGTCTATGAGAAAAACTGTGGGGAACAGAATGACAAGATCATCATCATTCTCGTGTGGCTGGATTGGAGATTCGCTCAGCTGAGATCCTGGAACCCGCCAATCAAAGTCCGTAACTTGTGTCACTTCGAACCGTGACTCGAACACTTGCGTACTATGTTGGACCTTCTGCCAAATGTCTTGCACATCGTTCAAGATGTCTTCAAGGCTGCCCTCAAATGCACTGATAAGGTCTGGACGAATGACCATCCCGACACCTTGATTTTGGATGACATCTTCCATTATCCAGTCCAATAGTTGTCCTTCAGCCTGTTCTCGTTGATGTTCGAGCGCAGCAAGGAGCATACCTCTTAACATTCTCTCTCGCTTTGGCTCGATATATGCGAGGTCGTAGAGAGCTCCGTTCAACGCACCGTTCTCGTTGGCCGGTTGGTATGTTGGCTGTAGCAGGTGTTTGTGAACTGCGTATGCTAGAATAGCGAGGACTTTTATCACTCGCATTTCTTTGGCGATCTCTGTATTGGACTGCGGAAGCTGCTTGATCGGTAAATGGCCGGCAGCATCGTTCAGGATTTTCCAATCTCGCTGAACGCTACGGATTAACAAAGGCTCCCAATACATCACTTCGAAAGGCGTACCTTGAGCATGTTCTCGTTCAAGTCATCTCCGACAAATCTTCTGACCAACGCGGTGATCGCCACCCAAACAGCGCTCAACTCCTGCGCCCTTGTCGCAGTTAGCAGGCGATTCGACCTTCTAGTTGCTATCAACTCACAGTTGACTGGCTTCAATGTCCTGAAGACTGGCAGAATAACTGATCATCTCTTCTTGCTGGGTCTGGACCTCTTTCAAAGCCGCACCGAGCTGCGCATTATGTTGCTGCATATTCTGCAATGAACCATTCATAGAAGTCACCTCACCTTGTGATCTCTGGAGCTCAGCCGCGAGAGAGTCGAGCTTGGCATAACTGTCCTGGTTCTGATGCTTCAGCTGCAGGATCTCGCCATCTTTCGCCTTCGACTTGGCCTGCATTGATTTGTACTGCTCCTCAATCTTGCGCCCCGCTTCTTTCAGGCTCGCCACCTTGGCCTCAGTTTCAGCGATGATCTGATCTTTCCCTGCGATACTCTTCTGCAGTTCCATGGTGTGTTTCTCAACACGTGTCTTCTCCGTCTCCAATCGTTTGTATTCTGCGTTGTATAATTGAAGACTGCTTTGCCGCTCGCTCTGGCGTACTTCTCTCTCGCACTCGCTAGTCTCTTGGGCCAACTTCAGCGCCCTCTCTTTCTCCAATACATCCTCTTCGAGCTTTGGGACTCTGTCCACTAGCTCAGCCAAGCCTTGGAATCCTTGCTCAGAGTTGAACGCCTTCAGTGCATCGCGAAACCCTCGTACCACTTCTGCTATCCCATCCGGAGAATTGATGCTACCCACAACGGAACCTCGTGTGGGTGTCTTGCGTCCTGCATCAGTAGCCATGGTGGACAGTGGATAGTCAGGAAATTTGTTTCGAAACACTAATACGGAGGAACAGTTCTATGTGTCTCTTGTCTACTCTTATATGTCTCCATGATGCAGAAGACATATCATGATTTCCAACCATCGTGCTCGCCTCACCGGTCAAGCCATGACAGTCGTCATCTGGCATACATGCTTTGTCGCAACTCAGCTATCTGCAAAGATCAGCAGATGCATGGGAGATGACGATAGTATTTTCTAAGTTATGTGGCAGGTGGCAATTGGCTGTAGGTCTGCTTCACTATGCTGCTGAACTAGAGGAATTCCCATGAATGCCGCATCGCTCATGCACAGTTCTACGAATCTTTTCCAATCATGGGCTTGAAAATCAAAGTACGTCTATCGGAATAATCGGACCCTTCTCGTCTGAAGTCAAAGTGAGCAAATGATAACCTACCACGTTCGGAATAGGATAGAGGAAAGTTTGTCAATCCGATGCATAGTGACCTCCGGTCCGCTCCCGCACTTGTACGAAAGCCTCACTCGTAGTTCTTAGGATGTATGAGTTCAGAAATCGATTGGCCGTAGATCCCCGCTATCATGACTTGGAATCACGCCAAAGGAGGGGGTTCATGCAAACCGTCATGAACGGCAAAAATCGTGTTCGGGGGGGCTCTAGACTCTAGACTCTATACATGAAAGTGCAGCAGACATTATCACAGATAAACTCTGCGGCAAGTATATCGCCCAATCGTTGCAGGACAACGACTCGTGTTCTGTTCCTTAGCCTTTGCTGTGCCGCATTCTTGCATCGATACGAGGGACAACCCTTGCTGGTACAGCTCACACAAAAGCATTCACGGCACGATTGCAGCAGGTTGCATTTACTAGGACATTTTAAGCCATTGTCATAGTATTTGTGTCGATGGATCACAATTTCATCTCGGGAGATCCTCCCACAAGGCTGAGCTTGCGGTACGCATCCTCTACCCTTTACATTGACATCTTTCTTCTCTTCCAAACGTTCGCTAGTCGATCCCAACAAACATGTGAATATCCTCTAGAAGAACACCTTTTCGAAACCACTAGATCAATTGCTCTAGTCACCGGTTGTGGTATGGCATGAGATTCAGAGATCCCCGCACTTCCAGCCTTGCGGCATATGTATGCAGGTGCAGGAATGTATCCCTCACCGGTTTCTGTATGCAATATTTCATTGGATTTTGACCGGTGAGAGTATTCTGGGTGGCTCAAGTGGCTGGTAATTGGTGCTTTCGAAGCCTTGCACGTCAGCCTCGTCCAAGATTATTCCCGCATCCTGGTAGTCTCTATTGTATAGGAAAGTTTGTTATGTTTAATAAGCAAGCTCCCGTACATACTAGATAAATACTGAACGTATCGATCAAACAACTCTTCCCACATTCCCAAGGTATTTCTTCATCAAGTTCAAGCTTTAGCCCAATTCAACAGATAAATTGTGAAGAGAAGGGCCAGGTCTTTGCCACCTGTAGCTATGGGAAGTCAGAGCCGTTCTGGTAGGCAAATCGTATCTCGTGTGATGAGTTGGACTCAAGTACCTGACAGATCCTGAATTGGAGTTCGCGATTGGTGGCACGTTATACGCCTTAGGTATGCAAAAAATCCGAGCGCTTGCGAAGTTCGTCAGCTAATTTGGACACGACTAGACTTCAACGCTTGGTTCGGGAAATCCACCTTTGAGAGTGCTCTGGCAGAAATCATCCGGCGGGAGCATAGTGGAACTCCATCCTTCAGTTTACTTGTAAGAGCTTTGACCCAAAAGTGTAAATTTGAGCCGAGGCTGACCTATAAGGACGTTTTACAAGGGATCGCAGCTCTGTATGCCGGTGCCGTTTCCAATGCGTTGAACAAGGACCGAGATGCACGATCTGGCTACATGGACTTCTACCGTTATATCCACCACGTTCGATGCTGTTCGGATAATTCCGAATGGGAGGCTTTCTTTCGACGTCTACTATCCTGTATCGCCTCGAGCTGCAACATACTTCAACATAATAGCGCTCCAGTCCCACGTAATACGCGGCCCTCTCGATCTGATCACGATATTGGATACCTGGGCCGAGCACAAGCTGGGAGAGCCTACTCTCAATCGTCTTCGCAGTATGGCGCAGAACCGCCGAGTCCCCCAGAAACGCCAACTTCGTCATCCAGCTTGCAAAGCGTGTCGCGTGTACCTCCGAGTTCAGTGAATATATCCAATGGAACGGATTTGTCGAAGTACACCTCGGTTCTAAAAGAACACGTAGATGTACAAGGAGGCTCATTGGAATGTACATACAAGAACTTGAGCGTGATACCCTCCGTGTGGCATTGTCTTGTCAGCTGGGATGGAATAACGGCCTCTGGAACAGGCCGGAATAAGCAAGAGGGGAAGAACGCTGCATCGCAGCAAATGTGCCAAAGTCTAGGGTTAGACGCATACTGAACAACTCTGTGGAAATCGGACACTTAGATCTGCTGTAACGGCAATCCTAGTATGGGATTCATTGGAAAAACAAAAAAACAAAATATCAGGCGATGTCAGATGCTCGGGTGCATGCAGTGTTGCTCTTTGATAGATCAATTTATTTGGACAGCGTTTACCAAAACCCGGCTACATAAATTCTGTACGCTGGCGAAACGTTCTTGAAATATTTGACAAAGGAGGTTTCTTTACAAGCTCGTACGGGCAATGCGGTAGCGTCTTGGGGCTATGCACACTCATATCTCTAGTAGTTACTCCTAAACCCAATTCGGTTCACCGGACGGGGCATTAGAATAGCTTAAAAATGCCTCTGGGAGCCATGTATTGCTACAATAAGATCCAGTGCGTATCAACCAAATACTCTACTTAAGCCAGTCCGCCATCGACCAGAAAAGCCAAAATGTACCTGTTGCGGATCCACAGAAATGGTCAGCTTCACCTGGAAGACTTTTCCAAGGGAGACAAACCACCATACGCCATACTTTCACATACATGGGGACAAGACGACGAAGAAGTATCATTTCGAGACCTAAAAGACGGATCCGCCCAGAAGAAAGCGGGTTATGGCAAGATCGCTTTCTGTGCTAAACAGGCTGCCAAGGACAATCTGGCTTACTTCTGGGTGGATACTTGCTGCATCGACCAATCGAACAGTTCAAAGGTTTCTGAGGCAATTATATCTATGTACGACTGGTATCAGGAGGCCACAAGATGTTACGTTCACATGTCTGATGTTCTCTGGAAGGATAATTCTGGTGCCTGGAACAACGAATGGATGTCCGCCTTCAAGAAAAGCAGGTGGTTCACACGTGGCTGGACACTCCAAGAGCTCATCGCTCCAAATTCCGTGCAATTCTTTTCGCGAGAAGGAAAGCTATTGGGAGACAAACGAGATTTGATGCAGGAAGTTCACGATATTACCGGCATCGCTGTCGAAGTTCTTGACGGAAAAAAGCAGCCATTCCAGCTCGACTACTACAAGAAAATTTCCTGGATGACCCACCGGCAGACCCAAAGAGAAGAAGACCGTGCCTACGCTTTGCAAGGAATTCTAGGTGTCAGAATGATACCTCAATATGGAGAAAAAGTAGAATATGCGATGCGTCGACTTCAGAGGGAGTTCACCTTGAATCACTTTCACCCGGACGATGCAAGGACCAAGTCCCGCAAGAACTCGAAAGCGTCAAAGAGTGCAAAAACCTTAGAGATAACGGACAGACATAAGACTATGCGCCTTCTGTGTCGATCTTACGAGCCCATGGTTCTTCTATATACCCTAGGAGGTACCGAGCAAGATTACGTCCCGATCAGCCTTCCCACTGTCAGGGAAACTCAGTGCTTTCCAATCGGAATTGCAAGGCGTAAATTTCTCGATGATCTGGCATACTTGTGCGACTACGGTGTTGGAAACGATACCGGGGTAGCGATTGCTCTACAGTCGCTCCCACAACGCCACATCCTATGGATAGCTTCAAACACGCCTCCCACAAGGCGCATTATCGCTTTCGCCCGGAGAATCCTCGATACCATTAAGAGGACATCAATCACTGATGGTGTCTGCCGGGGCGAAGAGGAGCGTTTCGTCACCACTTGCGTAGAATTTGCTGCTCCACAGATCAGAGAAGAGATATCTTCCCTCGTCCAGTCTTCACAAAGATGCATAATTTATCTTCAGAGACACAATTTCAAACAAAGTATGTACTCCTCGCAGATTCAGTCTTTCTTCCGAAAATAAGAAGTTGTACTGATCAAGATCAATGCCCAGTCGCTGGTCTGGTCGAGTGGATAAAGGTCTGCTTGAAACAAACTACCCTGGAAAGACTTTGCCGTGCAGCCTACAACAATCAAAGATCACCATATATGCACACACTTGCAGAAATGAATCTGCAGTTCCGTACTGCCGTAGACCTGAACGAAATTCCAAGCCCCTTCGACCTACTGCGACGCCATATGATACGACTAGGACGTCGTTTCCAGGCTGCCCAGGCCTTACTCATTTATGGGGCAAGACTCCCTGAGCTATGCGGCAGTGTCGAGGTTAGCCCTGTGGAAACACCTCCAGCATCTCAACTTCCGCCACCCGATACGTCGACCGAACTTGATAGCATCGTTCGGCGTATGATACCAGATCAGTCTTGCCCCAGCCGCCACCAGCGCGCCCTCTCAGACATGGTTGAGAAACATGACCTATTTCAATACTTTCTCCATAATTACAACTCGGGCAACGTCAAACAATATGTCCACGCTGAAGTCCAGGTGTTAGATCTGTTCTACGCGCGTGGTTATATATTCGCGAGCGACGATAGTTTCATTGCGAGCAGCAGGCCGGCCTGCTTGTCTTGTTTGGCATACTTCAGATGTCACCCGGGCCGGTTCGTGGAGCCAATCTCGGAGCACAAGATCTGCCTCGGTTGGCGACCTGCTGCAAATGAAGGCGGCCCGGACGCCACAAGCAATAAGGTCCAAGCGTCTACTATGAACGATGTCAACAAATTCATGCGAAAAGAGGTCTTGTATCAGATACTCAAGAAATCTTCGATTCCGTCCGGCCGCCCAGGTTTCCCACACATTGCACCCCATCCTCCTCGGACGGAGCAGAGCCAGAAGCCAGCGGTGTACTCAGAAGATCTGGATATCCAACTCCAAACGCTGATAAGCCCTCAGTATTGGCCGGATGGGGATAATAAAGAGAACGGATCATCAGCTGCGACGAATGTGCCAAAAAAGATGGATGTGACTGTTGGTATTGACACCGGAGGCAATCGATCTGACCGTGATCGGCAAACTAAATCACTATTACGGCCGTGTCCGGAGGTGGGTAGAACTCTGTACGACTCAGACAGCGAGGGAGGAGTAACCCTGCCGCTACGTGAAATGAGGTGATAGATACAGATAGTCGGACGCGCAGATCGACTACAGACGGTTGTGTAGCGGATGAACTTAGCCGATCTTTTCCAAAGTATTGGGATGCTATTTGAATGACCCAAGACAAGAATGTTGGTGACTCTAAAAATGGGTGGGTCCACTTTGATTTCCGCGACAATGACTTCAGATCCAGAATATGATTTGTTAGCAGACATCTGAATAACTGAACACCACGTTCTGCCGTACACGTGCTAAGCAGACTATCACCAACTACACAAACATAGCTCAAAATCCACTCCCAAGATGTTCGATGTGCGTTGCTATCCATCATCAAAAGACGTCGACAAAGAAATGAGGCTGACTTTCGCTATTCGAAGCTATTACTGCCCAAGATCTGGAGTGCGTCAACTTTGCTTGAATCTGTAAAGTCCTGGTTCTCAAATAAGGCTGAGCATCTCATGTTTCTCTCTTTTCGATCTCTTGTTTGCATCATTGAAGCGCTCTGAAAGCCATCCTATATATAGGTTTTACCCTTGAGAGCGGCACGTATAGGGTGGATCATTCTCTGGATATTTTCACTGTTAAGTCACTTCGCCTTGGTCTGTATTCGAAACCGCTCGGCAACGTATAGCTGTTCTCTTTCTCTTATTCACAAACGTATCGATGATGCCTCTGTTGATTTCCAAAACGCGACATCGACTGACTCGTGTCTGCGAGTGCCTCCACACAAGATAACTCGTGACTGAGTGCTGTCTTTTGCTACCTGTTAACATACGAAGAGTTTTCCCATATAGTAGGATGCCTTCATGTTGAAGTGATCCGGTCTCAGGACTGTTATACGCTTAACGTCTGATCAGTTTGTAGGGATTCGAAAAATCGGTCGAGAACGACACGCCGAGTCCCTGCAAACTGGTCAGATTCCAAGCGTCTGAGCTTCTTAGTCTCCGCCGAATTGCCTTTGTATACCATGGCATCTGATTCCCTTGCTCATGTGTATCAGCTCACTTTTTCTGTCCTTTCATTTACTTTGCATAAGGTTCTCTGCATTCCGGAACATCAGTCACGACAACGCATGTCTGCTTCCTTCTCTTCAGATTACTTGAGCATCTCACATTCTACGAGCCCCCAGTGCTCTGAGCTATACGTGTGCTCAAGAGTCTCGAAAAAGGATGGAGGAGGACCCGGAGAATCCTTTGTGAGGTGGTACTAGCGATGGACAGGTACAAGTAGTATTGGTATTTGTCCGCTTGCATTGGGGTATCTCGCAAACAGCGCTGGATGCGCTTGATGTAGAAGGGAAAGAAGAAATATGAGCGCGAGGAATTCCAAACGACAAACACCAACGCTATGCATGCAGAAGCCAGTCCTAGGGAAGCCAGCTTCAAAGCACTCTTCACAACGTAGTCATCAACCCGTAACTCTTCGGACCCACAACGCCGAGCCACAATTCGGGTCGTCGAGCTCCCGCTTGCGCAGGGCGCGGTGCAGCTTCAATCCAACATCGTGCTCCTCAATCTTGAGCTCCGCCAGCTCTTCTTCGAGCGCCTTCTTCTTTTGCTCTACCAGTCTTGCCGTCTTGAAGTCCGTCAACATGGGATTTGAAGGCGCGGCAGACTTAAGGTCATTCAACACCTTGTACACATTCACGCGACGGACACGGATGTCCTCGACCTGAGACTCGAGTAGAGACACATGATCAGTCGCGGTTAGAGTGGTTGGTGGCTGCGGCAGTGCCTTTTGAGTGCCTGTGGTCGACGTTGATCGCGATGAGCCCTGACGGGGAGAGGTAGGGGCAGCGAGCGCAGCTACGCGAGTCTTTGCGCTGACAGGAGACCTAGCCTTGGGGACTGGCTTGCGAACAGGTGGTGCGTCTGGGATCTTGTCGGCCTGCGGAATGGGGCGGCGACGATTCAGGACCGAAGACTCGGTCGCCACTCGTGCTCTGGTGACATTGTCCAGAGCTGGCATTGGCTCTGGGGGTGACGGCGGCGGAGAGTGCTGGTATGTTGTGGTGGTGTTGTAGGTTGTCCAGGAGAAGTGGCTGTTGTAAGCTTCTTTGTCCGATTCTGGCGTTTGCTCGGCCGCTTTGTTCCAGACAGTGCTCTGCTTTGGCGTGATGCTGCGCTCCCATGACTCTGTGTCAGAGACATCGCTCCTGTTGTCCGCGATCGCAAATGAAGAAGGCGACTGCTCATTGTTTGGTGGTGTGACGGGACTGGGGTACGAGTATGGGTTCATGATACCAAGACCGTGGTTCTGGAGACCGGTTGGCGAAGCCATATCGTGAGTGGGGGACTTCCTGCCAACTTTGAGGGGAGCGATGGGTTTAATGGGGTCGTTATGCGCGTCAAAGGAGCTGGGGTTGTTTGCGACGAGGCGAGCGTCAGCTGCCCCTGCAACACGGCTAGTGATTGTCGCAACGACGTTTGACATGTCCAGACCAAGTCCTTCCACCTTTCGAGTAGATGGCTTTCTCGGGATCTGGAGTGGTTGGCGTGCAGCTCCATCCTTAAGAGGTTGTGCGATCTCCGCTCGGCCCGTTGCGCGACTCCAAGGTTCGGGACCCTGTGCAGGCTCGGTCGGTTGAGGTCGCGCTCCAAATCGTGGAACGCGGTCTGTGAAGCTGGTGTTCTTCTTTCTGCCATCCGGGCCTGACACGGACACTTGGTATCCCATTGGTCTCAGGCTCTCTTTCGCGTACGCGAGGGGGTTCACAGAGCCAGCACGGCCTGCGTTGCTCGATGTTGGTTCGCCGGAATACTCATCCCACCTGACTTTGCTGTTCGGAGCGACTTTGCCTCCCCAGAACTTTTGAGTAGCAGGCTTGACCTCGCCTGTTTGAACAGCTGCCGGTGCCTTGCGCAGCACAGGTATGTTGCTGTTCGCGCGCATATCCCCCCGGTTCTCGTCCATTGGTGATACGTCACGCATCGAGTGATATCTTCGTGGAATGCCAGAGTTGTGCTCTAGTTCTGGTGAACTTGACGGCGATACGTCTTCGTATGTGGAAGGTGATGTTGCTGCGGGGTTATCGTAGCTATAGGATAGATCGTTTGAAGGTCGAGAGTACACCGAGGAAACAGTAGGAATGTTGGAGACTTTAGAGTCGTGTGAAGAAGAATGACTGCAGGCGGTGTAAGTGCATGGTCGGTATGTCGCAGCATTTGATTGCCTATGACTTACTGATGTTGTGTAGAGGGTGCATTGAGTCGGTAATTTAAGTCGGCCACATCGGGATTTCGCATAAGCTGCTCTTCGTCGTAGGTCGTTTCAAGTAGCACAGGATGGCCTATCCGCGCAGCTCTCCCCTTCTCGCGCCCGTGACCCTGGAATCGTTTCCACATGGTGGGAGCCTGCATGAAACAAACGTTAGCGCCATTCTGGATCATATAAACCGCCAATCCCCATACCACTGACGGTACACCACAATATCACGTTAGGCATTAGGGTCCTTGAAGGGATCGTCCTCTTTCTTCGCAGTAGCAGCTCCTGACGGAGGCGCGGTGGCAGTCGTTGCTGGCGGTGCAGTGGCAGTCCTTTGTGGCGGTGCGGGGGCAGGAGCGGTCTCCGCCTCGACATCGGAGGAAGACACTGATGTGGATGAAGTTGCAGCCGAGGCGTTCTTGGCCGGAGGTTCTGTGGCTGCTTTCTCGACGGGCTTCGGTTCGTCCTCGATTGCCGCTCTCGTCACTGGTGCCGGCCCGGGCTCCGACCCAGGCTCTACAGCCTTCTTCTCGGGTTGTTGCTGGGCGTTGGCGCTGTACTTGTTGTCGTAGCGCAGGCTACGGCGTGCAGGCTTGGAGTATTAACGATGGTTGTCCGTACGGCAAAGGCAGATGATGGCATGGACGACTGCACAGATCGAACCGATTGGGAAGAGAAATAGCCAGCCTGCGAAGTTGATGGCGATCGTTGGCCAGGAGGATCCATCAAGGTAGAGAGCGAGCCATGGCATCAAGATGGCCAGAATGATGAGTCCAAAAGTGACGCGCTTCTTCGGCCTTTTGACTTCAACGACGGAGTCCCGCGAAGAAGCCATGCCAGATGTTGATAGTGGGGTGCCCAAATGAAGTTGTGTAACGCGGGAGTGCGTGCTACGAGATATCCAGTTGACCAGTACGCAGGCAGATGCGTGAACGAGCGGAAAAGCTGCTGCAGGTAGGGATCTCCAAGAATGCAAGGTGGTACCAGTCCGGATCTTGGAGATGGGGTTTGCGGAAGGATATAGTAACAAGCAAGATACGTACCGATTAGACAGATGTGTGGAGGAAGGAGTGGTGAGGCTGTTCGTTGTTGTGTGTATGTACAGGAAGGTGCGTCAGATGTCAACAGAAGGAGGTGTCAAGGTCAGCAAGCACGAGACTCGCAAATGAATGTGGAGGAAAGCCTGAAAGAGAAGCCGCCCCGGTTGTTTGTCGCGTTGGGTTGGGAGGCGCAGCTCAGCTTTCAAGTCAGCGGCGCAGCTCCTGCTTGTTGTCGACAACTTTGTCGCTGCCTCACCTTTGCACGAGCGCGACTGCACTGGTTCGCGCAGCGTGAACGCAAATGTTTGGGCCGTGCTGGTGTAGACACAAAGTTGGCGAATGAGAGCCAACCAAGCAGGCCGAAATGAATCGCTCCCGCGCGTTTCAGATGAAGTAGCTGGGTTTCAGGTGTCGCCTCTTGGATATTTGTGGGCCGTGGCTACCGGACCCCGTCTGCGCGCGTGCTCGCCGGCAAGTGCGGTGGGTATACTCGAATGTGTTGTCTGGGAAGAGAGTTTGGATGTGAAGTCCAAGATGTGCTGTGCAGTGAAGTCGCAGGAATGCTATGCTGTCAGCTGCCACACACGCCATAGGGCTGGCCTCGCTCAGGAGCCCCTGTCATATCCACCACCTATACTAGAAGCGAGATCATTTGAAAGTAGTCAAGCCACGATGGATTCTCGGAATGAAAACAGATTCGTAAAATTGGTATTTGTTAAAGTTCACGGCTGCGTCGGCCCACAATGTGATGCGCGTCAGAGCTCAGTCGAGCTGTCAGCATCTCGGGTTGCATCATACGCCGAGATGATTTCCCCTCCAAAGCTCCGTGAAACTGACCATCACAACACTACGTTCAGCGCCATCTCTTGATCACGCCGCCACACCCCGCAAGATTTGGAAATGGCCGAAGGTTGGAAATTGCAGTTCTCTAGCTATTCGAGACTAACATGTTGCAGCAACGATCGAACCGCCGGCAGCCTATGCGTAAGCACCCACACCTCCGGATCCCGTTCCAAGCGGAGCCCTGACCAAAGGAAGCAGTGCCTCGCCGGTAACGCCCATTAACCTCATCCTTCTGTCCCTCTTCGTCTTCATCGTCTACCTCCGCCTCAAGCCGTCCGCGCCGCAAACCTTACCGCGCGCTCCGCCGCCGACCGTATTCCGGACCTTCACCCCGCCAGAGCTGTTCCCTTACAACGGCCAGAATGGCATGCCGGTATACCTTGCGGTACGCGGACGCGTGTTCGACGTGACATCTGGGCGCAACTTCTACGGTCCTGGTGGCCCGTATGCAAACTTTGCTGGCCGCGACGCAAGTCGAGGTCTTGCGTGCGGTAGCTTTGACGAGGACATGCTGACCAAGGATCTTGATGGACCACTGGATACCCTCAAAGATCTGGACGACGAGCAGATGGAAGCTATGCGCGGTTGGGAAGAGAGGTTCAGCGAGAAGTACCTCGTTGTTGGCAAGCTGGTAGCCGTGGGCAGCCCAGAGGCAGAGGCAGCCAAGGCGCATCAGTGAGCGAAGCCGCCTAACGGAAAATGTCACATTAGGGAATGGCAAATAGCGTAACACCCAAAAGAGAGAGGATGCAAATGGATAAGAGAGCATTTATGCATCTGCAGCAACAGCACGCCTAATGTGAATCAAGCTGGCATCGTCGCGATTCGAACGCAGATGGCAGGACACTTCGCTCCCATATTGCAGAAAAATCCGGATATAATAGCAACGTTATTCTAGCCAGCAGGATGTCTGGCTGCATGAAACACATGCAGGAATAAGCATTGACTACCTACTATCTTCCTGGAGATCTAGAGCTTGCATCTGGCCTTCTCTGCAATATCAAAGACTTCGGTCCATCTTGCGCAGGGAGGATCACACCGAAGCCGAAGCAAAACCAGTTTCTTGTGCTTTCCTTACTACGGTGCTCTGTGGGCGTTGAGCGTGCTGGACTCACTATCGTCAAGCACGTTGTCTAGCGCGCCTGCCTTTTGTGCCTACCAGAGCTCACCTCACCGTCAAACATCGCCCTTCCGCTGCCTCCACTATATCTCGCGTTAGATCTGCTTCCACATACATCATCTTTCTTATATCACACAAACGCACAGCTCGGTTTACATCAATCATCATGCCAGCAGCTATCTCCTCGCCTACGACTGCTTCACCCGAGCCTAGCTCACCGGCAGTCCCGATTTCTTCAACGCCCTCTTCACGGCCTGCTGCTTCACCGGCGTATCTTGACGATGCTGCTCTTAAAGCTACCAACGCCGGCATCAAGAAGGCCACAAAGAAGAAGCAGACAAAACGTCAGATAGCCCAAAAGGCCAAAGAGACCATGCAGAAGATGCATGCCTTTAGTAAGTAACTACTCCCACGCAGTGCAGATGACATAACGCTGAGGGCTACACCTACGTCTACTGCTCTTAGTAGGCACGCTTTGCTCACATCCTGCACAGTCCGCACTCACCGCGACGAAGATCAGTACAAGGATATGACCTACCAGGAGATCCAGAAGGCGCTCGGCCAGCTTGTGTGTTTCTCGTGCAAGCAAACCTATACTCATGGTCCGCAGCTAACCAGCGGTAGTGGAAGACGTCGCCAGAGAATCCCAAGAACAGCAGCACCTAGAGCTCGCCAACAGCTCCACGTTCGAACAGTCCTCCCATTGTACCATGAGCGAAGCACGACTGGGCCTTTACATCTACGATCGCGGAAAGATCTATTCGAGTACCTCCTCGCTATCACACGGATCTATACACGCTCTTCATCTATGTCGCGCCTCATATCAACATATACGTATTGCGAGATCTGAGGAACACCATGGCGGCATCAAGCGCCTGGAATGAATAGCATGTGCTGTGTATCTACGCAAACGCCGCTAGAACGCTCAATGAAATCCCAAATGCTTCATGACGTCCGAT
This sequence comes from Didymella glomerata, assembly GCA_030271015.1. Classification (NCBI taxonomy): domain Eukaryota; kingdom Fungi; phylum Ascomycota; class Dothideomycetes; order Pleosporales; family Didymellaceae; genus Didymella; species Didymella glomerata. The sequence goes on along the minus strand of JAJOHN010000003.1, from coordinate 1,233,640 downwards.
ATGCAAAACCTTTCCACCATCACCACCCAAATTTCTCAACAGCAACTCCCACATCACTCCCCTGCCACATCTTCTTCGCACACATGTTCCTCACATCCTTCACTAAGCCCTCAGGCCCACTGACAACAACCCCCGTCTTCCCACTTGTCTCAGCATCGACCCACTCGCCAACAACACTCCTCACATTCGGCCGCCCCGCTAGCTCAGTCGGCGGCGGAATAACCACATCGAGGCCCCAATCCTCCAGCTCCTTGAGCTTATCCTCCGGTATCCAGAGGCGGTGTGCCGGGCTGTGCGTGATCCAGAGCAGCTTCACTTTTCTCGCAGACTGAGTTAGCGCACTCTCAGCATCACTGATCTCACGATCGCTGAATCCACGATCGCTGGGAGGCTGGAGGAGCGAGTAGAGCAGCGGATATGCAACTGCGATACCAGAGCCGCCTGCGACTAGGACTGCGGTCGAGCACGACTGAAGCAGATCGAGGGCGTGCGAGGAGCCGTAGGGCCCGTCGAGGCGGATCCGGGTCTGGCTGTGTGTGCGCGCGTAGGTCAGTAGCTGTGCGGTGAAGCCATGTTCGGCCTGGGCACGGATCAATAGAGTGAACCATGCGTGCGAGCCCTGGTCGTCGTGGGTCATGTGGTGCGTGTTCGGGGCCGCGGAGAAGATGGTGAAGGGGTGTGATTGCATCGCGTGTTTGCGCGATAGGTCGGGGACAGAGACAAAGATGTGTTCGTTGGGAGACCAGCCGTGCTTCATGTTGCGCGATAGAAGGCGTAGTGCAGGCGAGCGGGTGCTGACGTCCCAGTTCGCGGAGAGCAGGAGTGTTTCGTCGTCCTCTAGGACCTCAAGCGTCGCAGCGTGGGTGCTGGACTTCAGCCAGAGTCGGTATACGAGGCGGTCGACGAGGAAGATGGCTAGCGAGATGCCAACGTAGGGGCGGGATGTGTGGTGGTGGAACCAGAGGAATGCTAGACCGGCGACCTGCAGGATGATATGTAAAGCCAGGAACACCTCGTACCATCTCTTGCGGAACGAACCCAGGCTGGTGAAGTAAATCAGCTCATACGCAACAAAGGCTAACAACCCAAGTAGCACAACCCGGTTCAGCAGGAACTTGCCCAGTGTGAATCCAAGCCGCCGCAACAACCCATACCAGAACGCAATCATTCCCGCAAAATGTATGAATGCCTCGAGGCACATCACTTCTCCCACTCGCCTATGGAAGACATTCAGACTTTCATACGAATACCCAGTGAGCAACTGGACAGGCTGGTTCTTCGCGGCCAACAGGTACAGCAGCGGCAGATTCGAAATGAAGATGATTCCGCACCGATCGGCAAATACAAACAAGTACATGAAGTTCAAGGGCATCCGGTAGAGGTTGTAAAAGACCACTAGGCCGAGCCAGGCAAGTACGAGCAGCGATACGGCGTTGGTCGGTAATGTCTTGTTCACGATGGGGATCGGGGGCGGTTGATATTGTAGCGCCGCCTTGACAGCATAGTACGGTGTCCAGACAGCACTTCGTCTGGGCCGCAGCCGTGCAGCGAGCAGTGGCGTCGTCTCCGACGCATCGTCGCTGCTCGCCTTTTTATCAGGCCCGGGCGGCGTTACGTTCCCCTCAAGCGTGCTACTTGAGCTACTCCAGGCCTCATCCCCATCCCCCGTGTGGCTTTGTACAGCAATCCGTCTCTTCCGCTGGCGAAGATAGAGCTTCTCGCCCCAGTGCCATGCTGTGAACAGTGCCAGCACGCCCAGCAACACGATGTTGTAGGTCTTGAGAAAGCTCCGTCCGAACAGAATCGCCTCGACTAGTTTGCGGAATCGCGGGTCTTTCCCTGGGTCTTTGGGATCGGTGAGGTTGCCGCGACCTGCGGTAATGGAGAGAGTTGACGGATCCCAGGGCGGTAGCGTGGAAGGCGTTGCTGTGAGGGCGAAGCGCAGGATGTCCCGCATCCAGGGAGTGTCGTCCATCATGGGGCTGCAGGCGCTATGCAGTGTAACTATACAGTGACTACATGGACATGCTGAGTACTTGAGGGGATGCGAGAGTCCCGCGCGGCATCATCACGCGTGAGGCTCGCTCGCGTGGCTTATCGATATCGGCAGACCAAGGCGAGCTAGTGACTGTGGGGGTCAATCGATCACATTGCGTGCAAGCTCTATTTCATTCAATTTGGCATATCTGCTTTACTCGTTCTTCCATTCGGCCTTGGACTTAGCAGCAAATGCAGCCATGCCGATCTTCTGGTCCTGGCTGCCGAACAGGCCGTGGAAAACCCTCCTCTCGTACTCAACGCCTTCTCTGATACCCAAATCCTGGCTCTTGTTGACGACTTCCTTCGCAGCCTTGACAGCAATCTGACTGAATCCTGCAATCTTCTCTGCTGTTGCGATAGCTCCGTCCACAGTTGCTTCCGGTGTCTCAAACACCTTTGCGACCAGCCCCCATTCGCCAGCCTGCTTAGCAGAGATGTTGTCGCCAGTCAAGATAGTCTCCATAGCCCTTGACTTGCCAATCGCCTTTGCCAGGCGCTGCGATCCTCCAGCGCCAGGGATGACACCCAGCTTGATCTCCGGCTGGCCGAACACTGCCTTTGGTCCAGCGTACAGAATGTCTCCCATCATTGCAAGCTCACAGCCTCCACCGAGCGCGTAACCATTGATCGCTGTGATGAGTGGCTTCTTGAGAAATGTGACAAGGTCCGACCAGGTCTCGATGAAGTCGTTTCCGTATGCGTTGCTGAAGGTGAGGTCCTTCATCTCTTTGATGTCTGCACCGGCGGCGAAGGCTTTCTCTGAGCCGGTCAAAACGATGGCGCCGATGGACTTGTCGGCTTGGAAGTCGCGCAGTGCCTGGTTGAGTTCGAGGATAAGGGGTGTGCATAGCGCATTGAGGGCTTTAGGGCGGTTGAGCTGGACTGGTATGGTCAGTAGGGTGCTTGTGTTCCGTAGCTACAAGAGTTCGAGACGTGTTTCTCAAAAGTATTTCTGTCGTGAAAATAGATATAGTTCGAAACTTACTGAATCCGACACCAGGCTTCGGTGTCGAGACAAGCAGGTGCTCGTAGCTCTTTTGTGTGGAGTAGAACCTGGGGAGGCCAGTAGGCCTGAATTGCGAGGCAACACGCGCCGTTGATCTGAAAGCCTGCATGCTGATTTGGTGCAATTGATCTGAAGCTCTAACGTTGTGGTAGAAACCTGCCAGTCTGCTCGCAAAGATGAAGCTCTCGCATAGCTTCGGCAGCCTCGGCTATGTCATTCGACAGCAACTGGCAAGGATACCGTCTTCGGTTCGACTTGCCACCAGATCGCGTTCGCCCTAGTTTGCTGCTGCGCATTCTGGCTCTCAGCCTTGCGCGACGCGCAACTTAACTTTGACAGGTAGCCTCTCCTCAACAACGCCGCCCCCAACAAGCCTTTCGTTCGCAACATCGCTCCTGGACACGGTCACCGCCGCTCCACCCACAGCACCGCAGACAGGAATCTGCCGCAACTATGGATTCTCCGGAGCCTGATACCCCTTTCGCAGCCGTTACAGCGCAGACAACAAAGTATGGCAGGGTACGTCGACCGCCACGCGCTTCTGCCTTTCCTTGCGTGATCATAGCTTGGACAGACGGGATGCAGCAGAGGAAGCGAAAGTACAGCGACTGACAAAGCGCAGTTATTCCAGACTTATCTCGACAAGTCCACCCCATACAACACATACAGGTGGGTTGGCACTGGCGTGCTCTTCCTCCTGTTCGGTCTGCGCATATTCGTCGCCCAGGGCTGGTACATCGTCGCCTACTCGCTCGGCATCTACCTGCTCAACCTCTTCCTTGCCTTCTTGTCGCCCAAGTTCGACCCCGCGCTAGAGCAGGATGAGGGCATGGAAGATGGAAATGCAAGCGGTCTCCCCACCAAGGAGGACCAGGAGTTCAGGCCCTTTGTGCGCCGCCTGCCAGAGTTCAAGTTCTGGTACTCGACGACCAAGGCCATTGCCATCGGTTTCTTCTGCAGTTGGTTCGAGATCTTCAACCTGCCTGTCTTCTGGCCTGTCCTTGTGGTATACTGGCTGATCCTCTTCGGCCTGACCAGTAAGTCTGACAGATGCAATCGTTGCAAAGACCGTGACTGACGCTTTGCAGTGCGCCGACAAATCCAGCACATGATCAAGTACCGCTACGTCCCCTTCACCGTCGGCAAGACACGCTACCCCGGCGCCTCGAGCTAGACGCTCGCGTGAACGACCGACCATCACCACCGCCTCGAGCGGACGAAGAAATTGCTTTTAGCGCGAGCAGCATTGTATACGATAGACTATGGGCTTCCACGCAGCGACAAGACGTCGCACCAGGGAAGTTTATCACGCTTGGATGCTTCATGACATGTATACGTAGGTTTGTTCAAAACACCTATATCTTTAATTATGGAAAAGTCAAGGAGCGAATTCGCGTCTCTATGCCCACAAGTGCCCCAGTGATCTGCGACCATCAGGCACCTAAATGCAGCAGGACCTTGGACGCCTAAGGAAGTCGTTTCGTCTACAAGTAAAATCCCAGAAGCAATCCAGCTACGCAAAGGCTCCGGGGCGATCTGCATGGAAAACATGCTGTACGCACTGGGCGACATTAGGGTGTAGCTGTCGTCCGAGGAAGACGAGTGTTTCGTTATCTGGTCACATCCATTGATCATGGTGGGGTGAAGGACTCCGCGGACGACTTCGGTCGCTACTTGTCCGTCACATCTCACCTAGCACAGATCACATCAAACGCAACTTCGATCTTTATATTGCAATGTCCATGTACGCAAAGCAACATCTACCGAATACTTGGGTGGCGACGCAGACTAGAACTCCCGAGTGGACAAACAACAAACGCGGAGACCTAGCCTCCACTATGCAAAGCTCTGGTGAGCCGGGCTGACTCCACTGGAGCGCGAAAATCGAGTGGCGGGGGGTTGAGTCCGTTGCGTCTAAGTGGAGCTTAGGGAGCTCGTGGAGCACATGCGGCGTGAGCGAGAAGGTGGGTACGTGTCCGCGGAGAGAGCGCGAGCGCTGGGTGATGTGACTCGAGACTAGCAGCGACATCCACGGGCGTGAGGCTGACGGAGTGGAGGTGCAGGCGAGCGAGACGGTGGCAAAGGGATTAGAAGAGTGAGATAGCGGAGCCGAGCGAGGAAGGGGGGAGGAGGGTTGGCTAGGTGAGAGGGTATTCTGAACAGTTGGGGGTAGGAAAGGGGTCTATGTGTGAAGAGACAGGGGATAGGCCGCGACGGAGACACTGCTGGGGAGGCTGTATTCAGAAGAGGGAAAAGGCGAGGAGCAGTTGATTGTTGAATAATAAGTGTCGCAAGATATTGTTAGGAGAGAGAGGGGGTGGGGGTTGTAGTTGGTGGGGTGTGTGGGGGGGGGGGGTGGGGTTGTTGTGTGGGTGGTTTTGGGGGTGGTGGTGTTGGGGGGTGGTGGGGGGGTGGGTGTGGGGTGGGGGGGGGGGGTGGGTGGGGGGTGGGGTGGGGGTGTGGTGGGGGTGGGGGGTGTGGGGTGGGGAGTGAGTGTGGTGTGGGGTGATGGAGAATATCGTGGAGGGTTACGAAAATAGTATAAGTGTCAAACTGGTAGTGAGACCGAAGAACCCATCAAGGCACGCCCGTTCAAGCCAAAATACCACATGACAATGGGTAATTCCAACACATGCTACTAAAATGTACCAATGTTCTGACCATTCCAGCAATCGAAAACACTACCTTCTCCGACCTCGTCGCCATGGACAAAACCTACCACTCGCGCATCCAGATCCGGCGCAACTTGATCAAAACCGAACACCACGAAGTCATCGGCAGGACCGCAGCAGCCGACACAGCCGTCGCAGAACTCTACACCTGGCTCACCACAGCCTACCTCCCCCTACGCTTCCCCACCATCTTCACACCCACCGCATCCGGCTGCCGAAACCAAACGACCAACGAGACCCTCCCAACTACACCAGACTCAGCGACGCACGCGCTCGAACTCCTAGCCGCGCACATCGACACCGACTTCCTCCTGCTACTGCCCAGCGCCGATCCCTCAGACGGTGGAAGATACCGGCTCGAAGCATTCGTAACATGCTTCCCCTCCGGGTTCCGAACAGCGCGGAAGCTGGGCTTGCTCCTGGCCGACATCCACGGGCCGGTGCCGCACTACAAGCAGAAGCTGGAGCGAAGCATGGACCGCTTCTTCGCGGGGTTGCGGGCGTTCAAGCTCGTGAAGCGGTGGAATTGGACGGTGAGTACGAGCGGCGACTTGTTTTGTGTTAGCGGCAATCACGCCACGGCTGAGGAGCTGGAGGGCCGGGGTGAGGATGGGGCTGCAGAGGGTGTGCGTCTTGGTACGACGTTTCTGCGCTGCGAGAGACAGACGCTGCACCGGCTTCCGCGGTCCGGGGCGGTTGTGTTTGCGTTCAAGACGTATCAGTATCCGATTGCTGAGCTGAGGGATGAGGGGAGTGGCGAGGCGCTGTGCGAGGCTATTGATGGTATGGGCACGGGGAGTGCGCCGGGGATGGCTGTGTACAAGCGGCAGGTTGTGTGGGGGGAGAAGGTTAAGGCGTTTTTGAGAGGGGAGATTGGGGTTGATGAGTAAAGAAGAAGGACGACGATGATGGCATGGCGGGTAGGTCTGATGGGAGGTTTGCGTTGCTTTGGTTCAGCCATATACCCGGGGCCTTCGAAGTGTTTGCCTCAATGCGATTGTCTTCTAGGAGTGCAGGACTAGTCTACGTCGGGCACGGGCACGCCGTTGATGATGGTCATGCCCTGCTCTCGCCCAAGCGACTTCATGGCCTTTGCGGCCTCGTCGTGACGCAGCTTCTTGGTCTCTTCGTCCGTGACAAGCACGAAGTCGTACTTGAGCAACTTCGTACCTTCCTTGACATCGTACTGCTTTGCCTGCTCTGGCGTTACTGTGTCGAGCGCAACGATGAGCGAGTCCTTGACGCCGAATACTGCGTCAGAGGTCTCGTAGTCAGAGCCCTTGATGTACAGCGCCCTAGTATCTCGTTAGCTACCATGTTCTATGCTTGACTTGAGGAAGTCTAGGCGCAGCACTCACGTAACCAGGTGATCGAATCCCGATTTCTCAAACATGAAGTGCATGTGACTCGGCCTCCAGCAATGCCTCCCCAGCTTCGCCAACAACTTGCCCACCGGCCCGTCGTGCGGGATCGGGTAGGGCACGGGCACGATTGCATGGAACCAGAATAAACCCTCCTTGTCGCTATGTATCACAGCGCGCCCGTCGGCCTTGTTGCCTCGGTCGTCGTACTGCACGTCGTACTTGCCGTGGCTGTCCGTCTCCCAGATGTCGATCTTGACGCCCTCCACGGGCTCGCCAGACGTGCTCTTGACGGTGCACAGCACGAGCAGCGGATCGCCGTTGGGGTCGGCGGAGATGGCGAAGCCGTTCTGGTCGGACGGCGCGTCGTGCGTGTGGAACGGGCCGAGGACGGTGCCTTCGGTGCTGTGGGACGGCTTGGGGTGGTCGATGGAGTCGACGAGCAGCGAGAGGCCGACTATGTCGGAGAGCAGGATGAATTCCTGGCTTGTCAGTGCTTGTAGTGGTGCGGTGGACTTGAGCGTGGTACCTGTCGCACGTCTGTACAGATCTGCCCGACCTGCGTGAGGAACTGGATGCCTGTCATCCACTCGTCGAAGCTCAGACGTGTCTCGCGCGCAAAGTCGTGCAGGTGCGAGACGAGACGCTCCATGATGTACTTCAGCCGTGGATCGCTGCATTGCGAGTTGATGCGCACCACATTCTCGGTGATGTTGTCGATGGTCAGGTCCTTGAGGACCGGCACCGACTTGCTGCCTGCGCCGGGAGACGACATGCTACACCTCTTGCTGTTGTGGCTGCTGTTGATGCTGCTCCGGTTGCAGTGGCTGGCGCTCTCCAGATTGTTCTTCAGACCAGAGTTGCCTCGATGAAGCAGAGTGCACGTTGGACCAGAGGTTATAGTTGCGGGTGCCCCAGGCCTCGACAAGCCCTTTGAATAGTTCTATGAGCATCTGCAGGAGGCCCTCCATGCTACTTGAGGCTGTGGATATTAGTTGAACCGGCGCTGTGGATCAGCAACGACTTAGCAATCACGCAGGACCACGGCAGCGGCAGCGGCAAAGGAAAACCCCGCCCTCTTGTAGCGGCGACACTTCTGGCATGCTGTCTGCTGACCATCCTGAGCGCCTCATAGGCTGCAGCCAAGAAAGTCACCTTTGAGATGGCACCGGTGGGAGAGGCCGACGGACTGCGGACTGCGGGGTGGAGCTTTGACTTTGATGCTAGCTCCGCGGCTCACCCGCGTGTACGTCATAACGGACTAACGCGCTGACCAAAAGCTGACTCCGACGGATGGAAGATCGCGGTACCTGAGCCTTCTCCACTCCATCCAAAGCTAACCCAAAGTGCGTCCTGCTCTCGGTGAAATAATATTCATGAACTGCAGATGCGCCCATGTCTGTCATCAAGCCCACGAGTGCCGCCGAGCACCATCATGACCGGGCGGGTCGTGAGCCGGCTGTGATTCAGGGAGACGTGATCGTGCTGTTCCTGCTCATCGGCGTGTGCATCTGGATATGGCACGCTGCGTTTCGAAGGGCTCCAGAGCTCGAGGCGCCACGGGGGTTCATGCAGAGGCAGCTTGACGCGTGCCCCTTCACCATCCGTCAAATCAACAAAACCACATATCTCATTCGCGAGCTCGACCGTTTCGTAAGCCTCGCCACCCTCTCACGTGTTGTCACCACTCACACCTCCAGGACGAGAACCCACACATCTACGTCAAGAAACAAACCCAAGTCCTCCCGGATGGCCGCTCAGCAAGTCTCCTCGTCGTCAACGACACGGGCTGCGGCACATCGGCCTCCAGCAAACTCTCCCGCACCGGCCAATGGAACATCCGGACCTTCATCGACCACCACCTCAACCCCTCATCCTCCATCCCCTACCTCGTCATCCTCTCCCACTGCCACTACGACCACATCCTCGGCCTCAACCCCATCCTCCGCCCCGCTCACATGACGCATTCCACACGCACCCAGATCGTGTCCTCGGCCCACGACCCGTCCTTCATCTCCCCGGCCAACCTGCGCAAGCACTCGCTGTGCGGCGAGCTGGGTCTGCGGCTGCCGCCGTACCAGACGGGCGTGTGGGCGGCGCACTGCGCGGGGCTGGACGTCGTGCATCCGAAGCTGGGCGCGACGATGCAGCTGCCCATCACCACTCTGCACACGCCGGGCCACACGCCTGACAGCCTGAGCTGGTACGACCGGGATGAGCGCGCGCTGTACGTGGGCGACGCCTTCTATGAAGCACCGAGCCCGATTCTGTTTCCGAGTGAGGGCGATTTGAGACAGTGGTGGAATAGCGTTGATATGCTTGTCGCGTTTGTGCAGGAGCGGAATGCGGAGCAGACTGCCAACGGCCAGAGTAGGGTTGTGTTGTCTGCAGGCCACGTGACGGCTGGCGTGGATGCTCTTCATTGCTTGCTCGACGTCAAGGACTTCATGAGGCGGGTGCTGCGAAATGAAGTGCACTTTGAAGAAGAGCCGTTGAAGAGAGGGCAGAGGTTTGGATCTTGGAGAGAGGAAGGGGGGAGATTCAGTCTCGGTGCGCCGTTGAGGCTCATTGAGGAGGGCAGGAAGACTATCCCTGTAAACGACTGGATGGAGAGCGTCAAGTTGGTGTAATATCTGGTGCTGTACGATTAGCGTGCTAGTTGGGTGTTTGGATCCGGGTTTCAGTTGCTGGAATGCTCGTCCTGAGTGGACTGGATGGGTCTTGGGTTTTAATGGTTGGATAGGTTAGGTTTTGGGTCTTCAATCTAGATAGTAATAGACGTCATCGTCATTTTGTAGTAACATAGCATTCTGGATTATCTGTTCTCGTGGCTACGAGCAGTCGTCCTTCAACCAGACATCCTCGTTGCCCATTTCGTATCACGTTGTCCGCAAAGCCTACTGCTTCGCCTGCTCCTTCTTCTCCGCCTCTGTCATACCAAGGCTATCCGTTCCACTCCTGCTCGTATCCTTGACAAAGTTTCCGCCAGCTACAGCATGGGTCAGCAACCACCCTCGTCACGAGCGTCGTCAACTCGCAGAACCAACTCGCAAATACAGATCACGTACCCTTTGTAGTGTCACCAAGTCCTTGCGTCAGACCTGTAACAGTATCTCCAACGCCCTTTCCAGTAGCAGTAACAACGTTACCAGCCGCATCAGTAACGGTTCCAACGCCCTTGCCAAGCGTGTTCGTCGCCGCGCCTAGTGTGTTGCCTGAAGTTAGTCAGCGCAGTGCACGAGTCGGTGAGCCTCAAGGCGACAGGCTTGATAGAAGTCAGGCTCCAAAGGTCGCCCAAGTAGTTTGAGCAAATTGGTGTGGGTGTAGAGTGGGTGCAGAAAAGTGGACATACCAAGGCCGCTGGTGGCGGTGCCGAAGAAGCCTGTAGTGCTGTTAGCCTTGATTCATGAAGACGAAAGCGATGAGAAGCTGCAATGGCACTGTGTCGATTGAAGGAGTGTGACTGCGGACGACGTACCCTTGGACTGCTGTTGCTGGTTCTGGTCAGACATTTTGATATGTGTTGACGGATTGGGCTGATTCAGTTCAAGTCTAAGTGTTTGATGTTGGTGTCGGTGTGTTGAAGCGTTTGAGCTGCCAGCTGTTGTGCCATCTATGTACAGTGCTCAGCCCTGTATGACGTCGCTCCTGCTTTGAGGTACAGCATCCTTGTCGACAACCCCTCACCGGGTGAGAAGACCGTTGATCATCGATCTTCAACGGCTCTCACAGGTCAGAGCCGCGTCGGCTTGCAGGTCGATCTTCATATTGATCACATCATTGACAGGGATGCGCCCCACTCGTCCCGCGTGGATGAAAGGATAGGCTGTAATGTGCTCTAGACGTCCGTTGGTCTGGAAGATGCAAGAAGGCATGAGGAGCACAGTGAGTGAAGTAATGGGTTCATTCTGAATTAGATCGAGCTATGCACACGGAAACATCTACCATTTCTCATAAATCCTTCTATCATGTGTATTCATACGTTCATGCCGAAGCAAGACGTACTGACCCATCCATCAGTGTGCGTCAAATCATCGCATCTGAAAGGACTTGAACGTGCAACCACTCGCACCTAAAGACAAAAGTGTGCAAGAACGAAGAACGAAGAAGGTACTTGAACTAGGAGCCAAAAGATCCCACCCAAAACGCAAGAAGCGGTCGGCGTGGTGGCTACTTTAGCAAATCCGGAACGCCGTCATGGTATTGTACCCGTTCATGATACAGGCCGAAAGATGGTCAAAACACCACCATCCTCCCGTAACCCGTAAATCGACAAGAAAGAACTTTTGACCCCGCTAGTCTTGATGCGAAATGCAGTACAATGCGCGCAGAAAATGCCCCTGTCTATGCAACGAAACAAGCGATTAGATTACCGCGTGTGGTGCTGTCTATGGGTATGACCGCCACGCGCTGGAACGAAGTATGAAGGTAATCACTCGGACGGCTTGGATTCCGTCTCGGCGGCAGCTGGTGGAGGAGAGCTGACATCGCCGGCGTTGTCTTCGGCATCAAGGGCAGCGAGCGCACTACAAGGTTATTAGCAAGAGTTAGGTGTGGTAGAGTGACTGAGTGGACTTACTCGAAAGCATTCGCGTGGGCAGTCTTCTCCTTTACGGGGGGTGTGCCAGTGCGGGATGAGTTACCGGAATCATCACCACCGCGGCCCATCATGGGACCAAGACCACGACGACCGCTGCCACTGCGGCTGCCCAGCATCGAGGGGCCAAGAGAGCCAGCGTTGTTGAGACCACGGTTGGATGCACCCTTGGACAGCTTGCGGAGGTCGTCCATCTGTACACGGCCACCGTTGTCTGGAGGAGGCATCATGCCGCCACCAGAGAATGAGCGTGCATCACCGCGACCCATGGGAAGACGACCGCCACCTCCACCACGCTGGGAGCGGGATCGCTCCAGCTCGGCGGCTTGCTGTGCAGCGACGGCTTCTTGATGAATCTCGGCAATGGTCTTGGGGCCCTTGAGGATGTCCTTGGATTGCCAGCCGGACTTGCGGATATCGATTGTGTCCAGCAACATGAACCTGAGACGGGAGTTGAGGCCTTCCATGTTCATGACCTTCTCTACACGCTCGAAGTACATGTTAATCATCTTAGGACCAGCCTCGGCGGACTCCATGGTGGCACCAACAGTGCGGAGGAGCTTGACCAGAGACTCAATGGCGGACTCGTCAGGCAGGCCCTCGAAGTCGAGGAGCTTGAGGACACACTCGTGCATGATGCGAAGTGTCAACATGCCCAGCTTGTAAAGCTCACCAATGAACTGGATGAGACCGAGACCCTTACGCTTGGCAGCAGCGGCGATGTAGTACTCGTCGGAAAGCATAGTAGCCTCCTTGCCCTCCTCGGGTGCTTCGGGAAGGTTGACCTCCCAACCGCGCTCGAACTCTTCCTGACAGCGGTTCAGAAGGTACTTGCGGAAGAGGGCGCCACCAACGACGGGGTTACCCTGCTTGTCGCGAACGTTTTCGTCCTTGATGTCGTGACTCATAGTGTTCAGCATCTTGAAGCAGAACTTGGCATACATAGACGACCAGTGAGCTTCATCACAAGCCTTCTCGAAGGTAAGCTGAATGACCTGGCGAAGAGTGCGACCGTCGGTCTCGTCCTTGGACTGTGCGGCAATCTCGAGAATCTGGTCAGAGATCTTGTCGAACTTCTCGGGTGTCATCTTGTTCAGAGCAGCCTTGACCTTACGCTGAACCATGTCAGGAGCCATATGGCCGGTAACAACGACCTTCTCGGCGCCGTGGGGCTTCCATCCGGTCTGGGACTGCTCAAGGGGCTTGAGGTCCTTGCCTGCAGTGAGAGGCATGGTCTTAGCATCGGCCTGGTGACCCTTGCCCTGGCCTCCACCACCGCGACGGCTGCGATCACCACGGCCACCCTGGGATCCAACACGAGGAGAGTTGGGGCCAGGTTGGAAAGAGGATGAACGAGACATGCCGGGAGCCATAGGGAAGCCACGCTGGCTGCCGCCTTGTACGAACGGTGCGAGGGGGTTGGTCATTGTACCGCCGCGGCCAGATGCCTGCTCGAAACGCTGCTGCGAAGTCGTGCCAGGAGGCAGAGTACGCGAACCACCACCGAAAGCTCCTCCCTGGCCGAAGTTGCCCATGCCACCGCCAATACCCCTCTGAGAAGGAGCACGGCCAGCAGCGCTACGGACGGAGGGAGTGCGACCGCCGTCAGAGCCGTCACCGACAGTCTCCTTGAGCTTCGAGTCCCAATCGATAGATGGCTTCTCCTTGAAGACCTCCTGGAATTGGAGCAGGAAATCCTTATCGTACTGACGGCCCTTGCTCTTGGAGCCCTGGTTCAAAGCAGGGTTGGGCGACTGAATACCCTCGGGGTAGTTGATAGCCTCGTTGCGGATTTGGATGAAGCGGGCAGTCTTGAGAGACTCCATACCAGCGGTGGGCTGGGCAGGCTCAACAGGCTTGTTGGTCTCGAGCTTGAGCGCGGCAGGCTTGGGCTTGGTGGCCGAAGCAGGCTTAGCAACGGGAGCGGGAGCAGCTGCGGGAGGTGCAGAGTCTTCGCTGGGCTCCTCCCCGGTAGCGCCAGGGCCGAACATGGTGTTCTTCTTGAGAGAGGCGAACATCTCCTTGTCTTTGGCCTCGCGCTCGGCCTTCTGCTCGGGGGTCTCGTTCTGACGAGCGATCTCAGCGGCTTCAGCTTCAGCTTCGGCCTTGCGGAGGGCCTCCTCTTGAGCCTTGATCTTGTCGCCGGCCTTAGCATCTTCTTCGGCCTTCTTGCGCGCCCTCTCTTCGGCGTACTTCTTTTCCTGCTCTTCACGGCGGGCCTCCTCAGCCTCCATTTCGGCGATCATCTTCTCCAAGTCCTCGTCTTCCTTGCGCTTCTTCTCGGCCTCGTCGTCCTCGGTGGACTTGGCTGCTGCTGCGGCCTCCTCCTTCTCTTTGGCTTCCTTTGCGGCCTTCTCTTCGGCCTCCTTGGCCTCTTGAGCTGCCTTTGCATCAGCTGCTTCCTTGGCCTGGGCATCCTTGGCATCCTGAGCTGCCTTCTCCTCAGCTGCCTTAGCATCGTCCTTCTTCTTTTGCTCAGCTTCGGCGGCAGCCTTGGCCTCGTTGTCGGCATCTTCCTTGGCCTTCTTCTCAGCCTCGCCCTGAAGACGGAGCTTCTCCTGGAATTGCTTGACGAAGTCGGCCTTCTTCTCGCTGGCGGACTTGGCAGGTGCCTCCTCAGTCTTAGTAGCATCTGAGGCGCTGGGCGCACGAGGGGGAGGTGTAGAAGAGGCAGCGATCGCAGGGCTCTTGGACTGAGCAGGAGCTGCAGCTGCGGTGCTAGGCGCAGGGGACGCGGCTACCTTAGACTTGAAGTCAACGATCTCGCCATCGGCAGTCTTGATGACAATCGCGTTGGTCTTCTTCTTGGCAGGAACCTGGAAAGCGCTCGAGCTTGGGGCCGGGCTAGCGGATGTAACGCTGGGAGTATGGGCGTGGTGGCTGACATTGGTCATTGCGGGAGTGGAAGGCTGTGGAACAGCAGACGGGGGGCGCTCAGACATCTGCGATGGAGTGCGCGACATGCTCTGACCCTGAGACGGCTGACCGTAAGGACCGGGCATTGCGTAAGGGTTTTGCATCTGCTGAGGGAAGCCGTGGCTACGACCAGGGCTGTTAGGGTTACCAGGGTAGTGCATAGACTGCTGGAGTCCGTACGCTGGCTGGCCGTAGTAGTTGTTGTACGGGTCGAGGCCTGGCTGGGGCATGCCGTACATGTTCTGTCGCATTGTTGTTAGAAACTGCTCTTGTTGAGTCTTCGTGAATGCAGAAAAGTCGAGAGGTTGTAAGAAAACGTCCGACTCGTCGTCAGGAGCTTGAAATTCAGGCCCCGTCAGGTTCGTCGAACAAACAGGCGCACAACGAAATTCAGGAGTCGAAGTTGAAAATTGAGTCGCAGGCGAAGTGGGAACCGCTTTGCCGAACTCTGGTACGAAATTATTGGGAGAATGAGAGGGTATACGAACTTGTGGTGGGTACTGCTGTCCGGGGTAGAAGGGTTGTCCTTGAGGGTTAGCAAAGTGCTGCTGCTGGTGGATAGCAGCAGGAGCCATAGCAGGGCTAGGGCGGTTGTTACGGTAGGGAGAGTTCATCTGACCCTGGGGAGTGAAAGAGGGAGCCATGCCTCCACGTCCCATCTGTTGGTTGGGCATAGCGCGGTATGGCTGGGGCGACTGAGCGTAGGGCTGCGGCTGGAAACCGCGACCGCGACCGCCGTTGGGCTGGAAACCCTGGTTGCTCGACTGGGAAGACTCGCGGCGCATGTGAGGGGGGCCGTTCGGTTGGGCAGGCATAGCGGGGCGAGACTGGGATTTTGGTCAGCGAATATTCAAATGTGCGCAGCATGTCGCAGTTGGGGAAAGCCAAGTCTGGTAGCAGGGGACAAACTTACGCCATCAGCGCTTTCACTGCCCTGGCCGCCGAACACCAAGTTCGGGCGGGTGGGCAGGCCGTCGGGCTTGGGTCCACCGGAGACAGGCGTGGGAATGGGCGAGGGCGAGTGAGCGGGCGAGGCAACGCGAGGGTTCTGGGTCTGAGGGTTCAGGTTGCTGCCCTGAGCCGCGGGCAGGGCGGGTGCAGGCGCGGGCGAGCCGGCGAGCGAGCCGAACTTGATGTTGGAGGGCGCACCAGAGGTCGGCGGCGTCTGCTTGATGTGAACAGAGGACTTGCGGCTGTGGTCGCCGTTGGGTCCGCCACTCACGATGGTGGGCATGGTGGGCACGGCGGGCGTGATGCTGCTGCCGTTCACCGGGGAGACGGAGCTGCTCTTGCCATGCTGTGCGCTCTGCGGGGCTCCCACTGCCGGGGGCGCGCCGCTGGACGCGATCGTAGGAGATGAGATCTTCTTGGTCGCGTTGGCGTACGAGCTGCGGGCAGTGGGCTGAGCCGATCCAGCGGCCACGTTGGCGGACGATCCAGACGAGGAGTTGTTCGCGGGCGTAGCGGTCGAGGAAGCGGCGGTTGGTGGGTTCTGCGCGTTCTGGGCGGATGCACTCATGAGTACCTGGGCGATGGGCGTCGGCGGAAGAGTGATGGCGGGCGGTGCGAGTGCGGGTGAGGTCGCAGTCGCTGGAGGAGTGCTCAGAGTGGCGCGGGGTGCCGGGCGAATCTCAGATTCGGCGCGGGCGGTCTGTCTGCTATTAAGAGTCGGCGGCGGGCGCGACTCGAGTGCAGAAGAGGGGATCTGTCGCGTTGGGCGAAAAAGGGTCGGCTCCTGGGAGTAGGGCGACGGAAGAGGCTGTCCGAGCGCTTTCACTGGATTGCAGTGAAAAGAGTCGTGACAGGTGCTCCTCGGAATATTTCAACAGACGGGTCTGTGAAATTGCAAGCGGCTCGCGTAAAGGGAGCCCGCTGCGGAGATGCTGTATAGGTCTTCACGATGAAGAGGTGTGAAGGGAGAGAGAGGCGTTCTTGAAAATTGTTCGCCCAAGTTGAGAGCGGGCTTAGCGAACCACAGGGATCATCACTGTCCACCCATGGAGTCCTCCCGCATGTGATTCGCGCACCGCCAGAACACCGGCGTCGCTGCCGTCCGCAGCGGCCTCTTGATTCACGCGACAGGCATGCACTCGACGACTCACTGCTCTCGCGGTGATGCACACGGTGAATTCGATGCTGCCTGGTCGCTCTTGCCTCAATTGACGTTGTGGGGCTATCTCACTGCGAGCCGCAACCACACAAACATTACACTGCACGCTGCACGCTGCACTCCGCCCCAACACCTTGACGTGGGCCTTGCCAGCACGGGCGAGCGCACCAAGGGGCCTTATTTCCTTTTCCCGGGGGCAGGCTGCCCGTCCAGCAATCCCCCACGTCTGCGGCAAACACGCTGAAGTGAGGCAGAGGTGTCTCGCTGCCAAACGCTCTGCGTGCACCACTGGGACCAGGTGAATGGAAACCGCGTCCAAACAAATACAGCACGGCCCCTCAGCTCTGTGCCGCGTTGCACCGTCTCAGCCAGGAGGTGGCTTTGAGGCAGACAAAGGGCCCTATTAGCATTGTGAGGGCCTCCACGCCGCGTCCTGTGCAAAATATCCACTGTGTCTTTGCATCTGTTTGCTCGCTGCGATCGACCGACGTTCTCAACAGGTGACGTTTTGCTGCGAGTTCATGCAGCATGACGGCGTCTTGTCGATTTTCATAATTGGCAGCCAATCAGCTACTTCACCTTAACTCCGTTTAGCGCAAACGGGCTGACTGACCAACACGGGAATTCGGAAACGTTCCAAGGTTTCTGGAAGGCGCACAGATGGTCATAGGGAGTCAAGATCATCGTCAGTGGATTTGAGGCTGAGAGAACCGGTGACTTCTGACAGAATGTCTGACTCCTCGCCGTTGGCCTTATCTCGGTGAGAGGTTGCTGCCTGGATACCGATGTGCCAACACGAGCACCAAAGAAAGACTGCATCGATTCCTTTTGTCGAGGTACTCCTACAGTCGTGACCTGCTGGACCTTAACGGACAAAGACTTATTCCAGAACAAACTTCTGTGGTACTAGCTGAAAGTGCTCTTCATGATTTCCAAAAGTCCAGCGTCAAATCGTCTCTTCAAAATCAGCCCAGCAAAACCACCGACAGTCGATATCTCGACGAGCCTGATATCGATACCTGGAAGGCTCAATCGCTACGCCAAGTCAAGTCGAGTCAGATGGGAAGACGCTGGAGATGACACTTCATGAGAAGCTCGGAGAGTTTGCGAAGTACAAGAAGGCAATCCGTACGTTCTGTCATCTGCTTCTGGTGTTTTCGCGCAGATTTTTAGGTGGGCTTTCCAGGATCGTCGAACTACGCGAAGTTAAGAAGACTTGCCAAAAGGCACGATCTCAAGTCGCCGGAGGAGTGCATGCTCTGAGGTGGGCGATGAAGATGCGAAGAACGGACTTTTGTCCCTTCACTCAATGGGCGGTTCTTTGTGCCAGGTTTGTGGGGAGCTGAGCTCGATATAATGACTCGAGGTCATCACTAGGTGCTTTTGACGAGTGACACGGCAGTGAGAGCTCTATTATTGATCCTGGCGATGGTGAGTGAAAGTGGTAATGCATGGGTACTTGGCCCATAGCACGCACAACCTTGGGCTGGAGAACGCCTGTTTGTATTCCCCAGCTTTTGAGGAGAGAACTAGAGATCACCAATTGCTGTGTTCGTGTCTGACTTATCCTAAGATGCGGTTTCCCTTCTGCGGTGCCATTGCAGCTAGGTAGACCTGAGGACCATGTGGACAACTGCTCTCAATCCAGGTGAATTTTATGTGTTAGAGGGTTCGAGCATTGATACCACAAGCTAGTCTGTAGGCTGCCTAGAATAAGGCTTTGGCCGTGTAGACATCTACTTTGCTGCAATCAGACGCTCTTGCTCCAAACACGAAGAATCTAGCTAAAGTGACATCCACGCTTTGCAATGAAGACCGCTTCGTACTCACATGCCAAAGCAGCGACACTCCGTTGGATGACATACGCTCTTGATTTGCAAAACAAGCACAGCTGGGAGTCGAGCGTAATGCACTTTTTAGGCCTCCAGGGTCTCGTCGACCAAGACTAGCGTTGTGCCACCAATGTTATCTCTTCCAAACTCTGACTTGTCTTCTTCTCCTTCTCACGTCTCCATTTCCTACTCTGAGCACACACGTGATCTCGACGGATGATGCTGGAGGGTGACACAGCAACGTCGCTGCTTCCGCGCAGCACATACAACATGATGTACAGATGGGCAAGACCGGCCCGCGGGTCGATGCTGGGCGCACAACATGACCAAGACCGTCTGGCAGGCCAAGCTGCTGTGCGACGCACCCGCTGCCGGGCACACGAGTAAGGAAAGAAGAACCAGGAACAAAGGCGCAGAAGCCTGACGACATGCCTTGTACTCGCCTGAGTACAACTTCGCGACAGCACCGCTCGTCGTGCGCTAGGTGCAGCCTCATCCTGAAGAGGTAGGAGGTGAGATAACGTCAACCTGCATGCCAATACAGCCGCTGCCCTCAGTGCACTGGTTATTGCGCTGTTCGCAGGCGCTACGAGCGCGATTTCTTGTCACGACCGTCCAACATCGGTGACGTCCTGGACTCGACTTTGAGGGCGCTTCGTCAGGATTTTCCGAGTCACCCACGGCCACAGAACCTCCACCTCTCGTCGCCACTCCCCATCATTCCTTCGGCCCTAGGCAGACGCAGTACGAGTGCCTAGCATCGAAGTGTTCCACATCGTGTACGAGCAGCGATTACGGTCAAGAAAAGCTCATGGCGCCCGCCGTTATACGATGATCAGCTGTCGTATTGGGGCACAGCCTCGGGATCCAACATCATGCAGCTGCACAACTTGCCAGGTTGCATGTTGCCGGGCACTAGAGGCGCCTCGCGCAGCCCTTTGGTTCCTTCCACCGTCCCGTCTCATGAAGCAAAAAGGCAGGCCGGGAACCAAAACCGACACCAAACGAGTGCGCATTGAGCGCTGTTCTTGCGTGCGCTGCTGGCTGATGAAAGGGGCTGGCGTAAGATAAGGCGTTGCTGCAAGTACCGAATGCCGCAGGTGTTGCGCTATGCATGAGTTCCTTCCCGTCTCGTCTTCGCTTCAGCACGTTCGTCAAGGGTGCATCGAACCTGCAGCATCAACATGACTTCGCCGTCCACTGCGCTCGGAGCCCAACTGACATGTGAAGTGTACAAGCTAGAGGCTTCAAGTACCGCATGACTACACGTGAGGTTAAGTGCCTGTACTTGCGTTCCACCAATAACGTCAGCGCAGTATCATCGACTTCGTTCTGCATCTGGACAGCAAGAATTGCCGGCGGCTGGCAAGCAACTGCCAATCACGTACTCAAAAGAGCGACGTACACTAGCCGTGCGAGTTGACTGCCAAAAAGCGTAAGGCGACTGGGACTTACCGAATGTCTGTGCTGTACAAGTCTCAAAAGAGTTCACGATGGTGGTGCAAGATGACCGGCTGATGTTCTTTCTGTTCCGCCAGCGCGCATGTACGAAGCTCGCGTGTGCGATATTGCACAAGGCTGACCGTTCGAACCCCGGATCTCCAATGCTTACCATTTCCTGCTACTCCACTCCTTCATTTCCTGCACGCGTTGGGCGCCAATGGTAGACCAGAATGGCGCAAACGCAGTAATGCAAAGCTCGTCACATTCACGACACGTCCCGTCCAACCGGACAAATTCACCTTCTAGAAGAGGAAAGTCTCGATATGTGCTAGTAAGCGGCTACGATTCCTTTACCAGCCGCAGGAGCAGGGAATCTCGGTACGTGCCTTCTTACCCAAGCGAGAACACCGCAACGGCATTGACTGCAACTGCGCCGCCCTACGCGCCGCGATATCGGAGGAATTGAAAGTGCATGTAACGATGCTTCGATGCGGATAGATCCATGAGGTAACAACTGGCAAGCACACCGAGCTCCACATCATCAGACTATCGAAAGTTACACGACGGCTCTACGCATCTTTGGTCCGGGAGCTGAAACCAACATGCCGCTAATTGCGCACCGTGGTTCTACACCAGCTCAGGGCGAAGTCACAAGCGAATAGCAGTCCGGTGAGCTCCAAGGCGTTCCTAGCCCGGCACGACCATGAGATCGTACAGCTGTCAGGTCAGCCTGACAGCAGCCACGCAAGGATCGTTCCGCAGAGAAGGTTCTGCGCCTTCGATCATTGCTCATCTCTTCCATTCTGTCAGCCTCTTCGCCTCCGCATGATCACTCACCCCAATAAACACCTGCAGCATCGCTTCTCCACACTTTACCCCAGACGGGGCGGCCCAGCGGTCCTGCTTAATTTCGGCTTCTAGCTTCAGGAACCGAGGACTATGCCAGCACGAATCTTACGTTCAGCTTTGCGACGGGCAAGCATGAAGCTTGGTGTGCCACTGGCTAAATTGCCATGAATGCTTGTTCGAGTCTGGATGGTAGCGGCGGCGATGGGTATGGTATGGTGGGTCCTTGCACCGAGTCATGCGTTACAACACCACATAACCCGATGCCCACTCATGGGTTCGTCCGAGGCTGTAGATTGTATTATGTCTCCGTTTTGCGGGGAAAACGTGGTCAGTAATACATGTCATCTACAGTCACACGTTTTCCACATGCACATTGCATGTGCAAGAGGGGTATCAGCCCGGGTGGATTCCATGCAACAGGGAAGCTGCGGAAGTGTCCCTCCGGAGACGCCCTGCCCTTCCTCCAATGCCAGCTGTGTAAAGCCACAGAATGTACATCTTTCACTCTATTAGGGTTATTAAACGGCGTGCGTTGGCTGGCGGGAGGATGGATTGCGCAAGTGACTTTCATCTTGGGGGCGTAAGGCGAACAAGTCATGGAGCCGCGGGACAGAACCAGATGTAGACTAAGTGTGCTAGAGCAGATCTTAGGCTCAGGGTAAATCGAGGCTGGGCGCCATTACCGCTGCTGATTGGATCTCGCTTTCTCATTCTCATTTTTCCAGAATTGCGGTATCGTGAACAGGTCGCTAGCTTCTTACTTCAGCCCCAGGCTGCTTGATAGGCCGGGCGATCACCACCGAAGCTTCTGCACAACACACAGGCTCTATGTCGGCATGTGATCTGTTGATCGCGGCTTTGTGGTGCACGGCGCTGATCTCCAAGTTTTCAGAAGCTTGCTGGTGCAGACGTAGCGGTGTGATGGTCCGAATTGTAGCTGCGTTAGTTTAGCATTCCCGAGGCACGCTACGGACCTGTGGTAGAGAGGCGGCTAGGGGTGATGAAAAGCAGCACAGAAAACGGGCAAGATGTGCAGGCACATACCGTTGGATCGCCAGTCCAGCAACGATCCGATAAGTCGAGCCGACTTGAGCAGGTGACATATGGACTTTAGCCATTGGCTCAGTACCCACGACCAAGTAACGTGACAGCATCCGAATACAGTCGAAGTCAAGATCCGGTACACAAATCCGAAGTGTAAGCTAGAATTCTGACACCGTTCAGGAGCTAGATCATGCGTACTTGGAAATTTTGCAGCTAGGCTTCGCGCGTTCTTTAGGTGCTGTTGTGTTCCTTGCTAGGTCTTCACCCTTGCCCTATTGCAGGCTGACCGCAGGGTACTCGCAGGAATGAAGAAAAGCGCGAGTAAGGTGAGACCATTAGTGCAGGTACGCGCTGTCATCACCCCCTTCATATTGAGGAGGCCGGAACGTCATTCCTGATGAACGATTGCAATGGGAAACAGCATGAAGATGATCATCATACGATGCATTGGGCGGGGCGAAAGTCAAGGTGTTCTGTAAGGCGTCTTGCATTGATCGGTAGTCACGGTGGACTTTCTACTTTGACGTTTTGTGATGCATTGGAGATGGCGTATGAAGTACGGAAGTACAAGGGCCGTGTGAAAAACTGAGGCTGTGTACACAACGATATATCTCCAGAAACAAGTGTCGAAGAAATGGGTTACCAAGATACGTACAGGAAGGGTATACCAGAAGCGCCATTCGCTCCGGCTGAAAAGGTGTGAATTGAAAGTGTGAACAAGCTGAAAGCCCGAGCCTGCCGGAAGGACCACAGTCCGAGAAGAGATCCATCCTAGACTGATACAAGGAAGATATGAACATCCATAATGGCCACGAAAGTGTTTGTAGTGTTTCGAGGTAGCTATCAAAATAGCCGTAAAGTCATGACACCGTGGGCAACGCCATGCCCTAGATCGCTTCAATCGATAGTTTTGCCGCCCATGCGCCTTATTGATGCGCTGAACGCCGGATGTGAACATAGTATGAAGACAAGCTGCCGATCAGTAGCGGTGATCGTCGTTTCCGTGCTCGGAATGCTCAAGCATGTCTCGTAGTGAGGAGCTTACGCCAGAGTAGTGGTCGTTGTGTGCGGAATCGTTGCGGAGATACGAGCTGGGGAATGTGGAAAGGTTGTGTGGCGCGCTCAGTTGGGGCATGCCATAGGATACCGGGGTGACAAGAGGCGCGCTGGAGTAGGAAGGGAATTGAGCGGTCTGTGGAGTCGAAGTGCTTCGGCTTGGAGTGTAGTGGGTGCTCAATTCGATACGCCTGGGCACACCGTTGGAAAAGGAGCGCATCCTATTCGAGCTAGACGCCTGGAAGCCGGGGATAGGAGCGTCTGATACAATTAGTTCAATGTTGAAGATGCCATCACTAGTAGACTTACAGGAGTATCCAACACCATACGGCATCATTGAGCTGGAGAATGCTCGCGAAGCTTCCGAGTGGCTACTCGAGTCCAGAGAAGCCTGAGTCAAGTCGCTGCTGTGAGAGTAGCTCATGCTCGTTCGAAGAGGCGAATCGAGTGTACCAGCGCGAGTTCTGGTGATGCGGTCGCCATGAAGTGTGAGACGTGGAATAGAATGGTGGGAAGAGTACGACGTAGGCGTGCTCACTGGGATGGAGAACGGGTTCGATGTCCTGGGGCTGGTGTCTAGGGGTGCGGAGGGAAAGCCAAAAGGCGAGTCGTGAGCTGATACAGGCGAGAGGGTATCCGTTGCAGATTGCGGCGGCGTGAACTGGAATCCACCAAAAGCAGGGCTGATGCCTGTAGGAGACATGTGGGAGTCGAGCGTCGCTCGTCGTAGGGTGTCGATGCTAAGGGGTCGCATCATAGCACTGTCAGGGAACCCTTGGCCGAACGCAGCAGGGGAAGCAAGTGGTGTTCCCAGTCCGTGTGAGTTACCAAAGGGAGCGTGAAGTGCTTGTGCCATATCAAAGTCATCTGGAAGAGCTCGGGATCGCATCATGCGTTCGCGGTCATCGCTAGTGAGACGCTTGAGCTTTGCTCGTCTGCCATTATTAGCATCATATCTTGCATCTTGGATGCTCTCCTTACCGGTTCTGGAACCACACTTGCACTTGTCGAGGGCTGAGTCCAGGAATCTCACGAGAGAGACGTTCGCGATGAGCAGCGTCTGGATGAGCCTGGCGAGCAAACTCGCTCATGAGGAAACGAGTTTGGTTGTGAGTGAGCCTGAACCTCTTCATCTTGCGCTTAGCTGCTCGAATCTCGGCAGCTGTCATTGGCTTCTCCTCCTCATTGGGATCACTGTCGACGCCCTCCTCTCTTTCATCAAGGATAATGTCATCGCCCTCCTCTTCTACCTTCTCCTCTGCGTTTCCATCGTTGGTAGAAGGCGGGGTCAGCCTGGAGATTGGACTGGTAGGCGCCGAGCCACCAAAGGTCACTGTAGGTAGGTCGTGCGGCTCGATTTCATCCACGGTTGGTAGTGAGCTAGAGCCATTGCTGTGTGACTTGCTGTCGAGAAGGTAAGGGAAGCTCTTATGGGATCTGATCGTTGGCCGCTTGAGATCAAATGTGCTGATGGCTTCTTCGACATGAAGAGCCGTCATGTCGCAATCCGAGTGTGGCGGGGTGTGCTCTTCTGTCTTTAAACTAGAAAGCTGCCACTCGTTTTCTACTGTGGACATGCCGTACGCAGAATTGCGAGGCGAAGTAGGAGGGGACAGGGGAACGTTGAAGCTTCCGTCAACCATTGGCGCTTTTCGCAAAGGAAGAGGATAGAAAGATAGTAGTGCTGATTGTGTTGCTGCGCCAGTTTAGTACGAGGTAACCATCATCGGCGCCTGATGCTGCAAATAGACTGGAACTCACCTGGTTGCACCGCCAGGCTTGAGAGCCTTGGCCTCCAATGATTCAAAAGAGACACGAAGGGTGGCAAAGTTTAGCAGCGTTCCGACCCACAGTTATGAGCCTTGAACGATGTGTGGCGCGGTAAAGCTTGATAGAGAAGGGGTTGATGATCGAGATCCAGACTCGACGTGGGGCACAGGGAGACACTGGGTCAATGTGATAAGGGCTGATGGTAGAGTAAAATGCTTGATGATGAGGCAGCGTGTTGTGATAAGCAGTTGGCTAGCTCGAATGGCCAGAGAGCATACGGCGATGGGGAACCCTTTGTAAGTAGGATTAGGACGACCCGCCGGAGGGAGCTTGAGCGAATGCAGCAGGGGGAGGGGAACAGATCATTCAGACAGGAAAGGCTTGACGGCACTTTACTGAGGACGATCCGGGTAAATCGAGTTTTTGAGAAGTGTGAAGACTGGGGTTGGACCACGCATGGACTAAGGTCACTCTTAGGGAAACATGATATCTTAGAGGATCTAGAAGCAAGTCGTTACACGACAAGATGCGTGACTAACGTCGAGGGCTAGGAGGCCCCCAAAGGCTCCAAGACACAGGGATACGGTAGCTCGGGACGTGAAGGAGAGACGGAGCGGGAGCGGGCGAATCGACGGTCTCTGGATCAGGTGCACTGGGAACCAGGGGGCCTTCTCGAGAGGACCGTGAGCGGTGCGTGAACATGGAGGGCTGCTTGCAGGAGACCAGGGCCCTAGCAAAGAAACCGCCGACGAGCAAGGCATGATCCGTGGCGCCTCTCAAGGCAGATGTGGGCGTTTCGATTGGTCTGAAGCACAACGGGAGCTCCAGGGACACACGCAGTAGAGCGAGCAGGGATTATACGACAGGGTTACAGGGCTCGGCAACGCTTCTTTGCGGGGTGTCTACTGTTGATGCTGCTTTAGTCCACGCCGTGGGCGAGCGAGGTGGTGGTGGTGAGGTTGGACTGAGGACAGGCGTGTTGCTAGCCGCGCATGTGCAGCGTGCGCACTCCATGCTACTGTCGAGTAACCAGCGCTTTCACAGCGGTCCACATCCATGCTGGTGTGCGGCTGGTGGCTTTCAAGCGTCCTTTGGCAGCTGTCTCATAACGGCTGTGGCCCGCGAGATTGCGTCAGGAACGCGCTGCATCAGCCTTGTTCTTCGAGCCGCCCATTGCGCCCTGTGACGCATGAAATTCACGGCGTGGAAGCCCTCGCAGCCAGCAGACAGCGGTTAACTGTATCCGTGCTGAACAGGCACGAACTGGCTACACACCTGCGCGATCAGTCGTAGTGGCTGCCGTGCGGTCACGAGTAGTCGCCTGTAGTCGAGCGCCTAGTATGCCGGCTGCACTGTGTAGCGCGTGCAGTGAACGATCTAACTGAAGGATTCAACGGCGAAAAGCTTCGGGCCGCACTGGGATCGTGTCTTCTCGAAGCCCACTCCTTCATGGTGCAACGCCGGCTCTCTGTCGGTGGCTCTGACAGCCGTGCCCTTCGACGTGACGCATCGTGGCAGGGTGCCCAGGGCGGCGGCGGGCACAAGGGCTCAGCGTCCAGACGCCAGTCTGTTTCGCTGCGTGAGGCTGCCACAATGTCTCGAAGGCGCGTTGCAGGGGACATCAAGGATAGGCAGGTGGGCCTGCGCTGAGATCGCGGTCAGTGCAGGTCAGTGCAGCCACCCCTTCCAAGTTTCCGCGGGGATCAGCAGCGCTCAGGCCGAACAAAGTCATCACCCGTGCCTGAATGAGCTGTCCAGCCGGCGCACTGGCTGGGGTGTGGTGCATCATGAATATAGCAACGACAGCCGAGCGCTGGGTACGGTGTGCTCGCTGTGGACGCTGTGGTCGTCGGCACGGGCGGCCTCACTGCCATCGAACGCTAGGCTGCATCGTACCACCGTGAAGCACACAGCTGGCGGCCAGCGTTTGGGTCGTTTGGCATGTTTCGCAACGCAAAAGAAAACCAGAAACCACATTTTGCTGGCGTACGCAATCTCCAGCTCCAGCGTCGGTGCCGAGACCGGCCATGCGGTCCATTTTCAAACATGTGCCAAGCAGCGCTCCTGTCATTTTACTACCCGCTTTCATCCGCCCACCCAGCGTGCAAAGCGAAACCGCCGCGGGAATTTTGGCGGGGCCAGTGGTCGATGGCGGAGAGTGCGCGGGTTTGATGGACACATGGATGGCATGCTGACGTCGGCTGAAGATGCTCTGTCCGAGAAACGCTACCACTCGGCTTTTCGATCTGCCATTGCATTGAAGACTATAGATAATGCCGTCTGCTAAAGCTTGGAAACAGCCCGGTGCCGCTGTTCGGTGGGGTCGACACTTCACAAGCAGCGGTACGCCAGAACAGTGTCAATGCCGTCGTTCACGATGAAGAACGCTGTGGCAGGTAAGACAAGGTCCCTTCATTTCGGGAGACCGCAGCATCGCCCACCTACGTGGAGCATCTGAACTCAAACTTCGGCCAATGACTGCAACACGGCCCATACCCGCCTGCTGTCATCCTGGCTGCCAGCGGCACTTGCTGTGTTCGCTGGACAGCTCATTTCTGCAGTGCCGGTAATGACACAACGTCTAGCCAGGCACGACGGTCCAGTCCTCTCGGTTGCGGCCTTCATCTCCATAGCTGCAGATCGTGGCGCTGCATTTCCTGTGGCGCCGTTCTGCGGCTGCTTCACAGCCTGCTGGCGACCCCATTGGTACCTCAACGATCGCTCGGAGACATGTATGATGACTGGCTGTGCCCCACCAAGTCTCCATATGACCCTCGTCAACACCATCTCCTCATAACCCGGCGTTACGCCTCACCCCACAATGCATCTCGTCACAAAAGGCCGAAGTTTGTGAAGAAGACTGCATGTTCACGATCCCTGCTCACACGCCATCCTCGTACCGGCAACAACGCCCCTGCTGGTTACTTCATCTCTGTGTCTGCAGTCACTTGATCTTGTTGCTCGGCCCGCTGCTCCTCGACGCTATGCTGTTCTTCTAGCGGAGCTGCATCCCTGCCTTCCGAAATAGTGGGTGCAGTGTTGTCGCCTGCAATCTCAGCCTGGGAAGGGGTCGGCTGAAGAGCCTCTAGACCTTTGCCATGTTCGATCTTCTCGAATGAGCTCAGCTGTTTCTGAGAGGCCGCGCGGAGGCCCCTCCAGATGTAGCTTGACTTCTTCTCCTCTAGCTCGCGCTTCTCAGCATCGTTGTTAGCCATCTCCAAATCAAGATCAATCATCTTGACTTTCTTCGCGTATGTTTCTGCACTTGGTGCGTCGAACCTGGTACGTGTAAGCACAAACCTGGGGACGTTAACGTGACGAGGAAAACCTTACCGATCGCGCTGCCTCAGTTGTGATAGTCCCTTCTCCGCTTCCGTGTTGTACAGGAAGTCCAAAGAGCCGGGCACACCCATAGGTTCCATTGGCCTTTTTTTTGCCACAGCCCGCACAGCATCAGATTTGGAGGTCAAGAATTGCGCTGTGTCGACCCTCTTTCGAGTGAATGGCTGGCAATTCTCCATTTTCCATCTTACCCAATTCTTATCGCGGGAAAGCACGGTGTCCACCATTCGGTAGTAGAATTTGCCATCCGGACCCTCCTGCAGGTAATTTGCGATGGCGGTTTTGATGCCCAATGCCCACTCGGTCTGTGCTTCACGGTCAGACTTGCAAAGAGGAGTTGATGATCACCGACCCAGGCGCCAGTGGCGAGATTTGAAGATCAGGAGAGAGACAGTGGCGGACACTTACGTCTTGCTCACGCATTGTGAAGTTGTACTGCATGGCCTTTTGCGCATTCTGGTAGAGTGGCTTGCTTTTTGCTTTGTCGGTTAAAGTCAAGAGGAAATCGACGAGTATGAGGGCCTGAACCAGGATGTGTCGCTGGAAAGCGAGATCGCTAAGCTATGGGTTGTTAGTCACAGCATATGTTGGGAACAGCGTGTGCCATACCTCAAGCTTGAACAAGTCTCGGCTGGTAAGGTACTTCGGATTGAACGTGTTTGCAAACGCGTCATAGCTGTCGCCCGAAGAGGGCTTTGGCCCTTTCTTGCGTTCGATATCCCCTGACTGTATCACCTTCGGGACCTCCTTGAATTTCGCGAGTGTCGCTTCCAGACTGCTCCTAAAATCCTTGAAGTTGTTCTCCTCGAATAAACGTGGCGGATTTGAGAATGAGTGCTGCAATGACCAAAACACCGGATACAGTGTGTCGATGTCCAGTGTCTTGAGTGGATCCTCTTTTCCTCTGCGCGAGCTTGCAAGCCTGGCAGTTGGGTCTTCCGGCTCAGCCGTAGTCTTGACAACGGGAGTTGATGCATCGTTGTCGACTTGCATAACGTCCTCGCTTGCGTTTGGTCCTGCCAGAAATTCTTCGAACGTTGTGACGTTCTCTACGTGGAAGTTGCCGCGAAGGTTGACCGAGCTCTTGTCACCAAGGGGAAAGCTCTGGAACATGAAGATGTACACACGTCCACAGAAGACTGGGTCTTCTGCACGAGAAAGCCGACGGAGCAGCTCATTGCACAATCGCAAGATGACGAGAGACTTGTTTTGAGAGCTTATCTAGCAGAAGGTCAGTAAAGGCAGCTGACTTTATTGGTCGACATACTGCGATGATTGCTTCTCGGCGTGATTCAAGGAAGTTGAACACTGTTCGACATTGCGCCAGTGACTGACTGTCTAGGAGCTCTTCGATGAGTAGAAGCACGAGTTGTGCTGAACATATATCTGCACCCGTCAGCACGCGTTTCAGGCAACCCGGCTCAGAGGATACATACCTCTGTCGCCACAGTACTGCAAAATATCAAGCAAGTTCCACACGGTTACAAATTCTGGCTCATCGATCTTCGTTGATGCCTACTGATGTTAGTTGATGTTTTGCAGAAGACGTGGTCGGCCTACAATATTGGCGTAAAACACGCCCTTTGCGGCACTCTCGACCGCTGTTGCTAACGTATCTTTTTCGCCGTTGATGTCGCTAAAAAGAGGGTCGTTTTCAGGCACTAACTCAGCGACTTGGAGTAGTGGCTCGATTGAGGTACTGTGCTTGACGCTCCGCGCACGTTGCAGCAACTCTTCCAGTCTCGCTGCGGTGCTGGTTTGAGGCGCATCTGGGATGGCCATCTTTGCGTGCGATGTTGGCAGGAAGTGATCACAGGGCGGGTAGGTGATGTGTCCTTGCTTGTGGGTGTTGAGTCGCGAATCTCAATTTTGGCACATTCAGCGACTTCTATAATTCACTGGCGTTACGGATATCGCCCTCGCTATGCGGCGCAAATGGGCATCTAACTTTAGTCGATGTGGATTGGACGTTGGCCGAGACCCCCGTCCTTTGTCGCAAGAATAAAGTGTTCTTGGCGCGCTAGTGCCTCTAGCGTGACGCGTCCGCGCTCTCGACGCGTCTGATGTCAGTCACAAATAATACCACATTACAACCTCGAGCGACTGGTTTGGTTAATTGAGGATCAAGACAGCACTGGACGGGCGTATCGACTCAGTATGGCTCCTACGAATCCACCACCGACCTCAGGTGACGAACTGGACGACATCTTAAGCGGCATCGCAGCAGAAGGAGGCTACCAGGTCGAGCCGGCGACAAGCAGACCCACAGACAATGCAGATATTGGCCTCGGAATCGACGAGGAGATTGTTGTCACAAAAAAGCGCATACCAAATCCCAAGCTAGACGACGTGAGGCTGCGCTCGGAGCGTGGAATTCCACGTCTGCGGACGATCTCGAAAGAAAGGCTGCGCTTCAAGGGAAAGGGCCATGAGGTACATTCAATCCACGCTTCCACCTTGGTCACACACTAACGAAGTGCCAGTACGGGGATATCGCCCGTATGCTCAACATGTATCAGCTATGGCTGGACGACCTCTACCCTCGCGCCAAATTCGCCGACGCTCTAGCCATCATCGAGAAGGTCGGACACACAAAGAGGATGCAGGTTGATCGGAAGGCTTGGATAGACGAAGGGAAACCAAGGCATACAACGGGGCAAGACGGGGATGACCTCGACGTAGCTGTTCCCGATGAAGCAGCCGCACAGGCCCCAGCAGAGACTATGGAAGGAGTCGAAGAAGTTGATAATACTACAAGAGTACAACTTGGTTCTGATGTACCTGTTCAGCGCCAGACCTCTGTACAACCTACTGCTGAGGAGCCGGATGAGGATGAACTAGATGCGCTACTGGCAGAGAGTGAACAGCCCGCCCAACCAGCAGCAAAAGCGCTTCCTCTACAAAGTGTGCCAACGGATGATGATCCATTTGCGGACGAGATGGAGGCAATGGACGGCATGGAGGACATGTGGTGACTACACTATGGTCCAGATGAAGCTTGTCAGTCTTGGTTTCGCATAGCGTGGCGTTGAGACATTTGAGATATCCAGTACTTGCAACGAATACAGCGAATGAGAAATGGTGCTTTCATGCAAAAACAAATGGTACCTGCATCTTGTTGGTGAAGCCGTGCATGGCTCGTGTATGTATGCGGCTCCTTCGCACACCCCGCAGGTGGGGCTCTTTCTGCGCTTTGACTCGCGACGCAGACAAACATTGACAACGTCATCATCGATTTTCGACACCACGCGCCATAAAGCCAGGGACGCACTCGACTCTCCCTCCCGCACGCAAACATGGAGGCACTTTCTGGAGAGTTGGAGAAGCTGCGTCTGAGCTACGATGCAGCGCAGAACGACGAGGGCTGGATCGACTCTATTGCCGGCGAGCAACGACCACCTAAACGACAGAGGAAAACGAAAGAAGCAATCAAGAAAGAACTAGAAGATGAGTTTCTGACGCCTTCGTGTTCATTCAACACGCAGTGGTTGAACCAGCTGCAGCAACGATGGGAGACTCCAACCAATTACCGCGGCCTCTTTCAGATCGCCCCAACTCAGACCCGCACCATCATTCGCTTCACCCGTGAAGGTCTCGAAGGTCGTGTCACAGGATACAAGGAAGTCACTGTTCCGGCAAACTCAGCGACCGCAAAAAATTCTACGTCACTTTTGAGAAAGCCAGCCAACAGAGCCGAGTTTGTCCGTGGTGCAGCAGGCTTCTTTCCATTTGCGCCAGGAGGTCTTGATGGCGTCGAAGCCATCGCAGCCATCGAGGATGAAGCGATCATGCGACATGAGGGTGCCAACGCGAAAAAGACTGGAGGCCTCGATCGTGTGATTAACTTTAGCGCCGAAGGCGGCCTGCTAGAGATCCCACCAGGCTTTACTCGCGGGCTAGACTTCAAGCAAAAGCCAGCTGGAGACGGGAAGGCTGCGCAAGAGGTGGAGGATACGCTTGGTGAAGCAGCAGCGCCCGTCAAAGATGCCGATGCAGACGATGAAGATGCCGTCGATGCTGTCGAGCTCAACAAAGTGGAGTCAGCAGATGCAGGAGGGCAGACTCCTGGAGAGGAAGAGATCGATGCGCTCCTACCAGTCGAATTTCCGGCTCTTGCGCCTCATACCCAGCTCGCCATGGCTAACAGGAAAGGCGGGCGAGAGTGGGCCCACATGGTCGACGTCAATCGAGACATCACAAACTTCAAGGAGCTTGTGCCAGAGATGGCGCGCGAGTACCCCTTCGAGCTGGATACATTCCAGAAAGAAGCAGTCTACCATTTGGAGAACGGCGACTCTGTATTTGTTGCAGCCCATACCTCTGCTGGAAAGACTGTTGTGGCTGAGTACGCTATCTCGCTCGCTGCAAAGCACATGACCAAGGCGATCTATACCTCGCCTATCAAAG
This sequence comes from Didymella glomerata, assembly GCA_030271015.1. Lineage (NCBI taxonomy): Eukaryota > Fungi > Ascomycota > Dothideomycetes > Pleosporales > Didymellaceae > Didymella > Didymella glomerata. The sequence continues at coordinate 1,201,195 of JAJOHN010000003.1, read as the reverse complement.
CACTGAGTAACCAGAAGTTCCGTGACTTCCGCCAGACATTCGATGATGTTGGCATTCTCACTGGAGATGTGCAAATCAGACCAGAGGCTAGCTGTCTCATCATGACCACAGAAATTCTCCGAAGTATGCTGTACCGGGGAGCAGATCTTATCAGAGATGTCGAGTTTGTCATCTTTGATGAGGTTCACTACGTCAACGATTTGGAGCGCGGCGTAGTCTGGGAAGAGGTTATTATTATGCTTCCCGAGCATGTGACGCTCATCCTGCTCTCGGCTACTGTGCCCAACACCTACGAATTCGCTTCGTGGGTTGGAAGAACCAAGAAGAAGGATATCTATGTCATCTCAACGCCCAAGCGTCCTATTCCACTCGAACATTACTTGTGGGCTGGCAAGGGAATGCACAAGATTGTTTCGGCCGACAAAAAATTCATCGACAATGGATGGAAGGATGCAAATGACGCGCTCTCCAGCAAAGACAAGGTCAAAGCTCCTCCAGTCGCGAAGGATGCACCAGCAGGAAGGGGTGGTGGTGGTCGTGGCGGTCCACCTGCAAGGGGAGGGCAGAACCAGCGCGGACGGGGCCAGCAGAATGGTGGCCGCGGTGGTGCCGGTGGTCGTGGCGGCGGACCGCCGGCTGCTCGGGGCCGTGGCAATATTGCTAGGACAGGTCGCGGTGGTGGCCGAACCACGGCCGCTCAAGACCGAAACATCTGGGTGCATCTCATTCAACATCTACGCCAGAAGGAGCTGCTTCCAGCGTGTATCTTCGTCTTCTCGAAGAAGCGCTGCGAGGAGAATGCGGATGCGTTGTCGAATATTGACTATTGCACCGCTGCCGAGAAGAGTGCTATTCATATGACCATCGAGAAGTCTTTGGCCAGACTGAGTCCCGAGGACCGTGACTTGCCACAGATCAAGAAGCTCAGAGAGCTACTCAGCCGAGGTATAGCCGTCCATCATGGTGGCATGCTACCAATCGTCAAGGAGGTTGTGGAGATCTTGTTTGCAAAGACCCTTGTCAAGGTCCTCTTCGCAACAGAGACCTTTGCAATGGGTCTCAACCTGCCGACCAGGACTGTCGTATTTTCGGGCTTCCGCAAACACGACGGAAGGGAGTTCCGTGATCTACTCCCTGGCGAATACACACAAATGGCGGGACGTGCTGGGCGAAGAGGTCTCGACACCGTTGGCAC